>JBAIAA010000178.1:0-600000 GCA_037893245.1 Crossaster papposus
CTATTCCTGAAATGATGGCCTTCGTAGCGCTGCTGATGTGCATGGGTATAAACAGGCGGCCTCAGTACAACATGTACTGGAGCAAATGGGACCTACTACACAGTGCCATCTATCCAGCAACCATGTCTCGCAACCGATTTCAGGCAATCCTGAAATTTTTACATCTGGCCAACAACGAAGAAGCTCAAAAAAGTAAGGACAGCTCTCCTGACAAGCTGGTGAAGGTTCGCAAATTCATTCAGATGATAGTACCCTCTTTTCTTTGTCATTACACACCTGGCCAAAACCTTTCTCCAGACGAAACTATGATAAAATTCAAGGGAAGACTATTGTTCAAACAGTATATGCCAAAAAAGCCCACCAAATGGGGCATCAAATGTTTCTCTCTGAACGAGTCTGACACGGGGTACACGTGTGCGTGGCAGATTTACACAGGGTCACAATCACAGACAGCAACAACTGCAGACTCGGAGAGACAAAGTGAAGCAGACCATCCCGCTAGAGTACCTCTACCCGGCCAAGTTGTCTTGGAACTTTTGAACGGATTGGACAATCGGGGTCATTGCATCTTTGCAGACAATTGGTACACCAGCCCTGCTCTTGTCAACAAGTTGACACAGCGTGGATTTGGCTTTTGCGGAACTGTGCGGTATACCGCTCAAGGAGTTTCCAAATTTGCTAACCCAAAAAAGTTTCCCATGGCTAAAGGACAGATTCCTCGCTTTTATGACAAGTCCGGACAATTGTGTGTTACCTGGCAGGACAAGAAGCGTGTGACACTCTTGTCAAACTATGGGGACTGTAGTGTTACAAGTAAGCAAATTCGTTGTAAGAAGAGTCCCACAGGTTACCGTGACATTAGCAAACCCAATGGTGTCATTGAGTACAACAAGCACATGGGAGGAACAGATCTTGCAGGACAGCAATGCGTGTACTATGCACATGCACACAGATCGGTCAAGTGGTGGAAAAGGGTATTTTTGGCCATTCTAGACATATGTGTACTAAATGCCAGAATACTGTATAATAGCATTCACACAAACCGCACACTGTCAAATGTGGACTTTAGGATGTATTTGATCCAAGGTCTGCTGTTGACCTGGAAAAACGGCCCTGTCACACCTGTCCAAATGAGCAATCCATGTGTTTCAGAAGGTGCACAACATTTCCCTGGCAAAAATGTAACTGGGAAGAAGCGCGACTGCATTGTTTGTAGCACAAAAGCTCAGAGAAGGCAAACCCGCACGATTTGCAAACAGTGTAACAAGCCCATGTGTGTCATTGGGTGTTTTGAGAAATTTCACTCCCCTTGAATTCATTGAATTTGCCTGGTCAGACGTGTCTAAAGCTGAGAAATTAGAAAAGAATTTCATATTTCAAAGTTAATGAAAACAGAAACCTTGTATTATCAGGAATGAGAACTAAGTACATTACTTGGGACCTGTTGTAGTATCCAGATTTGACTTGACAAGGTAAAATACTGCTAATCTAGAGTTATTGGTCACATTAAATACTATTACAACTTATTTAATGCAACCGAAACAATCCTACTCTGAGCCCCCCCCCCCCCCCCCCCCCCTGATTCAATGTTGGGTGGAAGGTCGGCACGTGATGGTCGTCTGCCAACATTGAATCAGGGGGGGGGGGGGGGGGGGGGGCAGAAAAGCATTTATATTTGGACAAAGGGAGAATGTTCCATAATTTATTGTCAACCGAATGGGGAAAAAAAAAAAAAAACATTTTTCCAATTGCATGTAGTTTTTGAAAGTTTGTTGTACTTGTCGGAAAGAATTCCATATCTCACCGCCACCTTAGACCTTCTGTAAAGTCTACGGGCCATGACAGAAAATGTCCAAGTATTTTTTTATACAAACTTGAAATTGTCTCACTCCTCATTTGGCGTTTCTTCAGATTTACACTTCTTGGTAGTTGTCAAGTAATATTAAGGACAACAAAGTGGCAGTGAGATATGGAATTCTTTCCGTAATTGTTAGCTGTAGTGTTTCAAGTATACTTCCTTTCACTAGTGCAAATGTTGTTTTATACATTTGCATACACTCCAAGGCTGGAGCACTAGACCAATGCAAACTGTAGAGGGCAGTATGCAAGGAAATTGACCAATTTAGGTGTGGTATTGAGCTGGTAGTGTGTCTGTTTGTACTATGGTACTGAGGGGTGCACAAGACAGAAATGGTGTGGTATTGAAAGGGTTAACGATAGTAAGCAGCAAACGAGCAGACGAAGTTTGTGAGTTCATTTTGTAAGCAATCGGATGAGTTTATTTCTACAGGTCTAGGCCGCTACATCTAGTTCATATCAAATATTTTTTAATTTTGTATGTGCCCCCTTAAAAAGTTAGTACATCATGCACAATGCTCATCTTTTAGCTTAATTGTTTTTAAGCAACTAGCACATGTAGTAGGTCTATACAAAAACCAGTACTTTGTAGACCCAACAATTACGCAGACTAGTCAAATTGAAACTATTTTTTGACACATTTACATGAAAATACAGTCTAAAACATTCTTCAATCGTTCTTTAGCCAGTGTACGGTGATGCTAACGGGTTTAATCCTGTATGGGCCTAATTTTTGAATAATCATGTTAGCAAAACAAAAGCATCACAAGAAACACATAAAACATGGGCGGATTAATAATGGCTCAAAATCTTGTTATTGTCAGACTAAAACAGAAACATGTGTTAGGAGATAGTTGTTAGGAATACTACAGATAGTTGTTAGGAATACTAAAGTTTAAAGCAATAAAATCATGAACTTCTAGTTCAAACTGGCATTTAACTGATGGTCTCGCTGAATTAAAAAAAATAAAGACCAAAGTTTGATGATTCACACAGATGAACTTCATGCACTGATTTTCATGTAACTTATTTCTCCAAATTTTGCATAATTATTACCAAGTTTTAACATCAATTTTGCAATGTTTGGCTTGTGAATATAGTGATGTTTTAGATCATACGCACAATAACCTTGTTAACTATCACCCTTTGCGTGTATTGCAAATGAAGAGATAGATTCCTTACTGTTAAAAAATATAAAACTTTAATATTCAAATTCTAGGCGTTTTGGGAATGCTAGTCAGAACCTCTGATTAATTACATTTGACAAATGTACAAATTAAACTGACACATGGACAAAGTACATGTACGGTATGTATTGCATTGTCTTGAACTAAGTATGTGCATGTATAATATGTTCATGAAACACTTTGTGGTCATCAAATTTAATTCCAACCAGCGACTCCAGATGCCTAAATCTTTAAAACTAGGTGTACCATAAACAACTAGTTTGTCACTAGCCAAACCGGGACAAAGCCGGTTTGTTCCAGAATTAATTGAAAAACAGGCAATGCCAAATGCTGGGTATGAATTATTCCACTTTAAACAAAGTGAGAATGAGAAAATGAGAATTATAAAAATCAAGCAAGAATTGTTAACAATTAAAGGTCTTTTATTTAAGGATTAAAAAAGTTTCATGCTTTCAGAGTAAACAAAGAAAAAAAGAATTGCTCTGTTTTGTATGGCTTGAAATTACACAAGTCTATGCGAAGTGGCTGCAACGGCTACCATATAGACGTGTGTGTAATTTCAAGCCATAGCCCAGCCATAGGCCATTTCTACCTGTTGTTTAAACAAGGGATCAATGCACTACAGGCAATTTACTATTATTGCACATAAAGATGCACAAAAAGAAGTGGAAGTGAAGTTGTCCTCAGCAATTACAAATATTCCAAACAAACACTCCCAAGAGCCTGAAATCAGTATAGTTACATTTCCACAACCGATAGAGAAAACGCTCCAAGAGGAAATATCTGAAAGGTCAAGGTAGTAAAGAGATTAGAGATTATGGGCCTTTTTGAAACCCTTGCCCCATCTTTGTCTTCGGCTTAAGGAGATATCAGACCCCCGACTTCGGGGACATCAGCTACTTGTTAGTACATGTACTGCTTCATGAGCATTCAATCAGTTGACATGAAGCCAAAGGTTGAAATATTTTGATTCAATTCAGTTTGCTTCTCATTGATTCAGAAGTCGGAGACAAAGCCGAAGCCGAAACAAGGCGTAACAAAAAAACATGTGTCTTTTTAATGGTTTTGAAGTGCCTTCTACTGAACATATTTGACAAGTGACAGTGGATGAGATGAACTAGCTTGCAACAGTGGGTACCTTAAATTGGAACACTTAAATGGCCACGACCACACAGATTATTAAGTCTGTGTTCCACATTGCATAATAAAACCATTATTGTGTCCACAGTCTATAGCCCCACTATCACAGCTTTAACAATGGCTTCACATAAAAGATTCCAGCTTTGATCAAACTTCATGATGCAGTGGATGCCAAAGTGCTAGTAAAAATGCAAGAGACAGAGAGAAAGAAGTAATGTTAGAAGCATGAGTCTTGATCATGTCAGCTTGCAGAAATAGGCCACTCACTATCCCCCAACTTACCCCCATCTCATCTGGATCTCTTCAGAAGAGTTCATCCAATATTGAAACAAGGCCTGTGCACTGAATATATTTGGTTTAACAACAGGGAAACAAAAAAGAAACACAAACAGTTACACTTTGGAGGGATTTGGTAAGTAACTTACCCCCAGCGAATGGACACATCCTTGGTGCTGGCACGGATCCAGTACTCGAACAATGCTTGCGCACTGGGTGGTTAAGAAAGTCAACACACAGACCACGACAACAATACCAAAGAATGAATTAGTCCATGATGTTTAACAAAACACTGATTGTAGATGTTACGCATCTAAATTAAAACTCCGAGCGTTCAGACACCGTTTTAAGTATAGCGAGTTTTAACTTCTAAGTATTTTGTTTTTCGGTCACGTAGAACTTCCGCTCGTTTACATATTTTGCGCGCTACAATTCGTGTGCACATCAAAACATTCTGGGTGAAGCCGCAGGCATACTTGCTTCCTAACACAGTGCGTAGTGCATGCATTCATCGCTTGGTTGCGCGCACAATAGCGAACACTAAATGCATGATTTTCAACAAGACGCTGTCTCAGAAAATTCTTCTTAAAATAATTATCGTGATTCAGCAAATGATTGTTTCTAATGAAGAAGCTAACCGGCAGTCGGTAGCTTCAAGGATAGTAGCTTTCTTGAGCATGATACGAAGGCAAGTAGAGCGAAGAAACGATGTCAGT
This sequence comes from Crossaster papposus, assembly GCA_037893245.1. Taxonomy (NCBI): domain Eukaryota; kingdom Metazoa; phylum Echinodermata; class Asteroidea; order Velatida; family Solasteridae; genus Crossaster; species Crossaster papposus. The sequence goes on from JBAIAA010000178.1 coordinate 5,177, forward strand.
TCGGCCCACACCGCTAGTGAGGGCCTTCACTTCCACCCTCAACCAATTCGCACCACGCGGTACTTTTTTCGATCTTTTCTCTAAGCCTTTCTCTGCAGTTGATGTCGTCGGAGCATTGGCCATGATTAACGTTAGCTGTACTTCCAATTATATATATAATTGGAAGTACAGCTAACGTTAATGATCGACGAAAATATACGGATATAACTAGTAGATATAACGAGACAAAAATTAGTGTAAAACCGTGAAGGTAAAACGTTGCAATGGCGGCTAATAATGGCGTGGGTATGCGGCGTGTGGCTAGCTACCCATATGCTGGTAGCGCGCACATGTGTACGCATATCACTGTACTGGACAGGAGCACGTAAACAATTACCGCACTTGTTTACACCCCAGAGCGCGACACAAGAACAGCTTACGCAACACCGGGTCAACTGTGGCGGCTAAAACAGGAAGAGTTTTAGCTAAAATTGTTCAGACACAGTGTTAAAAAGATAAAACGGTCAGAGTTTTAGCTAGACCCTCCCTCCGAGGTGTTTTAAATCACCATTTTAGCGACGAGATAAAATGGATTCTGTTAAAACTAAAACCATTCAGACATCGTTTTAGCTAAAACTGTTAACCAAATCTTTTAATCGTGTTCTAAAACGGTGTCACTGGGTGTCTGAATGCACCCAGTGACAAAAGAGTCTCTTTATTTGGTACACACATGTATCATCAACAAACAGTCACGGCAGTTAAAGGCAAACTTTTACCTAGCCAGGCCAAGCGAGGGCAGAACAAGCACCATCAATATTAAAAACAGGAAGGTCTTGCGCATGATGGTGTGGTTCAGCTTGGTGCGGGTCCAGTGGAACTCACAGTAGTAGCTGGAGTAGATGACGAGGATGGGCAGCAATGCCGCAAAGGTCCAGAGAAGAATGGTGGGCAGAAATTGAGAGATGAATGGAGACTAGGAATATAAAAACAAAAGACCAAAAACATGTTACATCGTCAGGATAATAACACCACGAACATAATACCACAAATTTCTGAACAACACGAAATGCACTTTCCTCCTATAATCACCATAATATTGTCTTACACTGCAATTTTAGCCCATTTTCACCATGTGCAAAGTTGACCATGTTGGTAAAGGATTAGTATTACTGCACTTTCACAGTGTTTGTACATAGGCCTACTGAAGGTCAGGGTTTTATTGTTTTTCATAATGAACTTCATGTCCTGCTAACCACAGTGGAAGGTGTCAAAGCTAACAGACTGTAGCTGGAAGCTTGGTGTGAAAGCTAACAGACTTGTGGTTTGAGTGTTGGCAACATTAGCCAGATTGACAACCATACAACATGTGGTGCTTGAAGGCCGCACTTGAATTGTCAAATACCCATGATTCCCAATTTCATTGTCAACCGTTACATTAACATTAGTATTATTGGGTGTTCTGAATGAATATCGAATCATGGTCCCAAACCAGTATACTAATAAAGGACAGCTTTGCGGACGTCGTTCTGTCGAATATGTCGGCAGTAGTGAATTACCAGTAGCCGATATTCACACTGTAATTGAAGTTCATTAAAATCAAGAAGATACTACTTGTAGATATTGATATTGTAACGCATAAAATCGACGACTAACTTAACAAACAACCGACCTCATTGTTGACGACGAATTAACATTAAAGCCGGGAGGCTCTAGAGGGGCGAATCCATAAACGGGTAATTAAACGTTAGACGGAATTACCCGTAGAAATACAATATGGGGCTCCCGACGCTCGCCTAGGGGTAAGACAGACCCGGATGCCAAATCAGCGGTGGCAAAATCTAATTGTAGTTCGATCCAACTGGCGAATCAATTTTTTTTAATCACGGCTTGCATCCTTTTTTCGCGTGTTCCTGGATTTCGGCGCATTAGTTTTGTAAAAGCTGGTTGCGCATTTATAAATACTCGAGACAGTTTACCCATTGCTATCGGTCGAGAGCCCGTCGCGTGGCCATGTTAAACAGATGATAAACTTCGGCTGGCTGAGTGTCACAGAAAATGTGGACGCATTGTGAATTCGCTTTATCGTTTTATCGGTTGAAACCTCACAAGGCATGCACAATACTAGCTACAAACGAGTCTGTATTTCATAGAAATAACTTCACGCTGTATCAGAAGCTTGCGTTCTGCGTAAAGCCTAGTTTCCATATAACGCAAAGTGAAACTCAAACAGGATCAAACTGCAACGCAGACATGGAAACATTAGCATTACTTTGAGTGAACTGTCCAGACTTGTTTTAGACAATTGGAGATACCCAAATAATTAGTGGAACTCCACGCATGCATTTTGATGATTCTCCAACCCAAGATCAAGTTTCTGCCGCTTATAAGTGGATGGAAAAAAACTAAGCGAATAAGATACTGGCCAAAAAATGTGCCATAAAAAATCATTAATTGATCATAAAATTGTCACTATTATTAAGTCTTGTCTTATAATTTTACGCGCACTAAACACGACTCTCATAAATTTACACGTTGCACACATGTGACACATCACGACTCAGAAGGTGAATTCGGCTTGGTCCAATCAGAAAACATCGGCATCTATTCGGAAAATGTGATTGGGTAAAGAGCTTCAGAAACGTCATCATCAAAAAAAAAAGACACGTTCGGCTATCAGCAGTTTTTTGAAACCCCAGCTTCGTCTTAATCATGCAGATTAGCAAGGGCTGGAGCCGAGACAGAGCCAAAGCCTGGGGTTTGGAAAACACCCAGCAGTTTGTAGAAAATAACACCACAGCTGCTTTATATGATGGCGATCAAAGACTCATTTCAAACCATTTAAACCGTCACTTGGTTTGGGTAGATTTTCACACAACAAAGTACTTAATCAATTGAATATTCCACTAGCTGTCTGTATGGGTGTATTGGTATTGGTATTGTTTATTTCCATACATCACAATAAATAATGTTACACAGTTATTTATGCCATGCACAAAGGGTGATGAATGGTGGAAACCAGGCAAAAAGCAAATTCTTGTACGTGGCCTGGTTTCTTAAGCCGTGTTCACACTAGACTTTTTTGGGGGAAGGTTTTACTGAGACGATGGTAAAATAAAAAATGGTCAAATGTTACCACTGTTCGCACTTGGACTTTCGACACAGGAAAATTTCACCGAGACCGCGGTGTCATTATAATGATTCATGAAGGCGAATGTGATCACAATGCGATATGCATGCATCAGCGCGCGCATGCAAACAATGCGAAGAGGGCATGCGCGGTGTCTTGTGTAGCATGAAATCGCACTAGGGGGCCGGATGTACATTTTCCTGAGACGCTTTTACCGACCCGCGCTGTTCGCACTGGACTTATCGTCTAGGGAAAAGTAACCTGGAAAAGTTACCTGGGAAGTTTCCCTGGGAAGTTTCCCCGGGCAGCAGTTGGCCGGTAAAAGTAACCACTGGACTCGGGAAAAGTACCCGAGAGGAAAACGTCCTAGGCTGTCCGCACTGGACTTAAAATGGGAAAAGTACCCATCGTCTCGGTAAGTTTTATAAAAAAAAGTCCAGTGCGAACAGGGCTTTAGTTAACGCATTAAAATACATGTACATGTACAACACAACTATTGTTACAAGAAAAAACATACAAATATGAAACAAATGTCTGGCTGAAAGTACAGCTGAATTCCAGATTTACAAAACAAAAATATTTCACAACGATTTTAGGGTAAAAGTGCATTTCCCATTGTTCAGAAATGCATAGTGTAATTGAATACAGTGTACATGAATCTGGCTCTACAATGACATCAAGAAACTATTCAATATGGTCAATTGTTGTCCCTGCAGTTTTGTGTCTTACCTTAACATCTTTGACTGCTTCTTCTATGTTTTTGCTTCCGATAGGACTGGTCATGATGACAGAGGGTGTCGTCAGGAAGAACAGTAGAATAAATAAGGCTGATGAAGAAAAATTAGAAACTTTCAACTTCCATTTTATCGATTATGAAACTCCAACCCTCAAATAGATCCTTCCAAATCTACCAGGGCCAAGGGGCCTCACCACGAAGTGACGGATCTTGACGGTCTTGTGCACACAATACGTCACTTCGTGATGCGGAAACTATATCCATGGTACTAGTAGTGCGACCTACAAAATAAATATTCAGAATCTGGAGAGTGCGTGCAACTTTATGAATTTATTATGATGGAAAAATTAATTAATAAACTGATGTTAAAAAGAAAAAACGACTCGGCGTTGAAGTCGAGGCCACCACAAGTCCAGTCACAAGTAATCTAGGAGCCAATATACCGAAGTCTCTTTATTAACCAGTTCGCGCCGAGATTATTTTAACATCACCGAGCCCACGGGCGGGATTATTTTTAACGAAACTCGATCCGAAGCGGTTTCAGGCTGATAGTGCCGGGAAGCACACCCACGCATTTCCGGCCTTGCGCGCTGCTGACATACATTTCCGAACTTGAACTTGGCGTGTTTATGCGTCATCCGTTTTGAATTTGGGGAATTTTTTGCGTTTATATACGTCATCCGGCGCAAACTGGTTAACATGTCACGCTTTGTTAACATGTGCTTTCCTGAGGGAGCTTGGTGAATTTCATCCCCATCTGGCTCCCATAGGAAAGCTTACATGTGAGCAAAGTATGACTTCATTAAATTTCAGGTCTATTCCAACTTCCACAAATTGAGAGGTAAACAATAAATAAATGTCTATATTTGGAGATAATTTAACCAGTTCGCGTCAGATGACGTGTACACACGCAAAGTTTATTCCAGAATTCAAAACAGATGACGGATAAACACGACTCAAGCAAGGCTGAAAATATCAGGGTGTGCTACCCACAGATGCCGACCTGAACCCATCTCAAATCGAGGTTTGTGACAAACAATTCTGCGCCTGGGCCCATTAATAATCTCGGTGTGAACTGGTTAAATATAGTGCGGCACGACTTGGTGACAGACAAGTGATGGATTTGTGATGACTTGCAAGGGATTTGTGATGACTTGCAAGGGATTTGTGATGACTTGCAAGGAATTTTTGGAAGGCTTCTTACCAATGTTGATAAAGATGACGCTTCCCCACCACAGAAGTGGTCCAACAGACAAATTCTCCCTGTCAAAAGATGGGAATGAAAATCATGCTCGATGAAAAATGATGTCAAAAGAGGACCAAGCAGTAAAATAGACCACATCACAAGGACACCATTTTTTGTCTTGTTAGATGAATACACTTTATACATTGTAAACTGTTGAATGCGATGGTGCCAGACTACGGTGCATTCCAAATATTTAACATATTTATATCCTCCATGTACTGTTCATACCGTTCCTTAAAATAATGGTCATCCTTTTTGTTCGCCCGCTAGCTTACTGATAGTAATTTTGTCCCCGCCTAAAGTTTAAATCAATATTTCGTTGTACGTGTTCTACGCCTAGCCTACACGTACGTACATGGTGTGCGTGTACACATATTCGCATTTTTGTATCACTGTGGAGACATGGCTTTGTTCTCGTGTACAAAATGGTTAGAAAGTCGAGCACGTTTTTCAAAATGCTCCCATTTTAACCATAATTTTTTTCCTGGGTTGAAATTTCGACCCAATATACCCTATATTATACCCTAACCCAAACACTAACCCTAACCCACATCCTAATCCTAATTTTTGAGTAATTTAAGTAAAATCCAAAAATCTAATTCGTGAAATTCCCAATGGAGACCTATTCATCTATAGAAATTTACCCTCCGGAGACGTTTTGTCTCCATTGTACACATTGTGTTCATGTCTCCAGAGGGTACGGTATTTCGCACCACACATACGTACGTACACGTTCACGTGTACCGTACGTGTGTGCAACTTGACCGAGGTAATGGCGTCGCCATGCCGTTGCTAAGGTGGGCGGGGCTTATGGTCAAATCCGGATCGGTCCATTGTGGAACTAGCACACGCATGTGCGAATAAAGACCTAGCTGCACTACACAAAAAGATGGCAGCACATATAAATGTTAATTGTTGTTTTCCCAAGCTCCTGACAATGTCACTGAATACATGTATGTACAAGATATATATTAGTAAAACAAATATAACGTGGTTTTATTTCGGGTAGGTACATGTAGTTGATATTAGCTTCCCTCGGTATTGGAATCTGACAAACTACCGGTAGTTCCCTCGGCTTAACCTCAGAAACTACTTTGTCAATTTCCAATACCTCAGGGAGCTAATATGAACTATCCACCCTCAAACCATGTTATTTGGTAATAACAGTGCGAGGACCTGGTTATTACTGCGTGATAATGACCGGGTTGGGGGATGACCGCTGGTAATGGATCGAGCCGAAAAATGCTCCAAATCTCGTGACTTTTCTTTCGGCAATATTTCCAGCGTTTTGTGTTCATGTTTAGGGGCCATGTTTTAGCTTATGCATGGTACCCCGTCTCTTCAATATGTGTTGTTATTATAACCCATACTTTGAGACCAGACTAGCTGACCACTGATGCCCACCGTGTATAGCAACGCGCTAGCGTTAGCAGACGACACGCACATTTTGAAAAATGCCGCGCGTATATACACGTTCTACGCGTACATTTTGTAGTGCGCAGTATCAAGATTTGACGCGCCCTTGTTACAAGTTACCATAGAACTGTTGCATTCGGCCAATCATGGGCTTACATGATGCTTGATTAATGCTGGTTCAGGGAACATTTATTCGCTTCTTCTTGAAACCCATGATATTACTACCTGATAATCCACTCCGCGTGATCGAGTCTCGACCAATCAGAAGCCAGCAACTCTCCTAGGTATTTATTAATTAGGTAATAACAGTGCGAGAACCCGGTTATTACTGCGTGGTAATGACCGGGTTGGGGGATGACCGCTGGTAATGGATCGAGCCGAAGGCGAGGTCCATTACCAGCGTTCATCCCCCAACCCGGTCATTACCACGCAGTAATAACCGGGTTCTCGCACTGTTATTACCTTTAATAAATACCTTTTTAACGAGAAAAATTGTGAAAATACTCTGAATTTCGCGACTTCGCGGCTTCTTCTAGGCCGTTTTACAAACGCAGCTTCGTTTCCGTATTTTGGCTTTGTTCATGTAGTTTAGCAGTGGTACAGTTGTTTTCCTAGTTCCGGATTTTTCCTAGTTCCGGATCGCTTCAAATAAAAAACCTACCTTGTTATGGCTTGGTTTCCAATACTATTTGTTTAGATGAAGTGCATTTTGAAAAGAAACATACAAGGTTCTTGATACATAAGTAAAAATAAGTCTAAAAGTCTCCAGTATTACAAAATCTGCCAAAGACTGAACGTTCATTTTTTCCTAGTTCCGGATAGCCCGTAAAATACATGCATCAACTACACGCGCGCAAGCGATTTCATATGACGTGTTCTGTGAGTCAAAGTTTATCGGCTCGTTGCCGCGCGCCACACGTACACAGACAAAACATTTCAAAGCATTTCCTTGCAAGTCCTCTTTTTAAACTTTATTGGAAGTGAAAGTATTTGAAATATATTTTAAACTGTATTTATATAAATTAATGAATACTTTATCAGAAATATAGGCTTGATTCGGGTTGGTTCTAGCGTGATAATTTTTCATGTAGGAAGCAGTTTTTTACTCGATCCGGAATTGGTTAAACCGATCCGCAACTAGAAAAAGGGATGTCGGTATATTTGACGCCGTATTTTCAAATAAAGAAGAGCATAAATATAGAAACAAAAACTGTAGTTTCTCCATCACTCAAGGTAAACTAATAAACCTATTTCATTTAAATTTCGAGGATTAGACTTGCCGAAAACAGCCTGAATATTTTTTGCGATCCGGAACTAGGAAAACGTCTGTAATGTGGCCAGAATGCAGCGCAAAGCCGGGGTTTAGAAAACGGCCCTTGGAAAACTCTAATCCACCCGCGTGGTGTAAGTTACGCGACCAAAGTGGCGTAACTTACGCTTCCCAAAAGTGGCCGATTAGACTAAGTTGCGCTAAAGATAACGATCCCTCCCCCGCGGCGATGAGCCGTGAAGTCCCGTTGGAACGCAACTGACTTGCCACTTCCGGTGGTAGTTTATTCACATTGATGATCGTTCCCTTTTATCCCGAATACATGCAAGCAAAAACGCGAGAAAAACTTTAGCATTGATCATCATCGGCGCCATTTTGATAACGCATGGCCTGTCGCACGTGCAATGACCATGCTCACGTCCATGTACATGTACACGGTTTATTTACCAGACCGTTTTACAAACCCTAGCTTTAGGCCAGTCGGTCCACTGCGCTCCATTATCATAGCCAAACTGCATAAACAAAGCCGATATTGCGAAGAGGCTGGAGTTTGGAAACTGGCAGTACACTTGCGCTCTAATGTATACTGTATACTGTATACACTTTCCTTGTTTCCCACGCGCGCGCTTTAACCGGAAGGCTGGGAAAGTGGTGTTTACGTTGCGTAACCACGATGGCGTAACTTGACCCACTTTTCCGCCTGGGGAATGGCGTAACTTTCTCGTTTGAACGCAAGCATGTTTTGGATTAATAACGGAATAATGTAGTATTTTTGGATTAGCTTAACTTACGCCACCGTCTGAACATGCCCTTGGAGGTAATGCTAATAGTAAATAATTAGTTTTACATACCAAACAATGTCATCTGGCTTGGGGGCAAATTGAACGTTCCACACGGTTGAGTGAAGCTGTTTACTGACACTGGACACTGTGGGAGGACCAGTCTTTAGGGTTGCGTAGTCATTCACAATCCTGCAATACAATCCATTTACAATTTCCTTAATATTTGTAGAGTTACAAGAGACTTTCATCAATACCTTAGAGACGTTTAGCCATTACCACTGGTTGAGAGATTGCCACTTTTAAATCGCTTTTTCCCCAGTGTCACTTTCAATTTGGACCCCTTCAAAGTCCTTTGCCCTTTTATTAAAATAAACCTTCACATGGCATGAGAAACACTACCAATGAATTTGTATTTCATAGTCCTAAATGAATAGCAATAGTGCTTTTTTTCAAACAGTTCTGCAAATTGGACTGATAAAATCCTGAGAAGAGTTTGAGTGGTAAACTGGACCCAATTTCAGTTAGCAGAAAAGTTGTGCTAACTATAGCAGAAAAATCTGCTAACCTATTTCACGGCATTTTTGTGCTAACGTTTGCACGCGCATAGACATTTCTATTGTTACGTCACAGATTTAAGCATTTTACTGCTTACAGTCTACCGGTACATAAACCGTGTGCTTAGCAGCGTAATGAAATTGGACTCTGGTTGATGACCAAGTAACACTAGGAAAAAGCATGATGTGATTTTGCATTCAAAGCAGACATGGTTCTTATTATTAGCAGCATGTGATTTCAATAAAAGATTTCCAAAATCACATCAAAATGCTCTAAATTCACAACCTGGGTTAAGTCGTTAAGAACCAAATGGATGTGAATTCGGATCTTAACGACTTAACCTAGGATGTGAATTTTGACTGAGGATGTAAATTTTGATCATTTGGATGTGATCTTGGAAATGTTTTGTTGAAATCACATCCTGCTAATAATAAGAATCGTGTCCGCTTTGAATGCAAAATTACATCATGTCCTTTCTTTAGGGAATAACAGTGCGAGGACCCAGTTTCTTCGGCTAGGTCCATTACCAGCGGTCATCCCCCAACCCGGTCATTATCACGGAGTAATAACCGGGTTCTCGCACTGTTATTCCCTTTAATAAATACCTTTTTAACAAAACAATTGTGAAAATGCTCCAAATTTCGTGACTTTTCTTTCGGCGATATTTCCAGCGTTTTGTGTTCATGTTCAGGGGCCATGTTTTAGCTTATGCATGGTACCCAATCTCTTCTCTTCTAACAGACGACACGCACATTTTGAAAAATGCCGCTCGTATAGATATAAACGTTCTACGCGTACATTTATAGCGCACAGTATCAAGATTTGACGCGTCTGTGTTACAAGTTATACCGTAGAACTGTTGCATTCGGCCAATCATTGGCTTACATGATGCTTGATTAATGCTGGTTCAGGGAACATTTATTCGCTTCTTCTTGAAAGCCGGGTTATTACTACATGATAATGCCCTCCACGTGATCGAGTCTTGACCAATCAGAAGCCAGCAACTCTTCTAGGTATTTATTAATATTGTATAAAACTGGACCACTTACCTTCCACCCATGATTTCGTTCTGTACAGTCACAAATGCCATGCCTAGGTTGCTCTTCAGAGCGTGACCCTTCTCTTCCATGACCTGTCTTGTTAAGTCATCTTCTCGGTTGCCATAGTAATCGATGGCATCCACCTGGGAAACAAAACAGACAGATATTGGTAACCCAAACAATTGCATGAAAATTCTTCCTTGGCAAAAACAGGGTTACAAACCAAATGTTCTGGTAATGTACATGTATACTGTTTGTGACTGGTATTTAGTTTGTTTTTGCTTTAGCATGAAAAGCATATAGAGTTTTGGCTGGTAACCAGTTTTTACCGAGCAAGATGTTTTTGTGCTAAGCAACTGTTTGTGCCTTGCAGCTCCATGAAATTAGCCCCCGGTCTTGAAGGAGATGGCCGAATGAATAGCAAGCATCCAATTATGCTTTCATGAGCTGATTTTAGGAGGTCAACTTCTACAACGTACATGTACATTGTACTGTACATACAATTAATCTTGTACAAGGACGTTGGCACATAGAATGACGAAAAAATATGTTTCAACCTAGCCCAGGTTAGACGACGTTCTTCATTGCATTACGACTGACGTCCAGGGTATCAATTTATCCTGCCATAGCAAAAACATTTACAACAACTTTTTTTCCATATTTTTACCTGATGAAGGAAGCCAAAATCACGCTTATGTCTTCCTTGTGTCTGGAACAACAGATCGTCATGGGTTATTAAAAGTTAATGTGTCTTTAGGCAACTTATTTACAGAAAATAAATTGCAAATCCACGCTTTTGGACGTGAACATCATGTACGAACTTCCTACGTGCTTGCGCACATACCCGGCAGCCGCGCCGGCCTACGACTGATGAGCCGGCCTCGCGCGTGCACGCGCACGCACGTAGCAAGTTCATACATGATGTTCACGTCGAAAAGCGTGGATTTACAAAAACAAATCTGTAAATAAGTAGCCCAAAGACACATTAACTTTTAATAACCTATGACGATCTGTAATTCCAGACACAAGGAAGACATAAGCGATTTCGGCTTCCTTCATCAGGTAAAAATATGAAAAAAAGTTGTTGTAAAACTTTTCGCTATGGCAGGATACATTGATACCCTGGACTCCGTCGCGTTGTACACAACGGAGGAGTCCAACCTGGGCTAGTTTCAACCTAACCCTGATGGCAGTTACAAGTAGTGCTGGGCAAGTAGTAATGCTTCCCACTCGAGTACTCGCGAAAAAATTACTCGCGAGTGATCGAGTACTCGCGAGTAGTGGTCACAATCTTCACAAGGTGTAAAATGACGGTCAAACACGTGATTATCACTATGTGTTTTAATTTAAAGCATAACAATAAATTTACAGCGACTTCTGCAGCAAAAGATTTTGTTCGTGAACCTTATTTATTTGGGAATAAGACGTGCCATTGCAGGCATGCAATTGTGGGGAGCAGCAAGTCAATTCATTACGTGTCGTTCCATCATACGACCACAACTTAATCGGTACTTGTCAACAATCATCGCTCGCTAACAATCACTACTCGCGAGTATTTATTGCTACTTGGGCTGGCAGGAGTAATCGAATTGTTAAAAAAAAATCAAGTAGTGCTACGAGTAGCAAAAAATGATCACGGGTAATCGAGTAATCAAGTTACTTGCCCATGAACTAGTGTAAAAGTCTGTGGGACATGCGTTAAGCAGTTATAGCACTTGCACTATAAACTTCCAACTGAGGTATTCCCATTGATCAATTTAAGGAATAAGATATGGTGGTACATGTAGTAGTAAACTAATGGAGGTTTGCAGGTAACACTATATGGTTAAATCTCCTTTAGGAAACATGTGGTTCTGAGAAGGAGTATGGACTCGATGTGGCAATCAGCATGCTCTGATCATCTTCATGAGGAGATGAGCTAGCTAATGTTGCTTGTCTATTTACTGAGGATTGTAATTTGGACTTGGGTTTTTAGACCTGTTGGATGCTTGGCGGAGGTTTCCAATTTTGAAAACTGTTGTATGTTGTTACACTCAGAATGTTAGGTTTAAAGACAAATGTATAAATACTTTGATAAGAAGGGTCGAGGGACGACAAACCAATATTAACACTAACTCTCCAAGGTGTGTGAAAATTTATATGAAATTTGGGAGTATTCAGGATTGTAAGAGTAAATGGACAAATGACAATTATGAATTAAATTTTCATGTTAAATGTATAACAGAGGTTTTTGTCATGCACAATGTCTCAAGCTTTTAAAGAGTCGTGAGAACTAAATTACTACGAGATCTTGGACGAGATTTAAAGACTTATTCTTCTGCTTGCTACTTGACTGCTATTTTTGTACATATATAGGAAAGCACGACACAGTTTTAATCAGTTCGTGCCGGGCTTATTTTCAAGTTACCGAGACCACTGGCAGGATTATTTGTCATAAACAAAAATGGGTTTTGTATTCAATAAAATATTCCTGTTTTGATAATATAACTACTATACGATGCTAACACTTAGTTTATTAGCACCGTTATTTACATGTTTTTGCCAACATTCTGTCGCCTAGAGCATTTTTTCTCTCTGCAGTGATATTATGTCAACCGCTGTGCCTGACAAATTAACGCGTCAACCGTGTTTAGTAAACGATTTTGTCGGGCCTTGCTCGGGTTTATTCGTCATCCATTTTGAATCTCGGGCAAATTTTGCGGATATATACGACTGCCAGCGCAAACTGATAATATCCTTCCAATACCTTAGGACCTCCACAAAAATCACAGCAGCCAATTTGCCCACAGGTTCCCTGTCTCAATTGGGGTCTTTCGCCAGTCTTGGAGTAAATTCCCTCACAGTGGAGTCGATTCAGTCTAGCATCACGTCTGTAGGGGCAAGGTAAATACGGGCAAGGTAAATAGGGGCAAGGTAAACAGGGGCAAGGTAAATAGGGGCAAGGTAAATAGGGGCAAGGTAAATAGGGGCAAGGTAAATAGTCAAGAGTTGACATGGTTTAATCAACAATTGGGAATATTATACGCTTCGAAGCAGAGCTTGCAATAGGTAAAATGGTATAAAAAGGGAATACAAATGGTTGGCCGGTTTTAAACAAGTATGTTTAAAACCGGCTCATGGGCCTGGACGCCTTAATGCCCGAGCCGAAGGCAACATATGAAGCACGATATGTGGCAGAGAAAACCCCCCCCTCTTTTGTGTTGACCATTGTGTTCCCGGAATCTCAGGAATTCTTTTTAGGTTTCAAGGGGGGATGGGTTAGGTAACAATAGTGTTGAGTGTGTATAAGGTATAGGGATAAGAGGGGGGAGGGGGTACCCCTCTGCCACATATCGTGCTGGGTATAGAAGGTGAGAGCATTAAGAATGTTATGGCCCATGAGCCGGTTTTAAACATAATTGTTTAATACCGGCCAACCACATTTGTATTCTCATTCATAAAAACCTTTTCGGTCCAAAAATAAAAACTTGTTGATCAAAAAAGTTTTTAAAAGTCAAAAATTGAAACTTTCCAATGATTTTGTTCAACAATTTTACTTCATGTTTTCCAAAACACCCCTCCAGCTATATACAGACATAACCAACTTTTTGTATTAATTTGACACCTCTGTCACGCGTACTGCGCGATGTCGCACAGATGCAGCTGTGGCAAATACGTTGTGAATTTAGGACCAAAAAATAGAGTCGCTGGTAGTATTGCGCGTGCATTGTGAACGTCTAACCAATAAAACGGTAAAAGGCACTGGATTTCATTGGAGTCCAAATTTCATGCGACACTGGAAAAGTGTTTAAGACCAGCTGTCCACGTGACAGGCTCTCGACCAATGGGAATGGGTAAACTGACTTGGGTATTTTATGAATGATATGTAATGTAGGGTGACTTTAAAGACAAATTATTCAATGTGTACTTGCAATTAATACCGATAACATTTTTCAAATCGTAGTTTATTTACCTATAGTAATTAAATTGATATCAATATCTGTGTCCACCGTACACACAAGGAGCAAGCATCAAGGAGTTTTGGTGCTGACAAATCAACTACTAATTGACTTGGATGTATGGTCTTCATCTGAACTTTCTTATAGTTGCAATTGTAAAAGATCCAGACATTAGCTCAAAACAAAAGAGATGTAAATGCGGCCAAAGGTATACCGTACCTCTGTGTGTCCAACTTCTTGAGCTTGGCAATGTCATAGGCAAACTGGACATCAATTACAGTCACCTCTGGATAAGCTTCTCTGTAAAACAATTTCATAATAAGAAGACATTTTTTTTCAAAAAACTATATATAATTTTTGTTTAAACCTGTGTCCGGTGTGAGTGATCCCAAACGGCCAATTCCTCAGCAATAGTCCTACATTCTGAGAGCCAAGTTAAAAAAGAAGGTATTTTTAAAAGTTTGTTTCACCCCTAAAGGAAAAAAAGTTTGGCACTTGTACATGGAAGGGGGTGTCTCCAATTATCTCCAATATAGACATTTATTTATTGTTTACCTCTCATTTTGTGGAAGTTGGAAGAGACTTTGGTAAATTAACTCCTGATTTACTTGTGGTGGCCTCGACTTCAACGCCGAGTGACGAAGTGACGTATTGTGTGCACAAGACCAATGGTACCGGTAGATCCGTCACTTCGCTGTGCGGCAGAACTATCATATACGTCACTTCCAGGTGAACCCAACGATTTGTTCGCCACCTCGCATTTTAGGCTATTAAATTCTGTTTGGATTATTGTTTAGAAACCTTCTCATATCCTGCAAATTCCAACCCAGTACAAGATTATTTTTACTCAGATTTAAAATTTCAAATTCCTGAAGCCCCTTGGCCCTAATAAAGAAGCTAATCAGCAGTCGATAGCCTCAAGGATAGTAGCTTTCTTGAGCATAATAAGAAGGCAAGTGGAGCGAAAAAAACGATGTCAGTTTGGCCCACACCGCTAGTGAGGGCCTTCACTTCCACCCTCGACCAATTCAGATTCTGTTAAAACTAAAACCGTTCAGACATCGTTTTAGCTAAAACTTTTAACCAAATCGAGTTCAACTAGTGTTTTAAGCGAATTTAAAAAGGTGTGTGACGCACCCTTACTAAATCTATACTTTGTTCCTACAAAATATAATTCTTTTTTTTTGGGGGGGGGGGGGGGGGTGTGTGTAGCAAGGCGGGGGTACCTAGAGAGATTGGTGAATTACAGTACCTTGCTGACACCTTATATGATTACAGCCAGTCTTATAATACTCCAGAGACACCCCCCTTCCATATACAAGTGCCAAACCCTTTCCCCTTTATGGGTGAAACGAAACAACAAATTCCAAGAGCTGGCTCCCAGACTACTAGTATTGTGGGTGTTATTTCTGATCACCTTTTAAAGTTGACATCAGATTAACACTGTTACCACCAAATATTTTAGAACTGATTCTTGTCATTGAACATTCTGAAGTTAACAATCACAAGCATATAGGATGTTTATAAACCAGCAAAAGGTATGTCTACATTTGGTGGTTTGGTGTTTTTTTTGTGGGGGAGGGAGGGGGGGGGGGGGGGGGGGGGTTGGGTGTTAAAACTGCCACATACATTTTTTAGTAAGAGAAGATAAAGACTTACTGGAAATGCTGTTTTATGAGTGCAGCATCTGTTCTTTCTAGTGGTATTCCACTGACAAACAGTGTCTGCGATACCTGGAAGAGAGAAATATATACACGATGACAACATTGAAAAAATCAATTAACCAGTTTGTGTCAGATGTCAAGCATACACGCAAAGTTTTTCCTGGATTCAAAACGGAAGACGGATAACCCACAGATGCCAACTATCCTGAGCCTGGTCCCAGTCGATAATCCCGGCACAAACTGGTTTTAAAAAACACATGATGTGGTTATCATGTAGTTAAATGATGTCACATTAGTGATGACACCGTCATCCAGATGTCAGAGCAATATGCACAAGTTCACTATGGGCTCTGAGTATGTACAAAGATTTCATAAAGATTGAAGTCTGTTGAAGAAGTGACCCTAAAAATGAATCATGCACACAAAGTAATTGGGATTTGGGATAGAACAAGTACAAAAAAACTAGTGTTCTACGTTTGTTAGATAAACAGAATTTTTTTTAATGAGCTTAAAGTTTGTGTAAGTTTATTTGTAGTCAGGTCAGTAGCACTGGGCGAGTAACTCGATTATGTCACTACTCGTGATCAGTTTTTACTACTCGTTAAACTACCTGCAGTTTTTCAACTATTCGAGTACTCGTGCCAGCCCGAGTAGCAATAAGTACTCGCGAGTAGTGATTGCTAGCGAGCGATGATTGTTGACAAGTACCAATTAAGTTGTGGTCGTAAAATACAACGACACGAAATGAATTGACTTGCTGCTTCCCATAATTGCACCCTACAATGGCACGTCTTTTTTCTAAAATAAATAAGGTTTAACAAACTAAATCCTTTGAGTGAGCCGACACCAAATGTAGCAAAAATAGCCAACCGCAGACGTTCAGGGCCAGCTCTCTGACCGCAAAGTTTATACAATGGAAGCAAATATATCTCTCCTGCAGATATCAGGTTTCAAAACTACATGTACGTTCCAGGTTTGGGTCCGTGGGATCATAAATTATTTCAGCAGTGAGTTTAGTCAGTGATATAGTATACAAATATTGACTGCTTTGAGTGGTATAGTAAAACTAGCCTCCCGAGGTGATCCATGGAGCATTCTATTTTCCCGAGGCGAAGCCGAGGGAAAATAGAATGCTCCATGGATCACCGAGGGAGGCTAGTTTTACTATACCGCGAAATAAAGCAGTCAATATTTGTTTTATAACACCTCACTCACAGATTCTGCACAATTTAAGCTTCCTGAAAGTATAGTAATGACAAAAAATCTCAGAATTATACGTCTCTCGATCATACGTGTACTTTGTTGCCTTGATGAACGGGTGCGAAGGTGATAGAGCAATGTTTACGCAATGCACCGAAACACACGTCTGGGTTTCAGTCACGCTTTCGTTGCTATGCGCATAGTTCGTGTGTTGCTATGCGCATAGTCCTTTTTGCGTGGTCTTTTTGGATAGCGCAAGTAAAAAATAGTAAAAATAGCAAGTGACACGTGCCGCGCTCTCGGCCAATCAAGACACAGAATCTGTGAGGTGTTATAATAAGTTCTAGACAACGTAATCAGACAACATAGAGTTGACTAATAATATACAGAAGGGATTTTTATCTTGGATGTTTGTGAATTGGAACTTAAGCGATAAAGGAAACTAAATTGCTACAGAAGTCGCTGTGAAATTACCGTTGTGCTTTGAATGAAAACACATTGTGATAAACACGTGTGTGACCGTCATTTTCCCCCTTGCGAAAAATTGTGACAACTACTCGCGAGTACTCGATTACTCGCGAGTAATTTATTCGCGAGTACTCGAGTGGGAAAAATCATTACTTGCTCAGCACTACAGATCAGATATATGTCTTATTGTACATAAAATTTCATTTACTGTGTTTTACTTTGCTCAATAAAGTGAAAATACTGTTAAAAGAAATTAAACATTACAAAACTTGTAGAAAATCACATGACGTTATTGTGACATCGTATCAATTTTTATCTGCCTGATAATAATGTGATCTATAATAAGGTGATTTCAGCAAACTTCGCCACAAAAATCAGCTGATTATTCAATTCAAACATTTTTCAACCTGCCACTAGGGGGTGCTGTAACATTTTATGACGTCACCGGTAACTTTTTTGTAAAGTACAACTAGCCAGAGACTATTATCGTTGAAAGTAAGTTCACATCTTTTTTCCACTTTCAAATTCTAAGGCACTTCAGGTTTGGACCGGAAGGAAGGGTCAACCGGAAGGAAGGGTCAACCGGAAGAAAGGGTCACATGATTTTGCACGCAAGAGATCCTGGATGATTCCATCAATTACCACAAACTTCAAGCTCAGGTCTTTCACAGTTGATTTGTTTTAATTGATTTTTAAAGATAAATTTCAATCTTTATTTGCTTGTAATTTGATACATGATGACGTCACTTGAACGTCCGAGTATAGTTAAGTTCAAATATCTGATATAATTGCCACGAAACAAAGGCTTTCCCACAGTTGGAGAAAACCAATAAGGTTAAAACCTAAAACAAAAATTGTACGTTACTCAGCATTTTAACTGGTAACCCGTTTTTGCAAAGATAATTTTTGTACTATTCAAATCAGTGAAAATGTCTTTGGCTATTTTGTTGTACTTGCAACTTATTACGGCTGAGGACTCATCATGGAGCTACACTGTACTTGTAGTAATCAGTAAGCACAGAAAATTGCTTTTGCCAATAAATAAACTCAATTTGTTTGTAGATATTCGATAAATGGAAGGTCAAATATTCCATTATTCAATTTGACCCCGCCCTACACTGTGACTGCAATATTATTGTACCACATGAATTGTTTTGGGTTTTCTGTTCATATCAGGTTTTTACAAAATGTCTTAATCGACCTGACCCAACCCGAAAATTCCAAATGCAAAACCAACATGACCCGACCGAACCCGACAGAAATAATAGAAAAACCTCCCGACCCGCACCAAAGTCAGTTTTGGGTAGGGTAGGTTTCGGGTCGAGTTTAATAATAATAATAATATGGATTTATAATGCGCACTTCTCCAGAAAACCGATCAAGGCGCCTACACAAAAAGAAAACATTATACAATAGAAAATGAAAAATAAACATAATTGAACTTAAATAAAACCCAATGAAAGTCTAAGTGAACAAGTGTGTTTTTAGTTCCCTCTTGAGTTTGCACAACAATGGGAATTCTTTGTACGGTCTTTGTGAACATCAAGATTACACAGATTTTAGAACTGGCCACTGTGCATTACTTACGTTGTCGTTCTCCTCTCGATATGGTAAATGAGTGGAAAAATGCCTCATTGCACTAACAGTCAACAGGAAGAACAGCATACAGAAGATGGTGTGAACCCACAACTTATTCGAACTGAAAAAAAAAAAAACACTCAAGATTTAACATATATGTAAGGTCACATCCGATTCTCCATGCTGAAACAGTATTTGCCAGTATTGTTGGGCGTATTCAGAACCCTGTTCTTGTGTTGAATGAACATGCAAACAGGGTTTTGAATGACGAGAACCAACACGCGAACATAATTTTAACTCCCCGTTTATTGGGGAACAGATGAAGGACATCAAGAACAAAGATGGCGGACTTTATAGGCCCTCTGTCTTGCATAAATTTTTGTGCATACAAATAGAAGCAGTAATTTTTGACCCGCTCTAAAAAAAAGTCGCAAAAAAATTAAATTAGAGTTATGTACATAATGGTTAGAAAGCCCAGATGTATACAGTCGACAGTATTGGGTCTCTTCTTGTCCAGTTGGCGATTCGTTCCTTCGAGACGGGTGACTTCTCAATGTACTAAAGAAGGAGTACCAACTTCCCTGGTAGTGGTATTTCTGGAGGGAATTGATGCAAAGGTAGCCAGCTAAGAGCATCTGCATTCTGATTCGATGCCCCAGCTTTGTACTTTGTACAAAGTGTAGTCATATGCAGTCAGGGTCAATGCCCAGCGCTGAACCCGAGGTTAAGCCATCTGGTTAATGGCCTTTGTTTCCCCCAGAAGGCCAAACAGGGGCTAAAAATCAGTGTAAATTGTGAAGGGTCTTCCAAAAATGTACTTGTGAAATGTCTTCACTCTAAACACGACAGCTATACCCTACTTGTCCAACTGTGAGTAACTTTTTTAGCACTGGTTAGGGTTCTTGACACAAACCCAATTGGTTTCTCTTCACAGTTTCCCATTCTATGCGACAGCACTGCATCCACGCTGTACGGTGACGCATCACATGCAAGAATGAGGGGCTTGTCAGACTCATAGTGAACCAGAACTTGTGACATCAGTAACAGTTGCTTGGATTTTCTGAAAACTGTTTCTTGCTTGCTGGTCCAGTTCCAGGTTGTCTTGTGTGCTCGCTCAGTTCATGCAGTGGTGCAAGAATTGTGCTCACTGATGGCAGAAATCTCCCCCAGTAGTTAAAACTGACTTGAGTTTTGTGACACGAGACTACGTGCTGCGAGAATTGCATGAACCTTGGTAACCGAGATACTTTACTTCTGATGCACTGAAGGCACACTTGTTGGCTCGGAGTCAAACTCCCGCTTTGGAGAACCTTTTCCAGGTTCTCCAGATGCTCCTGCTCAGATTTACCTATGATCAAGAAATCATCTAGGTAGCACACAACACCCGAAATCCCCTGTATGAGGCTGTCCATTGTCCGATGAAAAATGGCTGGTGCTGACAAGACCCCCAAAAGAAGTTAATTGTACCTGAACAGCCCTTTGTGTGTTTTAATGGTAACATACTTCTTGGATTAGTCATCTAGCAGAACCTGTTGATACGCATGGCTAAGGTCTAGCATGCTGAAGGCCTTTCTACCTACTAATAGCGAGAGGAGATCATCAATGTGTGGAATTGGATAACCGTCAACCTTAGCTGCTCTGTTCACCGTCACTTTGTAATCTCCAAAGATTCTGACGGAGGACCCATTTATACTCTTCAGCATTGGTACGATATGGGCTGCCCAAGCTGAAAATAGCACAGGTGAAGTTATGCCATAATATTCGAGCTTTTATAGCTCCTGCTCTACCTTTCCCCGAAGGGAAAATGGCACTGGCCGCGCCTTACAAAACTGTCGAGTGGCGTCTTCCTCGATGTGAATTTTGGCTTTCAACCCCTTGTTCCCAATTTGTCAATGAACACTTCTGGAAACTTTCGGCCAATCAAATTGGACCCTTCTCCTGGTACTATCAGCGAGGGAAGTTGGGCCTCTGTTCCTTGACTGCTCAATCTCAGCTTGGCGGTACCAATGACTTTAATTTTCTTCACGTTGTAAGTACGGAGAAATGATGACGATTCTTTTATTTTGATGCACTATCTGGCAATAGTTTTGGGAACTCTGTTACACTCGTGAGTGACATAGTAGCCCCAGTATCGATTTCATCTTAACAGTGCTGCCATCCAATTGTACATTGGTACATAAGGGTGAATCGGTACTCTGCTAATAGTGTATACACATTGTCTTTGACTTCCTCTGTCTCTGATACTGATTCAGGTCTTACTAATACTTGTGTCTTATGTCTCTTAAGTTTCTCTGTGGGCTTGATTCTAATCGTACCTGGTTTGTTCTTTCTGCTGTTATGCTGTTATTTGCTTTGTTTTGTCTTCTTCGTTTCGGTTTCAGACACACAATTGCCAGGTGCCCTTTTATTCCACAATTGTTGCATGTCACATCAGTAAGTCTTCACTCATGGGCTCTGTGATTTTGTTTACCACAGCTTAATGGATGCTCGTTTGTTCCGCAAAATAGCCGGTCTCGGAGCATGTCATCCAGGGTTGCGTCAAATTCACAGAACTCTGCAATACTATGTAGATCTGCAATAAACGTTGACACTTTCTCTCCTGGTTGCTGTACTCTGTCGTTAAACTTGATTCTCTGTACTATGGTACTTAATTGGCTTGGGATTTTCATGATTCTGTACTATGTCAACAATTTCTTTGAACTGCTCGTCTCCTGGGAGACTTGATTCGTTTTTTTTTTTTTTGTTTTTTTTTTATATTAGCGCTTTAGACTCCTACAATAGAGAGGTTTCGCACGCCTACCGGTACGTTTACGGATACGCATACGGTAACCGTAACAGTACGTGTTGGAGCGGATATCAATCTTGTTTCGCAAACCGTGACTGATAACAACATGCATGACAAATGTACAGTCCCCACCGACACCTTTTTTCAGTCTATTTTTCTTTTCTTTTTGGGGGCACTGCCCACAAATTACACTCTACATTCATGGGTTATAACACTAACAGTAATATGGCGGGGAGTGTTGTTGATTATACACGACACTTAGCTAAAAAGTCTACAAAATCGGTATCTGTTTTTTACCTACGTGTATGGCGGCCGGTATCAGTTCGTAGCGTGTATGGAAACGTCTTCAAAACGGTTACAGGTCACGTGAGCGCACAAAGTGATGACGTATTCGTTAGCGGACCGGTATCAGCGACTGTGCGAAACCTCTCTAATGTGGGTGTATCAAAGCGCTTTACAACTATTATCCCTGTTCACCAGGAACGAGACCATTTCTGCAGCAGCTCAAGATCAGCGCATGTGGTCTCTACCTTCACAGGTACCCATTACTCCTGGGTGGAGAGAGGCAATTGTAGCAAAGTGTCTTGCCCAAGAACACAAGCACCATGTTCCCTGCCAGGGTTCGAACCCACGTACCATAGTACAGGAGTCAAACACGGTAACCACTGGACCACAGTGCCCTAACTTGTATTAACTTGTACATTTTTGTCATATGGTTTCAAAAACTCATTACAGAGCTATGACAACATTAAACTCACGTGGTGGGTATATTGCTAATGGTTGTCCGACCAAAGTTCTCTGGTCCAAGTTCCTGACTTCCACTGAAGTTAACGGGTAGGATGACTCCAATAGACAGGATACATATAATAATAACCAGTAGAATCAGATAACGTTGGAACTGTAGATACTGCACTGCATCCACGCCAGACTTCAACCTGATATCTTCATCCCTAATAATGGAAGAAAAGCATTCTGAATACAAGATACATGTACAGATTTGCGTTTGCAAATGTTTACAAAACCACCTCCCCTTCCCACCCCTCGCAATAATAAAAAAACAAACTATAACATACAATTAAGCTTACCAGCAAAGGTACATCGCTTTAGTACATGACGCTATCTGGACATTTTATAGGGTTCGTGTGCTGAGGAAAAATTTCTCTAAACTCAAATTCGGAAAATTCTTTTCATCTAAAATTTTCGAAATTACACTAATTTGTCATCTTTTCCATTTTCTTTTATTATCCCCTAACCCAATTCTACCTCTACATGTAGAACCCTTTACTGGAGACCTAAAATGATATAGGGACAAGTAAATGTCCCCACAACTTGGTCTTTTTTTTTTCATGGTTCACATTAAAAAAACGAAAATACACAAATAAACCAAAAGGGAAATTCTGGAGGTCGCAGGTTCGAGTCCCGCCTTGCTGATTTCTTTGTTTACTTTGAAATATCTTTTATTGAAGCTAAACGTTTGTTATTCTTCTTCAAATACTTTTTTACTTTATTTTATTTATTTTATTTAAACCAACAAATATCCTGGTCTAACAGGAATTGGTTTGAAAAGAACAAGAATACCTAAAATGAAAAACCAAAGCCTCTGATGACAGTCAAAATATAATAATTATATAACATAATAAAGTAGACCAAAAAACAGTTACTTGATTTTACACTTACTTGATTTTAAACATTGCTGGAAGCCAATCAATAAATCCCTGTTAGGAAAGAAACGGATACACATTAATTTTCTTTAACAATTCATGTAACAGGACATGAATATGATCCGGGACTTGCAATCACTACATGTATGTAAATTTTATCATTTACAAAAATCATTGCAAAATCATATTTTTAATAATTTGTTTTATTGGCTTATTTACAAATTACTTGTAGGCAGTTTATATAAAATGTATAATTATTTTTTCTCAAGTCTCTTCTAACTCAATGTAACTTGTTTCTGTTTGATAAAGGTGGGCAGATCACAGATGGCTCTAGTATTTAGTATAGGCTTGGACATTTTTTATTAGATACTAAAATACCGCTGAATACTGATAACCTCAATACAGATTTTCAATACCGTGATTTTCACCATTAAATGTACCAGATGCAAAAATGTATCATGAACATTCCTACACAACAGTGTGTGGTTTATCATGCGCGTGCACACACAGTGACGCAGTTTTCAAGCCCAAGTTAGTGCACGGAATAAGTATGCGTCACGTGTGCGTTAAACGCGTTCGTTATGCACGTTTTAGTTGTTTAAACAAAAATAATAGCAAATTTACTATGTAATCATGCCGCCCGCCTATAATTAATCAAATCGATCGAAAATATCTGTTAGAATGTCTACGAGCTACAACTCTAGACCTGTCACACATTAACTTCCACTTGGCTTCCTTTTACAATAATTTGATATTAACGAGAGATGTTCCTTACCCACTAGAAAATCTAATTTTGTGCCCAAAACTTTCAAACCAAAGGACACAAAAATGTCGCCATGACACCCAAGTGCCCCACTTAACTTGACTTACATGTAAGACACGTCCAACCACACTTAGTTTTAACCAGTTCGCGCCGGGATTATTTTAACATCACCGAGCCGAGGGGCGGGATTATTTTTAACGAAACTCGATCCGAAGCGTGTTCAGGCCGATAGTGCTGGGAAGCACACCCACGCATTTCCGGCCTTGCTCGCTGCTGACAGAGATTTCCGAACTTGAACTTGGCGTGTTTATGCGTCATCCGTTTTGAATTTGGGGAAAACTTTGCGTTTATATACGTCATCCGGCGCGAACTGGTTAAGTTGTGAAAATAAGAGGAGCTTAGTGAAAATGTTTTGTGAATACTGCTTACATATTTATAAAGTGGGGTGCTTATTTTTTGTTTACTTTAGTGGGTTTTGTCAATATGGCCCCTGGCCACACCAAGGTGACCATGGAGCCACAACAAGGTGACCCTAGGGCCTCCTTGGGGCGGGGTTTGCCCCAGGAATGGATATTGTTATGTAAAAAGGTTTTAGGGTGTGTGAATATTTATATTGAAATAGATCCATCAGCACTGTACGATCAGCACTGTACGGATAGTCTGGGTATACATGTAATATCATTTGTTGTTACCGGTGCATTGCTGTGTGGTTCTTCTGGCTGTCCAGCTGTCGTCTCTCCATCCGCATTAATGGACGGCTTGCTGTCTTTGGTTTTACTGTGGTCACCATAAAACATACTGGTCCACCTATCATTAGAGATAACAATTATTGAAATGAGATAAACACAATAGAATAAAAAATGTTTTTTGACACTGGGCTGAGCTTTTTTTTAAGCACACCAGAGTGCCATGTAAGTTTTTACTACTTTTTTAAACAATTGTATTTTTTGAAGGACTCTGATGGAAACCAGTTTTTACCTGTAAATGTTTAGACATACATGTACCCTGGGGAAAGAATGCAGTACGTGCATACTATTCACATTTATATCTTTTCTTTTTGGAACTTTTCATTCCTAAAATTAGCTGGAACCATGTTATTATTATTAGGTTGTACCATGTTCTAACATTTGGTGTACACAGGTACATAAATAATCTTGGGTTTAATTTAGGCACGAATGGATAAATACAACGTATGTGTGAGCCACGTACGTAGATAGGGAATCTGTTTCCAATTTTCAAAGTACGTGTCAATTTATCCCCCTCCCCCCCTCTCACACACACACACACACTAACAAATAAAAAAAAATTAAGTTTCGCATTTGTGATAATTACATGTATGGTGCAATAAATAACAAATTAAAATCCTGACCTAAAAAACCTATCTACATGTACGGTATAGGGTTCAACAATTTTGCATTGCCAATGGGAGCCAAGAGGTATGGATTGCCATGTGGTAAGTCAATTAGTACACTTGATAATGTCCAGTCCAGTCTCAACCATGCCTAATACTCTGTGATGCATGTTGATAGCATACATTGTGGCCCCGAAAAAACAGACAAGCATCTATCTCAACAGACAAGCATATCTCAACAGACTAGCATACAGTATACTTCCACGACCATGAGGCCAAAACTACCTACACCAATGGATAGAAGATCTTTCAAAAAAAAGAGGGAAAAAGGATATCTTGATTTGTGCTAGTAGTTTTAGCTCCAGACCCTAATTTGTGAAGTGAAGTCAGTGGTCGTTTCGCACCGAAAAATAACTACACTAAAATAACTAAACTGTGTAATGCTAAAGCAGGAATAAGAGCAGAGGTAGTAGAATACACCATTTGCAGATATTGAATTTTCTACTACCAAATTATTAGGAAATATCTTACTTATTTGAAAGTAAATAATGTAGGCATCCAGCAAAAGGATTGCGCTAGATATCCTGTAATTGTTCTAAAATATTGCGATCGCCATCCGGCGAACGTGATTTTTAAAAATAACGAACAACATAAAAACCACTGCCTGACACCGGTTGAAAACTAACGCCGTTTTTCTTGCTTTTCTCAGCATCCATGATTGTAAAACTTAGGACAGGTTATAGACAGATTAAACGATATTTAAAATAAAATAAAACCCCAAATCCACCCATTTCTGATAATTCAAGCAATTACCAATGGTGTATCCTACCTTTAAAATCGCTGGCGCAGTTTAGTTATTTCAAGATGCGAAAGGACCCCTGACTGTGCTTCACAAAATAGGGGCTGGACCTAAAACTACTGGCCAAAATCAAGATATCT
Source organism: Crossaster papposus (assembly GCA_037893245.1). Classification (NCBI taxonomy): domain Eukaryota; kingdom Metazoa; phylum Echinodermata; class Asteroidea; order Velatida; family Solasteridae; genus Crossaster; species Crossaster papposus. Next base: position 31,675 of record JBAIAA010000178.1, read on the forward strand.
TCAAAACATTATTCTTCTAGAAGATTCTCTATCCATTGGTGTAGGTAGTTTTGGCCTCAGGGAAGTACATGTACAAATATACTTTATATTCTTGTCCAGGTTTTTTTATGGGCCACCCTGTATAGCTCAGCAAATAGCCAATATATAACCTTGTATATCTTAATTATATTGTACATGTACATGTACATGTACATGTACATAATTATACATGTATGCTGGCCGGCATATTTTTGAATTAAAACAAATTCAATTAAAACATTTCGGCAAACAATTTTGTTTTGTTACACACATGTATATTTCACTGTGTGGTGCTATTTCACATTATTTATCACAAAACATTTAGAAGATTAAAGTCTTTGGCCAAGAAAAACAAAACAAGTTTCCCTCTCTCAATTTCCTTCTGTAATTTAACTGTGAAATATTCAACCCTTCAGGCAGGTATTCTAGCTTTAATTCCCTGTTTTGCCGATTAAAGATTAAGGACATCAGTGTGGCAGCAGTGATAGATGCAATCTGGCAGGCCACATCCACTTGAACTTTGGAATGATTAATTTAATGTATGCAAATTTATGCAGATGGAAAAGGCATATCTAATTGGGAATGGAGCTCTTAATTAAGACTATGAATAATTTATTGCATTTGAATGGCATTAATACAGAGTTGTGATCAGATGTGTGAGAGTTTAACCCAATAAAAGTAGAAGAATACAATCTGAATATTATGAAATTATGAATATGAAATTGAAATGTGCAATTAGGATATTGTTCATGGCCATTAAACTTCTAAATTTATATGAGTAATGCTTATTTGTAAGTAATGTTTATTTTAATTTTTAAATTGCATTCTCATTAAATGCTTCTTGCTTTTAAAAATGTTAGGGGAAAACAATTTATGACTGATTTAGGAATGCTACTTCTCGTGTTTGTGGGTAAGTGATCCTGAAATAAACAGAGTTACATCTAAACATGCAATTCTTATAAAGTATCGCTTAAACAACATGTTTGTGTAGATAAATACTACTGCATTAAAAGTATTTGAAAAGCTCTTTTTGAATTTTTACAAATGTTGAAATAGTGATGCATGTGAAAGTACACGACTACATGTTCCATAAAATATTCTAACATTTTTATTTTAATCGGACAGATTTAATAAAATCAAATTTAATTCAATTGGACCATTTTACAATATAGAACACTTCCCCATTTCCACCATTATGTAATACATTGTATGTACCAAATGTGAATTTCCAAAACATTTGTAAAGAAATTGAAAAATTGGAAAAATAACTGAAATGTTGTTTTCAAGGATTACATGTAGATATGTAATTAAAAACATTCTTTAAAATAAATTTTATTTTTTGTAACCCTGTGCATGCAACAAATGCATAACAGTTAATCAACAAAAGTTAATGAAATGGTTGTTTTTTGCTAGTTTGATTAAAAAAGAACAAAACTGCATATGTATGCACACATGATTGTGGTGTAACCGCCTATCAGCAAGGTATTATAATCCCTTGACACTTAAAAGGTAGGATACACCATTTGCAGACATCAAATTTTGTACAACCGAATTAATAAAAAATATCTTACTTATTTGAAAGAAAATATTGATTTAAACAATTACAGGCTGTAATTGTACGATTTGGCCGAGGTACGACCAATCGGCAATGTTTGCTACAATCTACAATTGGTAGGATACACCATTGGTAATTGCTTGAATTATCATAAATGGGTGGATTTGGGGGGTTGTATTTGATAGTAAATATCGTTAACTGAGCAGGTTATATCCCATACATAAACATACAAGAATCTCTTTACCTGTAGATATTTTAAAATGACACAACACAAACAAAGTAGATAAAATTATGCGCAGCCAACACTGAAGTTTGGATAGAAAAATGAACATTTTAAGTAATATTTGTTTGCATGCTTTCCGGCAAATCTTAAAATATATGCATATTGGTTTAAAATAATGAAAATGTTAGTACAAAAATCAAAAAAGATGATGCAAAATAGTTAAAAAGTATACAATGTTAGTACAAAGCATGCAAAGTCAAATTGGAAACATCCCTGAAAGCGGAAAATATGCAAAGGTGAAAGGAACTAGATAAATATATAAATTGAATGTAAAATACATGAGAAAAGAAGTCCAAGCTAAATCTGGCATAAAGGCAGGCAGGAGATGAAGCGATGATTAATATTAAACAGGTGGCTTCAAAATACAGATATAGTTGCCCAAGAGATATATCATAACCAGGGGCAATTTCACAGAGCTGCTAAGCACAACAATTTGCTTAGCATGAAAATTTCTCCTTGGTAAAAACAAGGTTACAGACCAAATTTTAACATGATCTTTATTGTTTTTGATTGATAATCAGCTGTTTTTTTGCTTAGCATGTAAAACCAGTAGAATTTTGGCTGATAACTTGTTTTTAATGAGCAAGACGTTTTGGTGCTAAGCAAATTTTTGTGCTTAGCAGCTCCGTGAAATTGGCCGGCCAACATTACCCCATATAGAGTACGGCAGATAGGTGATGGGATTGTGTCTTTGATGTTTTAGGCCGAGTATGTCAAAGAAAGATTGTTTTATATACAGAGATATAGCAGATTTGTCTTTTAAAAAAATACTACAACAACAAGCAATTAAAAAAAAAATGGCCAACATTGCCGTTATTCTACCTATTTCTTCAAAGGACAAATCTGCAATGGCCATAATATCAAAATATCTTTCTCACTCTACATGCTTGTTTTATCAAAGGCATAATTCACCCCAAAATGTCCCCTATTTGCCCCACAATAATACTGTCATTCCTGCACAAGCATTTTTGAGTATTCAATCACTCACATACATGTAGTAGGTCTTATACATGTACGGTAGACCCTCAAAACCAAATTCTTCGGTTTCATATCTGATATTATCATTGAAACTTGAAAATACAGGCACAAATCATACGTGCAGCTTGACAGCATGTTGAATGAAGTAGCTGCTCAATATAAACTTGCAGAGTTTTTTATTTTGTTTCATAGAGTCACAGTAATTTTGAAAATGTTTTTGTTTTGTTCTCATACTTAGTGGTGCAATCATACTGTCACAGTATGCGACTGCTAATGGAGATTGTACAAAAACACAAGCAAACTTTAAATTCAAATACAAAACACAGAGCTGATAAAGATTGACACTGTTATACATGTAGTTGATAACCAAAAGAATGGGTGAAAACAAAACTTTGTAATACCGGTAACGGTAAGTGATAGAACTGTTTTTAAACATGATAAAAACATTTGCTTGATTCACAGGCAGTTTCAAAATTATCCATAGATCAAATTTCACTTGAGATAAATTCTCAACTAGCCATGCAGTTAACGCATAAATGAACATCAGCAATTGGCCAAAAAAATGTACTTGAGCAACACAGCTTGGGCAGATCAATAGACTTTTGCAATTGGTTGCGTTGATCATTTATTTTAGCAGGCATCTGAGTTCATATTCATATTTAACTAAATCCAGAAATTGTGCACAGTGTGATTTTAATGCAACTTGCAGAACCATCATGACCATGGAATCACATAATCTGCTTCCCTGACATGCCATTCCCCAACTCCCTGACATCATGTTATTTCTGTCTCAATGCATACATATACATGTACATGTACGTACATGTACTGTTGCGAAATACGGTACCCTCTGGCAGGGATGTAGTCGAGTCCATCACAAGTCCCTGCAAGTCCCTGTAAGTCCCTGCAAGTCCATCACAAGTCTTTCAGTTCCAATTTAAATCACAAGCTATTCAAATCAGCTCTGACAAAGGCATTCCTTTGTCATTGTTCATCCAGTTACTTGTGACTGCCTTTATGAAGGGACTTGTGACTGGCTTCACGAAAGGACTTGTGAAAGAACTTGCAGGGACTCGACTACAACCCTGCCCTCTGGAGACTTGAACACAATGGGGACAATGGGAGTGAAAAGATCTCCAAAGAGTAATTTCTATAGATGAACAGGTCTCCATTAGGAATTTCACGAATTAGATTTTTGGATTGTACTTAAATTACTCAAAAACTAGGGTTAAAATGTGGGTTGGGCTTAGTGTTTGGGTTAGGGTATAATATAGGGTATATTGGGTCGAAATTTCAATTCTGTTGAACAACTCAATGCCATCCATGCTACATGAGTATGTATCTTCCACTCCCCCACCCGCAGAAAAGGTGCAGTTTTTTGCAATGTAACAAAATGAGAAGGTGCAAAAGTGGAAAATAAAAGAAAATAAGACAAACTTGTAAGTTTTCATACACATTGTATCCGTTGGTGGATTTCACTTCGCCATTGCTCAGTGGTCTCCTGTAGAGTAGAGGAAAACAACGGGAAACAACATGTAGAGAGATAAACAATTAACAAACAAAAATTAAACAACAGACTGAGAAAAACAAACTTTTAAATATGTCAGTTTAATACAAGACATTTATATAATATTGGATGGCTTTTCGAGGGGATACAATAATATATTGCACGAGCTATAACAATATTGCACGAGTCAAAGACAAGTGCAATATTATACAATCCCCTGAAAAATAAGGATGTAAATTAGCTAATAGTGGTGGGCGATTTCACGCCGGAAGCAATTCTAATAGATTCCAAACTCGGAAAGGCCTGTGCATTCACGGGTAATTTTGGATCCGGATACCCGAAAGTGGAACATTCAGAAACGGGCATGCCGGCTGCAGATCAAACTTAATTTCACCATGGTTCTCTTTGATTATACTGTTGCCATGTAAGGGACTACATTAAATACAGTATAAAGATTACCGTCTGAAACTTAACATCAATGTTGCAATCGATTCAATCCGCGGAGGTATTTCCTCCAGTGTTATACAAGGACGATTTTAGAGTTTCGATTGTGTAAATAACATTGGTATTTCGAGAAAGCCCAGAAAGAGCTGCGCGATGCACTTTACACATGAAGATTGTCGTTTTCTGAACGTTCCACTTTCAGGTACCCGGGAACCGAACCAATGCGGCGTTCAGGTACCCGGATAAAAAAATACCCGTGAATGCACTGGCCTAAACTCAGAATCGGAATCGGAATTCGATTCTCTGAACTAGTCGTTCCATTCCAAATGATTCTGAAGACCTGCTGACTCCGCAATCCCAGCAATTCTTTAAAACAACGCGACAGTGATCAAGCCATCTCAAAGAACTTAACGCGCGGCATCATTAATGTTGCAGAGTCAGCTGCATGGTCTGCAAAATTCCGTCACAGTTCAAAGTAAGGGGCTACGCATGGGCCTCCATCCATGTTTTCTCCAATTGATTTTCCACTGCTAAAACTATAGTTAGGATTCCATTGCTTTACGGAAATTACAATGGACAATTGGACATGGACAATCAATCACTTTCTACAAGATTATATGTCTTGATGATTGTATTGAGCGATTAAACACTGGACTCATAACGTCCTGACAGATGTACATGTACTGTATGACATTTTTGTTATTTTCGCCGTAAAAAAAAATGAAATCGATTCAGAGTGAAATTGTGATTCCTGGATTGAATTGGAATCGATTCCGAAAATTCTGGAGTTGCCCACCACTATTACATGTAGCTAATGTAATGACCAACACATTACTTTCAATGAAAGTTGTTATGACAGTGAAATCACCAATTCTAGCTCGTACAAGCTCCTACTTGAAGCACTTAAAATTGCATGTCCATGATGACAGACTCTACTTACACTCAGTCAATGGTACTAATAATCCCAACCTTTTTATCATAGGTTTTGAGAGTTTTGCAGTTGACTAAAAAGTAGATTTACATACATTTACATGTACACCTGCACCTGGATTTATGAAACCCATCGCGACTTAATTACAACGCATCGCAGCGCTGCGATCCGTCGTATTCCTATGAAGTGTACTGAATTTTTACGGCATAAAACCGGCTTAAAAAGACTCATCTTATTTTACAAAGACACAAAGACACGTCATAATTTACGACGAGTTTCAAACCGTTGTAAATTAAGTTGCGATGTGTTGCAAGTGTATTGCAAGTTTTGTGAAATGGATCATAGGATGAGTTGTAATATGCAATGCATTATACGTCGTAAATCAAGTAATGCTGAAATCGGGTGCAGGACAGGTGTTGCAAGGAATTTTTAACAAGAGGTCAGTGGCAATTCATAAAAGGGGACGGGGGCATAACTTTCCCTGTCTGTTGGTAATAGTAGAAGGACCTTATTACCAACCTCAAATTGACGTGGCCTACTCTTTTTGTCATAGTAGTGCTTATACCGAGCTTTTGACTTTATTAATTCCTTTTGTGCCACTTGACATGTTTCACTCAACCTATCTTTAAGATCCAGAACATATTGATATATGTCGTCTTCGTCTGGGGAAAACTTTGCGTTTTTATACGTCATCCGGCACGAACTGGTTGATGGCCCTCACAAGTAACTTTCTACTTAGGGGCAATTCCACCGTGACTGACATTACGTTTTTTACTATTTTTGCATATTAAATCAGCTCTAATGCCTAAACAATTACAGCCAGCTAAACCATGTTTGACATGGGGAATACTAGGAACTAAATACACAATATAATATTGAAACTTTGAAATTTGATGTTCAGCTTTTCCGACTAGGGGGGTTGTTTACTGTCGTGACTGACATTACAAAAAGCGACGCAACCAAAAAGTGTGTACCACGTTTTGAAAATTTCTCTTCAAGTTAAAAGTGCTACAGATCTAAATCCATGTGAACATTATAGCTGATAGGGTAACTTACGCATGTTGTAAGATGGGAAAAACTCTAATTGAATTTGTTAATAAATATGCAAATTAACCTCCGTGACTGACATTACCGTGACTGACATTACGCATTATATTCATAATGCCTGTTAACAGCAACACTGATTTGACGTGAAAACAATAAATATTCTGTCAACAAGAGAAGTATCAAACACTTGTTTATGCTATATTTAAAGAAAAAATAATAAGTTTGAGGTGTTTAAAGGTTGGATCATTCATTAAAAGTCACCAAATATGTAAAACATATAAAAACGCTAAATATACATAATTTACGTATCATAGTTTTGTTGTCATTTTGAATTCAGGAGTCGGTTTTCATTAAAGAAATTGAAATGGAAGAGATGGTTACTCCGATTTTAGTAAAAATAGTCTTGTCAGTAAAATAACGCATTGCTTTTCACATGCATCAAAGAATTAAGAGAAGGAAAGATGTGACCATCAAGCACATCAAAATCAGCAATATGTTGGAAAATGACTTTTTGAGATTTAAGTACACTACATTGTAAGATTGGAAATTCCATAAGATTTCTAATGATACCCATCATACATGTAAGCCTGTATCTCATAGTCAATAACTTCTTAGCTACAGGCTTGTGGTGAACATCATTAGAAAGCTTATATAATTTCCAATCTTACTATGTATATCCTAAAAGGCCATTTTCTGACTTATCCCTGATTTTGATGTGCCGGGTCACATATGTAAAACTTATGTTTTCAAATGTGCTAAAAATACCGGTACATGCCTACATTTGTGTACACTACTTTCCCATCCTAGCCAGTGAGCAACATTCAACGTGGTTTAGGTACATAAGATTCTAAGGTTTGTTTTTCAATTTGCAGTACACCATGTGGATATACTGGTAAACAAATTGTTTTAAAGTTTAGTAATTAATCTATAAAAGTTCCTTAGCAACAGTCCAAGTAGATACCACATGATGTACAGCAAACTAGGCTTACCCCCCCACCCCTACTCACCCCTCCACCTACACGTAACACTTCAATTTGTAAATTTACAGCTTGGTGTATACCGGTAATAGCAAATCAGTATTTTATAAGTTTTTATTTTTTGTGACTGACATTACATACACTGTAGTCATCAAAGTTATAATGCTCTCGTCATCTAAAGTTTCTTCTAATCAGTTTCAGATACATGTAGCTACTTCTCTTTTTCTTTTTTCCTTGGCCTACTTTTTCTTTGTTTCTCTACATTTCTTTCCTTGTACCGGTATATGTATGCCTCATACAATCCCATTTTTCATTTGTTTTCCCTGTACTCAGCCTGTCTCTTTGCTGCTGTCTTTGGCATCCTGCTTATACACTTGTAAAATGTGTGCAGTGTTTGACTTTTATAATAATTATGCCATTATTATATAATTATGCTTTAATCAAATAAATATATTCATGTTAAACATGTTAAATAGTGTGCCTGAAATGAGGTATATTTCATAAAAAAACTCCATATCATTCACTTTATACCTGTCCCTGTATATTGGATGATACAATGTAGTGGATTAAAAATACAAACTATGAGGGATCCTAGAGCATTATTTCAGGATTACACAAGCTTTATTAAGTTTCATTGTGGGTAATATACAAGTTATCAGTCCATCCACTGTTCAAAATATCTTCCATTGACTTATGTAATAACGTGACTGACATTACAATAGCGTGACTGACATTACATTGTGACTGACATTACACTTTTGTTCAACTCACCAAATTTTTAAATAACAATTATTTTCCCACTTGATAATATTATTGCACTGCCCAGACCCCATACTAAGAAAATAATGAAGGGCACATGTTAATTGTTATCCTGTATGTTTTTATGAGAAAAATCATTGTTTTTTGTGACTGACATTACATTAATCCTAAAGCGTTATTTTGACGGCACATCCTGGGTATCAAACATTAATTTCATATAAATAAAAGTTATTTTCCTAAAAATGGACACTGAGAGCTGTTAATTGAACACAAAATGAATTAAATATCATTAGACTAATGAAAAATACCAAAAGAAATGAGTTTTGTGTTTTTACCTACGATTGGTAGCATAAATATAGTAGCAACTTCCGAGTGCTGTAACTTACAAAATAATTGGTTTAGAACAATTTGTTTTTCGTTTCTAGAAACTTCAGAATATACCCTATTAATTTTACAAAAGATATTTAAGAAAAATGCATTAAAAAAAATTGACCCTCGTGTCGCACTTGCGTGGAATTGATAGAGTTTCCACCACCATGACTACTTTTATTTCATACATGTACCCTAGAAGGTTACCATTGGATTCCTGCTGTCACCAACAAAATGTAATGACGAAATTTAAAACAGATTACAGCATGAATTACTATAGTGTTTAGAATTTACCACTTGCTATCTCTGAAACCTCCTTACATGGTGCGAAATACGGTACCCTCTGGAGACGTGAACACAAGGGGGACATTGGGAGTGAAAAGGTCTCCAAAGGGATATTTGTATCTATAGATGAATAGGTCTTCACTCTCCACTAGGAATTTCACGAATTAGACTTTTGGATTTTACATAAATTACTCAAAAACTAGATTTAGGATATGGGTTAGGGTTAGTGTTTGGGTTAGGGTATAATATACATGTAGTGGGTCGAAATTTCAACCCAGGAAAATAATTGTGGTTAAAATGGGAGCATTTTGGAAAATGTGCTCGACTTTCTAACCATGTATCCACAGTGATACAAAAAGGCAAATGATTGTACATAATTACACTCTACATGTAGGTAACATAATTTTAATTTTTCTTTCAAACAATACATGTACATGCTTATGTATGTACGTATGTACGTATCTAATTATAAGCTTGTCCTTGTTCCTAATTAATTTGTCTCTGCACATGTGCAATGTTCAAATAAAAATGTACATTAATTTACAAACAAAAGTCTTTAAATTCTCAAACCTTATTGGATGTACATGTACAGTATATCCCTTTAAATATAGTCACTGCTATTTTGGGGGATGTGTACAAATTTGTGTAACAAATGTACACGTAATGTTAGTGACCGAAGGGTATACTTGCCTGTTGTCAATAATACAAATAAATACGCAAGTACACCTACGCATGTGCATACAGTATACAGTACATGGCAGGTAAGCCAATTGCGAGGAAGTGTGTATCTATTTTCATACATTCAGAGCCGAAGACCATTTTATTTTAAACAAACAAAATAAAATACTTATAAATATATTTTGGAAGGGAGGGCCATTAGATTGTTTCTTAAATTATCAGGCCCTAAGTATTTACAAAAACATTTTCCCAGTTTCCTTAAAAATCAAAAAAAAAATCTGGTTAGTTTTTAATAACCTGCTTCTGATTTATAGTATTCTTGTTCTGTTAGCCAATACTTTATTTGCAAATTGGTGTCCATCACCTTTGCAATTGTTGCTAACAGTCTCGCAAATTGTGAGACAATCTTGTAGGCACCTACATGTAATCTGTTTGACTTGGAATCATACATGCCTAGCCTAAGCAGCTTGTTTTGCCTGATCAATGTATTACAAATTTCTTACAGCCAACACCTTCTTGAATTAAGATCAGTTTTATAATAATATCCCCCCTATGGAAAACTAACAGAGATTAGCCACCCCAGGCAGTGTGTGAAGGTCTCAGGCAAGGAAAACTGTCTTTTAATTAGAAACATGAGACTGTTGTCACAGTGGAATATACTGGTACATGTATATTAAGGGGGAAAAACAATTATATTTCGATATGATGAGTACGTATACATAATGTACAGTACACACAAGATATTGCAGTTGAGCAACTAAAAATGGGGTAGAGGCCCCACAGTGGTGGCAGGGAATATGCTTGATTAAATTACTGTCATCTGCAATCAATAATCTAAATATATTGAAGGGTGGGAGCTGTACAGAGTACATGTACCGTACATGTATACTCTACATAAGATACAGGATGTGCATACATACAGTGTACTGGGTGGGTATGGTGAGTTAATTACAGCAGGCCCATACACAGAATTTGTTATGGGGGGGGGGGGGGGGGTGGGGGTGCAAATATTTTAGTCGACATTATCGCCTAAGCCAAGTTCATTTTCGTTCGCCAGTACCATTATTTACCAAGGAAAATGAGGACCTTTTGGTAGTTTTGTTGTTGGGGGGGGGGGGGGGGGATGCGTACGCACTCGTGGCATTTTGAATTGATCATAAAATGTTTTTTTTCTCAGAACATGCGGTATTTTCATTTGGTTGCATGTAATTGTTATGCACCCATCTTTAGATTTTGAGTACATTTTGTGTCACAAATGTCAAATGGTCTAGCCCAACATGCAAACACTAGGCCCTGCAGATGCATTAAGAAAAAGCTTATAGTTTAATTACCCTCTTTACAACAAGATTTTATTATGCCATCTGCCTACATTGTACATGTACAACAACTGGAGTACATCCATACAGTACCTAAATGAACTTGCATGGTCATTATCATATCATACACAGTGGGAGATGTGTTTAGCATAAACAAATGTAATACAGATGCTCTGTATGAGCTACATACTATGTATGGATCAGATACTGGGGGTATTTGTTTTTGAAAATTTTAAACCTGTATATATGTACACGTGTGCATTGGACCAGAAACAAACTGTTTCTTGTTTTGTTGCCTTTTACTCAATTAAATGGCAACTTTACTGAATTAAATGGTCACAATGTTAATGTTATTTTTTTGTACTTCTTAAATACGGTTATTTGTTTGCGTGGAGTACATGCAGGCAATTATATTTTCTGCGCAATCATGTTCATGTCAAAGGCCATTAAGGATACGCGTTTAATGAAGTACATGTACAAGCACCACATCCACATCACTGCTTTCTTCATTTTCATCTTCATCGTTAACATCAGTCAAATATCCAACTGGATACATCACAATAACTGACATTTTTGTTCAATACGGCAAACAAACAGATACCTTACGGTTAGCGCGGTGTATAGTCTGTGGTTTTGTGTCTTGCAAGTACATCAAACATACACTTCGTCGTATAGCGTATACTACGCTATAGTATCAGGTTGGGTTGGGTTAGAATAAACGAACCAAAACAAAGCCCCCCCCCCCCAACAAAATTTCACTGTAACCTTAAATTTGTTGAAGAGCAACGGGGAAATCAACTTTAACTCAAACAATTTAACTACATGTACAGGTACCCTCATGTGCACTTTTTATAGCGCCAAAAGAGTCATTAACAATTAACTTTAAAACCCGAATGAAGAAATATGGAACAAAAGCCGTGTTCGCATTGGACTTATTTTGGGGAAGGTTTTACTGAGACGATGGTAAAATAAAAAATGGTCAAATGTAACCACTGTTCGCACTTGGACTTTCGACACGGGAAAATTTTACCGAGACCGTGGGAGAAGTAGCCGAGCTGTCATTATAATGACTCATGAGGGCGCTTTGCGTGACCTTTCTGCATTGACCCCGAATGTGATAACGATGCGATTTGCATGCATCAGTGCGGCGCCCGCACGTAAACAATGCAAAGAGCGCATGCGCAGTGCCTTGTATAGCGTGACCTTGCATTGGAGGGCCTGTGGACGTTTTCCTGGGACGAAGTTACCGAGTCGCGCTGTTCGCACTGGACTTATCGTCTAGGGAAAAGGGACCAGGGACGTTTTCCCGGGCAGCAGTTGGCCGGTAGAAGTACCCACTGGACTCGGGAGAAGTACCTGAGAGGAAAACGTCCTAGGCTGTCCGCACTGGACTTAAAATGGGAGAAGGACCCATCGTCTAGGTACGTTTTATCATTTTAAGTCCAGTGCGAACAGGGCTTTAGACACAAAACTGACTTTACATTGTAGCAGTATCATTCAACTCTATGTAGAAAGAACGGAACATAATTACTGAACAAAAACACAATTTTAAAATTTAAGAACATGCTTCCGCATTTACTAGTAGCTACTGGCATGGGTGCGATTTCAGTGTTAATAATTTTAATAAAATCTAAAATATAAGAATGAAAAGAAAAAAAGCATTTGGATTAGTAGAGCTTAAAACTAAAGAGGAAGAAATGGCTGGCTGCATGATTTACCTTGGATCTCCACGTAGAAATCTGAACACAGAGAGGAAATCAGGTAAACAAAGAAATGTATACAATGAAATGGAGTGAATACATGTACTGTATGTGGAATATTGATGTGCATCAGGTTGGGTTGACTAGGCCAAACCGACCCAGAACATGAAAGATAAAAACAGATTCTGAACTGAAACCTACATGTATCTGAACTCCCCAAACCGACCTGACCTGACCCGACCCGACAACAAAATCAGGGAAAAACCAATCTGAACCGACGAAAACGGAAACGAACTCGAACAAAACGAACATTGTGTCCGTTGTTTGTGCCAGAAATTACCCACAGTGGTTTGTGCTATTAAAAAGCTACGACAACGCGACTTGAACTGGGGCTCCGTGTTACCGGTACGGGCTGTTTATAAAAGATGGCACACAACATGCACGACCAGGCGGGGGGTTAACACTGTAAGTTTGCATTAGTGGGCACAGTGACCCCGCAATTATTGCATATATACCGGTACATGTACCACATACGTTTTCGAACTGTTTCGGATTATTTCAGGTTTTTCACAAAATGGCTAAACCGACCCGTCCCGAAAATTGCAAGCACAAAACCAAAACTGACCTACATGTAACCTGACTGAAAAAATAGAAAAACCGACACGAGCCGACCTTAAGTTGGTTTTAGATCGGTTACCGTTTTGGTTAATGTTACGTACACGAATGTACTTAGAACCTCCAGCACATTCTGCAATAATTATTATAAAGGTTACTTTTAATGTGTTAAAAAAACCTCCAACAATTCTTTTTCATTGAAAAAAATTCTAAACTGGTTTAAAAAGAGAGCTGAAAAGTTTAAAAAACGATATTAAAATACATTGTTCCTGTATACTGTACACAAAAATGGTTAAACACTTTACCAACTTACAGATTCACAAAGACCAGAGCTCTTTAAAATGAGATGGTTGGATCATTAATTTATGTCAACCTACCTCTCCTCACCGTGCTGCATGAGTGCAATGCGACCATAGTCTCCGGCAATCTTCCGGAACACTGAAAAGAGCAGCACTATAATCTGAAATTGAAGGTAATAAACAACATTTGCAAACATCAAAAACCAAACAAATGAAATATTATGAACTAATACATGACTGTTAGTGATTAGGCACACTGACATCCTGGCACATATTCAAGCATCCAGCATCCATACACTCCAAAACATTAAACAGGTTAGTGTAACAATATTTTCTATAAAATATTTACCCCCAAATCCGTACATTAACCATAGACAAAAAATATAAATTAAAGGTAGGACACACCCTTTGCAGGTATCGAAATTTGTTACTACTGATTTATTAAATAATATCTTACTTGTTGGAAAGTAAATAATGATTCTAGGCATCCAGCAAAATGATTGCGCTATATCCTATAATTGTTCCGAAATATTGACGGCGATCACCAACAAAACGAGAACAAGAAGAACTGCCTGTTAAAAACTAACGCCGTTTTCTTGTTTTTTTTCCAGCATCCATGTTTGTACAACTTTAGACTATAAAATATAACCCCCAAAATCCACATATTCCTGATAATTCAAGCAATTGCCAATGGTGTATCCTACCTTTTTCACATTATTATTGAACACTACATGTAGATCTCCTTGAATAACCTTTACATTTCATATTATTTTCATCACACCAACAAAAGTACTGAAAGAGTTTCATTTCAAATACAACTCAAAATGAATTTCAAAAAAATGACACGAAGAGTTTATTTCCAAAATGTGATATAAAATTAGTAAACATGTTTTATTTGGTCTCTAGTGTTTCTTTTAATTAAATGTTATACATGCATAGTTACTTAAATGGAGTGTCCTTGAAGATGTTTAATTTCCTTAATTTATTTTATTTTATTGGGCAACCAGGACTGGAGATGGTGGGATTGCAAAAGTGCAATCAACAAAATAGTGTTTAATACGTTTATACGGGTACACAAATCTTTACATTCACACAAAGATATCTCACCACGAAGAAGAGGATATTATAGCCGATATTGGCAGGTATTCCTCCATATTCCAGAAACGTTATTGCAGTGCTGTTTTTCCCTGTCAAACCACAGTTTTCCATGGCCAACAACCCTACTCAGCTCAATCAATGATGAAAATCTGAAAACAAAATACAAAAAAGATTGAAGAGCATAATGTTAAACGCAACAGAAAGTACAAGAGGGGTAAAAGGTTGGCGTATACTGTTGCATTGAGCTGTCAACTTTAAAATTTCATTTTAATAAACCAGGTAACAGATCATACAGAATTTGATTGTATTTATGTACATCTCACGAGCACGGGTAGTGTCACGAGCACATAAAGGGACACCTCATTGTCCCTGAAGACGCTAGGACCGGACACCGCCTGCTCGCCCACTTTCTTCGCGAGCGGCCAACCAGACGTAGTACAAAGCGGAAACGCTAAACCATCCACCGTCAGACACCCATACAACACCAACGGTTCTTTTTAGAACCACCAAAATTTCCGAAATAAGATTGAACCATTCTGTTGTAAAATGTATAGAAGAAACATTAGGTTTTCTTCCCCAAAAACAAAGGAAACTTAGAGAGAAACATAAAATATTTGCCCATACTGTTTTAAATTTTAAACACCAATCCCAAGCATCCCAACAGAAAAATTTACACACTAAAACAGTCCATCATAACCTAGCTCCAACTAACCCATATCAAGAAGATTGCTTTGGGTAAAGGTCTCCATTTTGTTCCTACACCGGCCAAACCTACCCGTATCTCAATCATTCATGATATCAACAAATATCATAGACGCATGAGGATATATCATTTATAATGCGCAACAAAGTTCTGGAAAGAAGGCCTCCATCTACTTGGCACCTTAAAACAACTCAAAACACAACACTTGAGAACTATTTAGAAGCCACCAAAATAGAACAATTATCTTAGTCTTGCTCGAATACTAGATTTTTCATTTGTTTTGGGGCGGGCCGTCTGTCTATGCAGTTCAATTATCAATTCTTTGAAAACTGGCTTATTGAGGGCACCCATCGATTGTACAATGTACACGCGATCTGTTCAGAAACCAGTCTAGACGCAAAGCTCAAAAAGACCTGTGAAATCCCGAGGACATTCCAAGCATAGCTCAAATAGCTACTCGCATGAGCGGTGGCATGGGACGAATGCAAATTAATCTAACACCCTAGGCCTTTTTGCTAGAAACCATCCTCAATCCTCCAAAATCCTCATTTTTTTTAAAACCTCATTTTTTTAATACCCCATCTAGCCTCAATCCTCAAAAATCCTCCACACTTGATACAACATCATGTGCCTCAATTCTCCAAAATCCTCATTTTTTTTAATCCTCCAAAACTGCAATGAGGAATCTGGGGATTGAAAAAAGTCAATCCTCCAAAATCCTCATTATGATTTTTGGAAAACCCCACAGCCTCATTCCTCCAAAATCCTCATTTTTTGAAAACCCCATTGTGCCTCAATCCTCAAAAATCCTCCACACTTGAAACATTGTGAAACAACATTGTGCCTCAATCCTCAAAAATCCTCATTTTTTTAAAACCCCATACAGCCTCAATCCTCAAAAATCCTCCAAAACTGCAATGAGGATTTTTGAGGATTGAGGGGCGTTAGGGTTGCGTCTAGTACCCAGTGTTTTTCTAATAATAACAAGTCGTAGGCGTGTACACCTAGCCTACGCGTGTACAATGTATGTGTATAATGCCAAGTGGTTTTAATTGGGCACTACATGTATATTGTCCTAGAATCCATGTCGCCCAATTGGCCGGGCTACACTAAAAACGTGTTTTGATGATTTTCATCGGAAAGAGCACAAGACGAAATTCATTTGTTTTTCTTGTGTAGAATGAGTTTCAAGAGTCACAAATTAAAGTGACCCTTGAAACTCAAGTTGTTTAGGTACATGTACATGATGTATATTCCTTCCTTAATGGGTGTAGTCATGGTTCCATGGCAGCCGGAAAGTGTTCGCCTTCTGCAGACGTGTAAGAAACAACATTTGTGCATTGGTGTGTCGTACATTGAATGAAAACAACTCAGCGCAAGTGAGTAGCCATTTGAGCTATGCTTGAAATGTCCTTGGAATTTCACGAACTGTTTGAGCTTTGCGTCAAGACTGGGTTCTGAACAGATCGGTTGTACAAAGTCGCGTCGGCATAACAGGGATAATTTTCACTTTTGGACAAGATCTGGCGATACTAAAGTCTACGAAGCTGTTTAGGGACATGGTGAAAATAATTATTTTCTCTCACTTCAGCTAACTCGTACGTACGACTTATTACGTCGTACGTACGACTTATATCTCGTGGCGTAACTACATGGTCGCTTTTGTCGGGGGCAACTTGGGGGTGCACCAATTTTTTAGGGGGGAACTGAATGGCAACGGATATATTTTGTGTGTGCAAATCGAATTTGGGGGGGGGGGGGGGGGGGGGGGGGGTTCACAGACCTCGGACCTACATAGTTACACCACTGTAGAGTTTCCCCTTAGCGGTCGCCCGCTCGCCAAATGAGAGTGAAAACAGCCACGGACGAGTCAAAACACTTCTCTCGGTCGCCCGACGGGCGAGTTAAAATATTAAATACATTACATGTGATTTCCTAGATCAACTGTTTACTAGTACAGTTTATGTACAATGTACAGTACATTTTACACAAGCCTTAGATTAAGCAGCCAGGAGCAAGGGGCAATTTATTTTTAAAAGTTGCCCCTTGCTCACGGGGATTTACCAGAGCAAGGGGCAATTTCTGAAGAACCAGGGGCAATTATTTTTAAACAGATAATGAGTCAAAAGGACAACCAATTACGCAAGTTGTAGAGCTCAGTATACAATGTTAATTCAATAATGCGAATACGATCAATTTTATCAACAAGATAAACAGTAAAAGTAAAAGTAAGAGGCTTAGAGGCAATTTGCAATTTGCGGTATAAATATCTTATTATTATAAAGACAACAACCAAACAACACAACATACAAAAACTCCCACGCTATCATCGAGTTTGACAGTTTTCCAATTGCCTGTAGCCTGGCGGCTGCGCGCGCATCTTGTTACAACGTCTTTAAAAAAAGTTTTAATTCATCTGCACACGCGTGTACCATTACCTTTCGACAGCATGAGATCAACAATTGTTATCGTTGACGCTGTAAAAGCTATTATTTGATTGCTTACCTAACGTAAACAAAGGCTCGTATCAACCAATCAGAACGCCTGTATGAAAGCAGGCTAGGCAGCGTAAATTACGTCCACGTACGCTACAATACAGGTGAGAGTATTGATCACCGCGGACATACGTCACAGGTCAGCGCGCCGATGAAAACAATACGCGCTGACACTGCACTGTAGCATACAAGTTTTTACATCATCGTTTTTACCGGCGCGGTGTACGTATTATGACGCATTTTTATGACAGTTCCCGGATGTCCGCCCCGATCTATAGTAGAGATCGGGACACTCGCTGCCAAAGACCCTAGAGCGCCGCGGCTACGGCGCTCTACGATCTTTGCTCGCTGCCATGCATCATATCAATACAGTGCGCGTGTATGCAGCGTTCAAGTTTGCTACATGATGGCCGACAGGCGACTGAGATTTTTTGAGTCATGATTGAATAAAACAGACAATGAGACAAATCACAAATGAGACAAGACAACATGTTTTCTTCACAATATTTATTATGAGAACAAGGTAAAAATGCTTTAGGGAAACCAGGCTTACATCAGTATGATTATACATCAACATTTGTGGGGAAATAGACTTCCTGTCCTAATAATTTATGGGCGCAATTTTACAGAAAACACTTGCGCCTTGCCGTCTAGTTTTAGATGATTATGGGCGCAATTGGTAGTTTTTTGAGCGCAAATTTGCGCCCTGCGCCCGCTTAATCGAAAACTTGATTTTACACAACATTGCACGCGCATGCGCATGCAATGGCGCGCATGGCCGGCGTGGCACACATACAGTGTACTGCGCGAGTAATCCAAGTATACCGCAAGCATATGTAAAAATGACACAAAATCAACGGACGTCGTTCCGGTTCGCGTTACAAATGAAACTGAAGAAAGTACTTCTCCTGTGAGAATTTCAAGGAGCGTTTTTGGCCCAATATGCCCCGATTGTAGCCAACATCCACACTTTCATCTATTTACAAATTCATCCGACTACAAATACAAATTTCCTAAAGTGTCACAGGAGTCATCTTTAGAAATTATTATTATTTGTTGTTGTAATAACACCAGAGGTAAATGCATGAGCTTTAAATGTCTAGCCCTCTTTGATTTAAATTTATTTTAGTATCATTACTAAATTTAAACCAAGAAAACTTAAATAAAGTAATTTTCTTTTTGACAGCTGCAAATGTTCTATTCGATCTTTTATTTGTATTGTTATCGACCGCCGAGCCGGCCCGACCGCCGAGCCGGCCCGACCGCCGAGCCGGCCCGACCGCCGAGCCGGCCCGACCGCCGAGCCGGCCCGACCGCCGAGCCGGCCCGACCGCCGAGCCGGCCCGACCGCCGAGCCGGCCCGACCGCCGAGCCGGCCCGACCGCCGAGCCGGCCCGACCGCCGAGCCGGCCCGACCGCCGAGCCGGCCCGACCGCCGAGCCGGCCCGACCGCCGAGCCGGCCCGACCGCCGAGCCGGCCCGACCGCCGAGCCGGCCCGACCGCCGAGCCGGCCCGACCGCCGAGCCGGCCCGACCGCCGAGCCGGCCCGACCGCCGAGCCGGCCCGACCGCCGAGCCGGCCCGACCGCCGAGCCGGCCCGACCGCCGAGCCGGCCCGACCGCCGAGCCGGCCCGACCGCCGAGCCGGCCCGACCGCCGAGCCGGCCCGACCGCCGAGCCGGCCCGACCGCCGAGCCGGCCCGACCGCCGAGCCGGCCCGACCGCCGAGCCGGCCCGACCGCTGAGCCGGCCTTGTGCCTTGTAGCCTTCCGGGAGCCCCATAGTTCTAGGGGCATGCAATGATGGTGATGATCGGATAGGTATGGTGGCCCTGAAGAAACTACGCGAATCGTGAATATTGACGTAAATATTTGCGAACAATTTCATGACTTTCCCTAAAAGTAGCGAATATTGACGTCAAATTTGACAACAATACTTTGCGACTTGGCCCCAAAGTCGTGAATATTGATGTCAATATAGACGATGTGCCCTCTGACGTCACATAGTATTCAAATGTGCCCGGCAGTATGCGCACCGTGTTTTACATAAAATTTGCTTAAAGAGTGACGTCGCAGGTCAGATCGCCTTTGAAATATATGTGACCTCTGATGTCATCTCTTCAAATTTATGTAAAACATAATGCGTGCGCATACTGCCGGGCACATTTGAATACAGATGTAAAGAGGGCACATCGTCTATTGACGTCAAATTTTTCGACCGGTCATACATTTTGACGCAAATTTTTTCAAGCTATAGGTTCTGGAAGTACTGTAGAATGTAAATGCCCCCCCCCCCCCCCCCTCCCCCTTTGGAATTGTATTGCCAAACTGGACTATTAGTCCTACACTTGAAATCTGTTATAATAGATACAAGAATAAATGTAGATATTGTGCAATTCAATATCAGGGCTACCACCAGTATTTTGTTTTTATTAATTTGAAACACAGACATATAGTCATTGTTTAAAGTTGCAATATATCTTTTATTATGTGTCCATGAGGTAAAATTGCTTGCTTACCGGTCCTTTGATTATTAGCTGAGATAATTACTGTAGTTTCTGAGATCTCGGTTTATGCCAAAGTTATTTTAAGTAATTATTACGCGCTGTTTATCCGCTTAATTAGCAAAGGCGCGCAGAACTGAACAGCACAATACAATGCAGGCGCACAGTGAAGCGCGGTTGCGGTTAAGAACAATTTCAAATTTAACAGTTTTAGGTGACTTGTTTTAGTGTTCCGCAGTGAAGCTGATACCAATCTTTTAACACATTTATTACCTTTCAACGTGTTTGTCTTTGATCTTATTGACTATTTCAACTTGCCTTTTGCCATTATCTTGCAGTATGAGTAATTTGAGACTATTACTGTGTCCACCGTGCCCATAACCTACAATTACTGCATTGAAATATAACACAGGGGCTCCCTGGAATTTCTTGGGAACGGAAGGTGCTATATTTTGGAAGCTTTTGGTGTAAAAGAGTAATGAGTATCACTAAAGAGTAACATGGTAAGAAATGTTGGCGACAACACAGTCACATAGCGTTTTGTATGGGGAAAATAGATAGTTTTTGTAATCCATCATAAATACAGGGCGTTGTATACGCCACGTTCATGGGTCTACACGCATGTTTAAAGGTAGGATACACCATAATTGCTTGAATTTATGAATGGGTGAATTTGGGGGTTGAATTTTGTAGTAAATATCGTTTAACTGACCTGTCCAAAGTTTTACAATCATGGATGCCGAGAAAAGCACGAAAAACAGCGTTTGTTTTCAACCGGCGTCAGGAAGTTATTCTTATGTTATTTGTGTTATTTTGTGATCGCCATCCAGAATAATTACAGGATATCTAGCGCAATCATTTTGCTGGATGCCTAGAATCATTATTTACTTTCAGATGAGTAAGATATTTCTTAATAATTCGGTAGAAAATATTTTTGATATATCTGCAAATGGTGTATACTACCTTTAATAATAGCATAGTATTCCTTTATTTATTTATGTTTGTCTTTGTTTCTGTGTGTGATATTATTTTTTGACTAAACCCTAGCTTGCTGGAAAACGTCAAAATGTATGTCCGGTCGTGAAATTTGACGTCAAAATTCACGTCAATATTTGCGACTTTGGGGGCAAGTCGTGAATTTTGTCGTCAATTACGACAAATTTTGCGTCTTTGGCCGGGGCAAGTCGTGAATTTGTCGCTTGTAATATTGACGTCAATATTTACGATATGCGTGTTTTCCTTCCTCCATGCTCCAGGCCAGGGCCACCATATAGATAGGCCTTATTCCTCGATTCTCGCGGTCGGCATGACGTCACGAAGGGGCGAGCCGTCCATAACAACATGCGTTAAACCTCAAATTTTCCCCTTTGCGCAAGTGCATTAAAGAATGTGAAGACAAACGAGGTTCTCATGTCCGACCGCGAGAATGGGCCTAACTACCTGCGGGGAAAAAAACAATCACTCTTTACAATAAATACAAACATATATTTTGACCTTACCTTGCAAAACACTGAAAACTGGCTTTTGTAGTGTTATTGCGCCTGATTGACCGGTAATTAAGTGATCCAACGTTCATATGGCAAAGTCCAAAGAGTCGTAGCGGTAGATTAAAAAATATCGCAGATAAATCCGGGGATTTCCTTTTTTACAATTGAGGGCGCTATATATTATTTTTGGTTAAAGAAAGGTTAAGTTGCGAGCATGGTTGCGAGCAAAGATCGTGCAAAACTGCAAGTGCAAGTATTTTGTTGTTGTTGAATGTTGGTTCAAGTTCAACGGTTGGCGAATCATGTCTTTTTACATGTAACGTAAGGATCATGGTAAGGCCAAAAAAACAAACAAAATGTAAATGATTTTGTGTGTGTTTTTAACATGTTTAAATGTGAAAAGATTTATTTAAATACATGTATGATGATCATGTAGGCCAAATTAATAGCTAGGCCATGGCCTAAATAATAATAATATGATTTCAAAGTGATGTCCAATTTTCGGACACAATAAAACTGAATGTAAGGCCGTGTCCGAAACGAGTGTCTAGAGATACGGTCTTCGTCTGCAGCTACAGCTACGACGTCATCATAGGCGCTAAGGAAAATGGAATTCGGACGCGGCTACGGTAGAGCCTACGGCCAGTTATTGCGCACCCAAGCGATGCTTGAATTCGTGTTTGCAAAATTACGATGTAATTAAGAATTTACAACAATTATCGTCTGCTAAATGTTACGCAATGTTTGTTTACTCCGGTCGAAATACCTGATGATATTGATGTTGAGCGCATTTTTTAAATTTGCGCATTTTTTAAATTTGCGCGCACAAATTTTAAAAACTGCGGGCGGAGATTTATTTTGGTTAAGTTTGAGCGCACAAACTTAAATTGCGCGATGCGGTCAACAACAAAGGCAAATACTGACACGAGCTACACGGTAGACACGAGTTTTACGTCGGCGTCAGCGCTAGCGCTCGCGGAATCCACGCGTCGCGTCATTTTCAGCACTCGGTAGATGATGCGTGGCGGCAACATCATGGCAGTAGAACCAACAGTAAATGTTGACGAGTTTTGCAGAGGACAAAAACATAAGGAACAGGCAGTTTAAGATTTGAACAAAAAATATATTGATTCATAAAAATATGAGTATTAAAATAAATATTAAGACTAGTATTAAATATTAAGACCCCTACAACATTTATCTTTCAATTTTACTTTAGGGTTGAATGAGTTGATTTTGTTTTTTATATTCCCTCTCCCAAACCACCCCTAAAATGATCATCAATCCCTTGGTCGCGCCCAGGCCTGAAATATATTCCGCATTTCCGGCCACCATATAAAATAGACACGCACATTAGTATTTTTGTAGAACCAAATCCCTGGAGTTGAACGCAAGTCTCAAATGCCCGATCTCCACAAATAATTTATATTCGTGTAGGCCACATGGACTTTTCATTCAAAATTATTGTTATTATCTTATTTTATTTATTTTTTGAAAAAAATAATAAATGTAACCATTTGGGTCCTTTTTTTTCAATCTAATACAATTTTAAGATCGTATTTTATACTTTAGCATCACTGTGTACATGCTCTGGAAATATATTGTTCCAATAGGAAGGCTAGGGTGTGACGTGTTGTCCTGTACATGTAGGCTAGGGTGTGACGTGTAGTCCTGTACGGTGCATACTTGATCGACCCACATGAATTTTAATTTCTAATCGTGGGTGAACCATGTTTTAATTTTAAATTAGAAGATAGGGTGTGACATGTTTACTGCACGACTCGAATTAAGATGTGTCGGGCGGCCATTTTAAGAAAAAAAAGGGAAAAAAACCGGCCTTCTCCTTCCTTTAAAAAAAAAAGTCATGACGCTAAACATGTTTTATTTTTTTTATTTGGCATAAACATTTTTTTTTTATTTGGCCATAGAGCCCCACATGTTTAACGGGCAATAGCCTTTTGGTATGGTGGCCAAAAGTTACAAACACTAGCAATTTGTTGTTAACAAATTGTGATGCAAAGCAAAATGTTTGACAAATCTTTTAAAAGGCAAATGCATTATGTTATTTATTTAATTGCTCATAATAATAGATTAAACACTGTTTAAACAAATTCTAGCATTTTTACAAAGTTTTTTTAATTTGTTCTTGTTTTTACTACTGGTTTTCCATACTTTTGCCAAATCTTTGATTGTATCCCAGCATCCCTTGAGCGCACACTTTGTCACAAAGAATTTTGAACTTACAGTTCGTGTGCAACGCTGGTTTACTCAAGTTTTGAACAAAAATATCACTGTAGACAAAAATTAACAAACAGCAGAACGCTACTTTGGCCTTACCCTTTTTACCTTCGGAGATAAAATATAATTATACGGCAAGTAATTCATGGTGGTGGTCAGAATTCTGTTTGAATAATAAAGATCGCGCGATTTTCAAAAAATGCGCGTCAACTCTTATGCGCAAATTTAAAATTTGTGCGCTTAAACTAAGTTTGCGTGTTTAAAAATTGCGCAACGCGCATTTTTTTAAAAGGCGCGCCGTGGAAAAATGCGCTCAACATTGATGTATTTGTCGATCTGTTAGTTTCAATTCAATGCACTATCATTGAAAAATAAACGAAAGTTTGCTCCAAAATTTACGTTAATGCTGCCGCCATTTTGTTTTGCCTGAGCTAGACAACTTCTTTTACGGCTAGATTTTTGTGACGTTGTAGCCGTAGCTGTAGCTAGCTCTAGACGGCATTTCGGACAGCGCTACAAAATGGCCGACGCAGACAATAGCCGTAGCTGTAGCTCTAGACACCCATTTCAGACACGGCCTAACTTAACGTTTAGGGCTATTTACGTTCGCTAAATTGTCAAATTAAATTAAACCCATAATTGAGTTTAGGATCAAGTTTCTATAAGAGGATAAAAACCCACTAGTTTAACATGTACCAGTACAAGGTACATGTAGTACTCCGAGTTACTGGAACCTATACCTAGCTAGTTATTGCTTTTTTAAAATTTGGACATGATCTGATGGCGATATAGATCTGCCCAAGGTCGAGCAACATCAAAAACATGCATCAGGTGAAATGTCTTAAATGTGGTTCAAAATGTCGCCCAAATCCAGAAAAATACCTCAAAATCGCCTATTAAAATTGCCTTCCATAATTCGTAATTCATATGTGTCCAAGATTAACTTCAGGGGCTTCGGGGGGTACTCGATCAATTCTTTACTTGCAAATCCAGAAAATTTGACCACAGTATTCGAGCGAGTACTGCACACTTGCTGTTCTCAGGACCTATTATGGCCGCGCTGCGCGCATCATATAATAATTCCTATGATGTCTGTGATGTCACAGGTCAAAGTGTATCGACCGAAAACAACAAACGCGCGGCCTACCAGTGCAGGGTAAGCAGCGACACATGTCACAAGCTGTACTGACTGTGGCTGCGTGCTGAGTACAGCTTGTGCCATGTCATGAAAACAGTTGCTGCTACTGTGGCTGTGGCTGCGTGGATATATTATTTTTTAAATGCCCCAAATCATCATAGCGAACAGCAAGTGTGCAGTAGTGAGGTGTCCTACCCCACAATATATGACAAATGTCAAAACTTTGATTTGTTTGATCTAGACTTAAAAATATTGTGATAAGATAAATTATCAAATGGAAAATAGGTACAATGTCGCAGCATTATTTTCCCCTAAAATCTTCTAACAGAAATGCGTTTCTTTCAAAAGGTGTTCCAATAAATCTGTTTTGTTGACAGATGTTTCTGCTACAGTCCTTCAACCGACTTGTCTTACGGCAGGCCCTGGGGACCACAAGTTTTAATATTCACAACATATGTGCTGCTACATTTAGGTATGTGAAATAGAAATGTAGACACATTTCATTCACCTCGAGTATTAATATAAAAGTTCTTTGTCATATGTCACATGTCACATGTAAATGCGTATTTGAATTTCATCTCTTCTATGTGTACCTCTTGAAAGCTCTAGTCTAGCTTATTATAACTTAAGGCCGTAAATTGAAAAAGAAGGTCTAATAATATTCTTAACTAAAACCTTCATAACAAATCTTTTGATAGTTACCTACATATTTTTGGAAGATTCCTTGAACTAATTAATTGGACAACCTGTGTTTTTTTTGTT
The DNA here is from genome assembly GCA_037893245.1 of Crossaster papposus. NCBI lineage: Eukaryota > Metazoa > Echinodermata > Asteroidea > Velatida > Solasteridae > Crossaster > Crossaster papposus. Next base: position 57,860 of record JBAIAA010000178.1, read on the forward strand.
TTTTTTGGGGGGGGAGTAAGATAGCCACCATGCCTCATCACTGAAGACATTTTGTTTTTCAATTTTAGAGAAAGGAAAAGAAAAAGAACCAAACAAATCTTTTTGTGGGTCCAATGTATTGACCAAGGGAATTTCATCATAAAATTTGTATCCGTCATTAAAATGCTTAAATGCTTTAAGGTTTAGTAATTAGAATTTTACAATCCAAACCTTTATTTATTGTTTTTTTCTTCTTAACTCTCCTTGGCAGGACAAGCAACCCTGTGATGGGCATTATTCTCTTGTCCAGGCTTCGCGTCGTAGACAACTCAGCCCTAGGGGCTGCAGCTGCCCACAAGCCGCCCCGCTGCATTATGGTCTACAACAAGCAGCGCATTGGAAAAGTGGGAGACAAGATTCTAGTTGCCATTAGGGGCCAGAAAAAGAAGGCCCTGATTGTAGGCATCAAGCAGGTCGGTCCCCGCATGACGCCGCGCTTTGACACCAATAACATCATTCTGTTAGAGGACAGTGGGAACCCGACGGGTACCAGGATCAAGGTGCCCATCCCTTCCCACCTAAGGAGTCACAAGGACCTATCCAAAGTGTTTGCCATCGCGACCACATTTGTATGACATTGACCTCGTCTCTCTAATTAACCAGTTTGTGCCGGAGGACGTACATGTATATATATACACACAAAGTTTTTTTCGAGATTCAAAACGGATGACGCATAAACACGCCACGAGCAAGGCCGGAAATGTCTGTCAGCAGTGAGCAAGGCCAGGTTGGAAATGTTATGGGTGTGCTTCCTGGTACAATCGGCCTGAACCCGCCTCGGATTGAGTATCGTTAAAAATAATCCCACGCCTCGGCTCGGTGAATGTTACAATTAACCCGACGTGAACTGGTTGATACTGTTGATTAACTCCATGCAGTTGGGTAAACTCTACTGTATATAGCTATTCAGTGACTGTATGCTCACCGTGACCCCCAGTAATGATAAAAGCACAAAACTGCTATTGATCCAGTTAAACTTCACAAACAGTTCAGTGCTGTGTACCAATATATGTGTACCAACGGATGGGCTCCATGATGAGTGTACAGTGAATCTGTGCTAATCATTGGCTCTACAACCGGGCCTGGTGTTACCACATAGCTAATAGACTCTAGAACATTAAATACCAATTTGGTGTGAAAAAAAGTTTAACATGTCATGGATGTTTTTTATACATTAGAAGTAAAGTGAGAAAAATAAACACCAACAAATATGGACCAAGTGTTGTAATAACAGGGTGGATTTGTACATCGCATATCACTGTGTGATTCTGCACAATAGGAAAATGGCGCGCTGCACAATGGGGCAGTATCGGTGCCGTTTCTCTTACAACAATAATCAAGAATCTTTAGTAGTATAGTTGTTAGTCTCTCCGACTGTCACTCAGGTAATCGTGGTTCGATTCCCTGCCGGGAAAGCTGTTCTTTGTTTAACATTCGATATCCGCCACAACTACTCGGTAATGTATGTTATTTTAAATCACACAAATTACTTGCACCTTAAGCATAAATCTTTCAGCCATGAGATTTTTTTTGACTTTTTGAATCTCGAAGAAAGGCATTTATTAGCATAGAAAGCTATACATTTGTCATACATTTCATCAATTTTCGGGCCATTTTTTTAAATAACAGTCTAATCCCTGATCTTTAGTTTGATCGGCATCTATATGTTTTCCGAGCTAGTGTACCGTTGTCAATATATTGTGGTGTAAATGTCTGTCGTGTAGTGCCCAAGGTTAACAAGGCGTCTTTATCATTGTGTGATCGTTTTTATTGGTTGTCTTCCTTCCTTCCAAAAAGTGCAAACTTCCACGATGTGAAAAATACGATGCGAGGGAGAGTAGTCTCTGCAGGTTTGTGGAAAGAATGATGAAGAGTAGACTTGTGTTTGGCAATTTGACACGAGGAACCTTAAGCTGTGACCTCTGGTGCTGGACGTAGCTTCAATGAGGAAAGAATTCCAGTGAATAGCTGCTATGTTGTAGCGGATCTTGTAGAGCATCCCAAGACGGCTTTGGAGACGTCTGGACTTGAGTGAAGTCCAGTGCAAGTTCTGTAACATTGATGTTACACTGCGGTCGTAGTTGCCTGTGGAAAAGCGGGCACTGTTGCGCTGAACTTGCTCTACTTTTTTTATATTTTTCTCTGTGTGGGGATCCCAGGCCGAAGCAGCATACTCAACAATGGGGCGAACATAGGACATGTGTCTAGCCTTTCTGATTTTGCGAGTGCAACAGCTGAAGTTGCGGCTGAGAAAGGCTTGGGTTGAGTTAGCCTTCTTGGTTACGTCTGCGTCAACATGAGTGTTGAAGTTGAGTTTAGAATCAGGATGCACACCGAAGTATTTAGCGGGGTCGACTACCTCCAGAATGTGTCCACGGATGTTATACAATGATGAGACCGGTGTCCGCTTGTTGGTAATGCGTACTATACATGACACTTGGTTGGGTTGATGAGCTCCATCGGCCATATGCGTGACAATGCTGCACTTCAGTCGCCAGTTGTTCAAATGGGGTATGCACAGAGTAACATTGAACAAAGCTGTCAGACCACAGCTTAGACTCTGCCCTCAAAGTGTCAAAATTAGTACTGTTCCATAAGTGTATCTTACGACGAGGTGGTTTTTGCCTCTGTGCTTGTACATTTGAATCAAGAAGGACGACATCACCATGATCGCTTAGGCCTGGTAAGCTTTCACATCTGGTGACCAATGGTGGGCGGTTTGTTAGTATAAGATCGAGTATGCATGTTGGTTCTTCTTGTGGGCCACAAATTCAAGATGGCGTCGACAGCTAGCCAACCACTTGCAGCGGGCAGTAGTTTTGGTGACAAAAATAACGAGAAAATCTATCATAATTCCATAAGCCAATGGAACAATTAAGGCCGCAAAGATAAGCTACTTGAATGTACACCCTATATGGCCGTGTGTGGTAGAAACGTGAAAATCAAAGATAAAACGAAAAAGAACGGAGAAAAACGCAAGTCGCGTCATAGCAGTTTGAAGCACGCCCTCAAAACTTCTTCCTCTTGGTAATGCATCTGTTCTATTCTTAAAAGGAAAGTCTGATGCTGCGAGCAGTAGGTTCTTCGACATGAGAGTGTCATCAACAGCCATATGCATTTTTCATGGAATTTTTCTTCTTCGAAGGCACGATCAGGATAGACGTCTGTGCGAGTCCTGATGTGCAACAAACTGGAGTGCCAAAGATACTTGGAGACCTGTCAAATGGCTGATGGACTGGACCAACGTGCGAAAGCCCTAGCTGGGCATAGTAGCTAGCTACGTACGTCGTCCAAATATCTGATCTCAGTAGGAAGGACTTGCAATGGTACACCAAGACCAGGCGGAACAGGACAGGACAAAAAAGTACAGCACCGATAGACCGTCCACTGTGACTTTACATAGATAAGGACTCGTAGAGGAAAACAAATCACCTCCAATTACGAGTGGCAGTTATGCTGGAACAGACCACGTTCGCTACCTCTGACCCATCCGAAAATGATGTAAAGGGTATACCCATTTTCAAATTCATATTATTGCAAAACTACTGAATGTTTCTGAAAAATACAAATGTCTATTGAAAGGGTAGAATGCCCTCTGTCCAATGGTATAAGGTTCATTATGCCATTGCCATGATTACTGCATGAACAAACAAGACATTTTGCCGCGTCCTTGTCACAAGTTACCGTAGGACTGTTGCATTCGGCCAATCATTGGCTTACATGATGCTTGATTAATGCTGGTTCAGGGGACATTTATTCGCTTCTTCTTGAAAGCCGGGTTAATTACTACATGATAATCCCCTCCGCGTGATCGAGTCTCGACCAATCAAAAGCCTTCAACTCTACTAGGCATTTATTAATTTGGGAAGATTTACTGTGGAACTAGCCGTGACCACATGGCCACGCAGGCAGGACGAGCGGCTTCGACCATGGCGGTACTGATCGAGAAATGACGGGTGCTTCGAGGGTAGACAACTGGGATCAACTTTTTAAAACCAACGACCTTTGTGGCTTCCAAATATTTCGGGAGTTTATCAAAAATTGTCTCGACTTTTACCGCGAAACGAATCATACAACTCGGCGAAGGGACCTTCTAAACTATACGAGGTACGAGGAGCACGTGCCTAAGCCAATATATTACATTTTCACTTTAAAATGGGGCAAAACAAAACACTATAGGCCTAGATGATGGGTTATCATCTGTTGCTTCCCTGGGGATAATTCCCGACAACTGGATTTGTAGGTTATTTACAAAGCCATATAGGTAGTATACAGTACGTGCTTACTTACAGTGATATCTGATCTGACTTGCTAAGCAACGCCATACTCAACCTTACACTACACACCACTTAACCGTAAAACCACTCCCAGCCATGAGAATAAGAACCATGACAAAAGGTTGGTTTTTACATGCCCGTCCCTATCACTATCAGTGACCAGAATTTCACACATCCATTAAAAGGTCTTATAACGGGAAAAGGAACCTGTGTAAAAATAGAGTATTGTAATAACGTGTACGGGCATTGCTTTGTGACAGTGAACTCTAAACAAGCCCGGTTGAAAACCAGTGAGGACTTGATTATTGTCAGGGGTCAGAATACCCAAATATCTCCATCAATACCTACTTCACTATTTATTGACAGACACGCGACATGAGTGCTTGCACGATCCCAAACCCACAAATGTCCTCAAATATCACAGCTTGTGAATTATTATAATTTGTCGGCACAATCGTCAATTTCAAACGATAGACAAGATGTTGTCCATGGGCCCCGTCCGTTATTAGAACCAAGGATATTCCTAATTTCAGTTGTACATGTACGTTTGCTTTCAGTCGCGCTGTTTATACGCCTCGCGCATCGCAGTTGGGCCATGACGACGGACTAGACTATACGGCACTTGAGCACGTATTAGCAGTCGGGTGTTTACGGTGGTTGTTTTTACTGATAAGAAAGAAAACAAAACACTAAAATCAACGGTCATTTCCAATGTTTGAGCTTTGAAACGACTGCTTTGAAAACGGAGAGAACAGTTTTATGGGCTATAGGCAGTTATGAGAAATATACTACTTGTTGTCTTCAAAACTGTTAAATTCACGAATTCATTGCTGTTTTGAAGTGAACTATAGCATCAGACCGTTCTTGTTATCAACAGTTCGAAATGTATCAGGAAATATCGGTATATATATACGCTCAGACCGTTCTGCTGATGTACTGAACTACCATTGAAGGAACTTGTCATCTGAACTTATTGGTACTGATTGACGTTGATGCCATCAACACGTTTACAATGAAGAAGGCAACGGGGAGAAGAGTGCAGTACCTCTCCCATCAGAACAAAATGGCAGAGGCCCAACTTGGAGAATGGTCTGCCAAGCTGGATCGGCAATTTGTGACCACACGCTCCGCCTACGAACTGGAGAGAAGACAACTAGCACAGGAGCTCCGGGACTTGTACCGGGATAAAAAACACATGTCTCCCCGCTCATCTACGCCACCAACTTCCACTTCTCGGACAACCGCGAGAGTCAGGAAACTGTCAGTACCTTCGAGGATCTCACTGGCAACACGTGAACCCGACCTTACCGGCATTTCTTTGGAAGGACAGACATTTTTTAGACGCCCGCGAACCAAGTCAAAAAGTCTCGTGGACTTACCTGGCGAATTACGGAAGATCGATCAAGCAAATCGCCTGGATTGCATCACCTCCCGCGATCTTCTACCGAATTGGAAACACGGGTCTGTCTCGCTATTAAACCAGGAGAAAATTACTGAGAAATCGCCCCGATCTATGCACTACCGTAGGAGTACTTCCTCGGCCGACAGTCTTCCTCCAATATCGACTTCAGATGGTATGAATTACTTTCGAAGTTTCAGGTACACGGGAAAAAGAGATCATGAACATTCGACTGTAGAGTGCGAAATTTTTCCTGTGTCGCGAAATATTAAACGCGAAACGGAGATTAATCAGCAGCCACAGTTGCGCATAATGACATTTGGAGATCGACCTGGTAACGAAAGTAAGGAGCTGATGCGGTTGAGTAAGACTTCCACAAACTCGCCGTTGTCAGAACAAAAAGTATCCGTCACGTCTTTTACTCATCAATCAAGTATCTCGTCGGAGCAATATGGGAATAAAGGAAGGTTTTCCTCTGGGGTTTTGACGGGAAGTCAATCGGATCTCAAACTAAACGCTGAAGGAATCTTTTGGTCATCTCCCTATCATCAAGGGAAAGCCTTGAATGGCAAATCAGAAGCAGAAAGTCAGAAATCCGAAAACCAAGAGATGCCATCCGGCTCACAAAGTCCTTGCATTCCAAATCCTGACAATACAGATATTCGGAACAATCGAACAGACTCCACCGTCAAAGACGAGCCAGGAACAAACTTGTTCACAAAACAAACAAACCGAAAAACGTCGGCGTCCTCTAATACTCAAACAAGTTCTCAGGGCCAGGAGGAAATACCTATCACGTACCTACGGCAATCACGCAATAGCTCTCAGTCCATGCGCAAGACGTCAACCAGTTCCCAGCAGGGCTACGCCATCCTAGGCCAGGCTCCATCACAAGAGGCCCTCCAGAAAGCCGCTCGGAATGTCTCTATCGAGGGGGGTGAGCCCTTAATCGACATCTCTGCTGCCGTACACGGGAAGACTCGCCGTGCTGGGACTGGACTTGCACCGTACATGAGCAATGTCTTCTTGGATCAGGCAGAATCAACAGGCTCAGCGATGATAACGGGCGGGGTAGCACTGGACTCGGACCTGATTGCAGTCTCCAACTTCAATCCAAGCAGGAGGCCATCGCACGGCGTGCCGACCTACACGGCCGAGCGGTCCAGAGAGAGAAGCTCCCTGGCGCTCCGGGGCAACAGGGTACGACAGGAAGATCCCTCTACGGCGGAACTGATTCGATATTACCAGGATGTGCCCGGGGCAGCAGCATTGGCAGGCATCAGCGTTGAACCTCTAGACCTGACAGAGTTGGAATCGTGTCGGTATTTGCGGAAGTACGTTTCAAAGTCCATGAGGGATGGGGATCATTCTAAAGAAAATTGAGCAAAATGTAAAAAATGCAAGGATGGAAATAACCAGTCAAAAATGGTATCTGATTATGGTAATAACTATTTAGAATATTACATTTACTTACTTATGACTCTATGTATATATCACAAACACATGCTAACAGAAGGTCGGCTTTGGTTATAGATTTGGTGCGAATACGCACCAAATTGAAACCATTTCCCCCTACACTTTAACTTTGTACTTTGCTGGAACATGCTTCATAACTAACAAATACATTTTTTTAATAGAAAGACAGTGTCACTCACTTATATAGTGGAACGTATAGACTCTTTTTACAAACAAATGGTGCACTTAGTGTGAGATCAAAATGAACATTTTGTAAGATAAGTTTCACTCTTGAATGATCAGTTACATAGACAAATGTAGGCCTATATGTGTATTTTTCTTCGTTCAAATAACAAAACTTTTCACATAAAGATAGGATACATCATTGGTATTTTGCTTAAATTATCAGAAATGGGTAAATTTGGGGGTCGTATTTTATAGTAAATATCATTTACTGACCTGTCAATAACAAGTTTTACAATCATGGATGCAGAGACAAAGAAGCAAAAAACGGCGTTCGTTTTTAACCGGCGTTGGGCAGTTGTTTTTTGTTTGTTTTTGCGATTGAAACAATAATTTACAGGGAAAATATAGCGTAATCATTTTGCTGGATGCCTAGAATCGTTATTTACTTTCAAATAAGTAAGATATTTCCTAATAATTCGGTAGTAAAAATATTTCGATATCTGCAAATGATGTATCCTACCTTTAAGTATAGGATGCGTAACAAGGAACATATTATTCTCTATAGGGGAAATCTATGCACATTTTTTTGATTTGTGAGTGTACTTGCACTGTTCCATATTATTTTGTAATCGCACACACACGTTTACAATCCTTAAATTAGCATCTGGGCATAAACGTCGATTGATAGACATACCTTTTTTTAAGTTAATTATTTAATATTTAATTAAAAAAAAAAAAAAAAAACCTGTTTGTTTTTATTGTATAAAATTACTGTCTAAAGTAGTAATTTAAAATTTAATCCGAATGAAAGCCAAAAAAAAAAATGCAAGGTTGGGTAAATGGCCACCCCCCTAGAATGATACCTCATTAGCACAGACAATTTGCATAATCGTGACGTACGTTTGGGAACTCGTTGGCAGACCAGTAGCTGAGCTACAGCGGCCGTGCTGCTACGCACGTGCACAATCGATGCAGAATCATTCATTCCACCGCAGTCAGTTTAATCATCTATAATTACTATTAGGCATAACAAAAAAATGTAATGTTGGCTTAATAAATACCTAGGAGAGTTGAAAGCTTCTGATTGGCCGAGACTCGATCACGTGCGGGTCATTATATGTAGTAATATCATGGGTTTTCCAAGGGCCGTTTTCTAAACCCCGGCTTTGGGCTGCATTCTGGCCACATTACGGACGTTTTCCTAGTTCCGGATCGCAAAAAATATTCAGGCTGTTTTCGGCAAGTCTAATCCTCGAATTTTAAATGAAATAGGTTTAGTAGTTTACCTTAAGTGATGGAAAAACTACAGTTTTTGTTTCGATATTTATGCTCTTCTTTATTTGAAAATACGACGTCAAATATACCGACATCCCTTTTTCTAGTTGCGGATCAGTTTAACTAATTCCGGATCAAGTAAAAAACTGCTTCGTACATGAAAAATTATCACGCTAGAACCAACCCGAATCAAGCCTATATTTCTGATAAAGTATTCATTAATTTATATAAATATAGAGTTTAAAATAAATTTCAAATACTTTCACTTCCAATAAAGTTTAAAAAGAGGACTTGCAAGAAAATGCTTTGAAATGTTTTGTCCGTGTACGGTGTACGTGTGTGGCGCGCGGCAACGAGCCGATAAACTTTGTCCCACCGACGTGGAGGAATAAACTACATGGTCCAACAGAACACGTCATATGAAATCGCTTGCGCGCGTGTAGTTGATGCATGTATTTTACGGGCGATCCGGAACTAGGAAAAAATGAACGTTCAGTCTTTGGCAGATAATACTTGAGAGACTTTTAGACTTATTTTTACTTATGTATCAAGAAGCTTGTATATTTCTTTTCAAAATGCACTTCATCTAAACAAATAGTATTGGAGACCAAGCCATAACAAGGTAGGTTTTTATTTGAAGCGATCCGGAACTAGGACAAATCCGGAACTAGGAAAACAACTATACCACTGCTAAACTACATGAACAAAGCCAAAATACGGAAACGAAGCTGCGTTTGTAAAACGCCCTAGAAGAAGCCGCGAAGTCGCGAAATTCGGAGTATTTTCACCATTTTTCTCGTTAAAAAGGTATTTATTAAAGGTAATAACAGTGCGAGAACCCGGTTATTACTGCGTGGTAATGACCGGGTTGGGGGATGACCGCTGGTAATGGATCGAGCCGAAGGGTTCTCGCACTGTTATTACCTAAGTAACGGGCCCCAAAAAATAGGGTAGGTAGGTAGGGATTCTTTTTTGTCTTTCCAGCAATGAAAATGATATGTTTTATAATTGTTTAAGCCGGCAGTGATACACGATAGCGTGTCCAGGTTCAATATATACACAATCCACACACACAACAATGAGAAACGGTCAGAAATGGTTTCAAACGTATTTATAACTAGATTTATATAGATTTTAATCATTAAATTTCGTCCCTTGAAAAAAAATATATCCAGGGTCGGCCGTATTTTTAGGGTCGGTCGGGTTACGCCAACATAAAAAAAATAATTATGCCTTAGTTCTGGATTTTCTTCATTAATCATAAAAAAACTAGCGAGATGCCGCGCTTTGCGCGGTACCCGCTAGCTATAGGTGGAATCGTAACTTATAGATAAACCTTGTTGACGTCATGAAAACATAATGGGATTGTATGACAAACAAACCGCGAAAATTATAGAGTATAGACGATGTGCCTTCTGACGTCACGTGTTTACATCTGTATTCAAATGTGTCCGTCAATATGCGCACACATCGTGTTTTGCATAAGATTTGGTTGAGGAGTGACGCCACAGGTCAGACCACCTTTGAATTATGTGACCTCTGATGTCGCCTCTTAACCAAATTTAAGTAAAACACGATGCGTGCACATATTGACGGGCACATTTGAATATAGATGTAAACGGAGGGCACATGGTCTATAGTATCAGCTAGTTGCGTGTATAAACTTGGTTGTTTGTCATCATTCCATGATGCTTTTTATAAATGTGTCGAAAAGATTTGTTTCATGTTTCAAAAAGTTGTACATAGGCCTAAATCAGAAAGTTTTTAATTGAAAGTAACTTGCTCAAATAAAACCTTGCTATTTTCTTCAAATAGATCATGGGCCACTGCATACAGTGCAAAGTCATGCCGACAGGCAGCCCCCGGGAGACCTAATTTCTATTTATTAGGCTGTCTCACTTTAACCATGACATAATTTATACACTGTGGCATGGTTACTTTCCTTGTCTTGTGTGGCAGCTGCGATCTGATTCCGACCTTGTTTGTCTACATGTATATACATGTAGCTAGTTTTCAGTCCTATACTTTGATTTTGTGGGTTTTCTCCAGAATATTTGTTTGGCTGTTCATGATTATCGCACGCTTGAGGACTACTCGGTTTACAAATGTACGCCAATAATATTTCAGATTATAACACCTCACTCACAGATTCTGTGTCTTGATTGGCCGAGAGCGCGTCACGTGTCACTTGCTATTTTTACTATTTTTTACTTGCGCTCCAAAAAGACTATACCACGCGCGCAGCCTCGTTCTGAAAAAGTACTATGCGCATAGCAACACACGTACTATGCGCATAGCATGACGAAAGCGTGACTGAAACCCAGACGTGTGTTTCGGTGCATTGCGTAAACATTGCTCTATCACCCTCGCACCCGTTCATCAAGGCAACAAAGTACACGTATGATCGTTTGATCACTGAATTCGGAGATTTTTTGTCATTACTATACTTTCAGGAAGCTTAAATTGTGCAGAATCTGTGAGTGAGGTGTTATAAAACAAATATTGACTGCTTTATTTCGCGGTATAGTAAAACTAGCCTCCCTCGGTGATCCATGGAGCATTCTATTTTTCCTCGGTTTCGCCTCGGGAAATAGAATGCCCCATGGATCACCTCGGGAGGCTAGTTTTACTATACCACTCAAAGCAGTCAATATTTGTATAAAAGAACCGTACAAATGTTACCAGTCGCGAATGCATTAATGTAACATTTATAGTTTGAAAATAGCGAAAATAAGTATGTAGTTCCCCGACGACGCAGTTGTAAATGGGATCTGAATTTGAATAGTGCTACCGGGTAGACTATAATACCAGTATTACCAGGATACAACTGGGCCATTCCAAATTGAAAACATCAAATGTTGTGAAAGGTATCTTTATTACAAAATGGGAAATAAAACTAGTTGCATAAATATTATGAGTAACCATGACCATGCATGACTTTCCAGATTTTTGTAATGAAATCGTAATACTAAACATGATTGAATTAGATTAGGGGTAATGACAATTATTTTTTAATTTTAGAGCAATGTTATAGGATCATGATGCTCTTTGCTTGAATCATTGTGTTATAAAATCGAATAGGCCTTTGGAAAATAATTTGGCTCTCGCAGGGCGGGTTTATCTGTTAAGAAAGTAATGTGTTTATTAATACGGCCCTTTGATTTATGTGGTTCTCATGTCCGACCGACTCAATTTTTGGGCTCCCGAACCAAACAAAACCCACAAAAGCATTTTTGTTGTTTTACCACCGACCCCGTATCTGGAACCCCATTCACCCCCCAAAATTGCAAATAAACAAAAAATGAATAGTAAATGTATACAATACGGTTCTGTGTCACTTGATAGGTATTGACAATGATTAGTTTAACCACAAAATGTGGAGTACATGTACAATCAGTCAAATTATAGAAGATAAGAGGATGCAATTATGCTGTCTCTAATCAATGATTTTTATAGTATTTGTAGCGAAATATGCATTGCGTGCTTTGGGGGTTTTCCCCTGTGCTAGGCGCTGGTGCGCGGGCTGCGGTCCATGCACCTTGGCTATAATGCCCTGCGCGGGGGTATAAGCGCAGTGCACTCGTGCCAGACATGATTGCCGGATTAATTAAGTGGTGATTTCCCTAATTACAATTACCCCTAACCGACGCCAATCAGCGCCTAATCAGGGAATAGTGGTAATAATAAACCAGTCCAGACCAGGTAGATGGCCGCTTGTCTAGTGTACCGTCCTTAATGTGTCAGCCCAGGTGTGGTGCGTGGAGGTAGACTTCCCCCGATATCCTGCAGATTACTACAATAATATTGCATTTAGTGATACAACCACCAAAATTGGCACACATGCTCATTTTGGGTCACCTTACACAAAAACCCCGTTAGCCAAGTTAAAATCCAAGATGGCCGCCATTTTTGAAGATGGCCGCCAATAAAGGCCAAATATCACCGAAATATTGATGTACGGGTGGATAGAATGGCAATACAAGCACAAAACTTGGCATTTAACATCTGTTTGGTCTCCCTGTTGTTGGCATATCCAAAACAGTATATTAGGCACTTAATCATTCAAGATGGCCACCATTTTTGAAGATGGCCGCCAATGAAGGCCAAATATCACCGAAATATTGATGTACGGATGGATAGAATGACAATACAAGCACAAAACTTGGCATTTAACATCCGTTTGGTCTCAATGTTGTTGGCATATCCAAAACAGTATATTAGGCACTTGAAAATCCAAGATGGCCGCCATTTTTGATGATAGCCGCCAATGAAGGCCAAATATATCACCGAAATATTGATGTACGGATGGATAGAATGGCAATACAAGCACAAAACTTGGCATTTAACATCCGTTTGGTCTCCCTGTTGTTGGCATATCCAAAACAGTATATTAGGCACTTGAAAATTCAAGATGGCCGCCATTTTCCAAAATGGTCGCAACTGAATGGCTAGTAGTAGTGTTAGCAAGGATCAAACAGTAATACAAGGACCAAAATGGGCATTTAATCTCCATTTGAATCTAATATTATGCTAAAATTGTCAACCACTTGGTAATTCAAGATGGCTACCATTTTCAAAGATGGCCGCCACAAGATGACTCAGCCTATATGTTACAAAAAGTGACACATAAATCTAAACATATCTGGTACAAAGACATACAACACACTCTAAAAACAGATTGGTTGAAAATAACCAATATATTGGTCGATTTTAACCAATCCAGTTGGTAGATATATGGTAACCGAAATATTGGTTAAAATAACTAATCTGATATTGGTTACCTAGTCAATCCATATTGGTTATAACACCAACCAATGCAATGTTGGTTAATTTAACCAACCCACAATGGACTCCAACCAATTTGTATTGGTAATTTGTATTGGTTATAGCACTAACCAATACATAATAGTAGGGCTGCATATTCATATTGGTTAACACGCAACCAATTTGCATAACACCAACCAAACAATTTGCATAACACCAACCAATACAATACTTAATTCAAAGGTTCCCATGCAACCAATTACATAACGTGGACAAATTACGTAATGAAATAATACCAATGAAATTAACATTGCAATTATGCATACATACAATAATAACATATTCCTATTAGATAAAGCTACTGACCACTTACTACACACTTAGCTACTGCCGTTGTTAGTTTTATAGTTCGCTTTTTTGTACACGACGAAGTCACAGCTATTTTTTTATGAAAAAATTTCAACAGTTGAATACGGATGAAATTTATTGTCAATTTGTCACTATGTTTGCACAAACATCTTGGACTAAATGCATTTTGGACTAAATACCACAATTTAACATCGACTATTGTCAAAACAAATTTTCTCACTGATTGGTTAGTTGCTGTAGGTACATTTCCTACATTATGAATAACCAATAGATTGGTTAATACCTTGGTTACAAGCTCAACCAATATAACTGGTTGAAGGACAACCAACATATTGGTTATGAATAACCATTAGATTGGTTAATACCTTGGTTACAAGCTCAACCAATATGACTGGTTGAAGGACAACCAATATATTGGTTATGAATAACCAATAGATTGGTTAATACCTTGGTTACAAGCTCAACCAGGACTGATGAGATTGATTTGCTCTATGCATGGCATGTTAAAACACAGACTGTAAACATCAAAGGTACGCTAAATATGCCTTTAAATGTTCAGTAACGCAAATACAAAATAAAGAGTTAATCTTGGAAAGCAATTACAACAGTAATGGTAAGAATCTCAAGTCAGGTCGCAATTCTTGTAATCATTTTCTTCTCTACTGACACCCGCTATTGTTATAAATAGGTATTGTACGTACGTGTTGGCCGCCATTTTGAAAAATGGCGGCCATCCTTGATTTCCAGTGATTTATAATTTGTTAATTATAAATGACCAACAAGAGGTAAATTGCAGCTTTATTGTATGACCATTTGGTTTCCTTTGTAAAATAACCAATGTATGTCATTCAATGAAAGCAATCTTGAAAAACATGGCCGCCATCTTGAAAAAAATGGCCGCCATCTTGAATGTTTAAGTTTTTGAATTGATAAGGGGTACATTTGGTGGATAGTTGCAACTGTTGGTGCTTGTATGACCAATTAATCCAATGTAACATTAAGTGTTACCAGTTAGTGGCGGCCATCTTGAAAAAAATGGCCGCCATATTGGATTTTTATTTGGCTAACGGTGTTTTTGTGTACAGTGACCCCAAAAGAGTAGTTATGCCAATTTTGGTGCTTGTATCATCAAATGCAATATTGTGGTGAAAAAGGTTATTAATCTGCAGGACTACGACGAGTCCTCCCCTCAGGCCTCTGCAGTAGTAACCGCTCATCGTAGAGACCGTAGCCCCGTGGTAGCTGGCGACCCCGCCGAGAAAATCCGTTACAGTACATGTATGTACCTTACTGGTATGACATGACTGCCACTACAGCCAAAATATTCGTAAGCTGCATTTTGCAGAAGTCAATGCATCTTGCTTCAAATTGATTATTGTTATGCAGTGATATCAATTCATGATGAACATACTGCATTTAACAAAATTTGAGATAATATATACGCACTTCTCATTTTATTTATCCATCTAATCAGGTGGAACTGCTATTTTTTCCCGTCAAACAATTTGTTTTTACCTACCAGCCCAACTTCAAAGGTAAAACATAAGGACCAAACAAAATAAGAAGAGATGCCCGCACTTACAATATTGCAGACGCCTAAAACTGGAATATTGTTTGCGTTCAAACAAAATAATGAACATTCATTAACAAAATTAAATTTTAGTGATGAACATATGTTTGAGCGTGGGTTATGCATCCTTAGTAAATGTGTACTTTGTAAGCAAACATAATATTCTTACAGTAAAGTTTAGACATTTAGGTTTTTATTTAACAGAAGAAAATACTGTTGGTTTTCTTAGGTGTTTGAAAACCACAGGAAACAGGTAATGGCATTAACAGGATCGAATCAGTCTGACTTGTCGGAATTATAATGTTTATAGAAATTGTTTCATTATAATTACTCGAGTATTAATATACAGAGCTAAAAAATCCTCCAAAAGTGTATATGCAACTCTCATGTCAAATCAGCAACACATATGCAGTTGTTGCCGGGAAGAATTAGATGCTAGTTCTTCTTTGTCTCACAAACTTTTGTTTTAGGAACTGGTTGGAGCAGGTATAGGGTGATGTTAACTTATAGGTGTCATCATAGAAGTCCGTGAGTCTGGAGAGAAGTAAAACAACAAACAAACAGTGGTTTAAGCTTTCAATACATTGTAGACTGAACGAAACCATGAACAAACTAGACATGTGTTTGTGGACAAACACAGAGCTGTTTCGAGTGTCTAAAATTACTTTCAATATGTGTGTGGTGGTCTTTTGTGTGTGCCAAGTCTCAAGTCGATCAGATTTACTAAAGTGTCAAAGGCAATAGTCTAAAGAAAAACGTGTACAAAACCTATGGGAAAAAAATAGAAACTTTAACGTGACGCCCCGTGACCTTGAATGACGTAATCGTGCCGAAGTTCTTCTAGGGCCGTCTGTGGATGGTGGTCTAAGTGTGTGCCAAGTCTCAAGTCGATCGGATTTACTAAAGTGTCAAAGTCAATAGTCTAAAGAAAAACGTGTACAAAACCAATGGGAGAAAAATGTGAACCTTTAATGTGACGTCACGTGACCTTGAATGATGCAATCGTGCCGAATTTCTTTCAGAAACATCTGGGGGTGGTGTTCTAAGTGTATGCGAAGTTTCAAGTCGGTCGGATGTACCCAAGTGCAAAAGTCAATAGTCTGAAGAAAAACGTGTACAAAACCTATGGGAAAAATTTCACCTTTAACGTGACGTCACGTGACCTTGAATGACGCAATCGAGCCAAATTTCTTCTAGGACCATCTGTGGGTGGAGGTCTAAGTGTACACAAAGTCTCAAGTCGATTGGAATCACCAAAGTGCCAAAGTGTATTGGCAGAACAAACGTGTGTAAATCCTATGGGTAAAAACACTGAAAGTGGAAAAAAAAAAAAGGAAAAAAAAAAAAAACTAGACATGTGTTTGTGGACAAACACAGAGCTGTTTCGGATGTCTCAGATGACTTTCATTATGTGTGTGCCAAGTCTGAAATCGATTGGATTTGCCAATTTTCCAAAGATATACAAGTTGAAAAATACGTGTACAAATCCTATGGCAAAAACTGCACCTTTAAATTGACGTCACATGACACCCGATGATGTCATCATGGTGTCATCTTAATTTACGTCTATAACACATTCTGGAATACTTGCATACCAAGTTTGGCCCCAATCAGACATGTACTTCCAGAGATAGAGGGTCCTAAAATATGCCCCTTTAATGTGACGTCACATGACCCACGATGGCGTCATCCTGACGATTTTCCCCTTGGCCCTCCTGGGTTTGATGGTCGAGGTGTGTGCTAAGTCTGAAGTCGATCGGATTCACCAAATTGTCAAATTCAATAGTCTGAAGAAAAACGTGTACAAAACCTATGGAGAAAATTGAACATTTAATGTGACGTCACATGACACCCGATGAAGTCATAATTACGTCATCTTAATGTTCGTCTATAACACATCCTCGAATACTTGCAAACCAAGTTTGACCCCAACCGGACTTGTACTTTCAGAGTTAGAGGGTCTTAAAAACTACACCTTAAATGTGACGTCACATGGCCCACAATGACGTCATTGTGATGATTTTTTTCTTGGCCCTCCTGGGGATGGTGGTCGAGGTGTGTGCTAAGTCTCAAGTCGATCGGATTTACAGAAGTGTCAAATTCAATATTCTGAAGAAAAACGTGTACAAACCTTATGGGGAAAAAAATTGCACCTTTAACGTCACGTCACGTGACCTTGAAAGACGCAATCGTGCCGAATTTCTTTCAGGGACATCTGGGAGTGGGGTTCTAAGTGTATGCCAAGTTTCAAGTCGATCGGATATACAGAAGTGTCAAATTCAATATTCTGAAGAAAAACGTGTACAAACCCTATGGGACAAAATTGCACCTTTAACGTGACGTCACGTGACCATGAATGACGGAATCACGACGAATTTCTTCTAGGACCGTCCTTGGGTGGTTGTCTAAATGTATGCCAAGTCTCAGGTCGATCGGATTTACCAAAGTGTCAAAGTGTATTGGCAGAAAAAACGTGTACAAATCCTATGGGGAAAATGACAAAAAAAAAAAAAAAAAAAAAAAAAAAAAAGAAAAAAAAAAAAAAGAAAAAAAAAAACTTTAACGAAAACAAAAGCTGTTTCGGCTGAAAGGCCGAAACAGCTAATAAGCACAACTTATTAATGAAGAATAAACACTTCAAGGCAGTGGGTGGAGTATGACCGCAGTATTGTCTTGCAAACTGTTATCTGGGGTTGTTGCAAACACTACAGTAGGTCATGTAAATAATGTATTGATCAGTGTGTGGTCTAAGCAAACATGAACGATACACATGGAGGAAGGAAACGTTACAAAAACATATTGCAATCAAACGTCAACTCACCAGCAAGGAAAACAGAGTTTACCGTGTGCACGGTTGATCCACAGAGGAAGGAACACAAACAGTTGTCCAAAAGGGCTAATTTCCTGCACATTCAATGCGGATCCGCATCCGCTCAATAAAACCACGAACACGACCTCCGAAAACAGTTTTGAACATGCCGGTAATCCGAGCTCGTCCGTGAACTGAAAATAAACGATGACTGATTCGATCCTGTTGTCTATAAGTCGCGCTATTCTTATTCCTCCATGCGCTAATCATCCTCTACGAAGTGGAAATAAAACACATTTTGTTCGTTGCTAAACCCCTAAAGGAAGGACGAAACCCTGGACGATGCGAGGCGCTAAAGCGGTCTGCAAAACGCAAATTCCGTGGACGATATTCGAAGCGCCATAGCGGTCTACAAGGGTGCACCAAGGAGAATTTCTACGCGAGCTCATTTGCATGAAATGTGCCCCCCCTCCTCCCATAATTTCTTTTGAAAAAGGAGGCCGTATTTGGTTAAAGAAATGGTGGGATTGTGTAAATATAGCATAGGATCAACTCCCTGGTTTTTGAGCATCAATCTGGGGGCAGACTTGACAAAATTACGGTTGACAAATGGGTGCTAATTGCCCTAGAACGTGGAGGGATGCCATTTGTAAAATGGCTGCTTGCAGGCTCTGGAAGTATCACTTTTCGGGAGGTGAGTTTCTTTTGGTGTGAATATTAAAGAATGGAATTGGCTAACCCACTAAAAGTTGAAAATAAATGGCAACATAAAGACCAACACAATAATCTGATTGTTGTTTGAGAAACCCCAGTGATGTCGGTGTGCATGAAATTTGGTCTTGAACATTGTGGATTTTACACTGTTTTCAATGGGACTTGAATTAGGCTGGTGCACCCACAAAGCCATGTCTTGCCAGCGCGGTGAGACATCAAATAGACCGGCTCCAATCCATACTTTGCCTCGCCACCGCAAACCGGCGCGGGACCGTCGCAGACACCGCGCAATGCCAACGGGGGGCCGTGCAACAGACTAGCTCCCTCGTCCGCTACCCCACACTAAACCGCGCCGAGCAAACAGGACACCACTCCCGAAATGGCGCGGCCCAGGTCCCGCCAAAATGGACGGGCTCCCTCCCATCCTCCGCGCGCAAACAGGGACACGGCACACGGGGCACCGTTCACAAGATGGCGCCAACCATTAGCCTCTGTCATGACCTTTCTAAAAGGTCAACGCGCGGAAAATTGTCAAAATGGCGGCGCTTACCAACAGCAACACGTGTGTCGTCGATGTCAGAACTTTATGGCTTACGACGGAGCTCTAAAGGCTGTGGTTATTTCGAAAGGATAAACCGTAGGCATAAGACTAAATGTCATCCAAAACCGTAAAATTACGAAAGAGAAAGAAACAGCGACTGAAAAAATGATCAGTTTGTGAAAGCGTGCTGCGCTATATACGTACGTGCGTAGCTAGCGGATGTCAGACAAGTCGACCGTTGAGACAACTCGACTCGGGACAAGTCGACCGTTGAGACAACTCGCCCGTTGAGACAACTCGCCCGTTGAGACAACTCGACCTTTGGGAGAGCTATAGCTGTACTTCGACGTTTACATTGTTTATAAACAGTTAATGTTGGGCCGACTTTCCTCATGCAATGTTGCCATACTTCTTTGTTGACAAACTGCAAATTCATTGTACCTTTACCATGTTAATGTTATTAATGCTTGCTATTTACCCTCTGTTAACAATTTAGGTGTAAGCTTAGTCCGAAAAAACAACAAAAAAACGGTGGCGTCCAGAAATTGTGCACACAATCGACCGAGTGCTCCCTAATTCGTGGCGCAATTGAATAATTCTTGAAAAATCCAAGTTTAATATTTACGAACTTCTTTTAATGTCAGGTTTCAGTCAATAAAAGGGTAAAATATTACTAGATTTCACAGGCGTCTGTACATTTAATGTGACAGTATTTAAAACTGGTTTTTAAATTGAGGTTTAACGTCCATATAGTAATTATATGTGAACCAAGTGCTTGTGTGTAAAGCCCCAAATTTATATTTGATGTCAAAAAATAATTAAAAATACAAAAATAATATTGCTTGTACATGTATCAAGTTGTATGAATTGGCCCCAGAATTTGTTTACTGTATGGCATTCAAATATGGCTTTCAAATAAAGCTTCAGTTCAGTGCCACTGAATTGTTTGTTTTGTTTAAATGTTAATTGGGCCTAACCGGTTTTCTAAGGAACATAAATACACGGCGGGTCTTTTCAAGTGCAGGAAAGAAAATCTAGTTTTATGATTGGCCATTTTTTATTAAGTATTTCCCCGCAATTCACTAACTATCTGTTGTCTTTCCTCCATGGTATAGCTACTTACGTTAGTCTTACGCGAGAGCTCGGAAGCCATATTGACAAATTTCCGCAAAACGCCCTCTTCGGTTGATTTTCGTCATTTCATGACAGAGGCTAATGTCCCATCTTCAGGATTATGCCAGACACTACACAATTGCTACAGGTTGCGGCAACACAATAAAGCTGGTAGGAGCATTCTCCATGGTAGGAGCATGCACACATTTCCAACTGACCCGAGTTATCGGCAGATTTGGACTTTTGCGGTCCGGACGACTATAGTGCGAGGTCGTTTGGCATGAACACCAAAAGGTTGTTAAAACCAACTGCTGTATGGTGCCAACAAAGTTCATGGGAACTCAAAAAGGCAAGACACCTGCCAAAAAACGAGAAAGGAAAAGGGTATGAATCGCCTTTTCCTTTTCACACGCACGGTGGGCACATACGCACGGAGAATGGCGGGTGATGAGGGGAGGGCAGGGCCGCGTACGCGTGCAGTTACATGATGCACCATGTTTTTCGTCCTTCATGCATGCACGTAGGTGTGCATATATGTACAGTGCGGAATCTACATGTACCTACATGCACCACCGTGCATTTTTGTCGGGTTCCAACATTTACGACACGAACAGCGCCGCCATTTGTCAGTGAGTGGACAGGTTAACGAGGGGGCTAATTACATGTTTGCAGTTTAACACCAATTAATGTCATTTTATACCATTAAAGCACATATTATTTTAAACTATTAAACAGCGATTCTTCCAGAAAGGTCTGCATGGACCCTTTAAAGAGGAAGGCGAGAATACGTAGCCAATCCTCATTACAAAAAATTTTCAAATCCATTGAGTATAAAGAAGGGCCATTTCGTATCAAATTAAAAACTGTTCATTTAATTGTTTTTGTTTAATAACCAGTTCGCGCCGGATGACGTATATAAACGCAAAAATTTCCCCAAATTTAAAACGGATGACGCATAAACACGCCAAGTTCAAGTTCGGAAATGTATGTCAGCTGCGAGCAAGGCCGGAAATGCGTGGGTGTGCTTCCCGGCACTATCAGCCTGAACCCGCTTCGGTTCGAGTTTCGCTAAAAATAATCCCGCCCGTGGGCTCGGCGATGTTAAAATAATCCCGGCGCGAACTGGTTACAAGAGCGTTACAATTCATGACAGGTTAACACACTAATACATTGTTTCACTTGATGTCAATGAACCTTCGACAATGCCACTTCAAGTTAGGCATTCCGCATCGATTTACCATTTTGATTTTAATACAAGTTGCAGAATCGCTTTGCAAGCTTCAACTTGAGGGGCTAGCTTTGCACAATAATTGTTATACTTCGGTGTGGTTGTTTTTAACTACATGTAAACTGCCTAAAAAAGGCAAACAAATTATAACGGAATGCCACACGTACAATGTGTAACCAACATAGATAATATAGATACGGTTTGGAAGAAACACGATGGGACCAAGTTTTTCGATTTTGTTTAAATACTGGGCTGTACGAGAGAGAAAACAAGTTGGACAATTGAGAATCAGTAGTAAAAGGGCGTATTTGATATCCCGTTTGGGTGGAGGGAGTAGGGGTGGTGGCAGTGGTGGTGGTGCTGATGCTGGTGCGGGTGTTTGGTGTGTGTGGGAAAGCGGGTGGTGGGAAGTGTTGGAAGGTGATAATGCCGATTGCAATAACTGAGCGTATTGATTGGTTAATGTGTCATTTCTGTTAATGATTTGATCGGTTAATTTCAATTGATATTATTTTTAAATGATTTGATTGGTTAATTTTGATTGTATTTTGTTTAATGATTTGATTGGTTGATATAGATTCAAACGTTGTGGGACTATTGAGGATGTTGTTTTAAACTAAGTCACACATACATTTGATACACTTGTGCTTGTAGCCGCGAGTCCCTCACAAGCCAATCTGCGCAAAAACACGAAAATAGAATCCTGGCTGAAATTGGTTCCTGGCTGATGGGTATGATGGTTTGCGTAGTGCACCGGTTTGATTAGCTGGTTTAGTCCCTCCTACGTACTGCATTGAACACTTTAGGTGATTTTAGGTACAGCTCCGTGTGAAAGTGATACAACTGGAGCAACGTAGATTGCTTAAACTTTCTGAACGTGATATCTGGCGAATTATTTATCCGTACTTTAGCAGTACCAGCTTCACAAGGGTACTTTAATTTCTAGTATACAAATATTGACTGCTTTGAGTGGTATAAAACTAGCCTCCCGAGGTGATCCATGGAGCATTCTATTTTCCAAGGCGAAGCCGAGGGAAAATAGAATGCTCCATGGATCACCGAGGGAGGCTAGTTTTACTATACCGCGAAATAAAGCAGTCAATATTTGTTTTATAACACCTCACTCACAGATTCTGCACAATTTAAGCTTCCTGAAAGTATAGTAATGACAAAAAATCTCCGAATTCAGTGATCAAACGATCATACGTGTACTTTGTTGCCTTGATGAACGGGTGCGAGGGTGATAGAGCAATGTTTACGCAATGCACCGAAACACACGTCTGGGTTTCAGTCACGCTTTCGTTGCTATGCGCATAGTACGTGTGTTGCTATGCGCATAGTACTTTTTCAGAACGAGGCTGCGTGGTATAGTCTTTTTGGAGCGCAAGTAAAAAATAGTAAAAATAGCAAGTGACACGTGACGCGCTCTCGGCCAATCAAGACACAGAATCTGTGAGTGAGGTGTTATAATATACAAATATTGACTGCTTTGAGTGGTATAGTAAAACTAGCCTCCCGAGGTGATCCATGGAGCATTCTATTTTCCCGAGGCGAAGCCGAGGAAAAATAGAATGCTCCATGGATCACCGAGGGAGGCTAGTTTTACTATACCGCAAAATAAAGCAGTCAATATTTGTTTTATAACACCTCACTCACAGATTCTGCACAATTTAAGCTTGTGAAAGTATAGTAATGACAAAAAATCTCCGAATTATACGTCTCTCGATCATACGTGTACTTTGTTGCCTTGATGAACGGGTGCGAAGGTGATAGAGCAATGTTTACGCAATGCACCGAAACACACGTCTGGGTTTCAGTCACGCTTTCATTGCTAATCGCATAGTTCGTGTGTTGCTATGCGCATAGTCCTTTTTGCGTGGTATAGTCTTTTTGGATAGCGCAAGTAAAAAATAGTAAAAATAGCAAGTGACACGTGCCGCGCTCTCGGCCAATCAAGACACAGAATCTGTGAGTGAGGTGTATAAAACTTGCTGTGTTTAATGGCGCTCACTATACCAACGCCGTCACCGACTCTTGCATTCGTATTGTATCGATGATGAACACCTCCTCTTGTATCGACTTCTTTTGTGGTCGTGACGTGCCTTCCTGCTGACGCACCACTAGCGACTCTTGTCCCGACTTGTCTTGTGGTCATGGTGTGCCGTCCTGACGTACCACTTGCGGAGCTGCTTTGAGAGACTGGCTCAGGCTTTTCTGTACCTGAGCTGCCCTTCGCTCTTTAGCGTGTACATCTACATAATACTACGCCTCATCGAATCCGATGAAGACGCCTTGCGCTTCGATCTTTCCGTCCTGCAACAAACTAGACCGCTGCTTCCGTACGTAACCAGGTCAAAAACATGGCGATTCCGACTGCCCTCTGTTTTATAGGACTACATAGCTTTAATAAAGTGGACTTGTCGGCCGGCTGCCCTTGGTAGTGCAACCGACTATGGTCAGGGTACAGAACCTGGGCTGGCGAGCGTATATAGCGACTACACCAAATGAGAAGCAAAAATAAAAAGTTACAACACAAAATCAATTGTCTGGGTAAATTTCAACATTACTGTTCACTGCCAAGAAGCGTGAACCCGTGAATTGTGTTATACCAGTCCCGAAAACGAGTACCACCCGACAGCAACACCACGCAGCAGCTAACAGCTTCATGGACCATCATTTGCAACTTGCATTTAACGATGCTTAGCTTACAGCTGAATGGGCCATCGACCAGAAATAGAACAGTTAACATAAAATCATTGTGTAAAGACACAATTGAAATTAATACTGGATGAAATATAAAATGTTTACAATTAGGCACGATGTGTGAGTGCTACCCAGCAAACACAAAACGTTTAAAAAACGTTTTTTAAACGTTTAAGTAGGTCCGCTAGGTCTTCGTCCTAAATAAACGTTTAAAAAACGTTATTTAAACGTTTAATTAGGCCCGCTAGGTCTTCGTCCTAAATAAACGTTTAAAAAACGTTTTTTAAACGTCCGCTACGTCTTGATTTTTAACAAACGTTTAAAAAACGTTTGGAGAACATCTAATTTTGACCTAATATTTGCCCCAAAGCAAAGGTTTTTTTAAAACGTTTACAAAACGTTTACGAAACGTTTGAAAAAGACGATTTTTTTTCTGGACGTTTAAAAAACGTTTTCTTTACGTCCAAGTCAAATAAAAACTAATTGTAATTAATTATTGTTTTTTAATATTATGATTTAATATGATTATTATTTTGATGATTAAATTGAGTAGCCTAATGATGGTGATTATGATGATGATTATGATTATGATGATCGATGATGATTATGATTATGATGATGATCATGATCGTCATCCTCATCGTGTGGCCCATATGGTCGTCGTCGACGTCGTTGATGTACGTAATTGTTATATTTTGTGACATCGATATCATGCGGTGCGCCGGCGCGGCCTGGCTGGCCGCCTACGTACAGCGTGCATGCCATCGTTTATATTCAAACGCTATGTTGGATGTTCTTGAAAGGTTTTCTGAACGTTCTGAATAGGTTTTCTGAACGTTCTTAAAAGGTTTTCTAGACGTTCTTAAAAGGTTTTCTGAACGTTCTTAAAAGATTTTTTGAACGTTTTTAAAAGGTTTTCTAGACGTTCTTAAAAGGTTTTTTAAACGTCTAAAGGTTTTCTAGACGTCCTAAAAAGGCACTGCAAAAACTGTGGTGTTAAAATTTTAACACCAATGTTTTTTTAATCTTTTGGAATGAACATTGGTGTTAAAATGAAGTAAAATGATTCTTGAAGTATTAGTTTCAAATCAAGTACTGGTGTTACGTACTTTTGGTGTTAAATTTGACCTAGTGCGCATGCGTGTGTGAAATAAAGCCCTCTGATTGGTCGATAAGGAATTATGGTATATGTTAACAATAGTCGATGTTAAATTGTTGTATTTAGTCCAAAAAACCATTTATTTTACCATAATATGTAATTATTTAAACGATTCCATGATTGAATTTTGATTTTTGTGCAAACATAGTTAAAAATTCGCGTTACATTTTATTCGTTTTCAAATTTTGACATTATTCATAAAAACTAGCTGCGACTTCGTCGTGGACAAAAAAGCGTAGTATAAAACTAACAACGGCAATGGCTATGTGTGTAGTACGTATTCAGTAGGAATAGATTATTATTGTATATGGATGTGTAATGTGTAATAAGTCAGTTCTTTGTAATATTTCATTACGTAATTTGTCCATGCAGTTAATATGTACAAAATTATAGTGTTAAAACGGTATGATCCTCAAACTGGTACACCATTGGTGTACAATTTAACACCACAGTTTTTGCAGTGTAGACGTTCTTAAAGGTTTTTCTAAACGTTCTTAAAAGGTTTTCTAGACGTTCTTAAAGGTTTTCTAAACGTTCTTAAAAGGTTTTCTAAACGTCTAAATGTTTTCTGGAGAGCTGGTCTGGAAAACGAATACGAGACAAGGTTTTAAATTGGTTTTTTAAACGTTTTAAATTGGTTTTTTAAACGTTCAATAAAAACGTTTTTTAAACGTCCAAAACCTACCACAAAAAAACGTTTACAAAACGTTTTTTTTGAACGTTTAAAAAACCAATTTAAAACGTTAAAAAAACGTTCAGAAAACGTCCGATTGTTAGCTGGGTATACTGGACCTGGGATACTGAACCATGCACGCAGCAGAACAGCTGCACGGGCCATCATTTTGCAACCTGCATGCAACGGTGATCTCGCCTGATGACAACCACATACAGCAGCTAACAGCTAAATGGGCCATCAATTAACTAGTGTTGCGGCCAAACCCAGCTTGCTTCTGTTGCCGATTGAGGGCGCTATACCAGTTAAGCGGTAGCGAGCTTTACAAAGCGGCATGGCGTTATCATTTTAACGTTTGGAACTTATTTGAGGATTTCTTCGCCCAAACATGGAGGGAGGCCTTCCTCCATGGCCCAAAGCAGTAATCCCGCCGAGGTTTATTAAACGGTTGGTACATCAGTTTTCTCATAACCCAATAATAAAAGTAATTTAGTGATTACATGTAGTTTGCTATTAAGTACTGTCTGTAAGTAAAAGTTGCATTTTGTCAACACATTTGTTGATTGTATTATTTACACGGTGGAACACGTTATAGTTAGGGAACCCATGTAAATGTGCTGGGTATGTCAATTGAGAGTACATGTACAGTGTAGCATAAACCCTTCATGCATTAAGACACCAAACATTCTTTAAATGTGAAACAGTTATAATGAGTATTATTTACACTTGATTTACGTCAAAGTTGGTAAACTTGTATCTGTTCACGTATACATATACATGTGTAAACATAAACATGGCTTTAGTCATACCCATGTACATATTATTGAGATAATGGAGTTTCAATCAAAAGATTTACAAACACTGGATAATTTCTTGTGACATGTATTATGTTTTCTATTTTATTGTAGTCAATCTGTGCCTGATCATCATGTACGATTATTGTACCAGAAGTCTGTACTACATAATAAAGTTCCTGGATCTGCAGCACAGCATTGTCGTGTTTAATCTTTGGCAGATTCAACTAGGATCAGCAAAACAAAATATTAAAGACCACAAACCTAGACAAACAAAATTGCTCAAATTATTTAGAGCTAAAATTGCCAGACAGCGCCCTTACGCCAATCTGGAACCAAGTAATACAACTTTAAGGGCTCCCCGGTATAACAGCCTAATTGGGTACTCGTATAAGTATAGCATCGAATGTATGTGATGTATGTTATAATCCCTGCTTTACCGGTAAAAGGTTGACGAACGACTGGCTGTTCTTAAGACAATCGGTTTTCACACAGCCGTTGGCTTATTTGTTAGGCCAAATAAAACGGATCCCCAAAAGGACATGTAGAATTGCGGTATTGCCCTGTAGGAGACAAAATAAACCCTGTCCTGACATGTGGTTGTTCCAAACTCTGCCACGTTGAGACGTGTCAAGGCTCTATGTTTCCAGAATTTGATGCATTTGTGTTTCTTGTAATTAACGCTTAGAAACAGAACTCAGTGGCTACATCAACCCCAGCATTAAACTCAACAAGGTTTTCGGAACAATATTGCCCCCTGATTCTATGCATGATTTGGCATAGAAAAAAAATATTCGGCTCCCGTTAATTCCCCGACCTTAATTAACGGCGGCATCGAGCAGCAGAAAACTAACAGAAATAGGATCATCCGTTTTTACACAAATTATTTTACACATATCAGAAAGATATTCGAAAAAAAGACAAATAAAAATAAGGTGTTTCAGAGAGAAATTATGTCAATAAAGCAACGGTGTTTCCCTTTTCGTGTTTGTTTGTGTGTGTCGTCTCTTTCTTACTGTTTATCAATCGGGGAAGCCTATTCTCAGCATAGGATTAGGATTAGTGTTTGAACTGGAAATCCCGGACAAATGTATATTCTATAAATGCTTCGTTGTCGTAAATGTCCCCTCTCTCCATTTCTTGCTCAAAAAATATTGGTGCGACCCTTGTGGGGCCGGGGATACACATCACTCCAGTCTACTTCACCATACAGTCTCAGTGTATTCTATATCTACATGCACACAAACACTTCCTCGTGTTCTTAGGCCTATTTTCTGTTTAGACTTTGACTAGAGTTATCAGTGTAAATGTATAAGGAAGTACATTAACCCATCCACGTAACGTAGGTATGATTGTTTTTATAATGCACAAACACATCCTCATACAGTCCCGGCCGCGGTGTCTCCACGTAACGCGGTAGGTCTAGATTGTTTTTATAATGCACAAACACATCCTCATACAGTCCCGGCCGCGGTGTCTTCTATCTAGATGAACACATATCGTCATCAGTTTCCCTTCCTCCAAGGTCCTCCCAACCCCCCCCCTTTTTTAAAATATTTTTTTGCCCAATATTGTGGAGTACATGGACGGGTTTGTGTATTTCTTTATAGATAACATCCAAACAGGAAGGGGTAACTTATAACGATCTAATGTATGCATGTTGAAGTGTTTGTATTCCCCCTTTCAATTCTTCGCAAACGAAGGATCCGAACACATCTTCCACCATGGAGTTTTGTTATCGTACAAGTCATCAAAGAACGTCAGGGAAACGTGCAAACGTTGGTTGACTGTCTCCGAGTATGGTGTATACGAATGTACAAGACTTAGTTTTCAAGACAGGGTTGAATATTCATTCTGCGGTCGATGCTCTCGACCTACACACGCGCCTGAAGGAATATATCCAGTGTTTATGAAGACAGCCCTCACCACTTACTCGATAAACCCAAAACGGTTCTGTTTCAGGGCCAACACATTTTTACAAAAGTGATAATTTTCCGTGTCTGTGTCGTTAATTTGTTAACTCTTTCCTCGGCTATCTGTTCTCTCGTTCTTAGATTTACAGCATTTATCTACAATGTTAGTACCCAACCCAACCAGTCCTTTTCAGGACTTAAGCCGTGTTCGCACTAGTCTTGGTTCCAAGACCTTCGTGTTGTTTATTTCGCGATCACTGACACAAACCACCGATGTTATAGAGGGCGCTATTTCACGACGAACCGCCACCCGTGAACTGGACCCTGTTGAAGGTCTTGGACAAGTTGGCACATTGTGGGCGTGGTCAGACTATTGTAATATATGCAGTATTCATATCACCTGATAATGATGGACAGTTAAGCAAATACGTGCAGACCTGAGGGTTATTGTGTCGCGCAAAACATGTCCAGACTCGCCGCGATTGACCTGTGTACACATGTACATGTACATGTACAATGTACATTATACATCGACACAGCAAATTATGGCTGCCCCGGCGTTTATTTGTGACTGCGGGTGCAGAAGTATTTGTCTTTGGTGTTTAAATTTGTGATGAGTGAAACCACGAAATGATAATGTTTAATTCCTTTGATTTCAGGGAAACGTAGCCAAAATGACGTACGTTCGATCTGTTCCTTTCTCTATGGTTCCATACACTGGAATACAAAAAACCGTCCCTTCTCCGCGGCACCACATTACTAACTCCTGAAGCGATGCTGCAGCGGGACTCGACAAGATCGGTACGGGTACAATGCGGCCAGGCCGCGCCGGTTGGCGGCTGCAGCTAGCTTGCACTAGTAGCACTGCCCGGGATGATCGGCCACCGTGCTATTAAGTCTGCACATTTCGCGCAATGCATACTATACGTGCATACAGTCGCCATCACATACACTGTACATGTACGATGTACATTACATGTACACTGTCTTGTGTACACATACCCAGTCATATCCTGTATTTGTGTATAATGAATGTACACAAGACAGTATTCATGATGAGGCTCAAACTCGGTCGCTGATTGGATCCCTCGGAAAAGCGAGGGAGAATCGTCGAAAACTAAGGTTAAAGTTAACAATTGATTGCCAACTAGTGCTAGACCCTTAGGGGAATCCAAAATCATGTACGTTTGTCAAACGTCGGCTCCAGTGCGAACATGGATCCAGCCGCATTTTGTAAACTACGCATGCGTGAGACCAGAACGCACACGAAGCCGGGATTTGAAAAAAGAGACAGCGTTAACGAATCTGCGCGCGTGGTGGGCGCCGAAATAACACAAGGGTCTAGGGCTAGACTATGTTCGCACTGGATAAACATTTTGGGTAACTGTACCATGACGCCGGGTAATATTCCGATGGGTTAATCTTCCCACCGTCCGCACTTGGATTTAATTGACGCGGGTAGAATTGCCGAGACCATGGGTAAACTAACCGAGCTGGCTCCAAAACAATAAAGAGGGCGCCCTGCGTGACCTATGACCGCGACTTGACGACCAGATCGTCTGTTCCCGACTCATATAGCATGACGTCACTTGCTCACATCCATGCCCACATACGAATTCTAGGGGTGCACTATCCTAATTCAAGCCCCATTGAAAACTGTGTGTAAAATCAACAAAGTTTAGGGCCAAGTTTCATGCAAACCAACATCACTTGGGTTTATCAAACAACAATCAGATTATTGTCTTGGCCTTTATCTTTCCATTTCTTTTCAATTTTGGGTGGGTTAGCTAATTACATTTGTTAATGTTCACACCAAAAGAAACTCACTTCCCGAAAAGTGATACTTTTCCAGCCTGCACGCAGTCATTTTACAAATGACATCCCTCCACGTTCTAGGGCAATTAGGACCCATTTTGTCAAGTCTGCCCCTTAGATTGAAGCTCAGAAACCAGGGAGTTGATCCCATGCTATAATTACACAATCCCACCATTTCTTTTACCAAACGGCCTCCTTTTTCAAAAGAAATTTTGGGAGGGGGGGGGGGGGGGGGGGGGGAGCACATTTCATGCAAATGAGCTCACGTAGAAATTCTCCCTTCAATTAGGGGTACCCCTTAGTGCACCCCTCAACATTAAATCTTCCATCACCGGGTGATGGAAGATTTAACCGAGACGTCGCGTCCGCACTGGATTTTCTGGCTCGGTTAAACTGACCTGGTCAATCTTCCTGGGCACCTTTGGCTCGATTAAACTACCCACGCGGCGTGGGTAAGTTACCTGTGAGGAAAGTTACCCGGGCTGTTCGCACTGGACTTGAAATGGGTAAGTTACCCATTGGCTCGGTTAGTTTGCACAAATTAAGTCCAGTGCGAACAGGGCTTAAGACACTTCGTTGCACTTACCGTGGCACAAATGATTAGTCAGCTCAGTGCGCGTATTATCTTTGTTTTGTTTTCACATAACTACACAAATTCAGGGTGTACCTCTTTGGGATATTGCTATCTTTATCGTTTTTGTAAATTGTGTAGAGTTTGTCTTACGTTGAACATTGTAAAAATACAAAAAACATACTTGCACCAATTTGCCTATTTAAAAAAAAACATTACTTGCATCGATTTTCGATAATAAAAATTAAATAGGTAATAACAGTGCGAGAACCCGGTTGTTACTGCGTGGTAATGACCGGGTTGGGGGATGACCGCTGGTAATGGATTGAGCCGAACCTTTTTAACGAGAAAAATGGTGAAAATACTCCGAATTTCGCGACTTCGCGGCTTCTTCTACGCCGTTTTACAAACGCAGCTTCGTTTTCGTATTTTGGCTTTGTTCATGTAGTTTAGCAGTGGTACAGTTGTTTTCCTAGTTCCGGATTTTTTCTAGTTCCAGATCGCTTCAAATAAAACCTACCTTGTTATGGCTTGGTCTCCAATACTATTTGTTTAGATGAAGTGCATTTTGAAAAGAAACATACAAGCTTCTTGATACATAAGTAAAAATAAGTCGAAGTAAAAGTCTCAAATCTGCCAAAGACTGAACGTTCATTGTTTTTTTCTAGTTCCGGATCGCCCGTAAAATACATGCATCAACAGCACGCGCGCAAGCGATTTCATATGACGTGTTCTAATGGACCATGGAGAAATGTCTCCATGGTGGGACAAAGTTTATCGGATCGTTGCCGCGCGCAACACACGTACACGGACAAAACATTTCAAAGCATTTCCTTGCAAGTCCTTTTTTAAAACTTTATTGGAAGTTAAAGTATTTGACATTTATTTTAAACTATACTTTATCAGAAATATAGGCTTGATTCGGGTTGGTTCTAGCGTGATAATTGTTCATGTACATGTACGAAGCAGTTTTTTTACTCGATCCGGAATTGGTTAAACTGATCCACAACTAGAAAAAGGGATGTCGGTATATTTGACGTCGTACAGTATGTATTTTAAAATAAAGAAGAGCATAAATATCGAAACAAAAACTGTAGTTTCTCCATCACTCAAGGTAAACTACTAAACCTATTTCATTTAAATTTCGAGGATTAGACTTGCCGAAAACAGCCTGAATATTTTTTGCGATCCGGAACTAGGAAAACGTCTGTAATGTGGCCAGAGTGCAGCCCAAAGGAAAACCTATGATGTTACTACATATAATGACCGGCACGTGATCGAGTCTCGGCCAATCAGAAGCCTTCAACTCTCCTAGGTATTTATTAATAATAAATAATAAATTAGACAAGTTGACTATTCCTTCCTAAAACATCCTCAATAGTCCCACAAAGTTCAAATCTCTATCAACCAATCAAATCATTTAAACAATTTAAATTAACCAATCAAATACACGAAAAATATACGTTCAGTTATCGCAATTGGCATCATCGCACTCTCACATTCACCACCGTTCACATTCAACACTTCAAACTACCCACTCTCCCACATACACCAATTACTCCTACCAGCATCAGCACTACCAGCACCATTAGCCCCACCACCACGAGCACCACTAACACCACCACCACCACCACTCCCACAACTACCCCCACAACCACTCCTTACACCAACAACGGGGTGTCACATACGCCCTCAAGACTACAAGAATCCCCGAAGAGAAGAGACACTGGATTAGGATAAATGAATAATACATGTAATTACAAAAAGGCCAGTCTTAGTTGATTTTCCATTCGACTCATTGTTTCACACGTCACATGCTTGAAGGTCGAATGCTTAATAACTATTTTGCGCAAGTCTGTTCGGACAAAATGCTGGTACAGCATTTTGCTATTAGGCAGTACCATCATTTCTACAACGAAAAAAACCCCCGTCTTTTACCGGAAAACGAACTGCTTATCTGTTGTCGATGTTTTTACCAGTAAGGAAGAAATACGTTGTTTTTTGTGATGACTGTACATATTGCTTATCGCACGAAGTGCTCTTTTTATTTAAAATCAAGTAAATAAGTTTGTTCTCATGTTTGAATTGGAGGAAATTTTGATTTTAATCAGGCTTAGACGACGGTCGTGCTAATTTCTAACCAGCACATTTCTACGCCAAAATGGCTGCCGGAGTCATCTGAGATTTCGTAGGTCGTCGCCTTTGCGCGTATATATATATACGATCCGAGGTGTGGAATTTTGTGTCCTGTGAAAGACATGAAGCTCTGGCAGAAATCCCTGGTGCTCATCCTCGCGCTCTTTGTCTACCTGTTCCTCGGTGCAGCGGTGTTCCGGTTCCTGGAGGTAGGTGTCAACGAGGCGGCCCAGCGGGTCTTTCTGGGCGAGGTGGAGGCCTTCCTGGACAACCACACTTGCGTCTCAGAGGAAGATCTACGCGAGCTCTTCGAGGCGGTGGAGAGAGCTCTGCTGAGCGGCGCCTTCAAGCTCGACAGCGACCCGACCAACGATAGGGACTTGGTCATCTGGGACATGCCCGGTGCTGTGTTCTTTACAACCACTGTGGTCACCACAATCGGTAAGACAATGGTGTTTACGTCTTATCCGACCCATTGAAATAAAAAGGTTAAATTACTGAAATTGCAGGAAGCAGAAAAAAGAAAGCAGTATTCCAGTCTTCGTTAGCTTTTTTGTCAAGACCACCGTGGCTAGTGGCGGATCTTTCTATTCATTTAATGGGGGGTTGTATACCATTCACTCACCTACCAAACTTGACTCACTGTAAAGTGAGCTGTTAAGCGTTGCAGCTTCAATCTTTACTGTTTTACCTTTAAAATCCTTAGTGGTTAAATATACAGAGTTTGACTTTCTAAAAGAGAAGACACTGGGTTCATTTAATCAAAATGTAAAATATGGAAAAGTGTTGTTCCTATCGAGAATCTGTGCGAAATAGAACATGTCTTGGTGCATGCTCGTAACCCCATCAATGTCATTGTGTGTAGTTCTTATTTTATTGGTTTGGGTTATAAATCTGTTTATTCGGTATACATTTTTCGGTCTCCTTCATTATGAAAAGCGCAAGAATCAGTAATCATAGAAGAAGACAAAAGACAAAATTTAATATGCCTATTCTTGTCATTCAAAATGTTGTACTCGCAATTTAACTGTTTGTAATTTCTTATTACAAAATATATTTTAGGCTACGGCAATTTAGCACCCAAGACCTCCCTGGGCCGAGTAGTGTGTATGTTCTACGCTCTGGTAGGGATCCCCCTGACTTATTGGCTTCTCTCAGCGGTCGGTGATACTTTCCAGGGATGTTGGCGGCCGTGCCACGGCCTGATCAAACGGTGCACCAAGCGCCTCAAGCCCGGTACCACCCGCACCGCCATCGAAGTCGTCATCATATGCGTCTGTCTTTACGTTTTGATCGTCGCCCTCCCAGGCATCGCCTTCTGTTACCTGGAGAACTGGGACTTTTTCCAGTCGCAGTACTTTTGCTTCATCTCGCTGAGCACCATCGGGTTCGGGGATTTTGTACCAGCCGAGAGCCCGGAGCTGACCCCTCTCTCCCGCTGGTTGTACAAGCTGGGCACGGCGGCGTATCTCATCATCGGTCTTAGCATTCTCTCCGTGGCCATCAAGGGATTCTTAGAATCGCAGCAGACCAAGATTAACAAATGGAAGGCCAGGACAGCGGCCAAGAGACTGGTGCAACTACATGACCAGCAGCAGCAGTTGGCTGGTGAACAGGCACTGCAAGACTATGATGGCAAGAATGCAGCAGTGTCGTTAAACGACTGCGAAACGGAGAGAGACAATGATGGTAAATGAACATTAAATGCTTAAAACTGTGCCAAAGAGCGTTGAAGATAAAATTGCAGGCGTGTTATCGTTTGCTTCAAACCAAGTTACTCTTCAAGACAAAACAAGAGCATCTTTTATTATTTCTAAAGTTCTCGTATTTGTTGTCTGAAATAATAAGATAAACTGCCGTTACACCAGTTTAGACGCTAAATTAAACGATGCCAATTGCGTATTGTTGCTAGTTTTGTTTATTGCAATGACTTTATAATAAGTTGATATCATTCAACAATAAAGCACATTAGATGAACAATAAAGATGTATTTATATTTTACCTGCACTAATCAGATCACTAACGTTTTGGCTGTAGTGGCGATCATGACTATAGGCACAGTAAAATGCAACATCCGCTCGAAAATGATAACCAAAGAAATAAATATAGATGCCCTATTGAAAAAATACAAAGAAACAGTGCTAATTTTGCAGAGATAGGCCATGATATGAATGTTATTGGGGCTTCCCCTTTGTCATTGTCACCCGTAAACAAGACAAGTAGGTGTGTTATTTAACTATATCATTCCGAATCATAACCAAAACACGGATTTGTATTTTACTAGTAATTAGGGCTGGTGAAAAGAAGGTCGGTTCAGCTCCTATACCCTCAAAAGACAGAGCTGCCTAAGCACACAAACCCTTGCTATAGTAAAACCAGCTTAGCAGCCACAACTCCAAAATAACGTATATATTGTTTGTAATTGGTATTTAGCTGTTGTTAACAATTACACTAGCAATAGCATAACAATTATGGAATGTTGGTTCGTAAGCAGATTTTACTATAAGCAAGACTTGTTGTGCTTAAGCAAATGTTTGTACTAAGCAGCTCTATGAAATTGGCTTATGCATGTCAGATAATCTGGTAACATCTAAAAAGGGAACAGCGATTAGGTCTGTTTGTTTTATTCTGAGCATGTTTTTACTCTAGTGCAAAGTGGAGGTTTTTTATACGTTGGCCTTTTATATTACCACGTGATTCTTGTATATATATATATATATATATATATATATATATATATATATTATATATATATATATATATATATATAATGTTTAACTATGTTTAATAAGACAGAGGGGAAAGTACATCATAAAATATAAACATGTAAAGACAATCAATTCAGAAAGACACATCCACAATTGGAAGGACTGCGTAATAAGAAAGTCACCACCCTGAAAATATTATTATGCAATATTACGTAATAACTTAAGGCGTTTGAACAACGTTCATACAAGTATATGAGTATATTTGTTACCTAAAATGATACGAAAT
Organism: Crossaster papposus; assembly: GCA_037893245.1. Classification (NCBI taxonomy): domain Eukaryota; kingdom Metazoa; phylum Echinodermata; class Asteroidea; order Velatida; family Solasteridae; genus Crossaster; species Crossaster papposus. The sequence continues at coordinate 94,357 of JBAIAA010000178.1, forward strand.
GTTCGTTTTTGGATGGATTCTAATTGGTCAGAAAGAGTGAGGGAAATACCAGAGTGCCATAGAGGAGCTGCATATTCCACAATGGGTCTGATTATAACCCTTATATTATACACAGTCACTAGTTCGTCATTAGTAAGACCATTTTTCTCAACATGAAAAGTTTCCTGGAGGCTTTTTTAACTACATTACCAATATGCGTGTCCCATTTCAAATTATGTTGTTAGGTGACGCCTAATAATTTAACACTGTGAACCTGTTGAAGTTAAACATCTAGTATAGAGAATGTTACTACAGGTGGTTCCTTCCTGCCAGAGTAGATTTGCATGACTTGGCATTTCGAAGGGTTTAAGGAAAGTTTATTGTTTACAGCCCAATCATTCAAATTGTTCAAATAATGCTGAATCTTGCTAGCAACATTGATGTGCCTATTTTCGCTAAGTGTAAGATCGTCTACATATTTCCAACATTTACTGTGAACAGGATCAGCAGAACTATTAAAGCAAGCTAGAAAAATCACCGGCCCTAATTTACTTACCTGTGGGACGCCCTCAGATAGAGTTTGCCAGTGCGAAAAGGTTTCTTTATACTTGACCCTTTGTTGTCGATCATTAAACAAATTAGCAATCCAATGTACAATAGCTGGAGACACATCCAAATTCAAAGGATTTTTGATAGCTATAACATGGTTAATCTTGTCAAAGGCTTTAGTAAAATCTGTTAGTACAAGGGAACCAATATTATTTGAAGTACTAGCACCAGTGACTGAGTGATGGTAAACATCCAAAAGGCAATGTGTGGTTGATAATCCTTTCTGGTTGCCAAATTGTCTTTTATCAATCTTAGGTTTAACTGTCTTCATAACCCATTTACAAATAAATCTTTCAGCTATTTTGGCTAACAATGGGGTTAAAGAGATGGGCTTAAGTTTAATTACCTTATAGACATAATTACCTTATAGTTGTTATGCCCCACTACAAACAAGTTTCACTTTCTTTGTTTTCAAAATCGATGCTAAGCCTACAAATAGAAAGGAAAATGGGGAACTTCGCTGTGTAGGTCAATACAGTGGAACGCCGCTATAACAAACAAACGGGATCCACATATTTTGTTCGGTATATCGATCGTTCGGTATTATAGCGAATTCCAGTCGCCAGTCCGCGTATATTTTTTGTACACCGCAGCGAAGGGTTCACTCTTAATTACGGCCTTGTAACAAGACTACGAATACGTTCAGTAGGCTGGCAGTAGTTGCAGCGCTGAGGGCGCAAGACGCGTTTTTGATATTATCATATACGTCTGTATTATTTATTATTTATTTGGCCATGAAACCACAACAAATACAAAGACAGGGTACACAAAAAACAAATGAAAATGCCCCTGACCCCTCCTTTTTGAAAATCCTGAATGGATCCGTCCTGATGAACACAGCCAGCTTGTGAATTATACTTCATAAACAATAGTTTAATTCCATTTCGTTTATTTATCAGGGCATACATACACGGTGGCCACAAAAATTTATTTTTCAAACCAATATTTACCGTGCTCGACTCAGTTCAGCCATGGGCGTAGCGGGGGCGTAGTTCAGCCATGGAGCAAGGAAAACGAATTTAGCCATGGAGCTATAATTCAGCTAGCTTTACGTTAATTGTACAATGTACAATGTGCATGTGGATGTGCATACATACACGATCGTATATTTTCGCGCGCTGTGTACACTGTACTTCGTATTCGTGAGTCTTGTGGCCATCTTGTGGCCTATTTCAAGCGCACTTGTTATTTATCACACCAAATTCTACAGCAACGTCGGATGGATTTGTCCTGCTCCGAGCACCATTTAACCCAAAGCACAATCTGTTTGGCGTTTGGTAATTAAACACGGCCTTAATAGCGTTTGATATACAAAGTGGATTTATAAAAATCTGTTAACATAATTATTTTTAACAACAATTATTGGTATGTTTGGACACACAAATCGGGAGCCAATGATTGTGTTCGGTATAGCCGAATGTTTGGTATAGCGGTGTTCGGTATAGCGGTGTTTCACTATTTATACTCGAATTCTTTATTCTTAATTAAACCATTATTTATATGAACTTTTTGTGTGTATTCTCTTGTGATTGCATACTTGACATCTACAGTAAAACCTAAACAATTGTTTTAGGTTGTCATCTTTTCAGATATTTTGGATTGCAGTTGAAATAATTACGACTAAAAATATATAAAAATCCCTCATTATGCCAGGACATGACATAAAATAATGTATAAAAAGATATTGCGGTTTAGAGGTGGGATAAACCATTTGCAGATATCGAACAATAATTTACTACCGAATGATTAAGAAATATCTTACTTATTTGAAAGTAAATAACGATTGTAGGCATCCAACAAAATGATTGCGCTAGATATCCTGTATTGTTTGGAAGGCGATCGCGAAAAAAATACGAACAACATAATAACCATTGCCCGACGGCGGTTGAAAACGAACGTTGTTGTGTTTTTTTTGGATTTTATCCGTATCCATTTATTGTAAAACTTCAAACAGGTCAGTTAAACGATATTTACTATAAAGTACAACTCCCTAAATCTACACATTCATGAGAATTCAAGCAATCACCAATGGTGTATCCACCTTTAAAACCGACCACCACATAACGCATTCCCTTATTAAAACGGTTGTTTAGAAAGGGGAATTTAGAGACGAAGGCACTAAAAGTCAAACCTCCTCCCAACCTCTTAAATTCTCGATTCATCCAGGAAATGTACCTGTTTTTACATATGTTCCAAATCACAACCCTTTAACCACAGCAACAAAATCAGACCCACAACAATTAGTATACATCTAACCGAACTCTGTATCCCCAACACATCGTTCTTGAAGCGTTACAAATTATGAACTAAAGGAAACATGCGGGTGCAAATAATAATGGTGGGAGCCGGGTTATTTTGATAAGGCGTTCAGGTGAAAATGTACCTGCAATTTTAGCGAACCTGTCATACCATTGTGTAGTTTTTAAATCAAGGCTTGGTCAAAAGTAAAATTGATATGAAATGAATCAGTCTCATGTTTGTTAGAGGTGGTGTCGGTATTCATCTAAAACCATTCAACCTATGCTCTTTCAACCTAAAAGGTAGATGTAGAATATCGAAATATTTATAGAAGACAAGATTTTGTTCATGAATTCAACTGATCACTTGATTATATTGTTCAAACAAGTTGTCCGTAGGCCAGTTGTCAAAATCCTTCAGAAAACTGCCTAAGAGCGCTGGGGGTAATTTGAGTTCCATCAAAGATTTTTCAAGTTTTCTAAAACCCACTTTCTGTACATCGTAAACTTGACAAAATGATTCTCATTCATACAGGATCATATCTTCGTGCTTAACTCTGAGTTGAAATTATTAGCGGAGCCACGGCCCGAGTCAAACTTCCCACCACTTGTCGTTTCCTTGAGCCGATACGATAATCCAGTCACTCCTTGCCCGTCTGCGACTCGCCTACATACATCAATCACACCATCCTGTAGGTACCCCACCATGTCGTTCCTCCGAGCAAAGTTTGCAACTGAAGACTCCGCGATTAAAGTGTTCCTCGCGGCGCTGGGCGGACTGGGCCTAAAGGAGTAGCTGCGGCTGTTTACAACATGCGTCCGGCGGAGCCTGGCCTGTGCACGGTACAGGTTCCTCTGCTGGGAGTGCCAAACCCCCCTAAAGATGATGGAGATCAAGCTCAAGCCCAAAAAAAAGTAGACCAGGATGCCAATCTTGTAGCTCCAGTCTAGGATGTACGAGTCTCCTTCCCTCTCTAGGCCGTACATCACGTCACCGAAACCGGTCGTGCTGAGGGAGACAAAGCAGAAGTACTGGGCCCGCCACCAGTCCCAGGGTTCAGTCTTCGTGAAGACGACAGACGGAAGAAGAGCCAATAGCACCCAGAGCCAAGTCAAGGTGAAGGCTCCACGTAGGACCCGACCGGCTTTCTTGGGCCTGATGGCCTTGAAGCACCTGTCTGAGCCTCGGATGAACTTCTTCCAGAGCTCGTGGAACGTGTCGCCAACTACGGAGAACATAGCGTAACAGAGCGGTATGCCCAGGATTGCAAAAAACAGACAGAACATCTGCCCACCAGAAGTTTTGGGTGCCAGTCTCCCATAACCTATAAAAAATGGTTATACAATTTAACAATATATCCCTTAAATGAGTATACCCCTTAAAATCATATGTGTATAGGCCTAACCCTTTATATGATGGATTCTGGGCATTGCATGCAGTCATGCCTATTACTATTAGACGTTGGTCTACGTTTTTGTTTTAGTTTTTGTTTTAGAGGAAGGATTGGTATGGACATCTATTTAACTTGAAGACAATACAGATATGTGTACATGACCCTGCTTGTTTGGTACAAGATTGGCAAATATGCGAGGTCTACTAAATTGAGCGGTAAATGGATGGGAACAGCGATAAAGTTTGCGAGTCTAAATTTTGGACCTTAGGGTATAAGGTCAGTTTTTTATCCACGATGACTCTTTTTGGAAGAGCAAAATGCACGACATCACTTACCGATAGTGGTCACAACACTGGATGCAAAAAGAATGGCGTTTGGCCAGGACCACACCGGAACCAGCTCGCCGTCTTGGCAGGCCAAGGTAGAATGGAACGCTCTCTCGGAATAGGCAACCCCCGCCTTCTCCAGTAAAGCAATCACTCGCTCTGGGGTCACACCACACACGTAATGGCGCTGTATAAAGACAGTCAGCTCAGCGATGAACTTCTCCTGGGTGCGGCTGGCTGGATCATTTTCTATCCGGATCATGACAAAGGCACCGACAGACAGATATACGAACAAGGCGCTGAGGAGCAACAAGCATTTCTTCCAAGGTTTCATTGTTATAAGATTATGTCGACCGGGGTGAACGGACACGGTGTTTTAGTTAAAGAGAACACAATTCACAATGTCATCGTTCACTCTATGTTCAATCTTACATGAAAAGAGAACCAACTATACCGTTTGGAGCTTTACTTAACAATGTTTATATAGTCTTCATGTGTCCTTATCATGAACTTATGCTTGTAATAATGCTATAAGACAATAATAAAAACTTGTATAGCGCTCGTATTTAGAAAATCTATTCACTGCCCTGGGGTCTGAGAAAACTACCGATATACATGAGTGAAAAGGTAGGATTTGAGATGAGTTTTAAAAGAGTCAACATTATGGTTGTGATCTCAGGACTAATTGGTAGACTGTTCCATATAGGCGGGAGGCTGCAACAGAAAGGCTGTCCCCATAAGCCTTCAACCTGGAAGATGGAACCACAAGCAATAGTGCGTTACTGGAGCGTAGTTGGCGCACGGGCGTGTATGTTAATATCAGTTGTTGCATGTATTAGGGTGCTGATCCGTTGATGGACTGGTAGGTGATGAGAAGAAGTTTGAATATTAATGCGTTGCTAGCTCAACGGGAAGCCATTGTATAGTGCCTTGAGGACCGGTGTGGTATACTCGAACTTCTTTGTGCGTGACAGAATACGGGCTGCAACCCTTTCGTGCTTGTTTGTTCTGACCGTTTTATGAGCTATAGCCCTTGGAACCTTTGACATTCTACGTAATCGGTGTCAGTTGGCTTTAAAGACAACAACTTGTTTGTTTGTTGAATAGTATAAAGTATCCCTTCTTGCCCAAAATGTGCGGGTAGTGATAAATCGTTAAATACACTTTTACAAAGACGAATAAATCATTTCATGCTGCACGCGGTTATGCACAACGCACAAGAGGCCTTCTCAATCACAAAACAACTGTGCACAAACATGTAAAAAGGTTTCTTTATAAGTCCTATTTTAAGACGTGGTAATTTTAGGTGGCAGTCCGATGCTCGAGAATGTCCACGTCTTTAGTCGCCAAACAAAAAAATGTCAGTCTTTCCATCTAAGGTCCTCATGAGTGCCAAGATACGTGGCCACACCACCATTTGGAATGCCATGTTTCCATGATGGAAGTAATCCGTGCACGCGACTGTTGGCTTGTTTTTATGTGAAATTTGAATGAAATTAGGCCCTAAAACTATTCTATTTTGCAATAGAGCGTAGGCATATACTTTTTCAAATTGGTAATGGCTTCCACCTTTTATTTTTCGATACGGGCGAGTACAAAAATGCAAATAAAATCCTGAAGAGAATAACCCATCAAAAGCTTATATACATAATCAAACTGTCTGTGTGTGTCGGCCTGTGTTAAAAAAGAAACCCGCATGTTTATAAGAAATATCTTGGTCTTGTGGTTGAGAGGCAGTATACACAGGTTTAATGCCCAGTAGTGATTTATGTAAATCTGATAGGCAGGGGAATCCGCCATTTTGAAAAAAACATTTACACACTCGAGATGTGCCCGTCTCAGATATCAGAACCATCTCAACTATGTGGCAAGATGCTTTCCTGTTAAAATGCAACCACCATGATGAAGCCCTGGGTGAAGTATGTGATCCTCCTTCCCTTGTTTACGCTATACATCTTTGCCGGGGCCTACGCTTTCCTCCGACTAGAGCAGGCCCACTCGGAGGCCGCACGGAAAGAGTTCATTGGGTTCCTCGTGACGTTTGCTATCAACCACTCCCTGTGCTTGTCGAGCGACGAGCTGCTGTCTTTTCTGGGTAAAGCTGCCGAGGCCAGTGCGAAGGGCGTATCCACGCCCTCCCTGGTGGTGGGCGGGCTGTTTTTAAATATTTGGAGCTGGCCAAATTCGATCGTGTTTGCTGCAACTATTGTCACAACAGTGGGTAAGTTTATGATGCAAATCACTGCACCAACTAGCCTTTGCAGCATTACTTGTCAAGAGTTTTGTCTGCACCCCATGGTAGTCATTTTATAATGATAATTTGGGTGGTTTATTTAATGTCCGTCTGTCTGTCTAAAGGACAGGCTGCCAGCGATACAAGCTGAACAACCGCGTGTGTCCTTAAGCAAGGCAATTAAACCACTATTGCTTCGTCCTTCGGATGGGACGTAAAGTTGTAGGTCCCGTGTGTTGTATAATTTATAATGTGTGTATATATCTTTCCCATTATAACATTATAAAATTGTATAATGCACGTAAAAGAACCCAGAACACTCTTCGCTAAGAGAAGGGGTTTGCCCCGGTGTTCCTGGCTGACACAGCCTCTGTCTACGGGTTTCTTCTGGCTTACGAGCTACAGTGCCTTGAGCGCTTTTGAAGGATCCTTGGTTTCATTACCAGAAAATAATAATAATAATAATAATAATACTGTTTTTCTCTTCCCTTGATAAACGTATATCTTTTCTACCATGCAAAATGAAGAGCGGGACATAATAATATACATCCTGAGCCACGCAGCGCTTTTACGCGCTTTCTACTAATAGCGCTCAAAGCCCTGCGGACATACGGCAAGATCCGTGGTTAGTTAGCGCAAAAAATCAGACCCAATCAGAGCCTCCGTTACAAACAAACCAAGGCCATTTCACAAACCCTGGCTTTGGATCCGACCCGGCTACAGCCTATTGCTAAACTGTATGAATGAAGCCTGAGACGAAGACAAAGCTGGGGTTAGAAAAACAGCCAAAGGCATGCGAACCAACGCGCATATTTATTGGTCCGTTCGCTTAGACATCTGAGGTGTTCTCACAAATGTTCATCCTCCCACGTAAACATTAAAATTAATCGGAAAAATTGTAGAAATTAACGTACATAACGTAAAATAAAGCCTTGCTATTATATATTATACAGAATAAGAAACACAAAAGACTGAGAAGCTACGTAAACGCCAATACAATTAAATATAGTGGTAGAAATTGTCATTTTACCAGGGGTGGACGTTCATATCATGTATTGGCCAACTTGTTTAGCGATTGCTGCGAATGTCCGCAGGGTTTGAGGGCGACAATTCAAGAGCCCGTTAAACTCTGCGTGGCTCAGAATGAATAATGTACGGCCGGCAACTCTCTTACTGTTTCTTCCCTCCGATCTGCGGTTGATTTTGAAACGAAAAAAAAGAAAATTACTATGTGAAACGAAAAGGTATGTTTCACAGTGAGCATGACATAATCCAACTTTATTATTGAATTGACCATTTGCGTGTTAAATTTGAATAATATCTGGTACACTGACTTGTTCACACAGCTTGGCACAGTTTAACTTTAAATTCTCCAGATCAAAGACACTGTTGCTATATCACGTAAATCGGGGCAAGCCTTACGCTAGTAACACCCAGCTCTGGAATGGTCTGGTATCTTTTTGCCATTCTCAACCATTGTGAACAATGTATTGGTGCTTAGCGTCTCTTACGTAACTATGCAAGAGCTTGCCCCAAATCACGTGATATAACAACAGTGTCTTTGGTCTGAATGAATTTAAAGTTAAGCTGTGCCAAGCTGGGTGAACAAGTCAGTGTACCAGATATTATTCAAATTTAACACGCAAATGGTAAATTGATTAAATGCCTGCTCTTGTTTTAAGTTATTATCATAGCAAGACGGCGTTTGTATGGTGGCCCTGAAGGGACTACGCAGATCGTGAATATTGACGTCAATATTCGCGACAAATTTCACGACTTTCCCCAAAGTCGCTAATATTGACGTCAATATTGACGTCAAAATTCACGACTTGCTTCCAAAGTCGCAAATATTGACGTCAATATTCGCGACAAAATTCACGATTTCCCCAAAAAGTTGTGAATATTGACGTCAATAATTGACGTCAAATTTCGCGACTTGCCCCCAAAGTTCACGACCGGACCTAATTTTGACGCGAATTTGTTTTCCAGCAAGCTAGGTTTTGGCTGCTCCAGTCTTGCTTCATTTGTCCGGGGCGCGCCGTCTGTAGCAGTTCATCAATCGTCCATACTCCGAAAACGGGCTTATTGAGGGCGTTCTCAAACGGGCTTATTGAGGGCGTTCTCGATTGTCACGGGAGATCAGTGGTTTTGTTTCAGATATCGAAAATATTTACTACCAAATTATTAAGAAATATCTTACTTATTTGAAAATAAAATATGATTCTAGGCATCAAGCAAAATGATCGCGCTAGATATCCTGTAATTATTCCGAAAAATAAAATTTTATAAAACTAAATTCGCGATCGCCAATAATAACATTCAAATAACAAACGCAGTTTTTAGTGATTTTCTCGCCATCCATAATTGTCAAACTTCGGACAGGTCATAGTTAAACGATATATTTAAAATACAACCCCTCAAACCCACTCATTAATTCAAGCAATTACCAACAGTGTATCCTACCATTAAAACAAATTCACTGATCTCTCGTGACAGTCGAGGGCGCCCTCAATAAGCCCGTTTTCGGAGTATTGATGATTGATGAACTGTATAGACTAGACGGGCGGCGCGCCCCGAAACAAATGAAAAACTGGTCTTGGAGCAAGACTAGCCAAAACCTAGCTTGATGGAAAAAACTTCGCGTCAAAATTTATCACGGTCGTGAAATTTGACGTCAAATTTGACGTCAATATTCGCGACTTTGGAGGCAAGTCGTGAAATTTGTCGTCAATATTCGCGACTTTCGGGGCAAGTCGTGAATTTTGTCGCGAATATTGACGTCAATATTCGCGACTTTCGGGAAAAGTTTTGAAATTTGACGCGAATATCGACGTCAAAATGGACGTCAATATTCGCGACTTTGGGAAAAGTCGTGAAATTTGTCGCGAATATTGACGTCAATAATCACGATTTGCGATTCGGCGATTCGGACGAAAAAAGGGGCGTACTATATGAACGTTTTGGATTTAGAATCGAGGGTTTCGTCGTTCCCGGAAAAAAGCTAGAGACAATTTCTCACTTGTGCTAGTATGTGGAAGAATGTGAGCGATCGAAACAAGCAGAAATCGCCAGAAAAGCAGAGATGTACACAGGGGCGTAGCAACCGGGGGGTGTGGGGGGTGTCACACCCCCCAATAATTTCCCTCAGTCGGCAATTCGAGCCTCAGTCAGCAACTTGACCACAAAACTTAGTCGACAAAATGGGCCACCAAATAAATAATTTGATGGCCCATTTGCCGACCGAGGCTCTAAATGCCGACTGAGGGAAATAACACAGAAAGCCCTCTTAGTAATTATCTAGCATATTTTATCCGTCTAACGTCAGGTGTACATTGACGGCCCATTTGACCCTACGTTATTGTGAGACTTCAGACCAAGTGACCATTAGGCAGGTCACCGGAAGTTCAAAGTTACCAGAGAACAGTTAATCTTAATGTCCTTATCTCAGTTTGTCCATATCCCCATCAATCCATCAAAGTTTCCAAATTTTGAATCCGCAACATTCTTTCTCTAAAACGGGAGTATGGATTTTGATAGATTCAGGGAGGTTAAGGTTACTTGAAAATACAAACCAATGCTGCAGTATAGAGTGTGGCGAACATTGACATCCACCGGCTCATGGACCAGACCCAAAGAACTGCATTCTGACGAACTGCTTTGAGATAGCTAGCTGTGCCTGCAATTACAATTTTAATCAATGAAAAAGTAAATATGATTTACAGCCAGTTAAAATAAATGTTTATGTTTTCATCACTTTGATTAATTGATTAATACAAATAACATGCACTACTACTATGATGGCTACACATGTATGTACATTAATTCGTTTGTGTACATACAGGTTTGTCTAGGTGAAGTGATGGGTATAGTGTCTCGTTGACGTTGTGGCTGCTCTTGACGTTTTGCAAGTTTGATGCTGTTTTCTGCATCTTCTTTGTGAATTTCAAAATCATCCAAAATGTCTTGTCGACCTCCGATTTTGGCTTCAATCAGCACCAGCAGATGTCCGTTGGCCTTCTCAAAACCCTCTGCAGTCACTCGACTCTCACTTTATTCGTAAATAGCGCGTCGCACTAGCCCCCCGTACTGTTGGTGGTACACGAAGTTTGTTGACAATGTTACGGGCTTCTATTGGTCAGATTTGGTCAGCTGATGTCTAAAACAAACTATGTTTTTGTACGCATATTGTTAGTCAGAAATCCCAATTCCGCTCTTGTTCTTGCGTAAAAAGTGTGCGTAAAAAGTGTGTACACGGAATTATGTTTTATAATTTTAAATGTTTTTTTTATTTAGGCAAACGGCCTTTTATTTTCAGAAGCACATTTCCGAGGCATTATATAGCGCGTACTATTATAAGCGTACTATTATGACGGCTCTAAACCAGATTTTGTAATGTCCTCTTGTGTCTCTTTTTACCAAATCAGGATATGGAAGGCTGGTACCCAAAACCGTTGGTGGTCAGATTTTCTGCATTGCTTATGCCATTCTGGGCATTCCTCTGTGCTATAAGATGCTGTCAGTGGTCGGGGATACCTTCCAGAGTTTATGGCAACGCTCTCTCCGGCTGTTCGACAGGGCGATGGCTTGCTTGAAGTCTCGCCGCACCCGCAAACTCCTTGGCGTGTTGGTGACGATTTTCGTACTCTGGGTCTTTCTCGTTATGATCCCCGCGGCGATATTTGCCAACACCGAGTCGTGGTCGATGGTAGACGCCCAGTACTTCAGCTTCACCTCCCTCAGCACCATCGGCTTCGGGGACATCGTCTACGGGATGGAGGACCGCCTGATGACAGTCAAGCAGAGCTGGTTATACAAGATCGGCATGGTGGCTTACTTCCTGATCGGTTTAAGTGTCATCTCCATCGTCTTCAAGGGCGTGTGGCGGGCGCAAAAGGCCCGCCTCAAGCAGGCGCAAGACACAACCCGGCAGTTTTGGCAGAAGCGGGGCGGGAGGCACCGCAGCTACTCACTGGGCAGTCCCGAACCCATAGATGAGGTACCGCAAGTCAGTGGTTTGTTCATGCGTAAGCAGAGCGTCGCAACGCCGGGCATGATCTTTGAGGAGCACTCCTCTGGAGATGAAGAGATTGAGAGGGCAATAGTCATGAATGCCATGGAGATGCGAAATAGGAACACTTCTGTCTTCTCCTTGTCTTACAGGAGTGTCACGCTGAGGCGCATGGCTGACCAAGACTCGGGTCACGGCTCAAGTAATAATTCATTCACGGTAGACGATGGATATACCATGGAGAAATAAGTCACAGGGAGTTACAACGACCTTTGGATCAAACGTTTAGGCAGTGGTACCGCGGTCGTTAAACAACAATGGACAATTGACTGTAAACATCCCGCGGGCAATCTCGCGACCGCAGCCACACGAATTCATATGAAGCGTGATATGTGGCAGAGAAACCCCCCCCCCCCCCCACCCCCTCTTTTGTGTTGATAATTGTGTTCCCGGAATCTCAGGAATTCCTTTTAGGTTTCAAGGGGGGGGGGGGGGGGGGGGGGGGGGTTAGGTTACAATAGTGTTGAGTGCGTATAAAGTATAGGGATAAGAGGGGGTACCCCTCTGTCACATATCGTGCCGGGTATACACGAATTCTTGAAGATGTGCGCCTGCGCACTAGCGCGCACTCACGCTAGTGCGCAGGCGCATATCGAAATAGTACGTAAGTTTAAAAAAAAAAGTAGATTTTCTTATGCAAAAAAAATAAACGCAACACGCCGCACACCGTTGAGTGATACACGAATGGGCAGACAAAAGCCTCAACGAGCAAACCCTTCCATTTCTGGCCGGCCAAACTCGGCATTAAGTTGTCAAAATCATAAAAATATGCTACCATGTTTCCATGATTGTACCGTTCATATTTTAAAAGGATAACAAACGTAACTTGCCATCAGAATGTCGGATTTCGACAACAAAAATATCGGCAGATTCAGTTTTTCAAGGCGCATTGATTTCAGAGAGCTACTGCGCATGCAAAAACTGGTTCGTTTGCTTGATAGTGAACTATTCACTATTGACCGCACGAGCAATTCGTTTCTCCAGTAAGTGGTGGCGAGCGGTACCAAACCTTGAGATGTGAGAGATCTTATCGCGGTCGTAAATAGGGAGGGTCGCTAATTGGTCAGTGAATACCTGTTGGGGATTAGCGGGCCGTTCAAACTCCCTGTGACTTATTTCTCCATGGATATACTTACTTTTAAATCAAGTGGTAGACTCTGGCAATATGATTTTTCCGCAAAAACGAATCACACGAAAAATGACAGTTTGACCGTAAAAATTAGATCTATGTTTTAGAATTTGGTATGTTGAATATTTCCAGGTAGAATTCACTTTATATCGCATACTTAGTAAAATTAAAAGCGAACGCAATGTATATATGTATGGATGTATGGAGACCTTTTATACTGGGCGCGAAAGCACACGCACATGCGAATTAGCATATGAAGCACGATATGTGGCAGAGAAAACCACCCCTCTTTTGTGTTGACCATTGTGTTCCCAGAATCTCAGGAATTCCTTTTAGGTTTCAAGGGGGATGGGTTAGGTTACAATAGTGTTGAATGCGTATAAAGTATAGGGATAAGAGGGGGTACCCCTCTGCCACATATCGTGCTGGGTATACGAATTAGAGATGTCAGGGAGAGTTTACACGCTGCGAATTTGGAGAAGTTGACAAAGTTATTTTATTTTTTTGTAGCGAATTTTTGTAGTGTGAGTTTAGGATAGCAGATATAATGGCATTCCTGAATTACCACCAATCAATGCAGTAGTATTGAAAGTATTCAGAAAGGAGCTTGTAGAATAATTTTAGACAGGAACTATCTTTCATACGATTCTGCACTCCAACTGCTACATCTCGACCGTTATCCTCCAGGAGAGAATGTCACTGCCTTAAATTTGCTAAGAATCTTCGGAAGAATGAGCGTTGTAAATCGGTATTCCCTGCATCTAGATTGGTTAACCATGGTAGGAACCTTCATAACTCTAAGAATATTTAAATGATTCTAGCTAAAACACGCGGTTGAGAAATAGCCCAATTTCATTATATTGATCTTATTAATTCAAGTGGTTAAGTGTGGAAATATATATTTTTTATTTACTCGCGTTCTTTAATATTTACATTTTATCGATATTTTGGGTAATTTTTCCTCTGTCTTTTGTCTTTATTTTTTTAGTCCTTTTATTTTGCAATTTTTTTCAAAATATATATATTTATTTTAATGAAAATGTGAAAATATAAATATAACAGTGCTCACCGGAAATAAAACCGAGCTTGCGGGACATCACAACAAGCCATAATTCTCCATGAAGAAGGTGCATTCGCACCGAAAGCTCGTTTTTTTTTCGGGTGAGCACTGCTATATTTATATTTTCACATTTTCTAGTGCTCAGTGCTACGCAGCATCCAATTTTTTGATATTTATTGTAATGTGTATTTTAACTATTGATAAGGTTACCGTGTTATTCTATATCTTTTAATTTGTCTTGTATTTTATACAATTTGTTTATTTTATTCAATTTATTTATCTGTAAATCATGTACAATTTGGCCTTTTGGCCATGAAACATGAGTTTTGAACCAAAAATAATAACAATAATAATGTATACATGTACATGTATATATGCAGGGTTTCTCGAGGCTCTTACGTCATCAAGCTCATCTAGATTAGTGTTGAGGACAGAATAACTGCAGTGAAATCGTAATTGTTCAAATTTAGCCAAGATGAAATCTGCGAATTCCTAACTTTACTTGCGTAAAGAAAATTTGAATAAATCGCTAGCGCTATACACACGTACAACCCTAGATATAGCATTATAAATCTGTTTGTGCGAGGCCTATGCCTCAGCGTCAACATCAATGGTTCAGGTTTTTTTACTCCAACTACAGTATATTTCTAAATTGTGTTTGAATGTCAGTGTTAACCAGTTCGCGCCGGATGACGTATATAAACGCAAAAATTTCCCCAAATTCAAAACGGATGACGCATAAACATGCCAAGTTCAAGTTCGTCAAAGCAATGGTGGGGTTAGGGTTAAGCTATTCAAACGAACCAAGATAGTACAGGGGCGTCCCCTCCATCTATGTTACTCTTGACACCTGATGCACGGCGCAACTGAAACTCTCATCCATAATTTTGGTAAATGTGAATCTGTGAACTTCTAAACAAAAAAATGTGAAAAACACTAAATGACTGACAACACACAAAAATAATAATGTACAATGTAGTAAGATTTTAACATCATAATTATTAACCGGTTCTCGCCAGAGGACGTATATACACGCAAAGTTTTCCCCAAATTTAAAACGGATGATGCAAAAACAATGTCTGTCAGCAGCGAGCAAGGCCGGAAATGCGTGGGCGTGCTTCCCGGTACCATCGGCCTGAACCGGCCCGGATCGAGTTTCATTAAAAATAACCCCGCGCCTCGGCTTGGCGATGTTAAAATAATCCCAACGCGAACTGGTTAAACAAACAGATTACATCACTTCACTCAATTTTTTTAAAAACCTGTTTTGAATAAACCACTAATTTATTATGCAGTTTTGTTCAATCTATAAAAAGTAGTATGTAATACAAAATCATTGCAAAAAATATATCATCTGAAGCTATCTACGTGTATATAATCTTTGGCAGCTACTACAAGAATTCTACAAAAGAAAAACCATGAAGTCAGTCTTATAGCAGCAGATAAACATTATTAATCACTTATTACACACAACAGTACCTAATATTTGAAACTGAAACTCTCAAGTGAAGGAAACTGCATGCTGCACAAGCTACATGTATATTTGTCTTTTCAAGTTAATCTTCTGTCAAATCAATTGTTTTAATAAAATAATTTGATGATGCATTCCCTGATATGAAAGTTTGAATCGAAAACAATGTAGTGCAAAAACTGTTACAAAACTTAATTTCGGTGGAGAATCCCCCTTACGATCTAAAATGACAAATCAACTGAGGCAACATACAAAAAAAAATGTTTCTCATTAGAACCTTTGTGGCACAAAGGTCCGTCAGGGCAATTTATATTTTATAAAATAAAAATGTCCATACACCCAAAAATATATGTACACCGGGACCTTTTGTATTTTATAATTTGTTCACAGCATGAAGTATCATATGCAATGAAGATAATACCCCAATGGTTTCAGTATACTAGGAGGCATACTACACATCAGCTTGAACACAAATATTTTACATATTTTTCAAGAAACTGAGTTTATTTAATAAAAGGATTACAGCTGACCTAGGACTGCACCACACACATCTACCGCAGGCGCGCACACACAACGCTATTCGTACGCTATAGCTACGGTACAAAGTGGTGGCTACGTACAGGCTTGATGACGTCACGGTGTAAAAACTGTAAAAACTTTCAAAACTTCATATTTGTTTGTTTGCTCATTAATTGTGACCCTAATCACGCGTACACCGCGCACGAGTACGTATAATATGCATTGCGGGCTATGTACACGTGTGGTTATGGAAAACGATGATCCCATGTTGCAGATACAGCGCAGCCTTGTATTCAAGGCTAGGCTTAGCCTGGTATAGTCACGCTATATTCTTACCGTGACGTCATCTTTTGTGGGCGGGGAACGGCGCATATTTCTTCTTTTTTAAGGTCACGATTAATGAACAAACATAAACAAATATGAAGTTTTTGCAGTTAAGTATTCAGCATTATTAAAGCGTATATTTCGCCATATTAAAGTTTAGAATTTCAGGTACCATTTAAGAATGTCTTATAAAAGCCATTCTATTGAAAGCCAGTTAGGTATTTCAACTGCACATGTGCACAACATGGGTCACTGGTCATTTGAATAACTAAACTAACGTGCGCCAGACGGCATGACGCGCACATGTTAATTACAATCAGAATGGGCATTTAATTCGCATAACATAGCGTGACATGATTTCAGCGATTTTATCCCAAATAACCTTCGACCTTCTATACCGAACTGGCTTATAGATCAGTCGCAAGTAATTATGTAAAACACAGTGAAAACGCCAAATACTACTAGTTTACCTTTTTAATTTATGATGGACAAGTGACTTTTACAATATGTGAACTACGGCTATCTGATGGTTCATTTGTAGAAAAAATTATGCTATCATTACTTTTTGTGCGATTACATTTCAGGTACAGTGTAGATCGCCCTGTTCCTAATAATGACTTTTTCTTACCTCTCAAGCCTTGTGTTTCTACTTTCTGCTGAGGAAGTCCCTCATGTGCTGGTTTACCACGTCCGGCGCGTCTTGCTGAACCCAGTGACTGGCCCCTGGAACAATCTTGATGGTCAAGTTCTGGACGTATTTCTCTGTCCCGTCCAAGAGCTTTATGGTCAGCGCTTTGTCCTGGTCACCCCAGATAATGAGTGTCGGGGTGGACATTGTAGACTTTATGCCTGATGAGGGGTAGCGGATGGCGGCACGGTAGTAGTTGATCATCCCAGTCAGATTGCCTGTGTGAGAATAAGTACTTTTTAAAGATACGTGCCCTGTGCTCTTCCAAAATTGAAAACAGGTTGTTTTAAATAGAAAAAGGCGTTCTGGTAAAAAGAGACGGAACTGGGCACAGGCCACAGTTTAGAAAAAATGCAAAATAGTGAATGAATGTGTTTTTCTGTTTAATTTTCTGGTCTATTGCTATTTGTAATATGTTATCTATAAGAAAAAAGGTTATCTAAAATGTTTGTTCAACAAAGGCTTCCGCAGCATCGGCTCCCACGGCCAAACCTTCGCTTAAAATCCAGGAAAATGTGGAATCGGTTGTGGGCAGGTTGAGTACTTGAGTATTGGGTTTGGAAAAAAGACCCGAGAGAAGTACACAAAACAGCCATAATGATCATCGTATGATATGCACGTGCGCTGTCATCACCAGGGGAATTACCTTCCTTTTTTGGAATAAACCTTCATAGGGACAATTACAAGTGAAATTTTGATGACCCATTGTTCTAAACTGAGGCAAATTTCTGTTAGGTTTATAGCTTAGTTCATATTTTATAGAGCAAGTGGCTCCATGCAGTGTGGTTAATTCCTTACCCAGTAAGCACCGATATATCCGTCGTGGGAACAATTTCAATAAATTTAGAAACTCAGCCAAATCTTTGCTCCATTTTGGTAGTATATTTTGCTGGGGGGGGGGGGGGGGGGGGGGGGGGTCTAAAATAATAGATACGTACAAGTTCTGGATTATTTTTCTCATGAAAACACATAATGTTTCCTAATTTTCCTCTGTAAAACTTAAAGCAGGTGCTGCAAATTATTTTCTACCAGTTTCTGTTAATCTATGTCTGGCCAGGCATAGCCTTAAACCACCCCCCCCCCTCAAACCACACACCCACTTCACATCACCCCCCCCCCCCTCAAACCACACACCCACTTCACATCACCCCCCACCCCCTTCCACATCACACACTCCCTTACACTATGAGTGCTTTGAGTAATAGAATTGCAGTTTCAACCTTAAATCACCGTGAAATCTGGTTTTCTAATGGGTTAAACTGCATTTCCAAAGTTCAATAACTCATACATGTAAATGTAGTGTCACATTGCACACCAAACCCACATCAGGTCAAACCTATCAAGACATCAAAAAACACTTCTTTACATGCACCATAGCTACAAAACTCGATCATTATCAGGTAAATCAGCTTGTGTCTACTAACCATATTTGTAAAGAAATAGTAAGGAAAGAGTGGAATAAAATCGTTTTTAGAAAAAGAAATTGGCCTTTTCCCTTATCACATGTGCAAAACTCAAGACTTTTCTTATTACACATTTTACTTTGGTAACATGTCAATAAATGCAAATTTTAAACAGGTATAACTTATTAGCAGAATGCCTGATTGAAGCACAACAACAAGTATTTTAAAGATAATGTTATTCTTTTTTTGTAATGCTTAAAAACCCCTGATTTGGACCGAACCCCTCACGAATGTTATTTTGGGTGTCAGCAACCCTGTGCAAAAAGGGCTTTCATTTTGCGCACAAAATGAACCTGTTATGCGAGAGCCGTATTACAAATGGTGATTTCGGTCCACTAATAATTCAGGAAATAATTTTATCTGTAACTATTATTTGTAGATTTGTGTTATGTCTCGTTAGAAATTGGAATAACTTTTATATTTCTAGGAAGATAGCAATTGAATAACATATATTTGTCAAGGTTAATATCATTTTTTTAAAACAAAATTAACTTTTGTTCAACTTATTAACATTCGGCTACCAGCGTTTGTTTGCTAAATAATACAGATACCATGCCTGAAATGTGGCATAAGGGCACACCCTCTTATCTATATACACACTCCAGACTATGGTTACCTTCCCCCACCCTAAGAAATTCCTGAGATTCTAGGAACACAATGACTTACACAAAAAGGGGGGGGGGGGGTCCCTTTGCCCCATAACATGCTGCATATGAAAAATACGCAAGATAGGTATCCAGAAATACATGTAGCCAGGATCACCCAAATGCAAGACCGGCAACAATATAATCTTAGAACAGACTTTGAACCCAGTTAATCGCAAAGCTATCAAAGGTCATACTTATGGGGCATTGGACAATCAGGCATAGT
This sequence comes from Crossaster papposus, assembly GCA_037893245.1. Classification (NCBI taxonomy): domain Eukaryota; kingdom Metazoa; phylum Echinodermata; class Asteroidea; order Velatida; family Solasteridae; genus Crossaster; species Crossaster papposus. The sequence goes on from JBAIAA010000178.1 coordinate 113,727, forward strand.
TTCTGAAAAATGGCTGTGGGAACCCGGGTATTAATGCATCTACCTTACCCATATGTTACTCCGCGCCAGGTTTTGTGTCCCACATATCATAGACAAAATAGATAGCTGTAGTCATTAAGAAATGTATCAAATTAAACGTCTTGAAATGTGATTAAGTATGAAAGACGTTTCTAATGCTTTGTAAATTAAAAAGATTTTCAAAGAACGTAGATAATTTGTGAATACAACTGGAGGGTATAGATGGCGTACATACAAAGTTTATTTTTTAATTTGAGTTTCATTTAAATGTTTTGAAAAGTTTCTAAACGTATTTGACCTTGTTTTTATTTAAACGTGCAAATGTCACATCCATACTACCTTTCTTGGAGGCACAGTACTTAAAGGCCTCGATGTCTTCCTTGGTCATATTCTCTTTGTGTCGGAGACCCATGCCATCTGACATGAAAGCTCCGTAGATCAAAGAATAGTCATCCGTCCGGCAATTGAGCTCCGGCAAGAAAGGCAACTGGAAGAAGAACATGTACCTGATGGAGAGAAATTGAAGGAACATTTTTATTTTAAGCAACAAATTTGTTCAAACTCTTGAGTAAAGTACATAAAATCAAAATTTAAGATAAATTGGCTGTACGTGCTCCATGGTCTTATGGCCGGCTGCCAGAGGCGGCTTTACGTGCCATCGACTCGACCATGTGTAGCCGCGTCCTTCGCAATTCAGAATCCCAGCTGCGACTAATTTAAGGATAATTAGCCTCCCCAATTATTATAATTCATTATTATATTAACTTGCCTGTAGAAAGTCCATTGAAGAGAGAAAATGTATGAACACTGAACAGTATTTTGGGTTTTACATAATTGGAATCCATTGCTAACTCATGTAAAAAGTCCAAATTCCTAGCTCAGCAGAAAAAACCTTGCTTAGCAACTTTACGTACTATAAAGTTAGAAATCTGGCAAGGTCCTATTGTAACTGCAGGCCTCGAATTACACAGCGGCCACGACCAACTGGCCGTGGTGCCCCTCGAAAAAATACCCTTTTCACGGCCATAATGTCGTGCCCTTTTTATGAAAGTTAAATATTTACTTGTGTTAGTTTTCAGCCTACGATGCATCTTGTGCTTGTGATGTGTTTTAATGTATATCCAGCGCAATCCGCTCGAACGAGTCAAAGGAAGTTGCACTAGCGTAAATTGTTTACGTTCAACGCATTCGCGACTCTCTCGGCACCCGTTGTACACGAACACCCGACGTCTTTAAACAAGGGACCAGTCTAAAAAAAAAACAGTGACCAACAGAGGGCGCTCTGTTGTTTGAACGCCCTCTTCTGGTGGAATTGTTGCACCGCATGACTAGAAAACCTTTTTTAGTGAATGAATCCCGTCACCGTCCAAAACTTTTCGGATTAAACTACAAGAATTTAATAGAGTAACAATGCCGCAAAAAGAGCGTTTGAAGCGGACTGTTAAAGGTGCCTTTTTATTTTCAAATTTTGGCCTTGGTGCCCTCCCAAATTTTGAATACTCCAAGGCCAAAGTGGCCTTGCCCTAAACAAATTGTAATTCGAGGCCTGAACTGAGTGTCTTGTCTGCTCAGAAAACTGTCTGTGCTTATTAGCAGCTCGATGAACTTTACCCGGGTTTCACCAACTACCGGTATGGACCTCATGCACATACAGTCAATGGTGCCTTGTGACCAATTTGAGCCCCAGTAGAAACCCTAGTGAGCACCAGGTTTGATGCTAACATGACAATGGCTACTCATAATACAAAAACTTGTCCTACTGCTTTTTATTACTTACATAATATTACGTATCTAGGCAATGCACTGAAACTTTAATTCATTCATTCATTTCCAGCTGATTAGATTATTGTCATAGTCTCCTTTATGGGTTGCCTGATATTCAAATTAACCAGCTGCAACGTGTTTAACATTCTTGCGCTAGATTGGTTTGTAATGCTTTAAAAGGGGAGAAAGGGGGGAGGGGGGAGGGGGGGGAGGGGGGAGGGGGAGAAGGGGGAGGGGGGAGGGGGGGGGGGGAGGGGGGAGGGGGGGGGGGGAGGGGGGGGGGGGGGGGAAGGAGAAGGGGGGGGGGGGGGAGGGGTGAAGTGAGCCAAATCTTACCAAGAAGCCAAAATCTGTCTCCAGTTGCCATTGTTGAGGCTGTCGTTAAAGCAACGAGGGTGGGGTATGTTCATAACGATGAGTTGGTCCACTATATCAGGATAGGTCGCAGTCACATACCAGGCAATGGCTCCACCCCAGTCATGAGCAACCAGGGTGCAGGAACTGTAGCCAAGGCCTTCCACAACTTCCTTGATGTCCACTGTCAATAAGATTGGGGATAAATTGAATCCATGGTCATGGTCAAATTAAGGAGTTGTTCACATAGCAACTTTACTTCACATGGGCAGCATGTCGCTGGTATTATTTATGCACCATGCTACTCGTTCATTTGATACTCTTATACCAGTAAAATTGCTTTGTTTGTTCGCCAACTCTCTTAATCACAATTTCATTTACAATATATCAAAGTAGGAACCCGACACTTAAACTGAAGTCAGATAAGATGGCGTCGATATCATTGAGCCCCCAACTTGCCTTTAAATATGGTTTTGCCAAAGTTAGTTTGGGTTTGGTGTCATAGAAAATCTTGTCTCTTTCATGGACTGTACCTGTGACCTGTATACCCTTGTCCTGATCATGTTCATGGGGAAAATGGAACGCCATTATGTACGAGTTGTGCAGGTTTCCATGACTTTCCATGGATGCATCCAGCAGGTTCCATTGTGTGCAGTGATCGAGTTAGCTCATTTGTAATTAAATACAGCTCTTTGGGTTCATTATACCGGGTACCTGTGAGTTTCTTCATGGTGTAGTTAGCCACACCGCTGGGCGTGTCCGAGTCTCCGTATGCACGCTGGTCAATGGCAACAACCCTGTAATTCCACAAATGCAACCAACAATTTATTAAATTTTTGGTGTCGCATTTCTTAAAACAGATTATCCCCTCCTTTCGTGGCCATTGTGCAAGGAATCTTTCCGAATCCTCCAATGTCCATCACTGTAAACAGGCCCCCATTGCATCATCATGCTCTTAATTGTCCAACAATTTGGGACTCTCGAATACTGTGTATGAGAGTCCCACAACTTAAGATTTTAAAAACATGCAGCGCAGAAAAAAACTAGACTGGCAAACGAAACAACCAGTCCAAAACGCCTTTAGTGCTGAGTCACAAACTGTGTCAAAAGAACTACATGCTCTGGTACCACATAACAACCGAGGGGCGAGACACAAAAGAGAACAAAGGGAACAAAAGCCCCTCGGTCTGCGGTATGAATGGCAAAATACGGTCCTCGATCGACGGGACAAGCGCTAAGCAATGGGGTTTGGGTATAACATAGGAATAAAGGAAAACACAATATCGATCCTCGATCGTTATGTGGTTCACGACTACATGTACATGTATGTGTATGTGGTACTGAAGAGATCAGTCTGTTCAAACAGATGGGCCATGCACAAGTCTAGTCTTGGCCTTCACTCTTCAAAATGAAACCATGTGTGACTTTACTCTCAGGTGAAAAATGTTAAAGAAAACTCTCCTTTAAAAATTGATTTGAGACTTCAAACTTTGCTGGTGAAATACCAAGGAGCTGTTCTTTTGCCTCATGAAACGTTTAAAGAATTGTATCAGTCAAAAAGTTAGTAAAGTTGGCCTGAACGTTTTGGGCATGATTTTCAGCGTCCCCGTGTCTCCGCATAATATTCCAATTCACCTGTAGTCTTTCTTGAATTCCATGATCTGGTAGCGCCACGAGTACCAACACTCAGGGAAGCCGTGCAACATCAGCATCAAAGGTTTAGACTCGTCACCAGCTGATACATAGTGCAGCCGAACTTCCTGCAGAAGCAAAACATCAAAAAGGATAACGGCAGCCCAAAATAAACACGACTTGAAGGAAAGACTAGCAAAGACAAGAAGGTTTGAACGTACAGTACTAGTTGAAATTGTGAAAATTTATTAACCTGTACCGGTAGTATTGAAAATTACTTTACTGTACGCATGAACTTCCAAAACAACTTTATATGGAAAAATGTGCACAAATTAAGCTAAGGCAATTTTAAATTTTCAAAATGTTGTATTGAAAAAAACCGCCAAGCTGGATATTCAACGGGAGCTTATGAAATTAAATAGGCTCAGTGTATGATATCGGAGTGTGCATGTACGTATAGTAGTAAATATAATAATTTGATACAATTTTGTTAACTAATTTAAAAGTATAGAAGCAATTAGAATAAAAAGGCACATATTCTGTCTACATGTCAGATTATGAAACAATTTGAATGGCATTCAACTCATGCCTGCATTACTAGTTATTGATCACAGTGATTATTAAAGGGACAATATACCATTTGTTGGTTGTGCATTTCTATCGTAGTGAAGCAGCAAAAGTGCTTAAATTATAAAGAAAGTGGCTTTACAAACAACCTGAAGTTTTTAGCTCTGTGAATGCTGCAAATTCTGATAATATTCTAATATTTCTATTTCAATTCAAAATTAAATAGCCAAGACACAATTTGAATTGCGACCACAATCTGTGTTATGGGTGCGTTCTCAGCCAGCAGATTGCAGCTACGCCCTTGCGTGTGCTGCGCGTCGTTCGAACATTTGCGAAAATGTACAAATGTGTGTCTCTGAGACATACAAGTATACTTGGAAATGGCATTCTATTATTTTCTTTAAAATGAAAGCATGCCAAACAGAATAATTTCACAGGGAGTTTAGAATCATTAATATCTTTACAACAAGTAATTTTTTCAACAGTATTTTGTTTGGTTACTTTTTGGATAGCTGCAAACGTTATAATTATTGCCTCTTATTAAAGTGTGATATGAAATTCCATCTATTTTGCCAATGTACATCTTTAACAGACCTTTGTGCGTATGAAACCATGGGTCCCAAGTTCCGGATTATCCAAGCATTTGGGTCTGGTGTTCCGCGTCTTCCAGCTGAAGACCCGCTTTGGTCCCTTCTTGATGACATTCACCAGGAGACCAAAGGTGACCATGGCGCCTCCAAACAGCGCGTAGATTATTGTGAAGGCCACAGCAAACAGCCGGGCTGTTATACTTGATGATGCCATGGTTGACTAACTGATTTTTCTTATCTATAAACAAAATTTGTTTAAAGAAAGGCCTACTTTACGTTCAAATAAGGAGAAAAAACAACCTATATTCATGGTTATTAGTGCCATCTTGGTCAGGTGTCACTCAAAACTGATAAATGGTAGAGCACTAGCAAGCATGATCACATAAGCTCAAATCATTTGTTATGTACTGTTATAATTGCATTCAATCGCTAGCGCTGCCATGTGCGTTATCTTTTCTCTATGGCCAATAACGCTGAGTGATAACCATAAACAGGTCAAAAAACATTTGCGTTCCATTAAAATTAACACTACTCTTGGACTTATTATTCTAATGGAAATTGTAAGAATTGAACCAGTTTTAATAGTTCCAATTTCAAAATCCAATGTAATTATATTGCATGCATTGTGAATGTATAAGGCTGTGTGTGTGTGTGACAATGCTGCATGCGCAAGCTGGGCGTAGCTGACTGCACAGTGACTTGCTGCGTGTACGCAATTGCCCTTGGGAAACATGTCTATTACAGCGCAGATGGAAACTACCCCCGGTATGTGCAAACAGTTGCTGCTATTTCACGTGCGGTATACGCGCGTTGGGGCATGCAGCCGGAAAAGTGCATGCGCATACTAGGCCCCCACGAACGGGACGCTCCTAATTCCAAATTTGAATTAAATTAATTAATTACTTGCCGTTGGCCGTTTTTGTGTGCGATGTCTTATTTAGAAGCTCATAACTTACAATGCTAAAAAATACTCAATTCAATTTTAAAATATATTTTTCAGGGTGCAACCTCCTAAAAGCACTCCAATACACTTCAAAAGTCGCCTTAACAAAAACCTATGATTTTTACATGGCACTGCAAATCATTCCAAGGAATGCACTAAGGTCAACTGGGTCATGCTATAGGCCACTGTGTATTACACTGTGTAGGCAAAGCCATACAGTGTGTATGCCTCTATAATAACTACAAAAGTGTTCTTCATTGCACATGTAAAGAATCCTCCAACGCAATGCAGCTGGAGTGATTTGGGATGTACTACTGCCATACAGTTAATTGCCCTCATAGAGGAAGGGTTTTAAATGTTTAGACAAGATCTAGAGACTAGACATTACACACAGACAGGGTCCTGGATCGAGTGCTGAAAATCATGCAATTAAAATGCAGCTCAGACCAACTTTACTTACGTTTCATGAGGCCAAGGTCATCAGTATTTCACCAAAAGTCTCAAATCAATCTTTAGGAGAATTTTTTGTCAACATTTTGCACCCGAGAGTACGTATGTAAAAGACAAGATGCTAAACATCCATCATTTGTCCATCTGTTTGACCAGACAGACCTTTTCCGTGGTCTGATACTGGTACCAACCCTAACCCCCTCACTGCTTTTTCTAGAAAGTATCCTGAATCCGCCACAGTCCACCAATTTTGGTTTGCAAAAACTGCTGGTGTCCTGAGTCCATCAGACTCCACCAGTATGCATTCTGGAGATATCCCGAGTCCATCAATAATCCATCAGCAAAAGTTGATAGACTCTGGCAGATTCAGGATACATGTACCATGGTGGAATACAAAAAATTGCAGTGTGTTTCTCCATAGAGTCCATCATAATCACCTAAATTTCTGTATCCTGAATGCATCAAACTCCTGCAGTAACGCTAGGCTTAAAATCCTCAATCTATCACACTCCTCCAGGTTGTTCAATATGGAGGTATCCTTAATCCGCTAAAATCCTCCAAAACAGGAAATGGATTTTTATGGACTCGGGGTGGTTAATAAATTATAATGTACACAAATTTGGGATTCTCAATAACTGTGTAAGAAGAGATTCCTAAAACTTAAAGGTAGGATCTACCATTGCATTGGTACGTATGTAATTGCTTGAATTATCACAGTGGGTGGATTTTTTTTTTTTTTGGGGGGGGTGTATTTTATAGTAAATATCGTTCAACTGACCTGTTTGAAATTTTACAATTATAGATGCCGAGAAAAGCAAGAAAAACGACGTTCGTTTTTAACCGGCGTCAGGCAGTCATTCTTATGTTGTTTTTTGCGATTGCCATCTGGCGATCGTGATTTTTTTTTCCATAAAATTCCATTTTCCAAAACAATTCTAGGCAATTATTTTGCTGGATGCCTACAAATCTACAATCATAATTTACTTTCAAATAAGCAAGATATTTCTTAATAATTCTTTAGTGAACATTTTTGATATCTGCAAATGGTGTATCATACCTTTAAAGTACTGAAAACAAGCTTTATCAAACCGAATTCCGGAGAAACGGTTGGCTTTTTCTTCTATTTCATTGGGGAAATAATAGCCATCCGTGACAATGTTTGGTATGTTTGGACCATGATTTTGACACAAATTTTGTTGATTTTTTTGGTACACAAAAATTGTGAGGGTTAAGGAAGGTGTTTGGTATAGCCGAATGTTCGGTATACAATGTAGACTGTGGTGGCATTCCACTGTACATACACCGGTACATGTAGCCCATGGACTCCTCCCTTGTGTACAACGCGACGGAACAAATAATTGTCAGTCGTAATTCAACCTGGGCTAATACATGTGCATGTAGTACATACTATTTTCATACATTGTCATTGCACATCAATACACCACTACCATGCAAATTAATATATACACGATTCACTAATGGTTCGTTTGGCATGGTTGACTGACTAAACTGTACTAATAGTAGTACATGTAATAGGCAGCAACACGCGTGACGAGTCTCTAGTCTTAAAGGTAGTATACACCATTTGCAGATATCGAAAATATTTACTACCGAATTATTAAGAAATATCCTACTCATCTGAAAGTAAATGTTGATTCTGGGCATCCAGCAAAATGATTGCGCTAGATATCCTGTAATTATTCCGAAAAATATAATTTTATAATGAAAAATTCGCGATCGCCGGACGGCGATAGCGAAAAAAACAAAGATAACATAAGAATAACTGCTCGACGCCGGTTGAAAAAACCCGCTGTTTTTCGTGCTTTTCTCGGCATCCATGATTCTAAAACTTCGGACAGCTCAGTTAAACGACATTTACTATAAATACAACCCCCCAAATCTACTCATTCATGATAATTCAAGCATTGACCAATGGTGTATACTACCTTTAAGCGGTGGTCACATCTTACGGTCATGAACGTAGTTGAACGTACACGTACGTAGTTCATTTGACCGTAGTAGACGGTAGTTGTACCCTACTTCAACCGTATGTGCCGTGGTTTAGTACAGTCAACTACGGTCAACATTACGGTCAAGTAGTGTCAACTATGGTCCACGTTAGGATCAAGTAGGGTCAAGTAGGGTCAACTAGGGTCGTATATTACTAGGCTCACATTATGGTACAAGGTGCCCGTAGAAATATTTTCAACTACGTCTTTCCTTAAGGTCAAGTACGTTCAGAACTACGGTCCACTATACATGCGGTCGGGATGACGTCACCGGGCCCTGTTTCTTGTCTCTGATTGGTCAGTGTTGGCTGTTAGTTATCACCCCCTCTGGACTCAAAGGGGAATGAGTAGCAATAAATAGTGTTGTGGTCTATGTGAAAAAAATCTAAATAATCAATTATTGTCTAATATCTATTAAACACTACACCGAAATATTTCAAAATTTCATTGTTTTATGAAGTAACAAAATCTCCCACGATACACCGAAAAAAAAGGTATGCATGTTTTTATTGCAGTAAAGAAATATAGAAAACACGTAATTCCCTGTACAAATTGAATGGAGGGCTACCCCTTTGCCCAACGGCGTGTGCAATAGGTGGAACAGCCTCCGACCGTGAGAATACATGATGTATGTTTAACTACGTTTATACATTTAATTACGACGGACTAGGGGCTAGTACTAGGGTAGGTATACTATGATAATAGTACTACGTTCAACCATGGAGGAATAAGAAGGTTCGACTACGTTCATGACCGTAAGATGTGACCACCGCTGAGTCAGTCAGCCGTGTCAAAAGAAGTCCCATAGCATAGGCCCTACCCACAGTTATGGACCGATTGTTTCTACCGGTAGACCCGTGAACGTGATACCGCCACGTTCCGGGTCTAGATTGTTTCATGTGCTAGTCTTGCTATTCCTTCCTCCTTGGTGGTTTAAACTAACGTTAGATATAAAGTAGACATAAATGAACACAATTATATTTAAAGCAAGTGAAAACGTTTACGAAATTGTATGCACCTACCCGGACAGAGACCTCGTGGTCGATCGAGGACGGACGTACCAGCAGACAGGCAGTACATACAGTCGACGGACTCCGTATACGTGACGTAACTTGGCGCGCATGCACGTGTCCAAAGGTCGTGTACATACATGCATGGAGGAATAAGAAGGAACAGCGCAGTCCTGCCCTGCTGATAGTCAGGTGGCTTAGCAACAATTTTTAGGATTAACGTTACCGGCGCGCGGCCGGACAAAAGTACCAATTTTGGCATGGAGTTTCTTTTCGACCTATCTATTGATTTTCAGTTCAGTTCAGTTCAGTTCATTTATTTCCACAGGATTCACAAATAAATTCATATAAATATCAAAATAATACAATACAGCTCAACAGGGGAGTGAATACTGTAGAGGGGCCCAAAAAAAGCAAAGCTTGTAAATATGGGACCCTTATACATACATATACTTGGTTCAAAGTGAATGTTCATATGATTAATTTCCACCAATTATATCAATAAACAACGTTACACACAAATCAAAAAACATTAGATAATACAAACAAGGACAACAAAGACAAAACATAGGCCAACATGGAAATTATGTAACAAGATGACTAATTAAATATATATCAACAATAAACATTCAACAAGATAGATTTATAGATACGTTTATAAGTTGACAGATTTGTACATTTTCTTAATGAATCGCTTAATGAATTCCATAGTTTAGGTCCTTCATATCTAATGGTTTTTTGAGCAAAAGAAGTACGAGGTAATAAGGAATGAAAATTTTATCCGTGGAACCCACTTGATCGGTTCCGATTTTCCAAGATGGCGGCCAAAATCCAAGATGGACGCCTGAAAAAAAGGAAATTTCATATATATCTGGCTGTGAAAATCGGAAATGAACAAAATAATGAGGTGTCAATTCAGGGGTTTCTGGGGTCACTGAAATAGATGCTGGCCATGGCATTTTGCTCAGATCACCCATTTCCAAGATGGCAGCCAAATCATAAAATGGCCGCCAATACTACAATAAGATATATGACAGAAATTTGGATATAGAGGTGTAAAATCATTTTTAGATTCAGCACAGCTAAATCTTATAAAGCTTCTTCCTGCAGCAGCTTGCCGTCCAAATAAGTGTTCCTCAGCGATGGCTAACCTAATCCCTATATCTGCCGGGAAGCCTATGCTTCATCTAAGGATACCTCCTTGCAGGTTTCCTAGAGTTTACAACATCAGGTTCCATTACAATTTCCTGACCCATAACTGCATGAGCCTCCTCAGAGCTCTTGCCCAATCTCTGGCCCTAGGCCTACACCCAACTTCACATTTTAGACTAGGCCTACGAGAAGTGGTCTCGGGAACTTCTTCTCGCTCCTCGGCCAAGGGTTCCTCCACCATCTTGGGCTTGTACCCCCACGCCTTCAACGTCTTGCCTGTGTATGGCTTCAGTCGGTCGCCGTGAACTACAAAAGCCTTACTTCCGGGCTTTAACTGAATTCGGTAGGTCACATCGGAGAGTCTCTTGACCACCAAGTATGGTCCTACCCATCGAAGTCAGTCTGTCATCTCCCCTTCTTCTTCTTCGCCTTGTTGTACAGTCAGGCGAACTGGCCTTCCTTTAGGCCTTCGCCATGTACCCGGCGATCGTAATTTCGCCTCTGGTTCCTGGCACTCTGCTCCAGGCACTCTCGGGCCCTGTCATGTGCCTCTTGCAGATTCTGCCGTAACCTCTGGGCAAAATCCGTCGCTGTTGTGTCCTCCACTGTTGGACACTCAACCAGCAAATCAACGGGGAGCCTCGTCTCCGTCCCAAGCATTATCATGTTTGGAGACTCGCCATTTGGACTCTTGGGGAGTGCACCCGTAAGCAAAACATGCATACGGTAAACACTCGTCCCAGTCACGCTGTCTCCTCCTCGGTTCAATCATCACATAAACCATAAATTATTCACCATGCAGTGTCTTGTTGAAACGTTCAACCATTCCGCCGGACTTCGGGTTGTACGCTGTGGTCCTTGTCTTGGAAATTCCCAGGACCTTACACATCCCGCCAAACACTGCCGACTCAAAGTTTGTACCCTGATCGGAATGCATTTCCAAGGGAATGCCAAACCGACAGACAAACTCACTAACAAACCTGTTCGCCAGGGCTCTGCCTTAGCATCAGGCAGAGCGTATGCCTCCATCCATTTGGAGCAGAAGTCACCAACTACCATGATCCAGACGTTGCCATTGTCACTCCGAGGGAGTGGCCCCAGCAAGTCCACAGCCCCTCGCCCACCAAATACTGTTAGTGCGGGGAAACTCTCTTCTTCGCAGGAGATTTCCTCCTCCCACACAGCTCGCAACATCTAGTCTGATGAATGACTTCACATCCGCGGTCATTCCGGGTCAAAAGTATCGCAACTTGACCTTGGCCAAAGTCTTATTGACCCCTAAATGGCCACTCGTTCGGCCACCATGCAGCTCCTGAAGTACGACCTCTCTAAATTTCTCAGGAACTAGTCGCAACCTCACGGATTTCCCATTGTCGGACTCCCAATTTCTAGGACACCGTTCTGCACCTCCAACTGATCCCAAGGGGACCAGAGCGTATTTTATTGTGCCGAGGAGGCGGCTAACACCGTCTCCCAATGGGACGGCTGTCGACTCCTTTGCCCTAATAATCTAACCAATACTTCCGTCACCAAGTTGACTCTCTCTGTTGCCAGTCAGTTGAGTAAAGATGCCCCTCACCCTCGCCTCTGGGATCGGCACGTCAGAGTCAACACCATGGCGACCATCGTCAACCTCACTGGTCGTTGTCACCTTGGCCTTATTCGAAGCCTCAACGGTCTCTGGCGCTTCATCAGCGTCAGCACGACCACACTGTTTGCAGGCCTCCCGGGACAACCCATCAGCATTTCCATGCTTCCGCCCAGGTCTGTGTTGAATCGTCAAATCGTGCTCGCTGATCACTTCCAGCCACCTGGCAAGCTGACCCTCGGGGCCTTTAAAATTAAGCAACCACCTAAGAGCAACATGGTCGCCTCTGACCATACACGTCCTGTCTAAACTTCCTGAGGTAGACAACTCCCGCCAGAAGTTCTCTCCGGGTAATACAGTAGTACCTCTCTTCCTTGCTGAGTTTACGGCTCGCTAAGGCGAGGACATTCTCTTCCCCATCATGGATCTGATACAAAACTGCCCCAATCCCATCCCCACTAGCATCTGTATCTAAGATGTAGTCGCTATCAGGAACGGGGTATGACAACACCGGTGCTGTCTGCAGCCTCTGCTTAAACTCCACAAATGCCTGTTGGCAGGCATCTGTCCACTGGAACTCGCGAGACTTTTCAGTCAGCGCATGCAACGGTGAAGCAACCTCAGCAAATCCCCTGACAAACTTCCGATAATAGGAAGCAAGACTTAAAAACTTCTTTAACACACTAAGGTGTTGGCCAATTGGCCATACCTTCAGGCGACACAATATGTCCCAAATAGCCCACTGATCACTGAAACAAGAAGCACTTACTAGGCTTTAACTTCAAACCAGCTCGCCTCAACCTGGAGAATACGACTCGCAGTCGTTCAATCTCCTCTTTCACAGTCTTGCAACACACAATGGCATCGTCCAGGTATATCAGCAGGATATCCCCTGAAGACCTGCCATCACCTTCTCAATCCACCTTTTAAATGTCGCAGGGGCGTTGCACAAACCAAAGGGCATGCAGCGCCAGCTGTATAAACCGTTCCGCACCACAACGGTAGACTTCTGGTTGGCGTCCTCACCTGCCAATACCCGGACGCTAAATCGAGAGTGGAAAACCACTCTGCACCCCAACGCATCTAGTGTCTCGTCGATACGAGGGACAGGGTAAGCATCTTTATGTGTTACCTTATTCAGACCTCGATAGTCGACACAAAATCGCTTAGTTTTGTCCTTCTTTTGGACTAACACAACATTTGCAGCCCAGGGACTATCGGATGGCTCGATAACCCCTAGCTTCTGAAAATCTCCAACCTGCCTCATTATTTCCTCCTGATTACACAAGGGATGGCGCCAAAGCCTCTTCTCGATATGCCTCGCATCGCCCGTACTGATTTGGTGCTTCACCCGCATATGTCAGCCTCACCAGAAGAAAATACATCCTGGAATTCTATCAGGCATGCCTTCACCTCCTCATGATATTCCTCAGCGATGGAATCATGGACTTGCGTGATGGTTTTGGTTCGTCTCAGCATCACGGGACACAAGGCGACTCCTTCGAAAACTTTATAATGGAGTTTGATATAGTTCCGCTGGAGATGGTACGCCGTTTGGTTGTCGACTCTGCATCGAAGTCATGTACTCTTGATCCATTGCCAACCAGGTTTCTGAAACAATGCCTCGATCAAATTCTGCCTTTTATCACACGCTTAATAAACATGTTTCTTGTTTTTGGTGTTGTTCCAGCGGAATTTAAAACCGCTATTATACGGCCTCTACTCAAAAAGGCAAACTTGGACTCAGATATTCTCAAAAGTTATCGACCCGTTTCGAATCTGTCCTTTTTATCTAAAATCCTTGATCAAGTTGTCAAGGTTCAGCTGGATCAACACCTGTCACAACATTATTATCTATACGCAAAATGGCAGTCAGCCTATCGAGCGCACCATAGTACCGAGACGGCGTGTGCACAATGACATCATGATCTCCCTTGATAAACAGAAAGAAGTCGTGCTGGTCCTTCTAGATCTGTCTGCCGCATTTGACACACTTGATCATGATCTTGATCATGATGTCCTTCTGCATGGGCTGGAGTACCGTTTTGGTATCTCAGGAACCGTCCTTCAGTGGTTCCGGTCGTATTTGTCAGAGAGAAGACAGTGCGTATCCGTTGGTTATGTCATGTCTAGTTATCTCCTCTCCCTTGTGGTGTTCCTCAGGGCTCGGTCTTACTCTTAGGGCCGATACTTTTTACCTTATACACATCGCCTCTCGAAGAGATCATTAATCGCCATGATTTGAACTGTATGTTTTATGCTGATGACACGCAGTTGTACATCACGTGCGACGCTGGCTCATCCGTCTCTTCTTCTCTTAAACTGTGCATACGCGAGATACGTGAGTGGATGAAAGCTAACTTCTTGGTCTTGAATGATTCTAAAACAGATTTCATTCATTTTACGTCTCGCTTTAAACGAGTCGATAAGCTGCACAGTTTAAGAGTCGGTGGGGCGGATGTCCCTGTGTCGGATGTGGTGAAAAACTTGGGTGTGGTACTGGACCAGTTTGGTTCCATGGAGGCACAGGTTAATCAAATATGTAAGGCAGCTTCGTTTGCTTAATGGCGCATAGGCAAAATTCGAGCTTTGCTGGATGTTAAGACCACATAGCGTTTGGTCCATGCATTTGTTACGCCGCGCCTTGATTATTGCAATAGCCTTTTGTATGGACTTTCAATTTCCCAGATCTCGAAACTTCAGCTACTTCAAAATGCTGCGGCCCGGCTTGTGACACGTTCAAAAAAGTGTGTACATATCACACCCATTCTTCGTGAGCTCCACTGGCTCCCAATTTCGGAACGCGTCAAGTTTAAGATTTTGCTCATTGTTTTCAAAACTATTAATAATCAAGGCCCGGCGTATCTGTCTGAGTTGATCTCAAGAGCAGGACAGCATGTTACGGTTCCCGGGCTTTCTCTACTGCAGCTCCATTACTATGGAATCGGTTGCCGGACAACTTGCGATTCTTGCGTAATGTGGACGCTTTTAAAACTGGATTGAAAACTTTCCTTTTTAGCTTGTACTTTGAATAATGATTTAATTTCAATAATTATTTTTAGCTCGTATTGTAATTTAAACGATTTGTTGTAGTTTCTTAAGAATTATTTACTTGTTATTATTGTACAGAGTGCTGAGGCGCATGTGTAGTGCTCTTTAAATCAACATATATTATTATTATTATTATTTCTTTACCCAGGGTGTGCCCAAACAGTTTAAAACTGTTTTTTCATTGGGGCCCTGCATACATCGTTAAATAAAATAACAGTACATATAAATACAACGTTACAAACATAATATTTATAGACGTACAAGAATATTTACAGGAATCCAAAACATTGATATCAATTCTGATTTACGAGATAGGCGAAAACCCGCAAAAAAAAACTTTGGGGGAAAAAGAGAAGGGGAAATTCCCATCTGGCTCCACATTAGTGGCAACCAAGTTATAACTCCGTAGATCAGCGCAATTGGCATAATGTCTAACGGATGGCATGTCGGAGCTCCGATTTAAATGTGCTTAATGAGTCCAATGTTCGCAATTGTTCGGGCAGATTATTCCAAATATTTGCACCACTCACAGCGAAACTTGTGGCGTAGCATTCTTTTTTGGCGAAAGGAACTTTTACTAGTGCCGTGTGGGTTGATTGCCTTGTTTCGCGAATAACTGTAAGTGGTGTGAAGATATTTGTCATGTAAAAAGGAGTCATTTTGTTGAGACTTTTGAAGACAAGAATAGCCTTTTTTGACTAGACTCTTTCCGAAAAAGGAGCCCAATTAAGACGAGCAAACATATCCTCTGAAGGGGTGAGGAAGGTACATATGAGGATATTCCGCGCGGCTCTTTTGATACATTTGTTTAACATATTATCGTGAGATATGTACCTTCCTCCCCACACCGTACAATAATACTCTAACGTTGGCATAACTAAACTTTCAAATAGTGTGTGTAGGCTGTGTTGAGGAACACAATCACGGATTCTTCTTAGTTTACATAATTTAGATACAACAGTTTTTCTTACGTATTCGACATGTGGGCCCCAACTTAATGCTTCATCAAAAACTACAACCAAACATTTATAAGACTTCACGTTTTCAATACGACTACCAGCAATGCATGGAAATCAACATTACATATTTTCTGCCTTGTACCAATAAGCATGCATTTGGTTTTGGTGGCATTTAATGCTAGCTTGTTTCTTACGCACCAGTTGTGAAAACTAGTAAGAGCTGTATTTAAGCTACTTTCTATTATATTAATGTTGGAGGAGCTACACGTTAATGTGGAGTCATCAGCGTACATAAATAAGTTGCAGTTTGGGGCAATACAAAATGGAAGATCACTAGTATAAACAATGAATAAAAGTGGACCTAGAAATGACCCCTGTGGAACACCAGTGTTTACGGACAGGACCTTTGATATGGTGCCGCCAATATCCACAGACTGACTACGATCACTTAGGTACGACTTGAACCAATTAATTACAGAAGAGGGCAAGTTCATCCTTTCTAGTTTATTTAGTAAGATTTAATGATCAACACAATCAAATGTTTTACTGAGATCTATAAACACACTGCCTGTAACTTGTCCATTCTCCATGGCCGCAAAACACTCTTGTTTGTTTAATCGTGTAGGGTGCTCTAAATCCTGACTGGCAACTAGGAATCAGATTGTTTTCATCAAGGTATCTATATACCGATGAGTGCACCCATCTTTCTAAAATCTTAGAGATAATTGACAGTATAGAAATAGGCCGATAGTTACCTGTACTACATTGATCTCCTCCCTTGTGAATTGGCGTTACTAAAGCATGTTTCCAATCTTTAGGGTATCGCTCACGTCTTATAGACAGGTTACAAATATGAGTTAAAGATTTAATGATATAAGGTGAATCAACTTTAATCATTTTAACACTAATTCTATCCGGACCTGTTGCTTTTACAACCGACATAGATGATATTTGCTTTTGAACAAACTCTTCTGTAATATTAGGTACTACGCAATCTTCGTCAAAAGAATCAAAAATAGAGGCGTCAGTATTGTCATCTATTTCAAGTTTACGCGAAGGATAGTTTTCAGCAGTACGCTTGCCGATTGTTGAAAAGTGTTCATTTAATGTATCAGCATTGTCGGCAATATCGTCAATATTTTCCCCATTTGGGGAAGTAATCGAATTTGGTACAGTTTTTTGCTTCTTAGGGAGTACCTCCTTCAGAGTTTTCCACAGCATAGATGAATTGCTTTTATTTTCTTCTATGGCAGATGTGTAGTAATTACTCTTTTTACTGCGGATTTTATTAGTTACATTGTTTCTCAGGTTTTTGTATGAATCCCAAATGGATTTGTAAGCCTGTGTGCTTTGCAATTTTGTGTACACAATCGCGCGGCCGCATAAGTTTAAGAATTTCGCTATCGAGCCACGGTACTGAGGCACCCCGAATGCGTTTTGTTTTGACTGGCGCATGGAAGTTAATAATACATGTACTCATAAATATGGAGTACCATATACACCACGCATTATCCACATCATAACAACCAAAAACATCTTTCTATGGTGCATTACGGAGATCGTCCGTAAATGCATCACTGTCTATATTTTTTTGACATCGACAATTTATTGATCGACCTTTCATTTTTGGTGTTTTCCAACTGTGTAGCCCATAAACAAGATAATGATCACTGATTAGGACTAGTAAGACACCACAGTCCTTTATGAGCTCTGGGTGGGAACTAAAAATGAGATCGATGGTAGTTTGAGAGGATTCAGTGACACGTGTTGGGTCATGTATGAGTTGCGCCATTTGGAACAAACTAAAACAAGAAATAATTGGATTTGATTGCATACTATCGTGTTCCTCTGAAACATCATAATTAAAGTCCCCAGTTGTAATAATTTCTTTACATTCACAAGAGGCCTTATTAAGGATATCACTCAGTTTTCCCATAAATTCGACAGAGCTTGAAGGAGGCCTATAAATAGAACTAATAAGTACAGGCTGTCTTTGTTTACACTTAATTTCAACCTATATACACTCGACATCATCTATTTCGAGATCTTCACTACGAGAGAACATTAGGGTATCTCGAATGTTAATTGCAACCCCTCCACCATGTCGGTTCCTGTCGTTTCTGACAATAGAATAATTTGGAAGAGTTATCTCATCATCGGAGATTGTAGCGTCGCAAAAAGTTTCGTTTAGACAGATGATGTCGAATGGATTTCTAGACGTATATGTGACACAGATTTTCTTGACTTGCGAGTGCTTTTTATTATAACCCAGTACAAAAAAAGGTTGGTGCACGTGATCCTACATACAACAAATAAAACAAGAAAAGAACTAATAATCAATACATATTAAAATCAAATTAAATGTAAAATACAATGGAATAATCAATAAACATACAAACCTAAGCCTAAAAGTCTAATGGCACTATAGAGAAAATATAAGTAACATATAGAGTCTACATCTTTAAACTGAAGAGTATACAAAGTCAACCCAAATGTGGTATACAAGATAACTGACCTTAACTTATAAAATTAAAGGAAAAACATTAACCGATAGCCTTCGATCTACTAAACAATCCCATTAAACTTCAAAGGGTAGTTGCCCCATCTGACCTGTGAAGCTTCAACAGGTGTAGCCTATCGACTGTTCTTATAGAAAACAAGATAAACTTTAACTGAACTTTAAGAGAAAAGTAAACCACATAAATAACTCTGGCTAGCTAGGCAATACAAGGCTGGCAATATTGCAATGATCACATATCAATTGTTTCTCAGTCGCGGTAAGTAACCACTAAGCAAAGGCACTCCAATATCAATAATATCGATATAAGTTATATGAATAGCACAATTGCAACCAATCGATACACACAATACAGTACAGTTTCAACCTTATAAAATAACACAGAGTTTCAAACTGTTGTCTGAACTTAAGAGTAATCGTTAAACTATCAAATGCATGTTGCTAAATGATATTGATAGGAATACGTCTCTAAACCTTTCAAACAAAATACTTAAAAAGATCCAGATAAAATATAAACTGAACCTAAGAAAGGAACTTCAGGAAATCTGGCATTACATGGGAGTAACATATCCCAACTCAAAATAAAGTTCTTATATGACTAATTATATAAAACATAACTAATCTAAGCACACAAAAGATTATATTAAAGAGTAAATAGGTTAACAACAGTCAATGTCTACAAAGTATATAAGAAGGAGCTACATGTACTTTTCATCATACATTCTTCTAGCAAACTGTTAACAACCACCTTGTAAATCTGACTAATAGTGGGTCTATCCCAGTAAGGAAATATAACAAAAGTGTGTACTCACTCTGCAGGTATCCAGGTGACAGCAAGGAATGGATAGGTTTGATGCTGTGTGTGTCTCAAGAAATGGATAGATTTGGTATTGCGTGTGCCTCTCAAGGAGAGCTTAGTGAAAGTGAACTTGGCCTACTGATAACAGGGGTACCAGGGCCACTGCATATGGTCGCTACTTGTCAACACTTTTACGACTTATAGTTACTTTATTGTAAGGGACTGTAAGGGATGGTCTACAATAAGCCAATGCACAAAGTGCTTGGTCACAACTCTCCTCTGCTAAACTATTGGGTTCCACACCAATAACGGGTCTTCATATTACACAACTTTAGAATAAAAGCAAACAAATTAAACTGATTGAAAAACTAACTAAACTTATAAACACTGAGAACAAAAAAACTACGCTACTTGTCCAATTGTGGCTGTTCCAAGGGGCCTTGCCAGGCGCACGTCTCCTTGGAGGAAATCCTGAAGCCAGTCCTCGACTCCATCACTGACGAGGCTGATCTCGGTGCATGGTATTTCCTTGGGACCGGGACCCTTGATTGACGGCATCCTGAAGCAAGACAATCGTCTCCCTACTTGAATGAGCCTGGAGGATGACCTTGGAACATGATGAAGATTGGAGTGCTTACCAGCTCTTCGTCTGCTGGATCTTCTCACAGGGTTGATTGGGGGCTTGCTTGTGATATATGTTGCGCTGTCATCTATTACTGGCCCTGCGATGTGTTCAGAGATTTCCTGATTATCACCTATGCTCTGCAACTCCGCTGATGACGTGTGGCTAACGTCTTTGAACGATAGAGACTCCAGGGTTGGGGTAGGGGCTGCCGGGACTACCGTCTCCTTATCAGCACTTTACTGACACTGTGGCTCAGTAGGCGAACTGCTATAGGGTACTAGTAGTCAATAAGGCTGGTAGGCTTACGTTGGGCCCCACAGTATCTTCCACTGGACATGATGGAGATTGGGGTTTCTTGGTGGGGGATGGTGTTGTACCATCATGAGTACCAGCAGACTGGACAAGATCTACAGCTTTGTTGGGGTCATATTCCAACACCAGAATATCATGGAATTCCAGGGGATCATCAGGGCCACTAGCACTGCTGTTCTGATGCTGGGCTTCAGACGTTTTCTGTACTTCATCAGGTGAAGGAGACCCGGGGGTGCTCAGAGAGACCTCCTGACTGATGGTCTCCTCTGCCTTTTCAAGCAATGGGGGATCTGCGGTAGTTATCAGAGTGACTTCCTGGGGAGTTTTACCTGTCACCTCTGGGTTGCTTTCTTCTAGGTCACTGGGGACTATCTCACCAGTGTCAAGTATCTCGGTCCTCGACACGTATCGGGATGGTCCGGTGCCATCTGCTAGCTTTACTTTATATACGTTAGTAAGTGGACGTTCTTCCACCTTATATGGGGTAGGCTTCCAGTAGTCAGCGATCTTATTTCTTCCTTGGGGATGGCTACGAAGGAGGACTCGTGTTCCCACAGGAATCCCTTGATCATTGGCCCTTGCATCACTACGTTTGCAACGTGTAGCACTCCTCCTCTCCATCCTCGACAGAGCAGCCTCAGCAGCATTTTTCAGCTTGTGGAGGTGCTGGTCTACCCAGGTGTCCAACCCTAATGGGGGCGCAGCCTCCAAGTCAGTCAGCCCTAGCAGAAGATCGAGAGGTAGGGTTGGTTCCTGTCCCATGAAGACAAAAAAGGGAGAAAGACCAGTGGAGGAGTGGGGTGTACAATTGTACACAAACACAAGCTCTTGAATGTGTTCTGGCCACCGCTTCTTTTGCTCTATAGAGAGGGTTCGACGTCCCATAGGCAGTACAGAGATCTTTCACAAGTTGGGACTCAAAATTCCTACCCTGATCGCTGTGTATTCGCCGGGGAATTCCATACTTATGAAACCACTCTTTAACCAGGACCTTGGCAACGGTAGTGGATTTTTGGTCGCGACATGGAAGTGCCTGGGAGAACTTACTGAACACGTCGGTCATGACCAGCACATTCTCTCGGCCATCTGTTGCCCGCTCCAGTGTCGTGAAGTCAATGGCCAGAATATCCAGAGGTCGTTCCGCCAGCAACGTCCCCATCGTGGGCCGTACAGCTGGTACGGGAGCCTTGGCCAAAAAGCACCTCTCACACTGCGTACACCATTTCTCTACATCGGATACCATGCCAGGCCAGTAACACCGTCGCTTCACCAGCGCTAGGGTTCTTTCTCGACCTTGGTGACCTGCCTGATTGTGTAGGGCTGTCAGTACAGCTGGTTGCAAATTGGCTGGGATGATTAATTGGCAGTATTCTCCCTCGACTGGGTCTTGCGTCGAGACGAAGACGCCCTGCATTTCCCGGATGCGGTCCCACCTTTTCAATAGGGCTCGAGTGGCATTACTCTCCTTCTTCAATAGACCTGGCCTATGTCGGGCACCCAACCTCCAGAAGACCAGAAAACGCGAAATCACCTCATCCTCCTTCTGCATCTTTGCCAGCTCCTCTGGGCTGTATCCCGGTAGGGTTCTTAATGCACAGGGGACCTCCATGGCAGCTGCTGCACGAACTTTTGCTTGGGAAACCATTGCATCTGCTAAGCCAACCTCCTGAAGAGATGTTGAATGGGAGATTTGCTGAAGGGTCTCCTCTGCTTGACTGTGCTGTCGGCTCAAGGCATCTGCATTAGCGTTGGCCTTCCCAGATCGATACTTGATCGAGAAATTGAACTGCGCCAGCTGACTGGCCCACCTCATCTCAGCTGCTCCCAGTTTAGCCGTCTTCAAGTACGACAGTGGGTTGTTGTCAGTGAAGATCACAAATTCTGCACCCAAGAGATATTTGCGGAATTTTTCAGTTACGGCCCACTTCAGGGCCAGGAGCTCTAACTTCATGGAGCTGTAGTTCTCCATTTTCTTCTCGGGCGGCCTCAGGCTGCGGCTGGCGTAACCGATAACCACACGCCCATGTTCCTGGTCTTGGGACAGCACTGCACCAAGACCGTTGAACGATGCATCTGTTTCCACAACAAATGGTCGTGTGAAATCAGGGTAGCCAAGAATTGGCGGTGATGTAAGCCTTGCCTTGATCTCTTTGAATGCCCCGGTGCAGTCACTGTTCCATTGGCGGCAGAAGTCGTCTTGTTGGCCTGAAGTGGTACGTCGCCAAGCAGCTCCCTTTTTGCACCCTTGCTTAGTCAAGAGTGCATGAAGTGGTGCTGCCACCTGACTGAAATGCTTCACAAAGCGCCGGTAGTATCCCGCCAGTCCCGAGAAAGGCTCCTTTTCACTCCGTGGCTGCTTCCAATGGCGGATTGTTTCCGTCTTGGCTGGGTCAGTGGCAACTCCCTTAGCCGAAACAACATGACCCAAGTAGTTGCATTCTTCCAGGAAGAGACGGCATTTACTCGGCTTGATCTTCAGTCCGTGTTGCCTAAGTCGCCGGAAAACCACCTCTAACCTCTCTAAATGCTCATCGAACGTGCTCGAAAACACCAAGATGTCATCAAGGTACAGAAGCAGACTCCCATAGTTGAGGTCCCCAAGGATAACCTCCATTAGCCGCTGGAAGCTTGCATTGCTCAGGCCAAATGGCATGCGGACATACTCGAACAAGCCACCGGTGCCCGCTCTAAACGCCGTTTTGGGGACATCCTCTTGTGCTACCGCTACTTGGTGGTAACCTTGGGCCAAGTCAAGAGAGGAGAAGAGCTTTGCCCCTCCAAGGGAATCCAGCGCCTCGTCAATTCTAGGAAGGGGGTAGGCATCTTTGCGTGTCCGCTCGTTTAACATTCGGTAATCGACGCAAAGTCGAAGGCTTCCATCTTTCTTGCGTACAACTACCACAGTGGCTGCGTACGGGCTAGACGAGGGCTGGATAATTTGTTGCTTCAAGAGCTTCTGCAAATGAGCTTTCACTTCGGTCATCTGGTGTGGGGGAACTCTCCGGTGGGGGGCACATACAGGCTGGCCATTAGTGGTGGGGATTTTGTGTGTTACCGTTGTAGTGTGTCCTAAGTCATCCTCGTCTTTGCAAAATACATCTCGAAACCGGAGCAGAAGATCTGTAAGTTTCCCCTGCCACCCATATCTAGGTCAATAGGCAGAGCAGACTTCCCTGCCAACCCCGCTCTGGTAGCACTGACTGAGTTGACGGTTGCTTCGTGCAGCCCCTGCAGCATTCCAACTTGGATGCCATCATCGGTGATTTTGACTTCTCCACTGTCAACTTGAAGCTCTCCTTCATCTGTTACTATACCAATTCTGCTCTTTGCTGGGAGCCAAGCATCCTCCTGACTGACGTTAGCAACCTTGATGTGAACAAACCCCCGCTCAACAGCAGACAACGTGTCGACCACAGCCAGATTGCGTGGTAGGTTACCAGTCACCCCACTGACAGCTTGAATGAGGGCCTGTCCTGAATCATGATTGAACCTGGGGATGAAGCACTTTACGGCTTTGACTGAGCGGGCTGGAACACACACGGGTCTAGTCCCACTAACTTTTGCGAACCCCATCCGTGCTTTTGAAGCCTCAGACATATCGTAGGTACAAAGTGCGTTTGCCCAGGCCGTACCATCCCCTCTCTGTAATTGATGCAGGTAGGACTCGCCATGGATTTCCTTCAAAGCCTTCCAGACCTCCGGAAGATGTTCGAACCAATTATCCCTAGGGGCTGTGTAGTATTCAGTTCTGTCGTTTTGGAAACCAGGACTCCCACCCCCTTGAGTTGAACTCCGAGTAGATCCATATCCAACTCTGCATAGCCCACGTAAGGGATCTCAATTCCGTTCGCTCCATACACCTTTAGTCACCTAGTAACATCTTGTAGAGCTGGTTTCCTGGACGACAGACTCATATAGATAGTCTCTGGCAGGACAGTTACCTCGCTGCCTGTGTCCAAGACAACCCTCACCGGTTGGTCATAAATCGAAACACAGACTTCCAGGCTTTTCGCAACTGCCCTGCCAAGAACCTCCTCCTTTGTTCGTTCCCTAGAGCCATCCTCCCGCCCCTCCAACGCTCGGCTCTTTACGATGGAGGGCTGGCTTTTGGGGCATTTTTGTATTGAGAACTGGTGTTCCTGGTCTCCCGTGGGGCTGGGTTGAATGGGGGTGCATCAGTCCAGCTTGTACGTGAGCTGGCTGGCGGTGGTGCCTGGGCTTCCCCTTCTCTTTGTCTCCGTGGGGGGTTGGGGCAGTAACGGGCTATGTGGCCTGTCGCAGGTGTAGCAGGTCACAGGTCGATAGCCTCCAGCCCGAAGGGGAGTAACTGGTGCTGCAACGGGGCGGGCTGGGTGCGACATTAGAGAGGACACCTTCTCACACAGTTGACTCAAGGCCTCTTGAGTTGCCTTGAGTTGGCTGGCGTGCTCCTTTAACTGCTCCTGGATGCAGTTGTCCCCCTCACTGAACCGCACTTTTGCCGATCGGGCCTCAGCCACTGGGGGTGGCGGGGGACTCTCCCATGACAGAACTTTATCACGCAGGTCTGTGAAGTAGTCCTGCAGATTAATAACTTTTTTCACCACAATATTGCATTTGATGATACAAGCACCAAAATTGGCATAACTACTCTTTTGGGGTCACTGTACACAAAAACCCCGTTAGCCAAATAAAAATCCAATATGGCGGCCATTTTTTTCAAGATGGCCGCCACTAAATGGTAACACTTAATGTTACATTGGATTAATTGGTCATACAAGCACCGACAGTTGCAACTATCCACCAAATGAACCCCTTATCAATTCAAAAATAGAAACAACTTAAACATTCAAGATGGCGGCCATTTTTTCAAGATGGCGGCCATGTTTTTCAAGATTGCTTTCATAGAATGACATACATTGGTTATTTTACAAAAGAAACCAAATGGTCATACAATAAAGCTGCAATTTACCTCTCGTTGGTCATTTATAATTAACAAATCATAAATCACTGGAAATCAAAGATGGCCGCCATTTTTCAAAATGGCGGCCAACATGTACGTACAATACCTATTTATAACAATAGCGGGTGTCAGTAGAGAAGAAAATGATTACAAGAATTGCGACCTGACTTGAGATTCTTACCATTACTGTTGTAATTGCTTTCCAAGATTAACTCTTTATTTTGCCTTATTTGCGTTACTGAACATTTGAAGGCATATTTAGCGTGCCTTTGATGCTTACAGTCTGTGTTTTAACATGCCATGCATAAAGCAAATCAATCTCATCAGTCCTGGTTGAGCTTGTAACCAAGGTATTAACCAATCTATTGGTTATTCATAATGTAGGAAATGTACCTACAGCAACTGACCAATCAGTGAGAAAATTTGTTTTGACAATAGTCGATGTTAAATTGTGGTATTTAGTCCAAAATGCACTTTTTTTGACCATAATATGTAATTATTCAAACGATTCCATGATCGAATTTAGTTGTTTGTGCAAACATAGTGACAAATTGACAATAAATTTCATCCGTATTCAACTGTTGAAATTTTTTCATAAAAAAATTGCTGTGACTTCGTCGTGTACAAAAAAAGCGAACTATAAAACTAACAACGGCAGTAGCTAAGTCTGTAGTAAGTGGTCAGTAGCTAATATCTAATAGGAATATGTTATTATTGTATGTATGCATAATTGCAATTTTAATTTCATTGGTATTATTTCATTACGTAATTTGTCCACGTTATGTAATTGGTGTGTTAAATATTGTTAAATATGTGTTAAATATTGTATTGGTTGGTGTTATGCAAATTGTTTGGTTGGTGTTATGCAAATTGGTTGCGTGTTAACCAATATGAATATGCAGCCCTACTATTATGTATTGGTTAGTGCTATAACCAATACAAATTACCAATACAAATTGGTTGGAGTCCATTGTGGGTTGGTTAAATTAACCAACATTGCATTGGTTGGTGTTATAACCAATATGGATTGACTAGGTAACCAATATCAGATTGGTTATTTTAACCAATATTTCGGTTACCATATATCTACCAACTGGATTGGTTAAAATCGACCAATATATTGGTTATTTTCAACCATTCTGTTTTTAGAGTGTGTTGTATGTCTTTGTACCAGATATGTTTAGATTTATGTGTCACTTTTTGTAACATATAGGCTGAGTCATCTTGTGGCGGCCATCTTTAAAAATGGTAGCCATCTTGAATTACCAAGTGGTTGACAATTTTAGCATAATATTGGATTCAAATGGAGATTAAATGCCCATTTTGGTCATTGTATTACTGTTTGATCCTTGCTAACACTACTACTAGCCATTCAGTTGCGACCATTTTGGAAAATGGCGGCCATCTTGAATTTTCAAGTGCCTAATATACTGTTTTGGATATGCCAACAACAGGGAGACCAAACGGATGTTAAATGCCAAGTTTTGTGCTTGTATTGCCATTATATCCATCCGTACATCAATATTTCGGTGATATTTGGCCTTCATTGGCGGCCATCATCAAAAATGGCGGCCATCTTGGATTTTCAAGTGCCTAATATACTGTTTTGGATATGCCAACAACAGGGAGACCAAACGGATGTTAAATGCCAAGTTTTGTGCTTGTATTGTCATTCTATCCATCCGTACATCAATATTTCGGTGATATTTGGCCTTCATTGGCGGCCATCATCAAAAATGGCGGCCATCTTGGATTTTCAAGTGCCTAATATACTGTTTTGGATATGCCAACAACAGGGAGACCCAACAGATGTTAAATGCCAAGTTTTGTGCTTGTATTGCCATCCGTACATCAATATTTCGGTGATATTTGGCCTTTATTGGCGGCCATCTTCAAAAATGGCGGCCATCTTGGATTTTAACTTGGCTAACGGGGTTTTTGTGTAAGGTGACCCAAAATGAGCATGTGTGCCAATTTTGGTGCTTGTATCACTAAATGCAATATTATTGTAGTAATCTGTAGGACTAAAGGAGATTCCCTCATTCTCCTGGGTGTACCGGCGAACCTCCCTCCGTAGTGAGTGGTCTCTCAGCTCCGACGAGAACTTTTCATTCAGAATGGCATCCTTGTCCTGGAATAAAGGACTTCCTTCCGGAGATGCAATTTCCACCTTCCTGAGCAGCTTCATCAGATGGAGGGAGTATTCCTGGATGGACTCTCCGGCACGCTGACTTCTCCCATAGAAATCTTCCCATCGGGTGGATGGTGTCTCATGACAAGTGTACGCCTTTGTGACTCGGCCTACTATCTTCACCGCGCTGCTTCTATCCTCGGCTGGGCAAAGGCGGATTTCATCCCGAGCTGGTCCCGACAGATGGTCAAGTACCAGCTGTGCCCCCTCTGCATCCGACAAGTCTTTTGTCAGGCGGTGCATATCCTCTGCCCACTCTAGTACTTCCGGGTCCTTGTCGGTAAGTGGTCTGCCTGCAAATTTCCACCCCCGGTCTCGTGGTACGACGACAATCCTTGCCGGTTTTGGCGCCTTTCCTTTCTCTTTATTCTCCAACTCCGACAGGCGGGTGGTCAGAGCCTTCAACTGCTCCTGTAGAGCCTCCATCTTCACGACCTGCAGTGTGTCACTGATACACCAACCTTTTTGATAGGGCACTCACAATCCTGTCTACGACGCTTGTGACACAGATGTTCTTGACTTGCGAGTGCTTTTTATTATAACCCAGTACAAAAAAAGGTTGGTGCACGTGATCCTACATACAACAAATAAAACAAGAAAAGAAATAATAATCAATACATATTAAAGGAAAGCAATAAAGAAATAGGTGTAATTAATTAAAATGAGTGTCTCATAATCTTCCAACAAAGTTGAGGTTCGCATCTCAGATATAAGTCGAGAAAATTATCCTCCTTCGCAGCCATGTTTACTTCTGTTTATGTATGTACACGTGTATTGCTGCATAGACCTATAACGCCAGTGACCTGACGCATGAGTCTCAAAGTTTGGGTCCCTTCTGGTGAGTATTTTGGCGATATGTTAGCTCAGATGTGGAGCTGGTGAGTGTCTCTTCATTCTCCAACAAAGTTGAGGTTCGCAGCTCAGATATAAGTGGAGAAAATTGTCCTCATTCGCAGCCATGTTTTCTTCTATGTATGTACATGTATGTACACGTGTATTGTTGCATAGGCCTATGACGCCAGTGACCTGACGCATGAGTCTCAACGTTTGGGTCCCTTCCGGTAAGAATTTTGGTGATATTTTAGCTCAGATGTGGAGCTGATGAGTGTCTCATCATCCTCCAACAAAGTTGAGGTTCGCAGCTCAGATATAAGTCGAGAAAATTATCCTCATTCGCAGCCATGTTTACTTCTGTTTATGTATGTACACGTGTATTACGGCATAGGCCTATTCCGCCAGTGACCTTACGCTTGAGACTCAAAGTTGTGGTCTCTTCCGGTGAGTATTTTGGTGATATTTTAGCTCAGATGTGGAGCTGGTGAGTGTCTCATCATCCTCCAACAAAGTTGAGGTTCGCATCTCACATATAGGTCGAGAAAATTATCCTCCTTCACAGCAATGTTTACTTCTGTTTATGTATGCACACGTGTATTGCTGCATAGGCCTATGCCGCCAGTGACCTGCCGCATGAGTCTCAAAGTTTGGGTCCCTTCTGGTGAGTATTTTGGCGATATGTTAGCTCAGATGTGGAGCTGGTGAGTGTCTCATCATCTTCCAACAAAGTTGAGGTTCGCATCTCAGATATAAGTCGAGAAAATTATCCTCCTTCGCAGCCATGTTTACTTCTGTATAATTATGTATGTACACGTGTATTACGGCATAGGCCTATGCCGCCAGTGACCTGACGCATGAGTCTCAAAGTTTGGGTCCCTTCTGGTGAGTATTTTGGTGATATGTTAGCTCAGATGTGGAGCTGGTGAGTGTCTCTTCATTCTCCAACAAAGTTGAGGTTCGCATCTCAGATAAAAGTCGAGAAAATTATCCTCATTGGCAGCCATGTTTACTTCTGTTTATGTATGTACACGTGTATTGCTGCATAGACCTATGCCGCCAGTGACCTGACGCATGAGTCTCAAAATTTGGGTCCCTTCTGGTGAGTATTTTGGCAATATTTTAGCTCAGATGTGGAGCTGGTGAGTGTCTCTTCGTTCTCCAACAAAGTTGAGGTTCGCAGCTCAGATATAAGTCGAGAAAATTGTCCTCATCCGCAGCCATGTTTTCTTCTATGTATGTACATGTATGTACACGTGTATTGCTGCATAGGCCTATGCCGCCAGTGACCTGACGCATGAGTCTCAACATTTGTGGTCTCTTCCGGTGAGTATTTTGGTGATATTTTAGCTCAGATGTGGAGCTGGTGAGTGTCTCATCATCCTCCAACAAAGTTGAGGTTCGCATCTCACATATAGGTCGAGAAAATTATCCTCCTTCACAGCAATGTTTACTTCTGTTTATGTATGCACACGTGTATTGCTGCATAGGCCTATGCCGCCAGTGACCTGCCGCATGAGTCTCAAAGTTTGGGTCCCTTCTGGTGAGTATTTTGGCGATATGTTAGCTCAGATGTGGAGCTGGTGAGTGTCTCATCATCTTCCAACAAAGTTGAGGTTCGCATCTCAGATATAAGTCGAGAAAATTATCCTCCTTCGCAGCCATGTTTACTTCTGTATAATTATGTATGTACACGTGTATTACGGCATAGGCCTATGCCGCCAGTGACCTGACGCATGAGTCTCAAAGTTTGGGTCCCTTCTGGTGAGTATTTTGGTGATATGTTAGCTCAGATGTGGAGCTGGTGAGTGTCTCTTCATTCTCCAACAAAGTTGAGGTTCGCATCTCAGATAAAAGTCGAGAAAATTATCCTCATTGGCAGCCATGTTTACTTCTGTTTATGTATGTACACGTGTATTGCTGCATAGACCTATGCCGCCAGTGACCTGACGCATGAGTCTCAAAATTTGGGTCCCTTCTGGTGAGTATTTTGGCAATATTTTAGCTCAGATGTGGAGCTGGTGAGTGTCTCTTCGTTCTCCAACAAAGTTGAGGTTCGCAGCTCAGATATAAGTCGAGAAAATTGTCCTCATCCGCAGCCATGTTTTCTTCTATGTATGTACATGTATGTACACGTGTATTGCTGCATAGGCCTATGCCGCCAGTGACCTGACGCATGAGTCTCAACATTTGGGTCCCTTCCGGTAAGAATATTGGCGATATGTTAGCTCAGATGTGGAGCTGGTGAGTGTCTCTTCATTCTCCAACAAAGTTGAGGTTCGCAGCTCAGATATAAGTCGAGAAAATTGTCCTCATTCGCAGCCATGTTTACTTTTGTTTATGTATGTACACGTGTATTGCTGCATAGGCCTATGCCGCCAGTGACCTGACGCATGAGTCTCAAAGTTTGGGTTCCTTCCGGTAAGAATTTTGGTGATATTTTAGCTCAGATGTGGAGCTGGTGAGTTTCTCTTCATACTCGAACAACGTTGAGGTTCGCATCTCAGATATAAGTTGAGAAAATTGTCCTCATCCGCAGCCATGTTTTCTTCTATGTATGTACATGTATGTACACGTGTATTGCTGCATAGGCCTATGCCGCCAGTGACCTGACGCATGAGTCTCAACATTTGGGTCCCTTCCGGTGAGAATATTGGCGATATTTTAGCTCAGATGTGGAGCTGGTGAGTGTCTCTTCATTCTCCAACAAAGTTGAGGTTCGCAGCTCAGATATAAGTCGAGAAAATTGTCCTCATCCGCAGCCATGTTTTCTTCTATGTATGTACATGTATGTACACGTGTATTGCTGCATAGGCCTATGCCGCCAGTGACCTGACGCATGAGTCTCAACATTTGGGTCCCTTCCGGTAAGAATATTGGCGATATGTTAGCTCAGATGTGGAGCTGGTGAGTGTCTCTTCATTTTCCAACAAAGTTGAGGTTCGCAGCTCAGATATAAGTCGAGAAAATTGTCCTCATTCGCAGCCATGTTTACTTTTGTTTATGTATGTACACGTGTATTGCTGCATAGGCCTATGCCGCCAGTGACCCGACGCATGAGTCTCAAAGTTTGGGTTCCTTCCGGTAAGAATTTTGGTGATATTTTAGCTCAGATGTGGAGCTGGTGAGTTTCTCTTCATACTCGAACAACGTTGAGGTTCGCATCTCAGATATAAGTCGAGAAAATTATCCGCATTCGCCACCATGTTTACTTTTGTTTATGTATGTACACGTGTATTGCTGCATAGACCTATGCCGACAGTGACCTGACGCATGAGTCTCAAAGTTTGGGTCCCTTCTGGTGAGTATTTTGGTGATATGTTAGCTCAGATGTGGAGCTGGTGAGTGTCTCTTCGTTCTCCAACAAAGTTAAGGTTCGCAGCTCAGATATAAGTCGAGAAAATTGTCCTCATCCGCAGCCATGTTTTCTTCTATGTATGTACATGTATGTACACGTGTATTGCTGCATAGGCCTATGCCGCCAGTGACCTGACGCATGAGTCTCAACATTTGGGTCCCTTCCGGTTAGAATTTTGGCGATATGTTAGCTCAGATGTGGAGCTGGTGAGTGTCTCATCATCCTCCAACAAAGTTACGGTTCGCAGCTCAGATATAAGTTGGGAAAATTATCCTCATTCGCAGCCATGTTTACTTCTGTATAATTATGTATGTACACGTGTATTACGGCATAGGCCTATGCCGCCAGTGACCTGACGCATGAGTCTCAAAGTTTGGGTCCCTTCTGGTGAGTATTTTGGTGATATGTTAGCTCAGATGTGGAGCTGGTGAGTGTCTCTTCATTCTCCAACAAAGTTGAGGTTCGCATCTCAGATAAAAGTCGAGAAAATTATCCTCATTCGCAGCCATGTTTACTTCTGTTTATGTATGCACATGTGTATTGCTGCATAGGCCTATGCCGCCAGTGACCTGACGCATGAGTCTCAAAGTTTGGGTTCCTTCCGGTAAGAATTTTAGTGATATTTTAGCTCAGATGTGGAGCTGGTGAGTGTCTCATCATCCTCTAACAAAGTTGAGGTTCGCATCTCAGATATAAGTCGAGAAAAGTATCCTCCTTCGCAGCCATATTTACTTCTGTTTATGTATGTACACGTGTATTGCAGCATAGACCTATGCCGCCAGTGACCTGACGCATGAGTCTCAAAGTTTGGGTCCCTTCTGGTGAGTATTTTGGCGATATGTTAGCTCAGATGTGGAGCTGGTGAGTGTCTCTTCATTCTCCAACAAAGTTGAGGTTCACAGCTCAGATATAAGTCGAGAAAATTGTCCTCATTCGCAGCCATGTTTTCTTCTATGTATGTACATGTATGTACACGTGTATTGCTGCATAGGCCTATGCCGCCAGTGACCTGACGCATGAGTCTCAACGTTTGTGTCCCTTCTGGTGAGTATTTTGGCGATATGTTAGCTCAGATGTGGAGCTGGTGAGTGTCTCATCATCCTCCAACAAAGTTGAGGTTCGCAGCTAAGATATAAGTCATGAACATTTTCCTCATTCGCACCCATGTTTACTTCTGTTTATGTATATGTACACGTGTATTACGGCATAGGCCTACGCCGCCAGTGACCTTACGCTTGAGTCTCAAAGTTTGGGTCTCTTCCGGTGAGAATTTTGGCGATATGTGAGCTCAGATGTGGAGCTGGTGAGTGTCTCATCATCCTCCTACAAAGTTGAGGTTCGCAGCTCCGATATAAGTCGAGAAAATTGTACTCATTCGCAGCCATGTTTACTTTTGTTTATGTATGTACACGTGTATTGCCGCATAGACCTATGCCGCCAGTGACCTGATGCATGAGTCTCAAAGTTTGGGTCCCTTCTAGTGAGTATTTTGGCGATATGTTAGCTCAGATGTGGAGCTGGTGAGTGTCTCATCATCCTCTAACAAAGTTGAGGTTCGCATCTCAGATATAAGTCGAGAAAAGCATCCTCCTTCGCAGCCATATTTACTTCTGTTTATGTATGTACACGTGTATTGCAGCATAGACCTATGCCGCCAGTGACCTGACGCATGAGTCTCAAAGTTTGGGTCCCTTCTGGTGAGTATTTTGGCGATATGTTAGCTCAGATGTGGAGCTGGTGAGTGTCTCTTCATTCTCCAACAAAGTTGAGGTTCACAGCTCAGATATAAGTCGAGAAAATTGTCCTCATTCGCAGCCATGTTTTCTTCTATGTATGTACATGTATGTACACGTGTATTGCTGCATAGGCCTATGCCGCCAGTGACCTGACGCATGAGTCTCAACGTTTGTGTCCCTTCTGGTGAGTATTTTGGCGATATGTTAGCTCAGATGTGGAGCTGGTGAGTGTCTCATCATCCTCCAACAAAGTTGAGGTTCGCAGCTAAGATATAAGTCATGAACATTTTCCTCATTCGCAGCAATGTTTGCTTCTGTTTATGTATGCACACGTGTATTGCTGCATAGGCCTATGCCGCCAGTAACCTGACGCATGAGCCTCAACGTTTGGGTCCCTTCCGGTGAGAAGTTTGGCGATATGTTAGCTCAGATGTGGATCTGGTGAGTGTCTCATCATCCTCCAACAAAGTTGAGGTTCGCAGCTCAGAAATAAGTCCAGAAAATTGTCCTCATTCGCAGCCATGTTTACTTTTGTTTATGTATGTACACGTGTATTGCTGCATAGGCCTATGCCGCCAGTGACCTGACGCATGAGTCTCAAAGTTTGGGTTCCTTCCGGTAAGAATTTTGGTGATATTTTAGCTCAGATGTGGAGCTGGTGAGTGTCTCATCATCCTCCAACAAAGTTGAGGTTCGCATCTCAGATATAAGTCATGAACATTTTCCTCATTCGCAGCCATGTTTACTTCTGTTTATGTATATGTACACGTGTATTACGGCATAGGCCTATGCAGCCAGTGACCTGATGCATGAGTCTCAAAGTTTGGGTCCCTTTGGGTGAGTATTTTGGCGATATGTTAGCTCAGATGTGGAGCTGGTGAGTGTCTCATCATCCTCTAACAAAGTTGAGGTTCGCATCTCAGATATAAGTCGAGAAAAGTATCCTCCTTCGCAGCCATATTTACTTCTGTTTATGTATGTACACGTGTATTGCAGCATAGACCTATGCCGCCAGTGACCTGACGCATGAGTCTCAAAGTTTGGGTCCCTTCTGGTGAGTATTTTGGCGATATGTTAGCTCAGATGTGGAGCTGGTGAGTGTCTCATCATCCTCTAACAAAGTTGAGGTTCGCATCTCAGATATAAGTCGAGAAAAGTATCCTCCTTCGCAGCCATATTTACTTCTGTTTATGTATGTACACGTGTATTGCAGCATAGACCTATTCCGCTAGTGACCTGACGCATGAGTCTCAAAGTTTGGGTTCCTTCCGGTAAGAATTTCGGTGATATTTTAGCTCAGATGTGGAGCTGGTGAGTGTCTCATCATCCTCCAACAAAGTTGAGGTTCGCATCTCAGATATAAGTCGAGAAAATTATCCTCCTTCACAGCAATGTTTGCTTCTGTTTATGTATGCACACGTGTATTGCTGCATAGGCCTATGCCGCCAGTGACCTGACGAATGAGTCTCAAAGTTTGGGTCCCTTCTAGTGAGTATTTTGGCGATATGTTAGCTCAGATGTGGAGCTGGTGAGTGTCTCTTCATTCTCCAACAAAGTTGAGGTTTGCAGCTCAGATATAAGTCGAGAAAATTGTCCTCATTCGCAGCCATGTTTAATTATGTGTATGTATGTACACGTGTATTGCCGCATAGACCTATGCCGCCAGTGACCTGATGCATGAGTCTCAAAGTTTGGGTCCCTTCTGGTGAGTATTTTGGCGATATGTTAGCTCAGATGTGGAGCTGGTGAGTGTCTCATCATCCTCTAACAAAGTTGAGGTTCGCATCTCAGATATAAGTCGAGAAAAGTATCCTCCTTCGCAGCCATATTTACTTCTGTTTATGTATGTACACGTGTATTGCAGCATAGACCTATGCCGCCAGTGACCTGACGCATGAGTCTCAACGTTTGTGTCCCTTCTGGTGAGTATTTTGGCGATATGTTAGCTCAGATGTGGAGCTGGTGAGTGTCTCATCATCCTCCAACAAAGTTGAGGTTCGCAGCTAAGATATAAGTCATGAACATTTTCCTCATTCGCAGCCATGTTTAATTCTGTTTATGTATATGTACACGTGTATTACGGCATAGGCCTACGCCGCCAGTGACCTTACGCTTGAGTCTCAAAGTTTGGGTCTCTTCCGGTAAGAATTTTGGCGATATGTGAGCTCAGATGTGGAGCTGGTGAGTGTCTCATCATCCTCCTACAAAGTTGAGGTTCGCAGCTCCGATATAAGTCGAGAAAATTGTACTCATTCGCAGCCATGTTTACTTTTGTTTATGTATGTACACGTGTATTGCCGCATAGACCTATGCCGCCAGTGACCTGATGCATGAGTCTCAAAGTTTGGGTCCCTTCTAGTGAGTATTTTGGCGATATGTTAGCTCAGATGTGGAGCTGGTGAGTGTCTCATCATCCTCTAACAAAGTTGAGGTTCGCATCTCAGATATAAGTCGAGAAAAGCATCCTCCTTCGCAGCCATATTTACTTCTGTTTATGTATGTACACGTGTATTGCAGCATAGACCTATGCCGCCAGTGACCTGACGAATGAGTCTCAAAGTTTGGGTCCCTTCTGGTGAGTATTTTGGCGATATGTTAGCTCAGATGTGGAGCTGGTGAGTGTCTCTTCATTCTCCAACAAAGTTGAGGTTCACAGCTCAGATATAAGTCGAGAAAATTGTCCTCATTCGCAGCCATGTTTTCTTCTATGTATGTACATGTATGTACACGTGTATTGCTGCATAGGCCTATGCCGCCAGTGACCTGACGCATGAGTCTCAACGTTTGTGTCCCTTCTGGTGAGTATTTTGGCGATATGTTAGCTCAGATGTGGAGCTGGTGAGTGTCTCATCATCCTCTAACAAAGTTGAGGTTCGCATCTCAGATATAAGTCGAGAAAAGTATCCTCCTTCGCAGCCATATTTACTTCTGTTTATGTATGTACACGTGTATTGCAGCATAGACCTATTCCGCTAGTGACCTGACGCATGAGTCTCAAAGTTTGGGTCCCTTCTGGTGAGTATTTTGGCGATATGTTAGCTCAGATGTGGAGCTGGTGAGTGTCTATTCATTCTCCAACAAAGTTGAGGTTCACAGCTCAGATATAAGTCGAGAAAATTGTCCTCATTCGCAGCCATGTTTACTTTTGTTTATGTATGTACACGTGTATTGCTGCATAGGCCTATGCCGCCAGTGACCTGACGCATGAGTCTCAAAGTTTGGGTTCCTTCCGGTAAGAATTTCGGTGATATTTTAGCTCAGATGTGGAGCTGGTGAGTGTCTCATCATCCTCCAACAAAGTTGAGGTTCGCATCTCATATATAAGTCGAGAAAATTATCCTCCTTCACAGCAATGTTTGCTTCTGTTTATGTATGCACACGTGTATTGCTGCATAAGCCTATGCCGCCAGTGACCTGACGAATGAGTCTCAAAGTTTGGGTCCCTTCTGGTGAGTATTTTGGCGATATGTTAGCTCAGATGTGGAGCTGGTGAGTGTCTCTTCATTCTCCAACAAAGTTGAGGTTTGCAGCTCAGATATAAGTCGAGAAAATTGTCCTCATTCGCAGCCATGTTTAATTATGTGTATGTATGTACACGTGTATTGCCGCATAGACCTATGCCGCCAGTGACCTGATGCATGAGTCTCAAAGTTTGGGTCCCTTCTGGTGAGTATTTTGGCGATATGTTAGCTCAGATGTGGAGCTGGTGAGTGTCTCATCATCCTCTAACAAAGTTGAGGTTTGCATCTCAGATATAAGTCGAGAAAAGTATCCTCCTTCGCAGCCATATTTACTTCTGTTTATGTATGTACACGTGTATTGCAGCATAGACCTATGCCGCCAGTGACCTGACGCATGAGTCTCAAAGTTTGGGTCCCTTCTGGTGAGTATTTTGGCGATATGTTAGGTCAGATGTGGAGCTGGTGAGTGTCTCTTTATTCTCCAACAAAGTTGAGGTTCACAGCTCAGATATAAGTCGAGAAAATTGTCCTCATTCGCAGCCATGTTTTCTTCTATGTATGTACATGTATGTACACGTGTATTGCTGCATAGGCCTATGCCGCCAGTGACTTGACGCATGAGTCTCAAAGTTTGGGTCCCTTCCGGTGAGGTTTTTGGCGATATGTTAGCTCAGATGTGGAGCTGGTGAGTGTCTCATCATCCTCCAACAAAGTTGAGGTTCGCAGCTAAGATATAAGTCATGAACATTTTCCTCATTCGCAGCCATGTTTACTTCTGTTTATGTATATGTACACGTGTATTACGGCATAGGCCTATGCCGCCAGTGACCTGACGCATGAGTCTCAAAGTTTGGGTTCCTTCCGGTAAGAATTTTGGTGATATTTTAGCTCAGATGTGGAGCTGGTGAGTGTCTCATCATCCTCCAACAAAGTTGAGGTTCGCATCTCCGATATAAGTCGAGAAAAATATCCTCCTTCACAGCAATGTTTGCTTCTTTTTATGTATGCACACGTGTATTGCTGCATAGGCCTATGCCGCCAGTAACCTGACGCATGAGCTTTAACGTTTGGGTCCCTTCCGGTGAGAAGTTTGGCGATATGTTAGCTCAGATGTGGATCTGGTGAGTGTCTCATCATCCTCCAACAAAGTTGAGGTTCGCAGCTCAGAAATAAGTCCAGAAAATTGTCCTCATTCGCAGCCATGTTTACTTTTGTTTATGTATGTACACGTGTATTGCTGCATAGGCCTATGCCGCCAGTGACCTGACGCATGAGTCTCAAAGTTTGGGTTCCTTCCGGTAAGAATTTCGGTGATATTTTAGCTCAGATGTGGAGCTGGTGAGTGTCTCATCATCCTCCAACAAAGTTGAGGTTCGCATCTCAGATATAAGTCATGAACATTTTCCTCATTCGCAGCCATGTTTACTTCTGTTTATGTATATGTACACGTGTATTACGGCATAGGCCTATGCCGCCAGTGACCTGACGCATGAGTCTCAAAGTTTGGGTTCCTTCCGGTAAGAATTTTGGTGATATTTTAGCTCAGATGTGGAGCTGGTGAGTGTCTCATCATCCTCCAACAAAGTTGAGGTTCGCATCTCAGATATAAGTCGAGAAAAATATCCTCCTTCACAGCAATGTTTGCTTCTGTTTATGTATGCACACGTGTATTGCTGCATAGGCCTATGCCGCCAGTAACCTGACGCATGAGCCTCAACGTTTGGGTCCCTTCCGGTGAGAAGTTTGGCGATATGTTAGCTCAGATGTGGATCTGGTGAGTGTCTCATCATCCTCCAACAAAGTTGAGGTTCGCAGCTCAGAAATAAGTCCAGAAAATTGTCCTCATTCGCAGCCATGTTTACTTTTGTTTATGTATGTACACGTGTATTGCTGCATAGGCCTATGCCGCCAGTGACCTGACGCATGAGTCTCAAAGTTTGGGTTCCTTCCGTTAAGAATTTTGGTGATATTTTAGCTCAGATGTGGAGCTGGTGAGTGTCTCATCATCTTCCAACAAATTTGAGGTTCGCATCTCAGATATAAGTCGAGAAAATTATCCTCCTTCACAGCAATGTTTGCTTCTGTTTATGTATGCACACGTGTATTGCTGCATAGGTCTAGGCCGCCAGTGACCTGACGCATGAGTCTCAAAGTTTGGGTTCCTTCCGGTAAGAATTTCGGTGATATTTTAGCTCAGATGTGGAGCTGGTGAGTGTCTCATCATCCTCCAACAAAGTTGAGGTTCGCATCTCAGATATAAGTCATGAACATTTTCCTCATTCGCAGCCATGTTTACTTCTGTTTATGTATATGTACACGTGTATTACGGCATAGGCCTATGCAGCCAGTGACCTGATGCATGAGTCTCAAAGCTTGGGTCCCTTCGGGTGAGTATTTTGGCGATATGTTAGCTCAGATGTGGAGCTGGTGAGTGTCTCATCATCCTCTAACAAAGTTGAGGTTCGCATCTCAGATATAAGTCGAGAAAAGTATCCTCCTTCGCAGCCATATTTACTTCTGTTTATGTATGTACACGTGTATTGCAGCATAGACATATGCCGCCAGTGACCTGACGCATGAGTCTCAAAGTTTGGGTCCCTTCCGGTGAGGTTTTTGGCGATATGTTAGCTCAGATGTGGAGCTGGTGAGTGTCTCATCATCCTCCAACAAAGTTGAGGTTCGCAGCTAAGATATAAGTCATGAACATTTTCCTCATTCGCAGCCATGTTTACTTCTGTTTATGTATATGTACACGTGTATTACGGCATAGGCCTATGCCGCCAGTGACCTGACGCATGAGTCTCAAAGTTTGGGTTCCTTCCGGTAAGAATTTTGGTGATATTTTAGCTCAGATGTGGAGCTGGTGAGTGTCTCATCATCCTCCAACAAAGTTGAGGTTCGCATCTCAAATATAAGTCGAGAAAAATATCCTCCTTCACAGCAATGTTTGCTTCTGTTTATGTATGCACACGTGTATTGCTGCATAGGCCTATGCCGCCAGTAACCTGACGCATGAGCCTCAACGTTTGGGTCCCTTCCGGTGAGAAGTTTGGCGATATGTTAGCTCAGATGTGGATCTGGTGAGTGTCTCATCATCCTCCAACAAAGTTGAGGTTCGCAGCTCAGAAATAAGTCCAGAAAATTGTCCTCATTCGCAGCCATGTTTACTTTTGTTTATGTATGTACACGTGTATTGCTGCATAGGCCTATGCCGCCAGTGACCTGACGCATGAGTCTCAAAGTTTGGGTTCCTTCCGTTAAGAATTTTGGTGATATTTTAGCTCAGATGTGGAGCTGGTGAGTGTCTCATCATCTTCCAACACATTTGAGGTTCGCATCTCAGATATAAGTCGAGAAAATTATCCTCCTTCACAGCAATGTTTGCTTCTGTTTATGTATGCACACGTGTATTACGGCATAGGCCTATGCCGCCAGTGACCTGACGCATGAGTCTCAAAGTTTGGGTTCCTTCCGGTAAGACTTTTGGTGATATTTTAGCTCAGATGTGGAGCTGGTGAGTGTCTCATCATCCTCCAACAAAGTTGAGGTTCGCATCTCAGATATAAGTCGAGAAAATTATCCTCCTTCACAGCAATGTTTGCTTCTGTTTATGTATGTACACGTGTATTGCTGCATAGGCCTATGCCGCCAGTGACCTGACGCATGAGTCTCAACGTTTGGGTCCCTTCTGGTGAGTATTTTGGCGATATGTTAGCTCAGATGTGGAGCTGGGGAGTGTCTCATCATCTTCCAACAAAGTTGAGGTTCGCATCTCAGATATAAGTCGAGAAAATTATTCTCCTTCGCAGCCATATTTACTTCTGTTTATGTATGTACACGTGTATTGGTGCATAGGCCTATGCCGCCAGTGACCTTACGCTTGAGTCTCAAAGTTGTGGTCTCTTCCGGTGAGTATTTTGGCGATATGTTAGCTCAGATGTGGAGCTGGTGAGTGTCTCTTCTTTCTCCAACAAAGTTGAGGTTCGCAGCTCAGAAATAAGTCGAGAAAATTATCCTCCTTCACAGCAATGTTTGCTTCTGTTTATGTATGCACACGTGTATTGCTGCATAGGCCTATGCCGCCAGTGACCTGACGCATGAGTCTCAAAGTTTGGGTTCCGTTCTGGTGAGTATTTTGGCGATATGTTAGCTCAGATGTGGAGCTGGTGAGTGTCTCTTCATTCTCCAACAAAGTTGAGGTTTGCAGCTCAGATATAAGTCGAGAAAATTGTCCTCATTCGCAGCCATGTTTAATTATGTGTATGTATGTACACGTGTATTGCCGCATAGACCTATGCCGCCAGTGACCTGATGCATGAGTCTCAAAGTTTGGGTCCCTTCTGGTGAGTATTTTGGCGATATGTTAGCTCAGATGTGGAGCTGGTGAGTGTCTCATCATCCTCTAACAAAGTTAAGGTTCGCATCTCAGATATAAGTCGAGAAAAGTATCCTCCTTCGCAGCCATATTTACTTCTGTTTATGTATGTACACGTGTATTGCAGCATGGACCTATGCCGCCAGTGACCTGACGCATGAGTCTCAAAGTTTGTGTCCCTTCTGGTGAGTATTTTGGCGATATGTTAGCTCAGATGTGGAGCTGGTGAGTGTCTCTTCATTCTCCAACAAAGTTGAGGTTCGCAGCTCAGATACAAGTCGAGAAAATTATCCTCCTTCGCAGCCATGTTTACTTCTGTTTATGTATGTACACGTGTATTGCTGCATAGGCCTATGCCGCCAGTAACCTGACGCATGAGCCTCAACGTTTGGGTCCCTTCCGGTGAGAAGTTTGGCGATATGTTAGCTCAGATGTGGATCTGGTGAGTGTCTCATCATCCTCCAACAAAGTTGAGGTTCGCAGCTCAGAAATAAGTCGAGAAAATTGTCCTCATTCGCAGCCATGTTTACTTTTGTTTATGTATGTACACGTGTATTGCTGCATAGGCCTATGCCGCCAGTGACCTGACGCATGAGTCTCAATGTTTGGGTTCCTTCCGGTAAGAATTTCGGTGATATTTTAGCTCAGATGTGAAGCTGATGAGTGTCTCATCATCCTCCAACAAAGTTGAGGTTCGCATCTCAGATATAAGTCGAGAAAATTATCCTCCTTCACAGCAATGTTTGCTTCTGTTTATGTATGCACACGTGTATTGCTGCATAGGCCTATGCCGCCAGTGACCTGACGCATGAGTCTCAAAGTTTGGGTCCCTTCTGGTGAGTATTTTGGCGATATGTTAGCTCAGATGTGGAGCTGGTGAGTGTCTCTTCATTCTCCAACAAAGTTGAGGTTTGCAGCTCAGATATAAGTCGAGAAAATTGTCCTCATTCGCAGCCATGTTTAATTATGTGTATGTATGTACACGTGTATTGCCGCATAGACCTATGCCGCTAGTGACCTGATGCATGAGTCTCAAAGTTTGGGTTCCTTCCGGTAAGAATTTTGGTGATATTTTAGCTCAGATGTGGAGCTGGTGAGTGTCTCATCATCCTCCAACAAAGTTGAGGTTCGCATCTCCGATATAAGTCGAGAAAAATATCCTCCTTCACAGCAATGTTTGCTTCTGTTTATGTATGCACACGTGTATTGCTGCATAGGCCTATGCCGCCAGTAACCTGACGCATGAGCTTCAACGTTTGGGTCCCTTCCGGTGAGAAGTTTGGCGATATGTTAGCTCAGATGTGGATCTGGTGAGTGTCTCATCATCCTCCAACAAAGTTGAGGTTCGCAGCTCAGAAATAAGTCCAGAAAATTGTCCTCATTCGCAGCCATGTTTACTTTTGTTTATGTATGTACACGTGTATTGCTGCATAGGCCTATGCCGCCAGTGACCTGACGCATGAGTCTCAAAGTTTGGGTTCCTTCCGTTAAGAATTTTGGTGATATTTTAGCTCAGATGTGGAGCTGGTGAGTGTCTCATCATCTTCCAACAAATTTGAGGTTCGCATCTCAGATATAAGTCGAGAAAATTATCCTCCTTCACAGCAATGTTTGCTTCTGTTTATGTATGCACACGTGTATTGCTGCATAGGTCTAGGCCGCCAGTGACCTGACGCATGAGTCTCAAAGTTTGGGTTCCTTCCGGTAAGAATTTCGGTGATATTTTAGCTCAGATGTGGAGCTGGTGAGTGTCTCATCATCCTCCAACAAAGTTGAGGTTCGCATCTCAGATATAAGTCATGAACATTTTCCTCATTCGCAGCCATGTTTACTTCTGTTTATGTATATGTACACGTGTATTACGGCATAGGCCTATGCAGCCAGTGACCTGATGCATGAGTCTCAAAGCTTGGGTCCCTTCGGGTGAGTATTTTGGCGATATGTTAGCTCAGATGTGGAGCTGGTGAGTGTCTCATCATCCTCTAACAAAGTTGAGGTTCGCATCTCAGATATAAGTCGAGAAAAGTATCCTCCTTCGCAGCCATATTTACTTCTGTTTATGTATGTACACGTGTATTGCAGCATAGACATATGCCGCCAGTGACCTGACGCATGAGTCTCAAAGTTTGGGTCCCTTCCGGTGAGGTTTTTGGCGATATGTTAGCTCAGATGTGGAGCTGGTGAGTGTCTCATCATCCTCCAACAAAGTTGAGGTTCGCAGCTAAGATATAAGTCATGAACATTTTCCTCATTCGCAGCCATGTTTACTTCTGTTTATGTATATGTACACGTGTATTACGGCATAGGCCTATGCCGCCAGTGACCTGACGCATGAGTCTCAAAGTTTGGGTTCCTTCCGGTAAGAATTTTGGTGATATTTTAGCTCAGATGTGGAGCTGGTGAGTGTCTCATCATCCTCCAACAAAGTTGAGGTTCGCATCTCAAATATAAGTCGAGAAAAATATCCTCCTTCACAGCAATGTTTGCTTCTGTTTATGTATGCACACGTGTACTGCTGCATAGGCCTATGCCGCCAGTAACCTGACGCATGAGCCTCAACGTTTGGGTCCCTTCCGGTGAGAAGTTTGGCGATATGTTAGCTCAGATGTGGATCTGGTGAGTGTCTCATCATCCTCCAACAAAGTTGAGGTTCGCAGCTCAGAAATAAGTCCAGAAAATTGTCCTCATTCGCAGCCATGTTTACTTTTGTTTATGTATGTACACGTGTATTGCTGCATAGGCCTATGCCGCCAGTGACCTGACGCATGAGTCTCAAAGTTTGGGTTCCTTCCGTTAAGAATTTTGGTGATATTTTAGCTCAGATGTGGAGCTGGTGAGTGTCTCATCATCTTCCAACACATTTGAGGTTCGCATCTCAGATATAAGTCGAGAAAATTATCCTCCTTCACAGCAATGTTTGCTTCTGTTTATGTATGCACACGTGTATTACGGCATAGGCCTATGCCGCCAGTGACCTGACGCATGAGTCTCAAAGTTTGGGTTCCTTCCGGTAAGACTTTTGGTGATATTTTAGCTCAGATGTGGAGCTGGTGAGTGTCTCATCATCCTCCAACAAAGTTGAGGTTCGCATCTCAGATATAAGTCGAGAAAATTATCCTCCTTCACAGCAATGTTTGCTTCTGTTTATGTATGTACA
This sequence comes from Crossaster papposus, assembly GCA_037893245.1. NCBI lineage: Eukaryota > Metazoa > Echinodermata > Asteroidea > Velatida > Solasteridae > Crossaster > Crossaster papposus. Next base: position 158,119 of record JBAIAA010000178.1, read on the forward strand.
CGTGTATTGCTGCATAGGCCTATGCCGCCAGTGACCTGACGCATGAGTCTCAACGTTTGGGTCCCTTCTGGTGAGTATTTTGGCGATATGTTAGCTCAGATGTGGAGCTGGGGAGTGTCTCATCATCTTCCAACAAAGTTGAGGTTCGCATCTCAGATATAAGTCGAGAAAATTATTCTCCTTCGCAGCCATATTTACTTCTGTTTATGTATGTACACGTGTATTGCTGCATAGGCCTATGCCGCCAGTGACCTTACGCTTGAGTCTCAAAGTTGTGGTCTCTTCCGGTGAGTATTTTGGCGATATGTTAGCTCAGATGTGGAGCTGGTGAGTGTCTCTTCATTCTCCAACAAAGTTGAGGTTCGCAGCTCAGAAATAAGTCGAGAAAATTATCCTCCTTCACAGCAATGTTTGCTTCTGTTTATGTATGCACACGTGTATTGCTGCATAGGCCTATGCCGCCAGTGACCTGACGCATGAGTCTCAAAGTTTGGGTTCCGTTCTGGTGAGTATTTTGGCGATATGTTAGCTCAGATGTGGAGCTGGTGAGTGTCTCTTCATTCTCCAACAAAGTTGAGGTTTGCAGCTCAGATATAAGTCGAGAAAATTGTCCTCATTCGCAGCCATGTTTAATTATGTGTATGTATGTACACGTGTATTGCCGCATAGACCTATGCCGCCAGTGACCTGATGCATGAGTCTCAAAGTTTGGGTCCCTTCTGGTGAGTATTTTGGCGATATGTTAGCTCAGATGTGGAGCTGGTGAGTGTCTCATCATCCTCTAACAAAGTTAAGGTTCGCATCTCAGATATAAGTCGAGAAAAGTATCCTCCTTCGCAGCCATATTTACTTCTGTTTATGTATGTACACGTGTATTGCAGCATGGACCTATGCCGCCAGTGACCTGACGCATGAGTCTCAAAGTTTGTGTCCCTTCTGGTGAGTATTTTGGCGATATGTTAGCTCAGATGTGGAGCTGGTGAGTGTCTCTTCATTCTCCAACAAAGTTGAGGTTCGCAGCTCAGATACAAGTCGAGAAAATTATCCTCCTTCGCAGCCATGTTTACTTCTGTTTATGTATGTACACGTGTATTGCTGCATAGGCCTATGCCGCCAGTAACCTGACGCATGAGCCTCAACGTTTGGGTCCCTTCCGGTGAGAAGTTTGGCGATATGTTAGCTCAGATGTGGATCTGGTGAGTGTCTCATCATCCTCCAACAAAGTTGAGGTTCGCAGCTCAGAAATAAGTCGAGAAAATTGTCCTCATTCGCAGCCATGTTTACTTTTGTTTATGTATGTACACGTGTATTGCTGCATAGGCCTATGCCGCCAGTGACCTGACGCATGAGTCTCAATGTTTGGGTTCCTTCCGGTAAGAATTTCGGTGATATTTTAGCTCAGATGTGAAGCTGATGAGTGTCTCATCATCCTCCAACAAAGTTGAGGTTCGCATCTCAGATATAAGTCGAGAAAATTATCCTCCTTCACAGCAATGTTTGCTTCTGTTTATGTATGCACACGTGTATTGCTGCATAGGCCTATGCCGCCAGTGACCTGACGCATGAGTCTCAAAGTTTGGGTCCCTTCTGGTGAGTATTTTGGCGATATGTTAGCTCAGATGTGGAGCTGGTGAGTGTCTCTTCATTCTCCAACAAAGTTGAGGTTTGCAGCTCAGATATAAGTCGAGAAAATTGTCCTCATTCGCAGCCATGTTTAATTATGTGTATGTATGTACACGTGTATTGCCGCATAGACCTATGCCGCCAGTGACCTGATGCATGAGTCTCAAAGTTTGGGTCCCTTCTGGTGAGTATTTTGGCGATATGTTAGCTCAGATGTGGAGCTGGTGAGTGTCTCATCATCCTCTAACAAAGTTGAGGTTCGCATCTCAGATATAAGTCGAGAAAAGTATCCTCCTTCGCAGCCATATTTACTTCTGTTTATGTATGTACACGTGTATTGCAGCATAGACCTATGCCGCCAGTGACCTGACGCATGAGTCTCAAAGTTTAGGTCCCTTCTGGTGAGTATTTTGGCGATATGTTAGCTCAGATGTGGAGCTGGTGAGTGTCTATTCATTCTCCAACAAAGTTGAGGTTCACAGCTCAGATATAAGTCGAGAAAATTGTCCTCATTCGCAGCCATGTTTACTTTTGTTTATGTATGTACACGTGTATTGCTGCATAGGCCTATGCCGCCAGTGACCTGACGCATGAGTCTCAAAGTTTGGGTTCCTTCCGGACTTGTTCCGGTAAGAATTTTGGTGATATTTTAGCTCAGATGTGGAGCTGGTGAGTGTCTCATCATCCTCGAACAAAGTTGAGGTTCGCATCTCACATATAAGTCGAGAAAATTGTCCTCCTTCACAGCAATGTTCACTTCTGTTTATGTATGCACACGTGTATTGCTGCATAGTCCTCTGCCGCCAGTGACCTGACGCATGAGTCTCAAAGTTTGGGTCCCTTCTGGTGAGTATTTTGGCGATATGTTAGCTCATATGTGGAGCTGGTGAGTGTCTCTTCATTCTCCAACAAAGTTGAGGTTCACAGCTCAGATATAAGTCGAGAAAATTGTCCTCATTCGCAGCCATGTTTTCTTCTATGTATGTACATGTATGTACACGTTTATTGCTGCATAGGCCTATGCCGCCAGTGACCTGACGCATGAGTCTCAAAGTTTGGGTCCCTTCCGTCGTGGTTTTTGGCGATATGTTAGCTCAGATGTGGAGCTGGTGAGTGTCTGATCATCCTCCAACAAAGTTAAGGTTCGCAGCTAAGATATAAGTCATGAACATTTTCCTCATTCGCAGCCATGTTTACTTCTGTTTATGTATATGTACACGTGTATTACGGCATAGGCCTACGCCGCCAGTGACCTTACGCTTGAGTCTCAAAGTTTGGGTCTCTTCCGGTAAGAATTTTGGCGATATGTGAGCTCAGATGTGGAGCTGGTGAGTGTCTCATCATCCTCCTACAAAGTTGAGGTTCGCAGCTCCGATATAAGTCGAGAAAATTGTCCTCATTCGCAGCCATGTTTACTTTTATTTATGTATGTACACGTGTATTGCTGCATAGGCCTATGCCGCTAGTGACCTGACGCATGAGTCTCAAAGTTTGTGTCCCTTCTGGTGAGTATTTTGGCGATATGTTAGCTCAGATGTGGAGCTGGTGAGTGTCTCTTCATTCTCCAACAAAGTTGAGGTTCGCAGCTCAGAAATAAGTCCAGAAAATTGTCCACATTCGCCGCCATGTTTACTTTTGTTTATGTATGTACACGTGTATTGCTGCATAGGCCTATGCCGCCAGTGACCTGACGCATGAGTCTCAAAGTTTGGGTTCCTTTCGGTAAGAATATTGGCGATATGTTAGCTCAGAGGTGGAGCTGGTGAGTGTCTCTTCATTCTCCAACAAAGTTGAGGTTCGCAGCTCAGATAAAAGTCGAGAAAATTATCCTCATTCGCCACCATGTTTACTTTTGTTTATGTATGTACACGTGTATTGCTGCATAGGCCTATGCCGCCAGTGACCTGACGCATGAGTCTCAACGTTTGGGTCCCTTCTGGTGAGTATTTTGGCGATATGTTAGCTCAGATGTGGAGCTGGGGAGTGTCTCATCATCTTCCAACAAAGTTGAGGTTCGCATCTCAGATATAAGTCGAGAAAATTATCCTCCTTCGCAGCCATATTTACTTCTGTTTATGTATGTACACGTGTATTGCTGCATAGGCCTATGCCGCCAGTGACCTTACGCTTGAGTCTCAAAGTTGTGGTCTCTTCCGGTGAGTATTTTGGCGATATGTTAGCTCAGATGTGGAGCTGGTGAGTGTCTCTTCATTCTCCAACAAAGTTGAGGTTCGCAGCTCAGAAATAAGTCCAGAAAATTGTCCTCATTCGCAGCCATGTTTACTTTTGTTTATGTATGTACACGTGTATTGCTGCATAGGCCTATGCCGCCAGTGACCTGACGCATGAGTCTCAAAGTTTGGGTTCCTTCCGGTAAGAATTTTGGTGATATTTTAGCTCAGATGTGGAGCTGGTGAGTGTCTCATCATCCTCCAACAAAGTTGAGGTTCGCATCTCAGATATAAGTCGAGAAAATTATCCTCCTTCACAGCAATGTTTGCTTCTGTTTATGTATGCACACGTGTATTGCTGCATAGGCCTATGCCGCCAGTGACCTGACGCATGAGTCTCAACGTTTGGGTCCCTTTCGGTAAGAATATTGGCGATATGTTAGCTCAGAGGTGGAGCTGGTGAGTGTCTCTTCATTCTCCAACAAAGTTGAGGTTTGCAGCTCAGATATAAGTCGAGAAAATTGTCCTCATTCGCAGCCATGTTTAATTATGTGTATGTATGTACACGTGTATTGCCGCATAGACCTATGCCGCCAGTGACCTGATGCATGAGTCTCAAAGTTTGGGTCCCTTCTGGTGAGTATTTTGGCGATATGTTAGCTCAGATGTGGAGCTGGTGAGTGTCTCTTCATTCTCCAACAAAGTTGAGGTTCGCAGCTCAGATACAAGTCGAGAAAATTATCCTCCTTCGCAGCCATGTTTACTTCTGTTTATGTATGTACACGTGTATTGCTGCATAGGCCTATGCCGCCAGTAACCTGACGCATGAGCCTCAACGTTTGGGTCCCTTCCGGTGAGAAGTTTGGCGATATGTTAGCTCAGATGTGGATCTGGTGAGTGTCTCATCATCCTCCAACAAAGTTGAGGTTCGCAGCTCAGAAATAAGTCGAGAAAATTGTCCTCATTCGCAGCCATGTTTACTTTTGTTTATGTATGTACACGTATATTGCTGCATAGGCCTATGCCGCCAGTGACCTGACGCATGAGTCTCAAAGTTTGGGTTCCTTCCGGACTTGTTCCGGTAGGAATTTTGGTGATATTTTAGCTCAGATGTGGAGCTGGTGAGTGTCTCATCATCCTCCAACAAAGTTGAGGTTCGCATCTCACATATAAGTCGAGAAAATTATCCTCCTTCACAGCAATGTTCACTTCTGTTTATGTATGCACACGTGTATTGCTGCATAGTCCTCTGCCGCCAGTGACCTGACGCATGAGTCTCAAAGTTTGGGTCCCTTCCGGTGAGTATTTTGGCGATATGTTAGCTCAGATGTGGAGCTTGTGAGTGTCTCATCATCCTCTAACAAAGTTGAGGTTCGCATCTCAGATATAAGTCGAGAAAAGTATCCTCCTTCGCAGCCATATTTACTTCTGTTTATGTATGTACACGTGTATTGCAGCATAGACCTATGCCGCCAGTGACCTGACGCATGAGTCTCAAAGTTTGGGTCCCTTCCGGTGAGTATTTTGGCGATATGTTAGCTCAGATGTGGAGCTGGTGAGTGTCTCTTCATTCTCCAACAAAGTTGAGGTTCGCAGCTCAGATACAAGTCGAGAAAATTATCCTCCTTCGCAGCCATGTTTACTTCTGTTTATGTATGTACACGTGTATTGCTGCATAGGCCTATGCCGCCAGTAACCTGACGCATGAGCCTCAACGTTTGGGTCCCTTCCGGTGAGAAGTTTGGCGATATGTTAGCTCAGATGTGGATCTGGTGAGTGTCTCATCATCCTCCAACAAAGTTGAGGTTCGCAGCTCAGAAATAAGTCCAGAAAATTGTCCTCATTCGCAGCCATGTTTACTTTTGTTTATGTATGTACACGTGTATTGCTGCATAGGCCTATGCCGCCAGTGACCTGACGCATGAGTCTCAAAGTTTGGGTTCCTTCCGGACTTGTTCCGGTAAGAATTTTGGTGATATTTTAGCTCAGATGTGGAGCTGGTGAGTGTCTCATCATCCTCCAACAAAGTTGAGGTTCGCATCTCACATATAAGTCGAGAAAATTATCCTCCTTCACAGCAATGTTCACTTCTGTTTATGTATGCACACGTGTATTGCTGCATAGTCCTCTGCCGCCAGTGACCTGACGCATGAGTCTCAAAGTTTGGGTCCCTTCCGGTGAGGTTTTTGGCGATATGTTAGCTCAGATGTGGAGCTGGTGAGTGTCTGATCATCCTCCAACAAAGTTGAGGTTCGCAGCTAAGATATAAGTCATGAACATTTTCCTCATTCGCAGCCATGTTTACTTCTGTTTATGTATATGTACACGTGTATTACGGCATAGGCCTACGCCGCCAGTGACCTTACGCTTGAGTCTCAAAGTTTGGGTCTCTTCCGGTGAGAATTTTGGCGATATGTGAGCTCAGATGTGGAGCTGGTGAGTGTCTCATCATCCTCCTACAAAGTTGAGGTTCGCAGCTCCGATATAAGTCGAGAAAATTGTCCTCATTCGCAGCCATGTTTACTTTTATTTATGTATGTACACGTGTATTGCTGCATAGGCCTATGCCGCTAGTGACCTGACGCATGAGTCTCAAAGTTTGTGTCCCTTCTGGTGAGTATTTTGGCGATATGTTAGCTCAGATGCGGAGCTGGTGAGTGTCTCTTCATTCTCCAACAAAGTTGAGGTTCGCAGCTCAGATACAAGTCGAGAAAATTATCCTCATTCGCCACCATGTTTACTTTTGTTTATGTATGTACACGTGTATTGCTGCATAGGCCTTTGCCGCCAGTGACCTGACGCATGAGTCTCAAAGTTTGGGTCCCTTCCGGTGAGGTTTTTGGCGATATGTTAGCTCAGATGTGTAGCTGGTGAGTGTCTGATCATCCTCCAACAAAGTTGAGGTTCGCAGCTAAGATATAAGTCGAGAAAAGTATCCTCCTTCGCAGCCATATTTACTTCTGTTTATGTATGTACACGTGTATTGCAGCATAGACCTATGCCGCCAGTGACCTGACGCATGAGTCTCAAAGTTTGGGTCCCTTCTGGTGAGTATTTTGGCGATATGTTAGCTCAGATGTGGAGCTGGTGAGTGTCTCTTCATTCTCCAACAAAGTTGAGGTTTGCAGCTCAGATATAAGTCGAGAAAATTGTCCTCATTCGCAGCCATGTTTAATTATGTGTATGTATGTACACGTGTATTGCCGCATGGACCTATGCCGCCAGTGACCTGATGCATGAGTCTCAAAGTTTGGGTCCCTTCTGGTGAGTATTTTGGCGATATGTTAGCTCAGATGTGGAGCTGGTGAGTGTCTCATCATCCTCTAACAAAGTTGAGGTTCGCATCTCAGATATAACGTCACCGTTTTCACGAAGAGGCAAATTTCATGAAAAATCGTCTATTTATCGAAATTATTTTTTTTGATGAAAACGATTAAATATTGCAATTTCTACAACCTGGTGAAGTTATACATCCACAAAATCATTAAAATCACAATTAACCTAATTAACTAATGGGCGAATTGGTCCTCAAGTGCCCTTTTGCGTTTTCACGAAAAGGCAAATTCGAAATAGCGTTGACTTCAACGTGTTTATGAAGGGCACTTTGGTGCGCGTAGTCACTTTAGCGTTTTCACGAAGAGGCGAATTGGGCGAATTGGTCGCGAAGTGGCTTTTAGCGTTTTCACGAAGAGGCAAATTCGAAATAGCGTTGACTTCAACGTGTTTATGAAGGGCACTTTGGTGCGCTTAGTCACTTTAGCGTTTTCACGAAGAGGCGAATTGGGCGAATTGGTCGCGAAGTGGCTTTTATCGTTTTCACGAAGAGACAAATTGGGGGCGCAATGGGGAAATGTATACATTCTGACTCTCACAGCCACGGGCGAATTTGCTAATGTATCGTTTTTTTCGTTTTCACGAAGAGGCAATTCTATTAATTGATTAATTCTGCAAAACTAATCACCTATTTTTCCTAACGTTTGCTATATTTAAGAAGATTGAAATCTCTTCTTTCCCATGATACCTTAATCTTGTATATTCTATGAATATTTATGTTTCAAACTGCCAAACGAAAAAAGGACAAACTTTACAAGCGAGTATCTCGAAAGTTTGTTCAGACCGTGAAAGGCTCAATTTGCCTCTTCGTGAAAACGGTGACGATAAGTCGAGAAAAGTATCCTCCTTCGCAGCCATATTTACTTCTGTTTATGTATGTACACGTGTATTGCAGCATAGACCTATGCCGCCAGTGACCTGACGCATGAGTCTCAAAGTTTGGGTCCCTTCCGGTGAGTATTTTGGCGGTATGTTAGCTCAGATGTGGAGCTGGTGAGTGTCTCTTCATTCTCCAACAAAGTTGAGGTTCACAGCTCAGATACAAGTCGAGAAAATTATCCTCATTCGCCACCATGTTTACTTTTGTTTATGTATGTACACGTGTATTGCTGCATAGGCCTATGCCGCCAGTAACCTGACGCATGAGCCTCAACGTTTGGGTCCCTTCCGGTGAGAAGTTTGGCGATATGTTAGCTCAGATGTGGATCTGGTGAGTGTCTCATCATCCTCCAACAAAGTTAAGGTTCGCAGCTCAGAAATAAGTCCAGAAAATTGTCCTCATTCGCAGCCATGTTTACTTTTGTTTATGTATGTACACGTGTATTGCTGCATAGGCCTATGCCGCCAGTGACCTGACGCATGAGTCTCAAAGTTTGGGTTCCTTCCGGTGAGTATTTTGGCGGTATGTTAGCTCAGATGTGGAGCTGGTGAGTGTCTCTTCATTCTCCAACAAAGTTGAGGTTCACAGCTCAGATACAAGTCGAGAAAATTATCCTCATTTGCCACCATGTTTACTTCTGTTTATGTATGTACACGTGTATTGCTGCATAGGCCTATGCCGCCAGTAACCTGACGCATGAGCCTCAACGTTTGGGTCCCTTCCGGTGAGAAGTTTGGCGATATGTTAGCTCAGATGTGGATCTGGTGAGTGTCTCATCATCCTCCAACAAAGTTGAGGTTCGCAGCTCAGAAAAAAGTCCAGAAAATTGTCCTCATTCGCAGCCATGTTTACTTTTGTTTATGTATGTACACGTGTATTGCTGCATAGGCCTTTGCCGCCAGTGACCTGACGCATGAGTCTCAAAGTTTGGGTTCCTTCCGGACTTGTTCCGGTAAGAATTTTGGTGATATTTTAGCTCAGATGTGGAGCTGGTGAGTGTCTCATCATCCTCCAACAAAGTTGAGGTTCGCATCTCAGATATAAGTCGAGAAAATTATCCTCCTTCACAGCAATGTTTGCTTCTGTTTATGTATGCACACGTGTATTGCTGCATAGGCCTATGCCGCCAGTGACCTGACGAATGAGTCTCAAAGTTTGGGTCCCTTCTGGTGAGTATTTTGGCGATATGTTAGCTCAGATGTGGAGCTGGTGAGTGTCTCTTCATTCTCCAACAAAGTTGAGGTTTTCAGCTCAGATATAAGTCGAGAAAATTGTCCTCATTCGCAGCCATGTTTAATTATGTGTATGTATGTACACGTGTATTGCCGCATAGACCTATGCCGCCAGTGACCTGATGCATGAGTCTCAAAGTTTGGGTCCCTTCTGGTGAGTATTTTGGCGATATGTTAGCTCAGATGTGGAGCTGGTGAGTGTCTCATCATCCTCTAACAAAGTTGAGGTTCGCATCTCAGATATAAGTCGAGAAAAGTATCCTCCTTCGCAGCCATATTTACTTCTGTTTATGTATGTACACGTGTATTGCAGCATAGACCTATGCCGCCAGTGACCTGACGCATGAGTCTCAAAGTTTGGGTCCCTTCCGGTGAGAAGTTTGGCGATATGTTAGCTCAGATGTGGATCTGGTGAGTGTCTCATCATCCTCCAACAAAGTTGAGGTTCGCAGCTCAGAAATAAGTCCAGAAAATTGTCCTCATTCGCAGCCATGTTTACTTTTGTTTATGTATGTACACGTGTATTGCTGCATAGGCCTTTGCCGCCAGTGACCTGACGCATGAGTCTCAAAGTTTGGGTTCCTTCCGGACTTGTTCCGGTAAGAATTTTGGTGATATTTTAGCTCAGATGTGGAGCTGGTGAGTGTCTCATCATCCTCCAACAAAGTTGAGGTTCGCATCTCAGATATAAGTCGAGAAAATTATCCTCCTTCACAGCAATGTTTGCTTCTGTTTATGTATGCACACGTGTATTGCTGCATAGGCCTATGCCGCCAGTGACCTGACGCATGAGTCTCAAAGTTTGGGTCCCTTCTGGTGAGTATTTTGGCGATATGTTAGCTCAGATGTGGAGCTGGTGAGTGTCTCTTCATTCTCCAACAAAGTTGAGGTTTTCAGCTCAGATATAAGTCGAGAAAATTGTCCTCATTCGCAGCCATGTTTAATTATGTGTATGTAAGTACACGTGTATTGCCGCATAGACCTATGCCGCCAGTGACCTGATGCATGAGTCTCAAAGTTTGGGTCCCTTCTGGTGAGTATTTTGGCGATATGTTAGCTCAGATGTGGAGCTGGTGAGTGTCTCTTCATTCTCCAACAAAGTTGAGGTTTTCAGCTCAGATATAAGTCGAGAAAATTGTCCTCATTCGCAGCCATGTTTAATTATGTGTATGTATGTACACGTGTATTGCCGCATAGACCTATGCCGCCAGTGACCTGATGCATGAGTCTCAAAGTTTGGGTCCCTTCTGGTGAGTATTTTGGCGATATGTTAGCTCAGATGTGGAGCTGGTGAGTGTCTCATCATCCTCTAACAAAGTTGAGGTTCGCATCTCAGATATAAGTCGAGAAAAGTATCCTCCTTCGCAGCCATATTTACTTCTGTTTATGTATGTACACGTGTATTGCAGCATAGACCTATGCCGCCAGTGACCTGACGCATGAGTCTCAAAGTTTGGGTCCCTTCTGGTGAGTATTTTGGCGGTATGTTAGCTCAGATGTGGAGCTGGTGAGTGTCTCTTCATTCTCCAACAAAGTTGAGGTTCACAGCTCAGATACAAGTCGAGAAAATTATCCTCATTCGCCACCATGTTTACTTCTGTTTATGTATGTACACGTGTATTGCTGCATAGGCCTATGCCGCCAGTAACCTGACGCATGAGCCTCAACGTTTGGGTCCCTTCCGGTGAGAAGTTTGGCGATATGTTAGCTCAGATGTGGATCTGGTGAGTGTCTCATCATCCTCCAACAAAGTTGAGGTTCGCAGCTCAGAAATAAGTCCAGAAAATTGTCCTCATTCGCAGCCATGTTTACTTTTGTTTATGTATGTACACGTGTATTGCTGCATAGGCCTTTGCCGCCAGTGACCTGACGCATGAGTCTCAACGTTTGGGTTCCTTCCGGACTTGTTCCGGTAAGAATTTTGGTGATATTTTAGCTCAGATGTGGAGCTGGTGAGTGTCTCATCATCCTCCAACAAAGTTGAGGTTCGCATCTCAGATATAAGTCGAGAAAATTATCCTCCTTCACAGCAATGTTTGCTTCTGTTTATGTATGCACACGTGTATTGCTGCATAGGCCTATGCCGCCAGTGACCTGACGCATGAGTCTCAAAGTTTGGGTCCCTTCTGGTGAGTATTTTGGCGATATGTTAGCTCAGATGTGGAGCTGGTGAGTGTCTCTTCATTCTCCAACAAAGTTGAGGTTTTCAGCTCAGATATAAGTCGAGAAAATTGTCCTCATTCGCAGCCATGTTTAATTATGTGTATGTATGTACACGTGTATTGCCGCATAGACCTATGCCGCCAGTGACCTGATGCATGAGTCTCAAAGTTTGGGTCCCTTCTGGTGAGTATTTTGGCGATATGTTAGCTCAGATGTGGAGCTGGTGAGTGTCTCATCATCCTCTAACAAAGTTGAGGTTCGCATCTCAGATATAAGTCGAGAAAAGTATCCTCCTTCGCAGCCATATTTACTTCTGTTTATGTATGTACACGTGTATTGCAGCATAGACCTATGCCGCCAGTGACCTGACGCATGAGTCTCAAAGATTGGGTCCCTTCTGTTGAGTATTTTGGCGATATGTTAGCTCAGATGTGGAGCTAGTGAGTGTCTCTTCATTCTCCAACAAAGTTGAGGTTCACAGCTCAGATATAAGTCGAGAAAATTGTCCTCATTCGCAGCCATGTTTTCTTCTATGTATGTACATGTATGTACACGTGTATTGCTACATAGGCCTATGCCGCCAGTGACCTGACGCATGAGTCTCAAAGTTTGGGTCCCTTCCGGTGAGGTTTTTGGCGATATGTTAGCTCAGATGTGGAGCTGGTGAGTGTCTCATCATCCTCCAACAAAGTTGAGGTTCGCATCTCAGATATAAGTCATGAACATTTTCCTCATTCGCAGCCATGTTTACTTCTGTTTATGTATGCACACGTGTATTGCTGCATAGGCCTATGCCGCCAGTGACCTGACGCATGAGTCTCAAAGTTTGGGTCCCTTCTGGTGAGTATTTTGGCGATATGTTAGCTCAGATGTGGAGCTGGTGAGTGTCTCTTCATTCTCCAACAAAGTTGAGGTTCGCAGCTCAGATAAAAGTCGAGAAAATTATCCTCATTCGCCACCATGTTTACTTTTGTTTATGTATGTACACGTGTATTGCTGCATAGGCCTATGCCGCCAGTGACCTGACGCATGAGTCTCAAAGTTTGGGTCCCTTCTGGTGAGTATTTTGGCGATATGTTAGCTCAGATGTGGAGCTGGTGAGTGTCTCTTCATTCTCGAACAAAGTTGAGGTTCGCAGCTCAGAAATAAGTCCAGAAAATTGTCCTCATTCGCAGCCATGTTTACTTTTGTTTATGTATGTACACGTGTATTGCTGCATAGGCCTATGCCGCCAGTGACCTGACGCATGAGTCTCAAAGTTTGGGTTCCTTCCGGTAAGAATTTTGGTGATATTTTAGCTCAGGTGTGGAGCTGGTGAGTGTCTCTTCATTCTCCAACAAAGTTGAGGTTTGCAGCTCAGATATAAGTCGAGAAAATTGTCCTCATTCGCAGCCATGTTTAATTATGTGTATGTATGTACACGTGTATTGCCGCATAGACCTATGCCGCCAGTGACCTGATGCATGAGTCTCAAAGTTTGGGTCCCTTCTGGTGAGTATTTTGGCGATATGTTAGCTCAGATGTGGAGCTGGTGAGTGTCTCATCATCCTCTAACAAAGTTGAGGTTCGCATCTCAGATATAAGTCGAGAAAAGTATCCTCCTTCGCAGCCATATTTACTTCTGTTTATGTATGTACACGTGTATTGCAGCATAGACCTATGCCGCCAGTGACCTGACGCATGAGTCTCAAAGTTTGGGTCCCTTCTGGTGAGTATTTTGGCGATATGTTAGCTCAGATGTGGAGCTGGTGAGTGTCTCTTCATTCTCCAACAAAGTTGAGGTTCACAGCTCAGATACAAGTCGAGAAAATTATCCTCATTCGCCACCATGTTTACTGTTGTTTATGTATGTACACGTGTATTGCTGCATAGGCCTATGCCGCCAGTAACCTGACGCATGAGTCTCAACGTTTGGGTCCCTTCCGGTGAGAAGTTTGGCGATATGTTAGCTCAGATGTGGATCTGGTGAGTGTCTCATCATCCTCCAACAAAGTTGAGGTTCGCAGCTCAGATATAAGTCGAGAAAATTATCCTCATTCGCAGCCATTTTTACTTCTGTTTATGTATGTACACGTGTATTGCAGCATAGACCTATGCCGCCAGTGACCTGACGCATGAGTCTCAAAGTTTGTGTTCCTTCTGGTGAGTATTTTGGCGATATGTTAGCTCAGATGTGGAGCTGGTGAGTGTCTCTTCATTCTCCAACAAAGTTGAGGTTCGCAGCTCAGATACAAGTCGAGAAAATTATCCTCCTTCGCAGCCATGTTTACTTCTGTTTATGTATGTACACGTGTATTGCTGCATAGGCCTATGCCGCCAGTAACCTGACGCATGAGCCTCAACGTTTGGGTCCCTTCCGGTGAGAAGTTTGGCGATATGTTAGCTCAGATGTGGATCTGGTGAGTGTCTCATCATCCTCCAACAAAGTTGAGGTTCGCAGCTCAGAAATAAGTCCAGAAAATTGTCCTCATTCGCAGCCATGTTTACTTTTGTTTATGTATGTACACGTGTATTGCTGCATAGGCCTATGCCGCCAGTGACCTGACGCATGAGTCTCAAAGTTTGGGTTCCTTCCGGACTTGTTCCGGTAAGAATTTTGGTGATATTTTAGCTCAGATGTGGAGCTGGTGAGTGTCTCATCATCCTCCAACAAAGTTGAGGTTCGCATCTCACATATAAGTCGAGAAAATTATCCTCCTTCACAGCAATGTTCACTTCTGTTTATGTATGCACACGTGTATTGCTGCATAGTCCTCTGCCGCCAGTGACCTGACGCATGAGTCTCAAAGTTTGGGTCCCTTCTGGTGAGTATTTTGGCGATATGTTAGCTCAGATGTGGAGCTGGTGAGTGTCTCTTCATTCTCCAACAAAGTTGAGGTTCACAGCTCAGATATAAGTCGAGAAAATTGTCCTCATTCGCAGCCATGTTTTCTTCTATGTATGTACATGTATGTACACGTGTATTGCTGCATAGGCCTATGCCGCCAGTGACCTGACGCATGAGTCTCAAAGTTTGGGTCCCTTCCGGTGAGGTTTTTGGCGATATGTTAGCTCAAATGTGGAGCTGGTGAGTGTCTGATCATCCTCCAACAAAGTTGAGGTTCGCAGCTAAGATATAAGTCATGAACATTTTCCTCATTCGCAGCCATGTTTACTTCTGTTTATGTTTATGTACACGTGTATTACGGCATAGGCCTACGCCGCCAGTGACCTTACGCTTGAGTCTCAAAGTTTGGGTCCCTTCCGGTGAGAAGTTTGGCGATATGTTAGCTCAGATGTGGATCTGGTGAGTGTCTCATCATCCTCCAACAAAGTTGAGGTTCGCAGCTCAGATATAAGTCGAGAAAATTATCCTCATTCGCAGCCATTTTTACTTCTGTTTATGTATGTACACGTGTATTGCAGCATAGACCTATGCCGCCAGTGACCTGACGCATGAGTCTCAAAGTTTGTGTTCCTTCTGGTGAGTATTTTTGCGATATGTTAGCTCAGATGTGGAGCTGGTGAGTGTCTCTTCATTCTCCAACAAAGTTGAGGTTCGCAGCTCAGATACAAGTCGAGAAAATTATCCTCCTTCGCAGCCATGTTTACTTCTGTTTATGTATGTACACGTGTATTGCGGCATAGGCCTATGCCGCCAGTGACCTTACGCTTGAGTCTAAAAGTTGTGGTCTCTTCCGGTGAGTATTTTGGCGATATGTTAGCTCAGATGTGGAGCTGGTGAGTGTCTCTTCATTCTCCAACAAAGTTGAGGTTCGCAGCTCAGAAATAAGTCCAGAAAATTGTCCTCATTCGCAGCCATGTTTAATTATGTGTATGTATGTACACGTGTATTGCCGCATAGACCTATGCCGCCAGTGACCTGATGCATGAGTCTCAAAGTTTGGGTCCCTTCTGGTGAGTATTTTGGCGATATGTTAGCTCAGATGTGGAGCTGGTGAGTGTCTCTTCATTCTCCAACAAAGTTGAGGTTCGCAGCTCAGAAATAAGTCCAGAAAATTGTCCTCATTCGCAGCCATGTTTACTTTTGTTTATGTATGTACACGTGTATTGCTGCATAGGCCTATGCCGCCAGTGACCTGACGCATGAGTCTCAAAGTTTGGGTTCCTTCCGGTAAGAATTTTGGTGATATTTTAGCTCAGATGTGGAGCTGGTGAGTGTCTCTTCATTCTCCAACAAAGTTGAGGTTTGCAGCTCAGATATAAGTCGAGAAAATTGTCCTCATTCGCAGCCATGTTTAATTATGTGTATGTATGTACACGTGTATTGCCGCATAGACCTATGCCGCCAGTGACCTGATGCATGAGTCTAAAAGTTTGGGTCCCTTCTGGTGAGTATTTTGGCGATATGTTAGCTCAGATGTGGAGCTGGTGAGTGTCTCATCATCCTCTAACAAAGTTGAGGTTCGCATCTCAGATATAAGTCGAGAAAAGTATCCTCCTTCGCAGCCATATTTACTTCTGTTTATGTATGTACACGTGTATTGCAGCATAGACCTATGCCGCCAGTGACCTGACGCATGAGTCTCAAAGTTTGGGTCCCTTCTGGTGAGTATTTTGGCGATATGTTAGCTCAGATGTGGATCTGGTGAGTGTCTCATCATCCTCCAACAAAGTTGAGGTTCGCAGCTCAGATATAAGTCGAGAAAATTATCCTCATTCGCAGCCATTTTTACTTCTGTTTATGTATGTACACGTGTATTGCAGCATAGACCTATGCCGCCAGTGACCTGACGCATGAGTCTCAAAGTTTGTGTTCCTTCTGGTGAGTATTTTGGCGATATGTTAGCTCAGATGTGGAGCTGGTGAGTGTCTCTTCATTCTCCAACAAAGTTGAGGTTCGCAGCTCAGATACAAGTCGAGAAAATTATCCTCCTTCGCAGCCATGTTTACTTCTGTTTATGTATGTACACGTGTATTGCTGCATAGGCCTATGCCGCCAGTAACCTGACGCATGAGCCTCAACGTTTGGGTCCCTTCCGGTGAGAAGTTTGGCGATATGTTAGCTCAGATGTGCATCTGGTGAGTGTCTCATCATCCTCCAACAAAGTTGAGGTTCGCAGCTCAGAAATAAGTCCAGAAAATTGTCCTCATTCGCAGCCATGTTTACTTTTGTTTATGTATGTACACGTGTATTGCTGCATAGGCCTATGCCGCCAGTGACCTGACGCATGAGTCTCAAAGTTTGGGTTCCTTCCGGACTTGTTCCGGTAAGAATTTTGGTAATATTTTAGCTCAGATGTGGAGCTGGTGAGTGTCTCATCATCCTCCAACAAAGTTGAGGTTCGCATCTCACATATAAGTCGAGAAAATTATCCTCCTTCACAGCAATGTTCACTTCTGTTTATGTATGCACACGTGTATTGCTGCATAGTCCTCTGCCGCCAGTGACCTGACGCATGAGTCTCAAAGTTTGGGTCCCTTCTGGTGAGTATTTTGGCGATATGTTAGCTCAGATGTGGAGCTGGTGAGTGTCTCTTCATTCTCCAACAAAGTTGAGGTTCACAGCTCAGATATAAGTCGAGAAAATTGTCCTCATTCGCAGCCATGTTTTCTTCTATGTATGTACATGTATGTACACGTGTATTGCTGCATAGGCCTATGCCGCCAGTAACCTGACGCATGAGTCTCAACGTTTGGGTCCCTTCCGGTGAGAAGTTTGGCGATATGTTAGCTCAGATGTGGATCTGGTGAGTGTCTCATCATCCTCCAACAAAGTTGAGGTTCGCAGCTCAGATATAAGTCGAGAAAATTATCCTCATTCGCAGCCATTTTTACTTCTGTTTATGTATGTACACGTGTATTGCAGCATAGACCTATGCCGCCAGTGACCTGACGCATGAGTCTCAAAGTTTGTGTTCCTTCTGGTGAGTATTTTTGCGATATGTTAGCTCAGATGTGGAGCTGGTGAGTGTCTCTTCATTCTCCAACAAAGTTGAGGTTCGCAGCTCAGATACAAGTCGAGAAAATTATCCTCCTTCGCAGCCATGTTTACTTCTGTTTATGTATGTACACGTGTATTGCTGCATAGGCCTATGCCGCCAGTAACCTGACGCATGAGCCTCAACGTTTGGGTCCCTTCCGGTGAGAAGTTTGGCGATATGTTAGCTCAGATGTGGATCTGGCGAGTGTCTCATCATCCTCCAACAAATTTGAGGTTCGCAGCTCAGAAATAAGTCCAAAAAATTGTCCTCATTCGCAGCCATGTTTACTTTTGTTTATGTATGTACACGTGTATTGCTGCATAGGCCTATGCCGCCAGTGACCTGACGCATGAGTCTCAAAGTTTGGGTTCCTTCCGGACTTGTTCCGGTAAGAATTTTGGTGATATTTTAGCTCAGATGTGGAGCTGGTGAGTGTCTCATCATCCTCCAACAAAGTTGAGGTTCGCATCTCACATATAAGTCGAGAAAATTATCCTCCTTCACAGCAATGTTCACTTCTGTTTATGTATGCACACGTGTATTGCTGCATAGTCCTCTGCCGCCAGTGACCTGACGCATGAGTCTCAAAGTTTGGGTCCCTTCTGGTGAGTATTTTGGCGATATGTTAGCTCAGACGTGGAGCTGGTGAGTGTCTCTTCATTCTCCAACAAAGTTGAGGTTTGCAGCTCAGATATAAGTCGAGAAAATTGTCCTCATTCGCAGCCATGTTTAATTATGTGTATGTATGTACACGTGTATTGCCGCATAGACCTATGCCGCCAGTGACCTGATGCATGAGTCTCAAAGTTTGGGTCCCTTCTGGTGAGTATTTTTGCGATATGTTAGCTCAGATGTGGAGCTGGTGAGTGTCTCTTCATTCTCCAACAAAGTTGAGGTTTGCAGCTCAGATATAAGTCGAGAAAATTGTCCTCATTCGCAGCCATGTTTACTTTTGTTTATGTATGTACACGTGTATTGCTGCATATGCCTATGCCGCCAGTGACCTGACGCATGAGTCTCAAAGTTTGGGTTCCTTCCGGACTTGTTCCGGTAAGAATTTTGGTGATATTTTAGCTCAGATGTGGAGCTGGTGAGTGTCTCATCATCCTCCAACAAAGTTGAGGTTCGCATCTCACATATAAGTCGAGAAAATTATCCTCCTTCACAGCAATGTTCACTTCTGTTTATGTATGCACACGTGTATTGCTGCATAGTCCTCTGCCGCTAGTGACCTGACGCATGAGTCTCAAAGTTTGGGTCCCTTCTGGTGAGTATTTTGGCGATATGTTAGCTCAGATGTGGAGCTGGTGAGTGTCTCTTCATTCTCCAACAAAGTTGAGGTTCACAGCTCAGATATAAGTCGAGAAAATTGTCCTCATTCGCAGCCATGTTTTCTTATATGTATGTACATGTATGTACACGTGTATTGCTGCATAGGCCTATGCAGCCAGTGACCTGACGCATGAGTCTCAAAGTTTGGGTCCCTTCCGGTGAGGTTTTTGGCGATATGTTAGCTCAGATGTGGAGCTGGTGAGTGTCTGATCATCCTCCAACAAAGTTGAGGTTCGCAGCTAAGATATAAGTCATGAACATTTTCCTCATTCGCAGCCATGTTTACTTCTGTTTATGTATATGTACACGTGTATTACGGCATAGGCCTATGCTGCTAGTGACCTGACGCATGAGCCTCAAAGTTTGTGTCCCTTCTGGTGAGTATTTTGGCGATATGTTAGCTCAGATGTGGAGCTGGTGAGTGTCTCTTCATTCTCCAACAAAGTTGAGGTTCGCAGCTCAGATACAAGTCGAGAAAATTATCCTCATTCGCCACCATGTTTACTTTTGTTTATGTATGTACACGTGTATTGCTGCATAGGCCTATGCCGCCAGTGACCTGACGCATGAGTCTCAAAGTTTGGGTCCCTTCTGGTGAGTATTTTGGCGATATGTTAGCTTAGATGTGGAGCTGGGGAGTGTCTCATCATCTTCCAACAAAGTTGAGGTTCGCATCTCAGATATAAGTCGAGAAAATTATCCTCCTTCGCAGCCATGTTTACTTCTGTTTATGTATGTACACGTGTATTGCTGCATAGGCCTATGCCGCCAGTAACCTGACGCATGAGTCTCAACGGTTGGGTCCCTTCCGGTGAGAAGTTTGGCGATATGTTAGCTCAGATGTGGATCTGGTGAGTGTCTCATCATCCTCCAACAAAGTTGAGGTTCGCAGCTCAGATATAAGTCGAGAAAATTATCCTCATTCGCAGCCATGTTTACTTCTGTTTATGTATGTACACGTGTATTACGGCATAGGCCTATGCCGCCAGTGACCTTACGCTTGAGTCTCAAAGTTGTGGTCTCTTCCGGTGAGTATTTTGGCGATATGTTAGCTCAGATGTTGAGCTGGTGAGTGTCTCTTCATTCTCCAACAAAGTTGAGGTTCGCAGCTCAGAAATAAGTCCAGAAAATTGTCCTCATTCGCAGCCATGTTTACTTTTGTTTATGTATGTACACGTGTATTGCTGCATAGGCCTATGCCGCCAGTGACCTGACGCATGAGTCTCAAAGTTTGGGTTCCTTCCGGTAAGAATGTTGGTGATATTTTAGCTCAGATGTGGAGCTGGTGAGTGTCTCATCATCCTCCAACAAAGTTGAGGTTCGCATCTCAGATATAAGTCGAGAAAATTATCCTCCTTCACAGCAATGTTTGCTTCTGTTTATGTATGCACACGTGTATTGCTGCATAGGCCTATGCCGCCAGTGACCTGACGAATGAGTCTCAAAGTTTGGGTCCCTTCTGGTGAGTATTTTGGCGATATGTTAGCTCAGATGTGGAGCTGGTGAGTGTCTCTTCATTCTCCAACAAAGTTGAGGTTTGCAGCTCAGATATAAGTCGAGAAAATTATCCTCCTTCACAGCAATGTTTGCTTCTGTTTATGTATGCACACGTGTATTGCTGCATAGGCCTATGCCGCCAGTGACCTGATGCATGAGTCTCAAAGTTTGGGTCCCTTCTGGTGAGTATTTTGGCGATATGTTAGCTCAGATGTGGAGCTGGTGAGTGTCTTTTCATTCTTCAACAAAGTTGAGGTTCACAGCTCAGATATAAGTCGAGAAAATTGTCCTCATTCGCAGCCATGTTTTCTTCTATGTATGTACATGTATGTACACGTGTATTGCTGCATAGGCCTATGCCGACAGTGACCTGACGCATGAGTCTCAAAGTTTGGGTCCCTTCCGGTGAGGTTTTTGGCGATATGTTAGCTCAGATGTGGAGCTGGTGAGTGTCTCATCATCCTCCAACAAAGTTGAGGTTCGCAGCTAAGATATAAGTCATGAACATTTTCCTCATTCGCAGCCATGTTTACTTCTGTTTATGTATATGTACACGTGTATTACGGCATAGGCCTACGCCGCCAGTGACCTTACGCTTGAGTCTCAAAGTTTGGGTCTCTTCCGGTGAGAATTTTGGCGATATGTTAGCTCAGATGTGGAGCTGGTGAGTGTCTCTTCATTCTCCAACAAAGTTGAGGTTCGCAGCTCAGATACAAGTCGAGAAAATTATCCTCATTCGCCACCATGTTTACTTTTGTTTATGTATGTACACGTGTATTGCTGCGTAGGCCTATGCCGCCAGTGACCTGACGCATGAGTCTCAAAGTTTGGGTCCCTTCTGGTGAGTATTTTGGCGATATGTTAGCTCAGATGTGGAGCTGGGGAGTGTCTCATCATCTTCCAACAAAGTTGAGGTTCGCATCTCAGATATAAGTCAAGAAAATTATCCTCATTCACAGCCATGTTTTCTTCTATGTATGTACATGTATGTACACGTGTATTGCTGCATAGGCCTATGCCGCCAGTGACCTGACGCATGAGTCTCAAAGTTTGGGTCTCTTCCGGTGAGGTCTTTGGCGATATGTTAGCTCAGATGTGGAGCTGGTGAGTGTCTCATCATCCTCCAACAAAGTTGAAGTTCGCAGCTAAGATATAAGTCATGAAAATGTTCCTCATTCGCAGCCATGTTTACTTCTGTTTATGTATATGTACACGTGTATTACGGCATAGGCCTACGCCGCCAGTGACCTTACGCTTGAGTCTCAAAGTTTGGGTCTCTTCCGGTGATAATTTTGGCGATATGTGAGCTCAGATGTGGAGCTGGTGAGTGTCTCATCATCCTCCTACAAAGTTGAGGTTCGCAGCTCCGATATAAGTCGAGACAATTATCCTCCTTCGCAGCCATGATTACTTCTGTTTATGTATGTACACGTGGATTGCTGCATAGGCCTATGCCGCCAGTAACCTGACGCATGAGTCTCAACGTTTGGGTCCCTTCCGGTGAGAATTTTGTCGATATGTTAGCTCAGATGTGGATCTGGTGAGTGTTTCATCATCCTCCAACAAAGTTGAGGTTCGCAGCTCAGATATAAGTCGAGAAAATTATCCTCATTTGCCACCATGTTTACTTTTGTTTATGTATGTACACGTGTATTGCTGCATAGGCCTATGCCGCCAGTGACCTGACGCATGAGTCTCAAAGTTTGGTTCTCTTCCGGTGAGATTTTTGGCGATATGTTAGCTCAGATGTGGAGCTGGTAAGTGTCTCATCATCCTCCAACAAAGTTGAGGTTCGCATCTCAGATATAAGTCGAGAAAATTATCCTCCTTCGCAGCCATGTTTACTTCTGTTTATGTATGTACACGTGTATTACGGCATAGGCCTATGCCGCCAGTGACCTTACGCTTGAGTCTCAAAGTTGTGGTCTCTTCTGGTGAGTATTTTGGCGATATGTTAGCTCAGATGTGGAGCTGGTGAGTGTCTCATCATCTTCCAACAAAGTTGAGGTTCGCATCTCAGATATAAGTCAAGAAATTTATCCTCATTCACAGCCATGTTTTCTTCTATGTATGTAAATGTATGTACACGTGTATTGCTGCATAGGCCTATGCCGCCAGTGACCTGACGCATGAGTCTCAAAGTTTGGGTCTCTTCCGGTGAGGTCTTTGGCGATATGTTAGCTCAGATGTGGAGCTGGGGAGTGTCTCATCATCTTCCAACAAAGTTGAGGTTCGCATCTCAGATATAAGTCGAGAAAAGTATCCTCCTTCGCAGCCATATTTACTTCTGTTTATGTATGTACACGTGTATTGCAGCATAGACCTATGCCGCCAGTGACCTGACGCATGAGTCTCAAAGTTTGGGTCCCTTCTGGTGAGTATTTTGGCGATATGTTAGCTCAGATGTGGAGCTGGTGGGTGTCTTTTCATTCTTCAACAAAGTTGAGGTTCACAGCTCAGATATAAGTCGAGAAAATTGTCCTCATTCGCAGCCATGTTTTCTTCTATGTATGTACATGTATGTACACGTGTATTGCTGCATAGGCCTATGCCGACAGTGACCAGACGCATGAGTCTCAAAGTTTGGGTCCCTTCCGGTGAGGTTTTTGGCGATATGTTAGCTCAGATGTGGAGCTGGTGAGTGTCTCATCATCCTCCAACAAAGTTGAGGTTCGCAGCTAAGATATAAGTCATGAACATTTTCCTCATTCGCAGCCATGTTTACTTCTGTTTATGTATATGTACACGTGTATTACGGCATAGGCCTACGCCGCCAGTGACCTTACGCTTGAGTCTCAAAGTTTGGGTCTCTTCCGGTGAGAATTTTGGCGATATGTTAGCTCAGATGTGGAGCTGGTGAGTGTCTCTTCATTCTCCAACAAAGTTGAGGTTCGCAGCTCAGATACAAGTCGAGAAAATTATCCTCATTCGCCACCATGTTTACTTTTGTTTATGTATGTACACGTGTATTGCTGCATAGGCCTATGCCGCCAGTGACCTGACGCATGAGTCTCAAAGTTTGGGTCCCTTCTGGTGAGTATTTTGGCGATATGTTAGCTCAGATGTGGAGCTGGGGAGTGTCTCATCATCTTCCAACAAAGTTGAGGTTCGCATCTCAGATATAAGTCAAGAAAATTATCCTCATTCACAGCCATGTTTTCTTCTATGTATGTACATGTATGTACACGTGTATTGCTGCATAGGCCTATGCCGCCAGTGACCTGACGCATGAGTCTCAAAGTTTGGGTCTCTTCCGGTGAGGTCTTTGGCGATATGTTAGCTCAGATGTGGAGCTGGTGAGTGTCTCATCATCCTCCAACAAAGTTGAGGTTCGCAGCTAAGATATAAGTCATGAAAATGTTCCTCATTCGCAGCCATGTTTACTTCTGTTTATGTATATGTACACGTGTATTACGGCATGGGCCTACGCCGCCAGTGACCTTACGCTTGATTCTCAAAGTTTGGGTCTCTTCCGGTGAGAATTTTGGCGATATGTGAGCTCAGATGTGGAGCTGGTGAGTGTCTCATCATCCTCCTACAAAGTTGAGGTTCGCAGCTCCGATATAAGTCGAGAAAATTATCCTCCTTCGCAGCCATGTTTACTTCTGTTTATGTATGTACACGTGGATTGCTGCATAGGCCTATGCCGCCAGTAACCTGACGCATGAGTCTCAACGTTTGGGTCCCTTCCGGTGAGAATTTTGGCGATATGTTAGCTCAGATGTGGATCTGGTGAGTGTTTCATCATCCTCCAACAAAGTTGAGGTTCGCAGCTCAGATATAAGTCGAGAAAATTATCCTCATTCGCCACCATGTTTACTTTTGTTTATGTATGTACACGTGTATTGCTGCATAGGCCTATGCCGCCAGTGACCTGACGCATGAGTCTCAAAGTTTGGTTCTCTTCCGGTGAGATTTTTGGCGATATGTTAGCTCAGATGTGGAGCTGGTAAGTGTCTCATCATCCTCCAACAAAGTTGAGGTTCGCATCTCAGATATAAGTCGAGAAAATTATCCTCCTTCGCAGCCATGTTTACTTCTGTTTATGTATGTACACGTGTATTACGGCATAGGCCTATGCCGCCAGTGACCTTACGCTTGAGTCTCAAAGTTGTGGTCTCTTCCGGTGAGAATTTTGGCGATATGTGAGCTCAGATGTGGAGCTGGTGAGTGTCTCATCATCCTCCTACAAAGTTGAGGTTCGCAGCTAAGATATAAGTCATGAACATTTTCCTCATTCGCAGCCATGTTTACTTCTGTTTATGTATATGTACACGTGTATTACGGCATAGGCCTACGCCGCCAGTGACCTTACGCTTGAGTCTCAAAGTTTGGGTCTCTTCCGGTGAGAATTTTGGCGATATGTTAGCTCAGATGTGGAGCTGGTGAGTGTCTCTTCATTCTCCAACAAAGTTGAGGTTCGCAGCTCAGATACAAGTCGAGAAAATTATCCTCATTCGCCACCATGTTTACTTTTGTTTATGTATGTACACGTGTATTGCTGCATAGGCCTATGCCGCCAGTGACCTGACGCATGAGTCTCAAAGTTTGGGTCCCTTCTGGTGAGTATTTTGGCGATATGTTAGCTCAGATGTGGAGCTGGGGAGTGTCTCATCATCTTCCAACAAAGTTGAGGTTCGCATCTCAGATATAAGTCAAGAAAATTATCCTCATTTACAGCCATGTTTTCTTCTATGTATGTACATGTATGTACACGTGTATTGCTGCATAGGCCTATGCCGCCAGTGACCTGACGCATGAGTCTCAAAGTTTGGGTCTCTTCCGGTGAGGTCTTTGGCGATATGTTAGCTCAGATGTGGAGCTGGTGAGTGTCTCATCATCCTCCAACAAAGTTGAGGTTCGCAGCTAAGATATAAGTCATGAAAATGTTCCTCATTCGCAGCCATGTTTACTTCTGTTTATGTATATGTACACGTGTATTACGGCATAGGCCTACGCCGCCAGTGACCTTACGCTTGAGTCTCAAAGTTTGGGTCTCTTCCGGTGAGAATTTTGGCGATATGTGAGCTCAGATGTGGAGCTGGTGAGTGTCTCATCATCCTCCTACAAAGTTGAGGTTCGCAGCTCCGATATAAGTCGAGAAAATTATCCTCCTTCGCAGCCATGTTTACTTCTGTTTATGTATGTACACGTGGATTGCTGCATAGGCCTATGCCGCCAGTAACCTGACGCATGAGTCTCAACGTTTGGGTCCCTTCCGGTGCGAATTTTGGCGATATGTTAGCTCAGATGTGGATCTGGTGAGTGTTTCATCATCCTCCAACAAAGTTGAGGTTCGCAGCTCAGATATAAGTCGAGAAAATTATCCTCATTCGCCACCATGTTTACTTTTGTTTATGTATGTACACGTGTATTGCTGCATAGGCCTATGCCGCCAGTGACCTGACGCATGAGTCTCAAAGTTTGGTTCTCTTCCGGTGAGATTTTTAGCGATATGTTAGCTCAGATGTGGAGCTGGTAAGTGTCTCATCATCCTCCAACAAAGTTGAGGTTCGCATCTCAGATATAAGTCGAGAAAATTATCCTCCTTCGCAGCCATGTTTACTTCTGTTTATGTATGTACACGTGTATTACGGCATAGGCCTATGCCGCCAGTGACCTTACGCTTGAGTCTCAAAGTTGTGGTCTCTTCTGGTGAGTATTTTGGCGATATGTTAGCTCAGATGTGGAGCTGGTGAGTGTCTCATCATCTTCCAACAAAGTTGAGGTTCGCATCTCAGATATAAGTCAAGAAAATTATCCTCATTCACAGCCATGTTTTCTTCTATGTATGTAAATGTATGTACACGTGTATTGCTGCATAGGCCTATGCCGCCAGTGACCTGACGCATGAGTCTCAAAGTTTGGGTCTCTTCCGGTGAGGTCTTTGGCGATATGTTAGCTCAGATGTGGAGCTGGGGAGTGTCTCATCATCTTCCAACAAAGTTGAGGTTCGCATCTCAGATATAAGTCAAGAAAATTATCCTCATTCACAGCCATGTTTTCTTCTATGTATGTACATGTATGTACACGTGTATTGCTGCATAGGCCTATCCCGCCAGTGACCTGACGCATGAGTCTCAAAGTTTGGGTCTCTTCCGGTGAGGTCTTTGGCGATATGTTAGCTCAGATGTGGAGCTGGTGAGTGTCTCATCATCCTCCAACAAAGTTGAGGTTCGCAGCTAAGATATAAGTCATGAAAATGTTCCTCATTCGCAGCCATGTTTACTTCTGTTTATGTATATGTACACGTGTATTACGGCATAGGCCTACGCCGCCAGTGACCTTACGCTTGAGTCTCAAAGTTTGGGTCTCTTCCGGTGAGAATTTTGGCGATATGTGAGCTCAGATGTGGAGCTGGTGAGTGTCTCATCATCCTCCTACAAAGTTGAGGTTCGCAGCTAAGATATAAGTCATGAACATTTTCCTCATTCGCAGCCATGTTTACTTCTGTTTATGTATATGTACACGTGTATTACGGCATAGGCCTACGCCGCCAGTGACCTTACGCTTGAGTCTCAAAGTTTGGGTCTCTTCCGGTGAGAATTTTGGCGATATGTTAGCTCAGATGTGGAGCTGGTGAGTGTCTCTTCATTCTCCAACAAAGTTGAGGTTCGCAGCTCAGATACAAGTCGAGAAAATTATCCTCATTCGCCACCATGTTTACTTTTGTTTATGTATGTACACGTGTATTGCTGCATAGGCCTATGCCGCCAGTGACCTGACGCATGAGTCTCAAAGTTTGGGTCCCTTCTGGTGAGTATTTTGGCGATATGTTAGCTCAGATGTGGAGCTGGGGAGTGTCTCATCATCTTCCAACAAAGTTGAGGTTCGCATCTCAGATATAAGTCAAGAAAATTATCCTCATTTACAGCCATGTTTTCTTCTATGTATGTACATGTATGTACACGTGTATTGCTGCATAGGCCTATGCCGCCAGTGACCTGACGCATGAGTCTCAAAGTTTGGGTTTCTTCCGGTGAGGTCTTTGGCGATATGTTAGCTCAGATGTAGAGCTGGTGAGTGTCTCATCATCCTCCAACAAAGTTGAGGTTCGCAGCTAAGATATAAGTCATGAAAATGTTCCTCATTCGCAGCCATGTTTACTTCTGTTTATGTATATGTACACGTGTATTACGGCATAGGCCTACGCCGCCAGTGACCTTACGCTTGAGTCTCAAAGTTTGGGTCTCTTCCGGTGAGAATTTTGGCGATATGTGAGCTCAGATGTGGAGCTGGTGAGTGTCTCATCATCCTCCTACAAAGTTGAGGTTCGCAGCTCCGATATAAGTCGAGAAAATTATCCTCATTCGCCACCATGTTTACTTTTGTTTATGTATGTACACGTGTATTGCTGCATAGGCCTATGCCGCCAGTGACCTGACGCATGAGTCTCAAAGTTTGGTTCTCTTCCGGTGAGATTTTTGGCGATATGTTAGCTCAGATGTGGAGCTGGTAAGTGTCTCATCATCCTCCAACAAAGTTGAGGTTCGCATCTCAGATATAAGTCGAGAAAATTATCCTCCTTCGCAGCCATGTTTACTTCTGTTTATGTATGTACACGTGTATTACGGCATAGGCCTATGCCGCCAGTGACCTTACGCTTGAGTCTCAAAGTTGTGGTCTCTTCTGGTGAGTATTTTGGCGATATGTTAGCTCAGATGTGGAGCTGGTGAGTGTCTCATCATCTTCCAACAAAGTTGAGGTTCGCATCTCAGATATAAGTCAAGAAAATTATCCTCATTCACAGCCATGTTTTCTTCTATTTATGTAAATGTATGTACACGTGTATTGCTGCATAGGCCTATGCCGCCAGTGACCTGACGCATGAGTCTCAAAGTTTGGGTCTCTTCCGGTGAGGTCTTTGGCAATATGTTAGCTCAGATGTGGAGCTGGGGAGTGTCTCATCATCTTCCAACAAAGTTGAGGTTCGCATCTCAGATATAAGTCAAGAAAATTATCCTCATTCACAGCCATGTTTTCTTCTATGTATGTACATGTATGTACACGTGTATTGCTGCATAGGCCTATCCCGCCAGTGACCTGACGCATGAGTCTCAAAGTTTGGGTCTCTTCCGGTGAGGTCTTTGGCGATATGTTAGCTCAGATGTGGAGCTGGTGAGTGTCTCATCATCCTCCAACAAAGTTGAGGTTCGCAGCTAAGATATAAGTCATGAAAATGTTCCTCATTCGCAGCCATGTTTACTTCTGTTTATGTATATGTACACGTGTATTACGGCATAGGCCTACGCCGCTAGTGACCTTACGCTTGAGTCTCAAAGTTTGGGTCTCTTCCGGTGAGAATTTTGGCGATATGTGAGCTCAGATGTGGAGCTGGTGAGTGTCTCATCATCCTCCTACAAAGTTGAGGTTCGCAGCTCCGATATAAGTCGAGAAAATTATCCTCCTTCGCAGCCATGTTTACTTCTGTTTATGTATGTACACGTGGATTGCTGCATAGGCCTATGCCGCCAGTGACCTTACGCTTGAGTCTCAAAGTTTAGGTCTCTTCCGGTGAGAATTTTGGCGATATGTTAGCTCAGATGTGGAGCTGGTGAGTGTCTCTTCATTCTCCAACAAAGTTGAGGTTCGCAGCTCAGATACAAGTCGAGAAAATTATCCTCATTCGCCACCATGTTTACTTTTGTTTATGTATGTACACGTGTATTGCTGCATAGGCCTATGCCGCCAGTGACCTGACGCATGAGTCTCAAAGTTTGGGTCCCTTCTGGTGAGTATTTTGGCGATATGTTAGCTCAGATGTGGAGCTGGGGAGTGTCTCATCATCTTCCAACAAAGTTGAGGTTCGCATCTCAGATATAAGTCAAGAAAATTATCCTCATTTACAGCCATGTTTTCTTCTATGTATGTACATGTATGTACACGTGTATTGCTGCATAGGCCTATGCCGCCAGTGACCTGACGCATGAGTCTCAAAGTTTGGGTCTCTTCCGGTGAGGTCTTTGGCGATATGTTAGCTCAGATGTGGAGCTGGTGAGTGTCTCATCATCCTCCAACAAAGTTGAGGTTCGCAGCTAAGATATAAGTCATGAAAATGTTCCTCATTCGCAGCCATGTTTACTTCTGTTTATGTATATGTACACGTGTATTACGGCATAGGCCTACGCCGCCAGTGACCTTACGCTTGAGTCTCAAAGTTTGGGTCTCTTCCGGTGAGAATTTTGGCGATATGTTAGCTCA
Organism: Crossaster papposus; assembly: GCA_037893245.1. Lineage (NCBI taxonomy): Eukaryota > Metazoa > Echinodermata > Asteroidea > Velatida > Solasteridae > Crossaster > Crossaster papposus. The sequence continues at coordinate 187,475 of JBAIAA010000178.1, forward strand.
GATGTGGAGCTGGTGAGTGTCTCTTCATTCTCCAACAAAGTTGAGGTTCGCAGCTCAGATACAAGTCGAGAAAATTATCCTCATTCGCCACCATGTTTACTTTTGTTTATGTATGTACACGTGTATTGCTGCATAGGCCTATGCCGCCAGTGACCTGACGCATGAGTCTCAAAGTTTGGGTCCCTTCTGGTGAGTATTTTGGCGATATGTTAGCTCAGATGTGGATCTGGTGAGTGTTTCATCATCCTCCAACAAAGTTGAGGTTCGCAGCTCAGATATAAGTCGAGAAAATTATCCTCATTCGCCACCATGTTTACTTTTGTTTATGTATGTACACGTGTATTGCTGCATAGGCCTATGCCGCCAGTGACCTGACGCATGAGTCTCAAAGTTTGGTTCTCTTCCGGTGAGATTTTTGGCGATATGTTAGCTCAGATGTGGAGCTGGTAAGTGTCTCATCATCCGCCAACAAAGTTGAGGTTCGCATCTCAGATATAAGTCGGGAAAATTATCCTCCTTCGCAGCCATGTTTACTTCTGTTTATGTATGTACACGTGTATTACGGCATAGGCCTATGCCGCCAGTGACCTTACGCTTGAGTCTCAAAGTTGTGGTCTCTTCTGGTGAGTATTTTGGCGATATGTTAGCTCAGATGTGGAGCTGGTTAGTGTCTCATCATCTTCCAACAAAGTTGAGGTTCGCATCTCAGATATAAGTCAAGAAAATTATCCTCATTCACAGCCATGTTTTCTTCTATGTATGTAAATGTATGTACACGTGTATTGCTGCATAGGCCTATGCCGCCAGTGACCTGACGCATGAGTCTCAAAGTTTGGGTCTCTTCCGGTGAGGTCTTTGGCAATATGTTAGCTCAGATGTGGAGCTGGGGAGTGTCTCATCATCTTCCAACAAAGTTGAGGTTCGCATCTCAGATATAAGTCAAGAAAATTATCCTCATTCACAGCCATGTTTTCTTCTATGTATGTACATGTATGTACACGTGTATTGCTGCATAGGCCTATCCCGCCAGTGACCTGACGCATGAGTCTCAAAGTTTGGGTCTCTTCCGGTGAGGTCTTTGGCGATATGTTAGCTCAGATGTGGAGCTGGTGAGTGTCTCATCATCCTCCAACAAAGTTGAGGTTCGCAGCTAAGATATAAGTCATGAAAATGTTCCTCATTCGCAGCCATGTTTACTTCTGTTTATGTATATGTACACGTGTATTACGGCATAGGCCTACGCCGCCAGTGACCTTACGCTTGAGTCTCAAAGTTTGGGTCTCTTCCGGTGAGAATTTTGGCGATATGTGAGCTCAGATGTGGAGCTGGTGAGTGTCTCATCATCCTCCTACAAAGTTGAGGTTCGCAGCTCCGATATAAGTCGAGAAAATTATCCTCCTTCGCAGCCATGTTTACTTCTGTTTATGTATGTACACGTGGATTGCTGCATAGGCCTATGCCGCCAGTGACCTGACGCATGAGTCTCAAAGTTTGGGTTCCTTCCGGTAAGAATTTTGGTGATATTTTAGCTCAGATGTGGAGCTGGTGAGTGTCTCATCATCCTCCAACAAATTTGAGGTTCGCATCTCAGATATAAGTCGAGAAAATTATCCTCCTTCACAGCAATGTTTGCTTCTGTTTATGTATGCACACGTGTATTGCTGCATAGGTCTATGCCGCCAGTGACCTGACGCATGAGTCTCAACGTTTGGGTCCCTTCTGGTGAGTATTTTGGCGATATGTTAGCTCAGATGTGGAGCTGGTGAGTGTCTCATCATCCTCCAACAAATTTGAGGTTCGCATCTCAGATATAAGTCGAGAAAATTATCCTCCTTCACAGCAATGTTTGCTTCTGTTTATGTATGCACACGTGTATTGCTGCATAGGTCTATGCCGCCAGTGACCTGACGCATGAGTCTCAACGTTTGGGTCCCTTCTGGTGAGTATTTTGGCGATATGTTAGCTCAGATGTGGACCTTCTGAGTGTCTCTTCATTCTCCAACAAAGTTGAGGTTTGCAGCTCAGATATAAGTCGAGAAAATTGTCCTCATTCGCAGCCATGTTTAATTATGTGTATGTATGTACACGTGTATTGCCGCATAGACCTATGCCGCCAGTGACCTGATGCATGAGTCTCAAAGTTTGGGTCCCTTCTGGTGAGTATTTTGGCGATATGTTAGCTCAGATGTGGAGCTGGTGAGTGTCTCATCATCCTCTAACAAAGTTGAGGTTCGCATCTCAGATATAAGTCGAGAAAAGTATCCTCCTTCGCAGCCATATTTACTTCTGTTTATGTATGTACACGTGTATTGCAGCATAGACCTATGCCGCCAGTGACCTGACGCATGAGTCTCAAAGTTTGGGTCCGTTCTGGTGAGTATTTTGGCGATATGATAGCTCAGATGTGGAGCTGGTGAGTGTCTATTCATTCTCCAACAAAGTTGAGGTTCACAGCTCAGATATAAGTCGAGAAAATTGTCCTCATTCGCAGCCATGTTTACTTTTGTTTATGTATGTACACGTGTATTGCTGCATAGGCCTATGCCGCCAGTGACCTGACGCATGAGTCTCAAAGTTTGGGTTCCTTCCGGACTTGTTCCGGTAAGAATTTTGGTGATATTTTAGCTCAGATGTGGAGCTGGTGAGTGTCTCATCATCCTCCAACAAAGTTGAGGTTCGCATCTCACATATAAGTCGAGAAAATTATCCTCCTTCACAGCAATGTTCACTTCTGTTTATGTATGCACACGTGTATTGCTGCATAGTCGTCTGCCGCCAGTGACCTGACGCATGAGTCTCAAAGTTTGGGTCCCTTCTGGTGAGTATTTTGGCGATATGTTAGCTCAGATGTGGATCTGGTGAGTGTCTCTTCATTCTCCAACAAAGTTGAGGTTCACAGCTCAGATATAAGTCGAGAAAATTGTCCTCATTCGCAGCCATGTTTTCTTCTATGTATGTACATGTATGTACACGTGTATTGCTGCATAGGTCTATGCCGCCAGTGACCTGACGCATGAGTCTCAAAGTTTGGGTCCCTTCCGGTGAGGTTTTTGGCGATATGTTAGCTCAGATGTGGAGCTGGTGAGTGTCTGATCATCCTCCAACAAAGTTGAGGTTCGCAGCTAAGATATAAGTCATGAACATTTCACTCATTCGCAGCCATGTTTACTTCTGTTTATGTATATGTACACGTGTATTACGGCATAGGCCTATGCCGCTAGTGACCTGACGCATGAGTCTCAAAGTTTGTGTCCCTTCTGGTGAGTATTTTGGCGATATGTTAGCTCAGATGTGGAGCTGGTGAGTGTCTCTTCATTCTCCAACAAAGTTGAGGTTCGCAGCTCAGATACAAGTCGAGAAAATTATCCTCATTCGCCACCATGTTTACTTTTGTTTATGTATGTACACGTGTATTGCTGCATAGGCCTATGCCGCCAGTGACCTGACGCATGAGTCTCAAAGTTTGGGTCTCTTCTGGTGAGTATTTTGGCGATATGTTAGCTTAGATGTGGAGCTGGGGAGTGTCTCATCATCTTCCAACAAAGTTGAGGTTCGAATCTCAGATATAAGTCGAGAAAATTATCCTCCTTCGCAGCCATGTTTACTTCTGTTTATGTATGTACACGTGTATTGCTGCATAGGCCTATGCCGCCAGTAACCTGACGCATGAGTCTCAACGGTTGGGTCCCTTCCGGTGAGAAGTTTGGCGATATGTTAGCTTAGATGTGGATCTGGTGAGTGTCTCATCATCCTCCAACAAAGTTGAGGTTCGCAGCTCAGATATAAGTCGAGAAAATTATCCTCATTCGCAGCCATGTTTACTTCTGTTTATGTATGTACACGTGTATTACGGCATAGGCCTATGCCGCCAGTGACCTTACGCTTGAGTCTCAAAGTTGTAGTCTCTTCCGGTGAGTATTTTGGCGATATGTTAGCTCAGATGTTGAGCTGGTGAGTGTCTCTTCATTCTCCAACAAAGTTGAGGTTCGCAGCTCAGAAATAAGTCCAGAAAATTGTCCTCATTCGCAGCCATGTTTACTTTTGTTTATGTATGTACACGTGTATTGCTGCATAGGCCTATGCCGCCAGTGACCTGACGCATGAGTCTCAAAGTTTGGGTTCCTTCCGGTAAGAATTTTGGTGATATTTTAGCTCAGATGTGGAGCTGGTGAGTGTCTCATCATCCTCCAACAAAGTTGAGGTTCGCATATCAGATATAAGTCGAGAAAATTATCCTCCTTCACAGCAATGTTTGCTTCTGTTTATGTATGCACACGTGTATTGCTGCATAGGCCTATGCCGCCAGTGACCTGACGAATGAGTCTCAAAGTTTGGGTCCCTTCTGGTGAGTATTTTGGCGATATGTTAGCTCAGATGTGGAGCTGGTGAGTGTCTCTTCATTCTCCAACAAAGTTGAGGTTTGCAGCTCAGATATAAGTCGAGAAAATTGTCCTCATTCGCAGCCATGTTTAATTATGTGTATGTATGTACACGTGTATTGCCGTATAGACCTATGCCGCCAGTGACCTGATGCATGAGTCTCAAAGTTTGGGTCCCTTCTGGTGAGTATTTTGGCGATATGTTAGCTCAGATGTGGAGCTGGTGAGTGTCTCTTCATTCTCCAACAAAGTTGAGGTTCGCAGCTCAGAAATAAGTCCAGAAAATTGTCCTCATTCGCAGCCATGTTTACTTTTGTTTATGTATGTACACGTGTATTGCTGCATAGGCCTATGCCGCCAGTGACCTGACGCATGAGTCTCAAAGTTTGGTTCTCTTCCGGTGAGTATTTTGGCGATATGTTAGCTTAGATGTGGAGCTGGGGAGTGTCTCATCATCTTCCAACAAAGTTGAGGTTCGAATCTCAGATATAAGTCGAGAAAATTATCCTCCTTCGCAGCCATGTTTACTTCTGTTTATGTATGTACACGTGTATTGCTGCATAGGCCTATGCCGCCAGTAACCTGACGCATGAGTCTCAACGGTTGGGTCCCTTCCGGTGAGAAGTTTGGCGATATGTTAGCTCAGATGTGGATCTGGTGAGTGTCTCATCATCCTCCAACAAAGTTGAGGTTCGCAGCTCAGATATAAGTCGAGAAAATTATCCTCATTCGCAGCCATGTTTACTTCTGTTTATGTATGTACACGTGTATTACGGCATAGGCCTATGCCGCCAGTGACCTTACGCTTGAGTCTCAAAGTTGTAGTCTCTTCCGGTGAGTATTTTGGCGATATGTTAGCTCAGATGTTGAGCTGGTGAGTGTCTCTTCATTCTCCAACAAAGTTGAGGTTCGCAGCTCAGAAATAAGTCCAGAAAATTGTCCTCATTCGCAGCCATGTTTACTTTTGTTTATGTATGTACACGTGTATTGCTGCATAGGCCTATGCCGCCAGTGACCTGACGCATGAGTCTCAAAGTTTGGGTTCCTTCCGGTAAGAATTTTGGTGATATTTTAGCTCAGATGTGGAGCTGGTGAGTGTCTCATCATCCTCCAACAAAGTTGAGGTTCGCATATCAGATATAAGTCGAGAAAATTATCCTCCTTCACAGCAATGTTTGCTTCTGTTTATGTATGCACACGTGTATTGCTGCATAGGCCTATGCCGCCAGTGACCTGACGAATGAGTCTCAAAGTTTGGGTCCCTTCTGGTGAGTATTTTGGCGATATGTTAGCTCAGATGTGGAGCTGGTGAGTGTCTCTTCATTCTCCAACAAAGTTGAGGTTTGCAGCTCAGATATAAGTCGAGAAAATTGTCCTCATTCGCAGCCATGTTTAATTATGTGTATGTATGTACACGTGTATTGCCGTATAGACCTATGCCGCCAGTGACCTGATGCATGAGTCTCAAAGTTTGGGTCCCTTCTGGTGAGTATTTTGGCGATATGTTAGCTCAGATGTGGAGCTGGTGAGTGTCTCTTCATTCTCCAACAAAGTTGAGGTTCGCAGCTCAGAAATAAGTCCAGAAAATTGTCCTCATTCGCAGCCATGTTTACTTTTGTTTATGTATGTACACGTGTATTGCTGCATAGGCCTATGCCGCCAGTGACCTGACGCATGAGTCTCAAAGTTTGGTTCTCTTCCGGTGAGATTTTTGGCGATATGTTAGCTCAGATGTGGAGCTGGTAAGTGTCTCATCATCCTCCAACAAAGTTGAGGTTCGCATCTCAGATATAAGTCGAGAAAATTATCCTCCTTCGCAGCCATGTTTACTTCTGTTTATGTACGTACACGTGTATTACGGCATAAGCCTATGCCGCCAGTGACCTTACGCTTGAGTCTCAAAGTTGTGGTCTCTTCTGGTGAGTATTTTGGCGATATGTTAGCTCAGATGTGGAGCTGGTGAGTGTCTCATCATCTTCCAACAAAGTTGAGGTTCGCATCTCAGATATAAGTCAAGAAAATTATCCTCATTCACAGCCATGTTTTCTTCTATGTATGTAAATGTATGTACACGTGTATTGCTGCATAGGCCTATGCCGCCAGTGACCTGACGCATGAGTCTCAAAGTTTGGGTCTCTTCCGGTGAGGTCTTTGGCGATATGTTAGCTCAGATGTGGAGCTGGGGAGTGTCTCATCATCTTCCAACAAAGTTAAGGTTCGCATCTCAGATATAAGTCGAGAAAAGTATCCTCCTTCGCAGCCATATTTACTTCTGTTTATGTATGTACACGTGTATTGCAGCATAGACCTATGCCGCCAGTGACCTGACGCATGAGTCTCAAAGTTTGGGTCCCTTCTGGTGAGTATTTTGGCGATATGTTAGCTCAGATGTGGAGCTGGTGAGTGTCTCTTCATTCTCCAACAAAGTTGAGGTTCGAAGCTCAGAAATAAGTCCAGAAAATTGTCCTCATTCGCAGCCATGTTTACTTTTGTTTATGTATGTACACGTGTATTGCTGCATAGGCCTATGCCGCCAGTGACCTGACGCATGAGTCTCAAAGTTTGGGTTCCTTCCGGTAAGAATTTTGGTGATATTTTAGCTCAGATGTGGAGCTGGTGAGTGTCTCATCATCCTCTAACAAAGTTGAGGTTCGCATCTCAGATATAAGTCGAGAAAATTATCCTCCTTCACAGCAATGTTTGCTTCTGTTTATGTATGCACACGTGTATTGCTGCATAGGCCTATGCCGCCAGTGACCTGACGAATGAGTCTCAAAGTTTGGGTCCCTTCTGGTGAGTATTTTGGCGATATGTTAGCTCAGATGTGGAGCTGGTGAGTGTCTTTTCATTCTTCAACAAAGTTGAGGTTCACAGCTCAGATATAAGTCGAGAAAATTGTCCTCATTCGCAGCCATGTTTTCTTCTATGTATGTACATGTATGTACACGTGTATTGCTGCATAGGCCTATGCCGACAGTGACCTGACGCATGAGTCTCAAAGTTTGGGTCCCTTCCGGTGAGGTTTTTGGCGATATGTTAGCTCAGATGTGGAGCTGGTGAGTGTCTCATCATCCTCCAACAAAGTTGAGGTTAGTCTTGGTGCAAGACGTCCCTGTTTTGTATTTCCATGAACCCACGAACCGCTATCACAGGAACGTCTTGGGAATCTTGTGAATTCTGCTCGGGAAATTCCGAGCAGAATTCAGTGTGCGTATGCATACATTATGACGTAGCTTGTATAACCGATGAGCGCGTGCGACGAATCATTCAAGTCATGAGTCTAGTACCTACACGTCTGCATGATTTAGTTCACGTTGTATGCGTAGAATTCAGCGGAACGGTACCATTCTGTACAGCTTATTACCAATGCACTTATTGCTGTTAGTGAGCGTGCGCTAATATTTTATTGCCGTTTGTTGAATTATGCATTTCTTGTTCAGTAAGACCACGCCCTCTTTTACCACAAGATTCCCAAGACGTTCCTGTGATAGCGGTTCGTGGGTGATAGCGGTTGGTGGAGTGATAGCAGGGACGTCTTGCACCAAGACTAAGTTGAGGTTCGCAGCTAAGATATAAGTCATGAACATTTTCCTCATTCGCAGCCATGTTTACTTCTGTTTATGTATATGTACACGTGTATTACGGCATAGGCCTACGCTGCCAGTGACCTTACGCTTGAGTCTCAAAGTTTGGGTCTCTTCCGGTGAGAATTTTGGCGATATGTTAGCTCAGATGTGGAGCTGGTGAGTGTCTCTTCATTCTCCAACAAAGTTGAGGTTCGCAGCTCAGATACAAATCGAGAAAATTATCCTCATTCGCCACCATGTTTACTTTTGTTTATGTATGTACACGTGTATTGCTGCATAGGCCTATGCCGCCAGTGACCTGACGCATGAGTCTCAAAGTTTGGGTCCCTTCTGGTGAGTATTTTGGCGATATGTTAGCTCAGATGTGGAGCTGGGGAGTGTCTCATCATCTTCCAACAAAGTTGAGGTTCGCATCTCAGATATAAGTCAAGAAAATTATCCTCATTTACAGCCATGTTTTCTTCTATGTATGTACATGTATGTACACGTGTATTGCTGCATAGGCCTACACCGCCAGTGACCTGACGCATGAGTCTCAAAGTTTGGGTCTCTTCCGGTGAGGTCTTTGGCGATATGTTAGCTCAGATGTGGAGCTGGTGAGTGTCTCATCATCCTCCAACAAAGTTGAGGTTCGCAGCTCCGATATAAGTCGAGAAAATTATCCTCCTTCGCAGCCATGATTACTTCTGTTTATGTATGTACACGTGGATTGCTGCATAGGCCTATGCCGCTAGTAACCTGACGCATGAGTCTCAACGTTTGGGTCCCTTCCGGTGAGAATTTTGGCGATATGTTAGCTCAGATGTGGATCTGGTGAGTGTTTCATCATCCTCCAACAAAGTTGAGGTTCGCAGCTCAGATATAAGTCGAGAAAATTATCCTCATTCGCAACCATGTTTACTTTTGTTTATGTATGTACACGTGTATTGCTGCATAGGCCTATGCCGCCAGTGACCTGACGCATGAGTCTCAAAGTTTGGTTCTTTTCCGGTGAGATTTTTGGCGATATGTTAGCTCAGATGTGGAGCTGGTAAGTGTCTCATCATCCTCCAACAAAGTTGAGGTTCGCATCTCAGATATAAGTCGAGAAAATTATCCTCCTTCGCAGCCATGTTTACTTCTGTTTATGTATGTACACGTGTATTACGGCATAGGCCTATGCCGCCAGTGACCTTACGCTTGAGTCTCAAAGTTGTGGTCTCTTCTGGTGAGTATTTTGGCGATATGTTAGCTCAGATGTGGAGCTGGTGAGTGTCTCATCATCTTCCAACAAAGTTGAGGTTCGCATCTCAGATATAAGTCAAGAAAATTATCCTCATTCACAGCCATGTTTTCTTCTATGTATGTAAATGTATGTACACGTGTATTGCTGCATAGGCCTATGCCGCCAGTGACCTGACGCATGAGTCTCAAAGTTTGGGTCTCTTCCGGTGAGGTCTTTGGCGATATGTTAGCTCAGATGTGGAGCTGGGGAGTGTCTCATCATCTTCCAACAAAGTTGAGGTTCGCATCTCAGATATAAGTCGAGAAAAGTATCCTCCTTCGCAGCCATATTTACTTCTGTTTATGTATGTACACGTGTATTGCAGCATAGACCTATGCCGCCAGTGACCTGACGCATGAGTCTCAAAGTTTGGGTCCCTTCTGGTGAGTATTTTGGCGATATGTTAGCTCAGATGTGGAGCTGGTGAGTGTCTTTTCATTCTTCAACAAAGTTGAGGTTCACAGCTCAGATATAAGTCGAGAAAATTGTCCTCATTCGCAGCCATGTTTTCTTCTATGTATGTACATGTATGTACACGTGTATTGCTGCATAGGCCTATGCCGACAGTGACCTGACGCATGAGTCTCAAAGTTTGGGTCCCTTCCGGTGAGGTTTTTGGCGATATGTTAGCTCAGATGTGGAGCTGGTGAGTGTCTCATCATCCTCCAACAAAGTTGAGGTTCGCAGCTAAGATATAAGTCATGAACATTTTCCTCATTCGCAGCCATGTTTACTTCTGTTTATGTATATGTACACGTGTATTACGGCATAGGCCTACGCCGCCAGTGACCTTACGCTTGAGTCTCAAAGTTTGGGTCTCTTCCGGTGAGAATTTTGGCGATATGTTAGCTCAGATGTGGAGCTGGTGAGTGTCTCTTCATTCTCCAACAAAGTTGAGGTTCGCAGCTCAGATACAAGTCGAGAAAATTATCCTCATTCGCCACCATGTTTACTTTTGTTTATGTATGTACACGTGTATTGCTGCATAGGCCTATGCCGCCAGTGACCTGACGCATGAGTCTCAAAGTTTGGGTCCCTTTTGGTGAGTATTTTGGCGATATGTTAGCTCAGATGTGGAGCTGGGGAGTGTCTCATCATCTTCCAACAAAGTTGAGGTTCGCATCTCAGATATAAGTCAAGAAAATTATCCTCATTCACAGCCATGTTTTCTTCTATGTATGTACATGTATGTACACGTGTATTGCTGCATAGGCCTATGCCGCCAGTGACCTGACGCATGAGTCTCAAAGTTTGGGTCTCTTCCGGTGAGGTCTTTGGCGATATGTTAGCTCAGATGTGGAGCTGGTGAGTGTCTCATCATCCTCCAACAAAGTTGAGGTTCGCAGCTCCGATATAAGTCGAGAAAATTATCCTCCTTCGCAGCCATGATTACTTCTGTTTATGTATGTACACGTGGATTGCTGCATAGGCCTATGCCGCTAGTAACCTGACGCATGAGTCTCAACGTTTGGGTCCCTTCCGGTGAGAATTTTGGCGATATGTTAGCTCAGATGTGGATCTGGTGAGTGTTTCATCATCCTCCAACAAAGTTGAGGTTCGCAGCTCAGATATAAGTCGAGAAAATTATCCTCATTCGCAACCATGTTTACTTTTGTTTATGTATGTACACGTGTATTGCTGCATAGGCCTATGCCGCCAGTGACCTGACGCATGAGTCTCAAAGTTTGGTTCTCTTCCGGTGAGATTTTTGGCGATATGTTAGCTCAGATGTGGAGCTGGTAAGTGTCTCATCATCCTCCAACAAAGTTGAGGTTCGCATCTCAGATATAAGTCGAGAAAATTATCCTCCTTCGCAGCCATGTTTACTTCTGTTTATGTATGTACACGTGTATTACGGCATAGGCCTATGCCGCCAGTGACCTTACGCTTGAGTCTCAAAGTTGTGGTCTCTTCTGGTGAGTATTTTGGCGATATGTTAGCTCAGATGTGGAGCTGGTGAGTGTCTCATCATCTTCCAACAAAGTTGAGGTTCGCATCTCAGATATAAGTCAAGAAAATTATCCTCATTCACAGCCATGTTTTCTTCTATGTATGTAAATGTATGTACACGTGTATTGCTGCATAGGCCTATGCCGCCAGTGACCTGACGCATGAGTCTCAAAGTTTGGGTCTCTTCCGGTGAGGTCTTTGGCGATATGTTAGCTCAGATGTGGAGCTGGGGAGTGTCTCATCATCTTCCAACAAAGTTGAGGTTCGCATCTCAGATATAAGTCGAGAAAAGTATCCTCCTTCGCAGCCATATTTACTTCTGTTTATGTATGTACACGTGTATTGCAGCATAGACCTATGCCGCCAGTGACCTGACGCATGAGTCTCAAAGTTTGGGTCCCTTCTGGTGAGTATTTTGGCGATATGTTAGCTCAGATGTGGAGCTGGTGAGTGTCTTTTCATTCTTCAACAAAGTTGAGGTTCACAGCTCAGATATAAGTCGAGAAAATTGTCCTCATTCGCAGCCATGTTTTCTTCTATGTATGTACATGTATGTACACGTGTATTGCTGCATAGGCCTATGCCGACAGTGACCTGACGCATGAGTCTCAAAGTTTGGGTCCCTTCCGGTGAGGTTTTTGGCGATATGTTAGCTCAGATGTGGAGCTGGTGAGTGTCTCATCATCCTCCAACAAAGTTGAGGTTCGCAGCTAAGATATAAGTCATGAACATTTTCCTCATTCGCAGCCATGTTTACTTCTGTTTATGTATATGTACACGTGTATTACGGCATAGGCCTACGCCGCCAGTGACCTTACGCTTGAGTCTCAAAGTTTGGGTCTCTTCCGGTGAGAATTTTGGCGATATGTTAGCTCAGATGTGGAGCTGGTGAGTGTCTCTTCATTCTCCAACAAAGTTGAGGTTCGCAGCTCAGATACAAGTCGAGAAAATTATCCTCATTCGCCACCATGTTTACTTTTGTTTATGTATGTACACGTGTATTGCTGCATAGGCCTATGCCGCCAGTGACCTGACGCATGAGTCTCAAAGTTTGGGTCCCTTTTGGTGAGTATTTTGGCGATATGTTAGCTCAGATGTGGAGCTGGGGAGTGTCTCATCATCTTCCAACAAAGTTGAGGTTCGCATCTCAGATATAAGTCAAGAAAATTATCCTCATTCACAGCCATGTTTTCTTCTATGTATGTACATGTATGTACACGTGTATTGCTGCATAGGCCTATGCCGCCAGTGACCTGACGCATGAGTCTCAAAGTTTGGGTCTCTTCCGGTGAGGTCTTTGGCGATATGTTAGCTCAGATGTGGAGCTGGTGAGTGTCTCATCATCCTCCAACAAAGTTGAGGTTCGCAGCTAAGATATAAGTCATGAAAATGTTCCTCATTCGCAGCCATGTTTACTTCTGTTTATGTATATGTACACGTGTATTACGGCATAGGCCTACGCCGCCAGTGACCTTACGCTTGAGTCTCAAAGTTTGGGTCTCTTCCGGTGAGAATTTTGGCGATATGTGAGCTCAGATGTGGAGCTGGTGAGTGTCTCATCATCCTCCTACAAAGTTGAGGTTCGCAGCTCCGATATAAGTCGAGAAAATTATCCTCCTTCGCAGCCATGTTTACTTCTGTTTATGTATGTACACGTGGATTGCTGCATAGGCCTATGCCGCCAGTAACCTGACGCATGAGTCTCAACGTTTGGGTCCCTTCCGGTGAGAATTTTGGCGATATGTTAGCTCAGATGTGGATCTGGTGAGTGTTTCATCATCCTCCAACAAAGTTGAGGTTCGCAGCTCAGATATAAGTCGAGAAAATTATCCTCATTCGCCACCATGTTTACTTTTGTTTATGTATGTACACGTGTGTTGCTGCATAGGCCTATGCCGCCAGTGACCTGACGCATGAGTCTCAAAGTTTGGTTCTCTTCCGGTGAGATTTTTGGCGATATGTTAGCTCAGATGTGGAGCTGGTAAGTGTCTCATCATCCTCCAACAAAGTTGAGGTTCGCATCTCAGATATAAGTCGAGAAAATTATCCTCCTTCGCAGCCATGTTTACTTCTGTTTATGTATGTACACGTGTATTACGGCATAGGCCTATGCCGCCAGTGACCTTACGCTTGAGTCTCAAAGTTGTGGTCTCTTCTGGTGAGTATTTTGGCGATATGTTAGCTCAGATGTGGAGCTGGTGAGTGTCTCATCATCTTCCAACAAAGTTGAGGTTCGCATCTCAGATATAAGTCAAGAAAATTATCCTCATTCACAGCCATGTTTTCTTCTATGTATGTAAATGTATGTACACGTGTATTGCTGCATAGGCCTATGCCGCCAGTGACCTGACGCATGAGTCTCAAAGTTTGGGTCTCTTCCGGTGAGGTCTTTGGCGATATGTTAGCTCAGATGTGGAGCTGGGGAGTGTCTCATCATCTTCCAACAAAGTTGAGGTTCGCATCTCAGATATAAGTCGAGAAAATTATCCTCATTCACAGCCATGTTTTCTTCTATGTATGTACATGTATGTACACGTGTATTGCTGCATAGGCCTAGGCCGCCAGTGACCTGACGCATGAGTCTCAAAGTTTGGGTCTCTTCCGATGAGGTCTTTGGCGATATGTTAGCTCAGATGTGGAGCTGGTGAGTGTCTCATCATCCTCCAACAAAGTTGAGGTTCGCAGCTAAGATATAAGTCATGAAAATGTTCCTCATTCGCAGCCATGTTTACTTCTGTTTATGTATATGTACATGTGTATTACGGCATAGGCCTACGCCGCCAGTGACCTTACGCTTGAGTCTCAAAGTTTGGGTCTCTTCCGGTGAGAATTTTGGCGATATGTGAGCTCAGATGTGGAGCTGGTGAGTGTCTCATCATCCTCCTACAAAGTTGAGGTTCGCAGCTCCGATATAAGTCGAGAAAATTATCCTCCTTCGCAGCCATGTTTACTTCTGTTTATGTATGTACACGTGGATTGCTGCATAGGCCTATGCCGCCAGTAACCTGACGCATGAGTCTCAACGTTTGGGTCCCTTCCGGTGAGAATTTTGGCGATATGTTAGCTCAGATGTGGATCTGGTGAGTGTTTCATCATCCTCCAACAAAGTTGAGGTTCGCAGCTCAGATATAAGTCGAGAAAATTATCCTCATTCGCCACCATGTTTACTTTTGTTTATGTATGTACACGTGTATTGCTGCATAGGCCTATGCCGCCAGTGACCTGACGCATGAGTCTCAAAGTTTGGTTCTCTTCCGGTGAGATTTTTGGCGATATGTTAGCTCAGATGTGGAGCTGGTAAGTGTCTCATCATCCTCCAACAAAGTTCAGGTTCGCATCTCAGATATAAGTCGAGAAAATTATCCTCCTTCGCAGCCATGTTTACTTCTGTTTATGTATGTACACGTGTATTACGGCATAGGCCTATGCCGCCAGTGACCTTACGCTTGAGTCTCAAAGTTGTGGTCTCTTCTGGTGAGTATTTTGGCGATATGTTAGCTCAGATGTGGAGCTGGTGAGTGTCTCATCATCTTCCAACAAAGTTGAGGTTCGCATCTCAGATATAAGTCAAGAAAATTATCCTCATTCACAGCCATGTTTTCTTCTATGTATGTAAATGTATGTACACGTGTATTGCTGCATAGGCCTATGCCGCCAGTGACCTGACGCATGAGTCTCAAAGTTTGGGTCTCTTCCGGTGAGGTCTTTGGCGATATGTTAGCTCAGATGTGGACCTGGGGAGTGTCTCATCATCTTCCAACAAAGTTGAGGTTCGCATCTCAGATATAAGTCAAGAAAATTATCCTCATTCACAGCCATGTTTTCTTCTATGTATGTACATGTATGTACACGTGTATTGCTGCATAGGCCTATCCCGCCAGTGACCTGACGCATGAGTCTCAAAGTTTGGGTCTCTTCCGGTGAGGTCTTTGGCGATATGTTAGCTCAGATGTGGAGCTGGTGAGTGTCTCATCATCCTCCAACAAAGTTGAGGTTCGCAGCTAAGATATAAGTCATGAAAATGTTCCTCATTCGCAGCCATGTTTACTTCTGTTTATGTATATGTACACGTGTATTACGGCATAGGCCTACGCCGCCAGTGACCTTACGCTCGAGTCTCAAAGTTTGGGTCTCTTCCGGTGAGAATTTTGGCGATATGTGAGCTCAGATGTGGAGCTGGTGAGTGTCTCATCATCCTCCTACAAAGTTGAGGTTCGCAGCTCCGATATAAGTCGAGAAAATTATCCTCCTTCGCAGCCATGTTTACTTCTGTTTATGTATGTACACGTGGATTGCTGCATAGGCCTATGCCGCCAGTGACCTGACGCATGAGTCTCAAAGTTTGGGTTCCTTCCGGTAAGAATTTTGGTGATATTTTAGCTCAGATGTGGAGCTGGTGAGTGTCTCATCATCCTCCAACAAATTTGAGGTTCGCATCTAAGATATAAGTCGAGAAAATTATCCTCCTTCACAGCAATGTTTGCTTCTGTTTATGTATGCACACGTGTATTGCTGCATAGGTCTATGCCGCCAGTGACATGACGCATGAGTCTCAACGTTTGGGTCCCTTCTGGTGAGTATTTTGGCGATATGTTAGCTCAGATGTGGAGCTGGTGAGTGTCTCTTCATTCTCCAACAAAGTTGAGGTTTGCAGCTCAGATATAAGTCGAGAAAATTGTCCTCATTCGCAGCCATGTTTAATTATGTGTATGTATGTACACGTGTATTGCCGCATAGACCTATGCCGCCAGTGACCTGATGCATGAGTCTCAAAGTTTGGGTCCCTTCTGGTGAGTATTTTGGCGATATGTTAGCTCAGATGTGGAGCTGGTGAGTGTCTCATCATCCTCTAACAAAGTTGAGGTTCGCATCTCAGATATAAGTCGAGAAAAGTATCCTCCTTCGCAGCCATATTTACTTCTGTTTATGTATGTACACGTGTATTGCAGCATAGACCTATGCCGCCAGTGACCTGACGCATGAGTCTCAAAGTTTGGGTCCGTTCTGGTGAGTATTTTGGCGATATGATAGCTCAGATGTGGAGCTGGTGAGTGTCTATTCATTCTCCAACAAAGTTGAGGTTCACAGCTCAGACATAAGTCGAGAAAATTGTCCTCATTCGCAGCCATGTTTACTTTTGTTTATGTATGTACACGTGTATTGCTGCATAGGCCTATGCCGCCAGTGACCTGACGCATGAGTCTCAAAGTTTGGGTTCCTTCCGGACTTGTTCCGGTAAGAATTTTGGTGATATTTTAGCTCAGATGTGGAGTTGGTGAGTGTCTCATCATCCTCCAACAAAGTTGAGGTTCGCATCTCACATATAAGTCGAGAAAATTATCCTCCTTCACAGCAATGTTCACTTCTGTTTATGTATGCACACGTGTATTGCTGCATAGTCCTCTGCCGCCAGTGACCTGACGCATGAGTCTCAAAGTTTGGGTCCCTTCTGGTGAGTATTTTGGCGATATGTTAGCTCAGATGTGGAGCTGGTGAGTGTCTCTTCATTCTCCAACAAAGTTGAGGTTCACAGCTCAGATATAAGTCGAGAAAATTGTCCTCATTCGCAGCCATGTTTTCTTCTATGTATGTACATGTATGTACACGTGTATTGCTGCATAGGTCTATGCCGCCAGTGACCTGACGCATGAGTCTCAAAGTTTGGGTCCCTTCCGTTGAGGTTTTTGGCGATATGTTAGCTCAGATGTGGAGCTGGTGAGTGTCTGATCATCCTCCAACAAAGTTGAGGTTCGCAGCTAAGATATAAGTCATGAACATTTTCCTCATTCGCAGCCATGTTTACTTCTGTTTATGTATATGTACACGTGTATTACGGCATAGGCCTATGCCGCTAGTGACCTGACGCATGAGTCTCAAAGTTTGTGTCCCTTCTGGTGAGTATTTTGGCGATATGTTAGCTCAGATGTGGAGCTGGTGAGTGTCTCTTCATTCTCCAACAAAGTTGAGGTTCGCAGCTCAGATACAAGTCGAGAAAATTATCCTCATTCGCCACCATGTTTACTTTTGTTTATGTATGTACACGTGTATTGCTGCATAGGCCTATGCCGCCAGTGACCTGACGCATGAGTCTCAACGGTTGGGTCCCTTCCGGTGAGAAGTTTGGCGATATGTTAGCTCAGATGTGGAGCTGGTGAGTGTCTCATCATCCTCTAACAAAGTTGAGGTTCGCAGCTCAGATATAAGTCGAGAAAATTATCCTCCTTCACAGCAATGTTTACTTCTGTTTATGTATGCACACGTGTATTGCTGCATAGGCCTACGCCGCCAGTGACCTTACGCTTGAGTCTCAAAGTTTGGGTCTCTTCCGGTGAGAATTTTGGCGATATGTTAGCTCAGATGTGGAGCTGGTGAGTGTCTCTTCATTCTCCAACAAAGTTGAGGTTCGCAGCTCAGATACAAGTCGAGAAAATTATCCTCATTCGCCACCATGTTTACTTTTGTTTATGTATGTACACGTGTATTGCTGCATAGGCCTATGCCGCCAGTGACCTGACGCATGAGTCTCAAAGTTTGGGTCCCTTTTGGTGAGTATTTTGGCGATATGTTAGCTCAGATGTGGAGCTGGGGAGTGTCTCATCATCTTCCAACAAAGTTGAGGTTCGCATCTCAGATATAAGTCAAGAAAATTATCCTCATTCACAGCCATGTTTTCTTCTATGTATGTACATGTATGTACACGTGTATTGCTGCATAGGCCTATGCCGCCAGTGACCTGACGCATGAGTCTCAAAGTTTGGGTCTCTTCCGGTGAGGTCTTTGGCGATATGTTAGCTCAGATGTGGAGCTGGTGAGTGTCTCATCATCCTCCAACAAAGTTGAGGTTCGCAGCTAAGATATAAGTCATGAAAATGTTCCTCATTCGCAGCCATGTTTACTTCTGTTTATGTATATGTACACGTGTATTACGGCATAGGCCTACGCCGCCAGTGACCTTACGCTTGAGTCTCAAAGTTTGGGTCTCTTCCGGTGAGAATTTTGGCGATATGTGAGCTCAGATGTGGAGCTGGTGAGTGTCTCATCATCCTCCTACAAAGTTGAGGTTCGCAGCTCCGATATAAGTCGAGAAAATTATCCTCCTTCGCAGCCATGTTTACTTCTGTTTATGTATGTACACGTGGATTGCTGCATAGGCCTATGCCGCCAGTAACCTGACGCATGAGTCTCAACGTTTGGGTCCCTTCCGGTGAGAATTTTGGCGATATGTTAGCTCAGATGTGGATCTGGTGAGTGTTTCATCATCCTCCAACAAAGTTGAGGTTCGCAGCTCAGATATAAGTCGAGAAAATTATCCTCATTCGCCACCATGTTTACTTTTGTTTATGTATGTACACGTGTGTTGCTGCATAGGCCTATGCCGCCAGTGACCTGACGCATGAGTCTCAAAGTTTGGTTCTCTTCCGGTGAGATTTTTGGCGATATGTTAGCTCAGATGTGGAGCTGGTAAGTGTCTCATCATCCTCCAACAAAGTTGAGGTTCGCATCTCAGATATAAGTCGAGAAAATTATCCTCCTTCGCAGCCATGTTTACTTCTGTTTATGTATGTACACGTGTATTACGGCATAGGCCTATGCCGCCAGTGACCTTACGCTTGAGTCTCAAAGTTGTGGTCTCTTCTGGTGAGTATTTTGGCGATATGTTAGCTCAGATGTGGAGCTGGTGAGTGTCTCATCATCTTCCAACAAAGTTGAGGTTCGCATCTCAGATATAAGTCAAGAAAATTATCCTCATTCACAGCCATGTTTTCTTCTATGTATGTAAATGTATGTACACGTGTATTGCTGCATAGGCCTATGCCGCCAGTGACCTGACGCATGAGTCTCAAAGTTTGGGTCTCTTCCGGTGAGGTCTTTGGCGATATGTTAGCTCAGATGTGGAGCTGGGGAGTGTCTCATCATCTTCCAACAAAGTTGAGGTTCGCATCTCAGATATAAGTCGAGAAAATTATCCTCATTCACAGCCATGTTTTCTTCTATGTATGTACATGTATGTACACGTGTATTGCTGCATAGGCCTATGCCGCCAGTGACCTGACGCATGAGTCTCAAAGTTTGGGTCTCTTCCGATGAGGTCTTTGGCGATATGTTAGCTCAGATGTGGAGCTGGTGAGTGTCTCATCATCCTCCAACAAAGTTGAGGTTCGCAGCTAAGATATAAGTCATGAAAATGTTCCTCATTCGCAGCCATGTTTACTTCTGTTTATGTATATGTACATGTGTATTACGGCATAGGCCTACGCCGCCAGTGACCTTACGCTTGAGTCTCAAAGTTTGGGTCTCTTCCGGTGAGAATTTTGGCGATATGTGAGCTCAGATGTGGAGCTGGTGAGTGTCTCATCATCCTCCTACAAAGTTGAGGTTCGCAGCTCCGATATAAGTCGAGAAAATTATCCTCCTTCGCAGCCATGTTTACTTCTGTTTATGTATGTACACGTGGATTGCTGCATAGGCCTATGCCGCCAGTAACCTGACGCATGAGTCTCAACGTTTGGGTCCCTTCCGGTGAGAATTTTGGCGATATGTTAGCTCAGATGTGGATCTGGTGAGTGTTTCATCATCCTCCAACAAAGTTGAGGTTCGCAGCTCAGATATAAGTCGAGAAAATTATCCTCATTCGCCACCATGTTTACTTTTGTTTATGTATGTACACGTGTATTGCTGCATAGGCCTATGCCGCCAGTGACCTGACGCATGAGTCTCAAAGTTTGGTTCTCTTCCGGTGAGATTTTTGGCGATATGTTAGCTCAGATGTGGAGCTGGTAAGTGTCTCATCATCCTCCAACAAAGTTCAGGTTCGCATCTCAGATATAAGTCGAGAAAATTATCCTCCTTCGCAGCCATGTTTACTTCTGTTTATGTATGTACACGTGTATTACGGCATAGGCCTATGCCGCCAGTGACCTTACGCTTGAGTCTCAAAGTTGTGGTCTCTTCTGGTGAGTATTTTGGCGATATGTTAGCTCAGATGTGGAGCTGGTGAGTGTCTCATCATCTTCCAACAAAGTTGAGGTTCGCATCTCAGATATAAGTCAAGAAAATTATCCTCATTCACAGCCATGTTTTCTTCTATGTATGTAAATGTATGTACACGTGTATTGCTGCATAGGCCTATGCCGCCAGTGACCTGACGCATGAGTCTCAAAGTTTGGGTCTCTTCCGGTGAGGTCTTTGGCGATATGTTAGCTCAGATGTGGACCTGGGGAGTGTCTCATCATCTTCCAACAAAGTTGAGGTTCGCATCTCAGATATAAGTCAAGAAAATTATCCTCATTCACAGCCATGTTTTCTTCTATGTATGTACATGTATGTACACGTGTATTGCTGCATAGGCCTATCCCGCCAGTGACCTGACGCATGAGTCTCAAAGTTTGGGTCTCTTCCGGTGAGGTCTTTGGCGATATGTTAGCTCAGATGTGGAGCTGGTGAGTGTCTCATCATCCTCCAACAAAGTTGAGGTTCGCAGCTAAGATATAAGTCATGAAAATGTTCCTCATTCGCAGCCATGTTTACTTCTGTTTATGTATATGTACACGTGTATTACGGCATAGGCCTACGCCGCCAGTGACCTTACGCTTGAGTCTCAAAGTTTGGGTCTCTTCCGGTGAGAATTTTGGCGATATGTGAGCTCAGATGTGGAGCTGGTGAGTGTCTCATCATCCTCCTACAAAGTTGAGGTTCGCAGCTCCGATATAAGTCGAGAAAATTATCCTCCTTCGCAGCCATGTTTACTTCTGTTTATGTATGTACACGTGGATTGCTGCATAGGCCTATGCCGCCAGTGACCTGACGCATGAGTCTCAAAGTTTGGGTTCCTTCCGGTAAGAATTTTGGTGATATTTTAGCTCAGATGTGGAGCTGGTGAGTGTCTCATCATCCTCCAACAAATTTGAGGTTCGCATCTAAGATATAAGTCGAGAAAATTATCCTCCTTCACAGCAATGTTTGCTTCTGTTTATGTATGCACACGTGTATTGCTGCATAGGTCTATGCCGCCAGTGACATGACGCATGAGTCTCAACGTTTGGGTCCCTTCTGGTGAGTATTTTGGCGATATGTTAGCTCAGATGTGGAGCTGGTGAGTGTCTCTTCATTCTCCAACAAAGTTGAGGTTTGCAGCTCAGATATAAGTCGAGAAAATTGTCCTCATTCGCAGCCATGTTTAATTATGTGTATGTATGTACACGTGTATTGCCGCATAGACCTATGCCGCCAGTGACCTGATGCATGAGTCTCAAAGTTTGGGTCCCTTCTGGTGAGTATTTTGGCGATATGTTAGCTCAGATGTGGAGCTGGTGAGTGTCTCATCATCCTCTAACAAAGTTGAGGTTCGCATCTCAGATATAAGTCGAGAAAAGTATCCTCCTTCGCAGCCATATTTACTTCTGTTTATGTATGTACACGTGTATTGCAGCATAGACCTAAGCCGCCAGTGACCTGACGCATGAGTCTCAAAGTTTGGGTCCGTTCTGGTGAGTATTTTGGCGATATGATAGCTCAGATGTGGAGCTGGTGAGTGTCTATTCATTCTCCAACAAAGTTGAGGTTCACAGCTCAGATATAAGTCGAGAAAATTGTCCTCATTCGCAGCCATGTTTACTTTTGTTTATGTATGTACACGTGTATTGCTGCATAGGCCTATGCCGCCAGTGACCTGACGCATGAGTCTCAAAGTTTGGGTTCCTTCCGGACTTGTTCCGGTAAGAATTTTGGTGATATTTTAGCTCAGATGTGGAGCTGGTGAGTGTCTCATCATCCTCCAACAAAGTTGAGGTTCGCATCTCACATATAAGTCGAGAAAATTATCCTCCTTCACAGCAATGTTCACTTCTGTTTATGTATGCACACGTGTATTGCTGCATAGTCCTCTGCCGCCAGTGACCTGACGCATGAGTCTCAAAGTTTGGGTCCCTTCTGGTGAGTATTTTGGCGATATGTTAGCTCAGATGTGGAGCTGGTGAGTGTCTCTTCATTCTCCAACAAAGTTGAGGTTCACAGCTCAGATATAAGTCGAGAAAATTGTCCTCATTCGCAGCCATGTTTTCTTCTATGTATGTACATGTATGTACACGTGTATTGCTGCATAGGTCTATGCCGCCAGTGACCTGACGCATGAGTCTCAAAGTTTGGGTCCCTTCCGTTGAGGTTTTTGGCGATATGTTAGCTCAGATGTGGAGCTGGTGAGTGTCTGATCATCCTCCAACAAAGTTGAGGTTCGCAGCTAAGATATAAGTCATGAACATTTTCCTCATTCGCAGCCATGTTTACTTCTGTTTATGTATATGTACACGTGTATTACGGCATAGGCCTATGCCGCTAGTGACCTGACGCATGAGTCTCAAAGTTTGTGTCCCTTCTGGTGAGTATTTTGGCGATATGTTAGCTCAGATGTGGAGCTGGTGAGTGTCTCTTCATTCTCCAACAAAGTTGAGGTTCGCAGCTCAGATACAAGTCGAGAAAATTATCCTCATTCGCCACCATGTTTACTTTTGTTTATGTATGTACACGTGTATTGCTGCATAGGCCTATGCCGCCAGTGACCTGACGCATGAGTCTCAAAGTTTGGGTCCCTCCTGGTGAGTATTTTGGCGATATGTTAGCTCAGATGTGGAGCTGGGGAGTGTCTCATCATCTTCCAACAAAGTTGAGGTTCGCATCTCAGATATAAGTCGAGAAAATTATCCTCCTTCGCAGCCATGTTTACTTCTGTTTATGTATGTACACGTGTATTGCTGCATAGGCCTATGCCGCCAGTAACCTGACGCATGAGTCTCAACGGTTGGGTCCCTTCCGGTGAGAAGTTTGGCGATATGTTAGCTCAGATGTGGATCTGGTGAGTGTCTCATCATCCTCCAACAAAGTTGAGGTTCGCAGCTCAGATATAAGTCGAGAAAATTATCCTCATTCGCAGCCATGTTTACTTCTGTTTATGTATGTACACGTGTATTACGGCATAGGCCTATGCCGCCAGTGACCTTACGCTTGAGTCTCAAAGTTGTAGTCTCTTCCGGTGAGTATTTTGGCGATATGTTAGCTCAGATGTTGAGCTGGTGAGTGTCTCTTCATTCTCCAACAAAGTTGAGGTTCGCAGCTCAGAAATAAGTCCAGAAAATTGTCCTTATTCGCAGCCATGTTTACTTTTGTTTATGTATGTACACGTGTATTGCTGCATAGGCCTATGCCGCCAGTGACCTGACGCATGAGTCTCAAAGTTTGGGTTCCTTCCGGTAAGAATTTTGGTGATATTTTAGCTCAGATGTGGAGCTGGTGAGTGTCTCATCATCCTCCAACAAAGTTGAGGTTCGCATCTCAGATATAAGTCGAGAAAATTATCCTCCTTCACAGCAATGTTTGCTTCTGTTTATGTATGCACACGTGTATTGCTGCATAGGCCTATGCCGCCAGTGACCTGACGAATGAGTCTCAAAGTTTGGGTCCCTTCTGGTGAGTATTTTGGCGATATGTTAGCTCAGATGTGGAGCTGGTGAGTGTCTCTTCATTCTCCAACAAAGTTGAGGTTTGCAGCTCAGATATAAGTCGAGAAAATTGTCCTCATTCGCAGCCATGTTTAATTATGTGTATGTATGTACACGTGTATTGCCGTATAGACCTATGCCGCCAGTGACCTGATGCATGAGTCTCAAAGTTTGGGTCCCTTCTGGTGAGTATTTTGGCGATATGTTAGCTCAGATGTGGAGCTGGTGAGTGTCTCATCATCCTCTAACAAAGTTGAGGTACGCATCTCAGATATAAGTCGAGAAAAGTATCCTCCTTCGCAGCCATATTTACTTCTGTTTATGTATGTACACGTGTATTGCAGCATAGACCTATGCCGCCAGTGACCTGACGCATGAGTCTCAAAGTTTGGGTCCCTTCTGGTGAGTATTTTGGCGATATGTTAGCTCAGATGTGGAGCTGGTGAGTGTCTTTTCATTCTTCAACAAAGTTGAGGTTCACAGCTCAGATATAAGTCGAGAAAATCTTCCTCATTCGCAGCCATGTTTTCTTCTATGTATGTACATGTATGTACACGTGTATTGCTGCATAGGCCTATGCCGACAGTGACCTGACGCATGAGTCTCAAAGTTTGGGTCCCTTCCGGTGAGGTTTTTGGCGATATGTTAGCTCAGATGTGGAGCTGGTGAGTGTCTCATCATCCTCCAACAAAGTTGAGGTTCGCAGCTAAGATATAAGTCATGAACATTTTCCTCATTCGCAGCCATGTTTACTTCTGTTTATGTATATGTACACGTGTATTACGGCATAGGCCTACGCCGCCAGTGACCTTACGCTTGAGTCTCAAAGTTTGGGTCTCTTCCGGTGAGAATTTTGGCGATATGTTAGCTCAGATGTGGAGCTGGTGAGTGTCTCTTCATTCTCCAACAAAGTTGAGGTTCGCAGCTCAGATACAAGTCGAGAAAATTATCCTCATTCGCCACCATGTTTACTTTTGTTTATGTATGTACACGTGTATTGCTGCATAGGCCTATGCCGCCAGTGACCTGACGCATGAGTCTCAAAGTTTGGGTCCCTTCTGGTGAGTATTTTGGCGATATGTTAGCTCAGATGTGGAGCTGGGGAGTGTCTCGTCATCTTCCAACAAAGTTGAGGTTCGCATCTCAGATATAAGTCGAGAAAAGTATCCTCCTTCGCAGCCATATTTACTTCTGTTTATGTATGTACACGTGTATTGCAGCATAGACCTATGCCGCCAGTGACCTGACGCATGAGTCTCAAAGTTTGGGTCCCTTCTGGTGAGTATTTTGGCGATATGTTAGCTCAGATGTGGAGCTGGTGAGTGTCTTTTCATTCTTCAACAAAGTTGAGGTTCACAGCTCAGATACAAGTCGAGAAAATTATCCTCATTCGCCACCATGTTTACTTTTGTTTATGTATGTACACGTGTATTGCTGCATAGGCCTATGCCGCCAGTGACCTGACGCATGAGTCTCAAAGTTTGGGTCCCTTCTGGTGAGTATTTTGGCGATATGTTAGCTCAGATGTGGAGCTGGGGAGTGTCTCGTCATCTTCCAACAAAGTTGAGGTTCGCATCTCAGATATAAGTCGAGAAAAGTATCCTCCTTCGCAGCCATATTTACTTCTGTTTATGTATGTACACGTGTATTGCAGCATAGACCTATGCCGCCAGTGACCTGACGCATGAGTCTCAAAGTTTGGGTCCCTTCTGGTGAGTATTTTGGCGATATGTTAGCTCAGATGTGGAGCTGGTGAGTGTCTTTTCATTCTTCAACAAAGTTGAGGTTCACAGCTCAGATATAAGTCGAGAAAATTGTCCTCATTCGCAGCCATGTTTTCTTCTATGTATGTACATGTATGTACACGTGTATTGCTGCATAGGCCTATGCCGACAGTGACCTGACGCATGAGTCTCAAAGTTTGGGTCCCTTCCGGTGAGGTTTTTGGCGATATGTTAGCTCAGATGTGGAGCTGGTGAGTGTCTCATCATCCTCCAACAAAGTTGAGGTTCGCAGCTAAGATATAAGTCATGAACATTTTCCTCATTCGCAGCCATGTTTACTTCTGTTTATGTATATGTACACGTGTATTACGGCATAGGCCTACGCCGCCAGTGACCTTACGCTTGAGTCTCAAAGTTTGGGTCTCTTCCGGTGAGAATTTTGGCGATATGTGAGCTCAGATGTGGAGCTGGTGAGTGTCTCATCATCCTCCTACAAAGTTGAGGTTCGCAGCTCCGATATAAGTCGAGAAAATTATCCTCCTTCGCAGCCATGTTTACTTCTGTTTATGTATGCACACGTGTATTGCTGCATAGGCCTATGCCGCCAGTGACCTGACGAATGAGTCTCAACGTTTGGGTCCCTTCTGGTGAGTATTTTGGCGATATGTTAGCTCAGATGTGGAGCTGGTGAGTGTCTCTTCATTCTCCAACAAAGTTGAGGTTTGCAGCTCAGATATAAGTCGAGAAAATTGTCCTCATTCGCAGCCATGTTTAATTATGTGTATGTATGTACACGTGTATTGCCGTATAGACCTATGCCGCCAGTGACCTGATGCATGAGTCTCAAAGTTTGGGTCCCTTCTGGTGAGTATTTTGGCGATATGTTAGCTCAGATGTGGAGCTGGTGAGTGTCTCTTCATTCTCCAACAAAGTTGAGGTTCACAGCTCAGATATAAGTCGAGAAAATTGTCCTCATTCGCAGCCATGTTTTCTTCTATGTATGTACATGTATGTACACGTGTATTGCTGCGTAGGTCTATGCCGCCAGTGACCTGACGCATGAGTCTCAAAGTTTGGGTCCCTTCCGTTGAGGTTTTTGGCGATATGTTAGCTCAGATGTGGAGCTGGTGAGTGTCTGATCATCCTCCAACAAAGTTGAGGTTCGCAGCTAAGATATAAGTCATGAACATTTTCCTCATTCGCAGCCATGTTTACTTCTGTTTATGTATATGTACACGTGTATTACGGCATAGGCCTATGCCGCTAGTGACCTGACGCATGAGTCTCAAAGTTTGTGTCCCTTCTGGTGAGTATTTTGGCGATATGTTAGCTCAGATGTGGAGCTGGTGAGTGTCTCTTCATTCTCCAACAAAGTTGAGGTTCGCAGCTCAGATACAAGTCGAGAAAATTATCCTCATTCGCCACCATGTTTACTTTTGTTTATGTATGTACACGTGTATTGCTGCATAGGCCTATGCCGCCAGTGACCTGACGCATGAGTCTCAAAGTTTGGGTCCCTCCTGGTGAGTATTTTGGCGATATGTTAGCTCAGATGTGGAGCTGGGGAGTGTCTCATCATCTTCCAACAAAGTTGAGGTTCGCATCTCAGATATAAGTCGAGAAAATTATCCTCCTTCGCAGCCATGTTTACTTCTGTTTATGTATGTACACGTGTATTGCTGCATAGGCCTATGCCGCCAGTAACCTGACGCATGAGTCTCAACGGTTGGGTCCCTTCCGGTGAGAAGTTTGGCGATATGTTAGCTCAGATGTGGATCTGGTGAGTGTCTCATCATCCTCCAACAAAGTTGAGGTTCGCAGCTCAGATATAAGTCGAGAAAATTATCCTCATTCGCAGCCATGTTTACTTCTGTTTATGTATGTACACGTGTATTACGGCATAGGCCTATGCCGCCAGTGACCTTACGCTTGAGTCTCAAAGTTGTAGTCTCTTCCGGTGAGTATTTTGGCGATATGTTAGCTCAGATGTTGAGCTGGTGAGTGTCTCTTCATTCTCCAACAAAGTTGAGGTTCGCAGCTCAGAAATAAGTCCAGAAAATTGTCCTTATTCGCAGCCATGTTTACTTTTGTTTATGTATGTACACGTGTATTGCTGCATAGGCCTATGCCGCCAGTGACCTGACGCATGAGTCTCAAAGTTTGGGTTCCTTCCGGTAAGAATTTTGGTGATATTTTAGCTCAGATGTGGAGCTGGTGAGTGTCTCATCATCCTCCAACAAAGTTGAGGTTCGCATCTCAGATATAAGTCGAGAAAATTATCCTCCTTCACAGCAATGTTTGCTTCTGTTTATGTATGCACACGTGTATTGCTGCATAGGCCTATGCCGCCAGTGACCTGACGAATGAGTCTCAAAGTTTGGGTCCCTTCTGGTGAGTATTTTGGCGATATGTTAGCTCAGATGTGGAGCTGGTGAGTGTCTCTTCATTCTCCAACAAAGTTGAGGTTTGCAGCTCAGATATAAGTCGAGAAAATTGTCCTCATTCGCAGCCATGTTTAATTATGTGTATGTATGTACACGTGTATTGCCGTATAGACCTATGCCGCCAGTGACCTGATGCATGAGTCTCAAAGTTTGGGTCCCTTCTGGTGAGTATTTTGGCGATATGTTAGCTCAGATGTGGAGCTGGTGAGTGTCTCTTCATTCTCCAACAAAGTTGAGGTTCGCAGCTCAGAAATAAGTCCAGAAAATTGTCCTCATTCGCAGCCATGTTTACTTTTGTTTATGTATGTACACGTGTATTGCTGCATAGGCCTATGCCGCCAGTGACCTGACGCATGAGTCTCAAAGTTTGGGTTCCTTCCGGTAAGAATTTTGGTGATATTTTAGCTCAGATGTGGAGCTGGTGAGTGTCTCATCATCCTCCAACAAAGTTGAGGTTCGCATCTCAGATATAAGTCGAGAAAATTATCCTCCTTCACAGCAATGTTTGCTTCTGTTTATGTATGCACACGTGTATTGCTGCATAGGCCTATGCCGCCAGTGACCTGACGAATGAGTCTCAAAGTTTGGGTCCTTTCTGGTGAGTATTTTGGCGATATGTTAGCTCAGATGTGGAGCTGGTGAGTGTCTCTTCATTCTCCAACAAAGTTGAGGTTTGCAGCTCAGATATAAGTCGAGAAAATTGTCCTCATTCGCAGCCATGTTTAATTATGTGTATGTATGTACACGTGTATTGCCGCCAGTGACCTGATGCATGAGTCTCAAAGTTTGGGTCCCTTCTGGTGAGTATTTTGGCGATATGTTAGCTCAGATGTGGAGCTGGTGAGTGTCTCATCATCCTCTAACAAAGTTGAGGTTCGCATCTCAGATATAAGTCGAGAAAAGTATCCTCCTTCGCAGCCATATTTACTTCTGTTTATGTATGTACACGTGTATTGCAGCATAGACCTATGCCGCCAGTGACCTGACGCATGAGTCTCAAAGTTTGGGTCCCTTCTGGTGAGTATTTTGGCGATATGTTAGCTCAGATGTGGAGCTGGTGAGTGTCTTTTCATTCTTCAACAAAGTTGAGGTTCACAGCTCAGATATAAGTCGAGAAAATCTTCCTCATTCGCAGCCATGTTTTCTTCTATGTATGTACATGTATGTACACGTGTATTGCTGCATAGGCCTATGCCGACAGTGACCTGACGCATGAGTCTCAAAGTTTGGGTCCCTTCCGGTGAGGTTTTTGGCGATATGTTAGCTCAGATGTGGAGCTGGTGAGTGTCTCATCATCCTCCAACAAAGTTGAGGTTCGCAGCTAAGATATAAGTCATGAACATTTTCCTCATTCGCAGCCATGTTTACTTCTGTTTATGTATATGTACACGTGTATTACGGCATAGGCCTACGCCGCCAGTGACCTTACGCTTGAGTCTCAAAGTTTGGGTCTCTTCCGGTGAGAATTTTGGCGATATGTTAGCTCAGATGTGGAGCTGGTGAGTGTCTCTTCATTCTCCAACAAAGTTGAGGTTCGCAGCTCAGATACAAGTCGAGAAAATTATCCTCATTCGCCACCATGTTTACTTTTGTTTATGTATGTACACGTGTATTGCTGCATAGGCCTATGCCGCCAGTGACCTGACGCATGAGTCTCAAAGTTTGGGTCCCTTCTGGTGAGTATTTTGGCGATATGTTAGCTCAGATGTGGAGCTGGGGAGTGTCTCGTCATCTTCCAACAAAGTTGAGGTTCGCATCTCAGATATAAGTCGAGAAAAGTATCCTCCTTCGCAGCCATATTTACTTCTGTTTATGTATGTACACGTGTATTGCAGCATAGACCTATGCCGCCAGTGACCTGACGCATGAGTCTCAAAGTTTGGGTCCCTTCTGGTGAGTATTTTGGCGATATGTTAGCTCAGATGTGGAGCTGGTGAGTGTCTTTTCATTCTTCAACAAAGTTGAGGTTCACAGCTCAGATATAAGTCGAGAAAATTGTCCTCATTCGCAGCCATGTTTTCTTCTATGTATGTACATGTATGTACACGTGTATTGCTGCATAGGCCTATGCCGACAGTGACCTGACGCATGAGTCTCAAAGTTTGGGTCCCTTCCGGTGAGGTTTTTGGCGATATGTTAGCTCAGATGTGGAGCTGGTGAGTGTCTCATCATCCTCCAACAAAGTTGAGGTTCGCAGCTAAGATATAAGTCATGAACATTTTCCTCATTCGCAGCCATGTTTACTTCTGTTTATGTATATGTACACGTGTATTACGGCATAGGCCTACGCCGCCAGTGACCTTACGCTTGAGTCTCAAAGTTTGGGTCTCTTCCGGTGAGAATTTTGGCGATATGTGAGCTCAGATGTGGAGCTGGTGAGTGTCTCATCATCCTCCTACAAAGTTGAGGTTCGCAGCTCCGATATAAGTCGAGAAAATTATCCTCCTTCGCAGCCATGTTTACTTCTGTTTATGTATGCACACGTGTATTGCTGCATAGGCCTATACCGCCAGTGACCTGACGAATGAGTCTCAACGTTTGGGTCCCTTCTGGTGAGTATTTTGGCGATATGTTAGCTCAGATGTGGAGCTGGTGAGTGTCTCTTCATTCTCCAACAAAGTTGAGGTTTGCAGCTCAGATATAAGTCGAGAAAATTGTCCTCATTCGCAGCCATGTTTAATTATGTGTATGTATGTACACGTGTATTGCCGTATAGACCTATGCCGCCAGTGACCTGATGCATGAGTCTCAAAGTTTGGGTCCCTTCTGGTGAGTATTTTGGCGATATGTTAGCTCAGATGTGGAGCTGGTGAGTGTCTCTTCATTCTCCAACAAAGTTGAGGTTCGCAGCTCAGAAATAAGTCCAGAAAATTGTCCTCATTCGCAGCCATGTTTACTTTTGTTTATGTATGTACACGTGTATTGCTGCATAGGCCTATGCCGCCAGTGACCTGACGCATGAGTCTCAAAGTTTGGGTTCCTTCCGGTAAGAATTTTGGTGATATTTTAGCTCAGATGTGGAGCTGGTGAGTGTCTCATCATCCTCCAACAAAGTTGAGGTTCGCATCTCAGATATAAGTCGAGAAAATTATCCTCCTTCACAGCAATGTTTGCTTCTGTTTATGTATGCACACGTGTATTGCTGCATAGGCCTATGCCGCCAGTGACCTGACGAATGAGTCTCAAAGTTTGGGTCCTTTCTGGTGAGTATTTTGGCGATATGTTAGCTCAGATGTGGAGCTGGTGAGTGTCTCTTCATTCTCCAACAAAGTTGAGGTTTGCAGCTCAGATATAAGTCGAGAAAATTGTCCTCATTCGCAGCCATGTTTAATTATGTGTATGTATGTACACGTGTATTGCCGTATAGACCTATGCCGCCAGTGACCTGATGCATGAGTCTCAAAGTTTGGGTCCCTTCTGGTGAGTATTTTGGCGATATGTTAGCTCAGATGTGGAGCTGGTGAGTGTCTCATCATCCTCTAACAAAGTTGAGGTTCGCATCTCAGATATAAGTCGAGAAAAGTATCCTCCTTCGCAGCCATATTTACTTCTGTTTATGTATGTACACGTGTATTGCAGCATAGACCTATGCCGCCAGTGACCTGACGCATGAGTCTCAAAGTTTGGGTCCCTTCTGGTGAGTATTTTGGCGATATGTTAGCTCAGATGTGGAGCTGGTGAGTGTCTTTTCATTCTTCAACAAAGTTGAGGTTCACAGCTCAGATATAAGTCGAGAAAATCTTCCTCATTCGCAGCCATGTTTTCTTCTATGTATGTACATGTATGTACACGTGTATTGCTGCATAGGCCTATGCCGACAGTGACCTGACGCATGAGTCTCAAAGTTTGGGTCCCTTCCGGTGAGGTTTTTGGCGATATGTTAGCTCAGATGTGGAGCTGGTGAGTGTCTCATCATCCTCCAACAAAGTTGAGGTTCGCAGCTAAGATATAAGTCATGAACATTTTCCTCATTCGCAGCCATGTTTACTTCTGTTTATGTATATGTACACGTGTATTACGGCATAGGCCTACGCCGCCAGTGACCTTACGCTTGAGTCTCAAAGTTTGGGTCTCTTCCGGTGAGAATTTTGGCGATATGTTAGCTCAGATGTGGAGCTGGTGAGTGTCTCTTCATTCTCCAACAAAGTTGAGGTTCGCAGCTCAGATACAAGTCGAGAAAATTATCCTCATTCGCCACCATGTTTACTTTTGTTTATGTATGTACACGTGTATTGCTGCATAGGCCTATGCCGCCAGTGACCTGACGCATGAGTCTCAAAGTTTGGGTCCCTTCTGGTGAGTATTTTGGCGATATGTTAGCTTAGATGTGGAGCTGGGGAGTGTCTCATCATCTTCCAACAAAGTTGAGGTTCGCATCTCAGATATAAGTCGAGAAAAGTATCCTCCTTCGCAGCCATATTTACTT
This sequence comes from Crossaster papposus, assembly GCA_037893245.1. NCBI lineage: Eukaryota > Metazoa > Echinodermata > Asteroidea > Velatida > Solasteridae > Crossaster > Crossaster papposus. Next base: position 219,740 of record JBAIAA010000178.1, read on the forward strand.
CTGTTTATGTATGTACACGTGTATTGCAGCATAGACCTATGCCGCCAGTGACCTGACGCATGAGTCTCAAAGTTTGGGTCCCTTCTGGTGAGTATTTTGGCGATATGTTAGCTCAGATGTGGAGCTGGTGAGTGTCTTTTCATTCTTCAACAAAGTTGAGGTTCACAGCTCAGATATAAGTCGAGAAAATTGTCCTCATTCGCAGCCATGTTTTCTTCTATGTATGTACATGTATGTACACGTGTATTGCTGCATAGGCCTATGCCGACAGTGACCTGACGCATGAGTCTCAAAGTTTGGGTCCCTTCCGGTGAGGTTTTTGGCGATATGTTAGCTCAGATGTGGAGCTGGTGAGTGTCTCATCATCCTCCAACAAAGTTGAGGTTCGCAGCTAAGATATAAGTCATGAACATTTTCCTCATTCGCAGCCATGTTTACTTCTGTTTATGTATATGTACACGTGTATTACGGCATAGGCCTACGCCGCCAGTGACCTTACGCTTGAGTCTCAAAGTTTGGGTCTCTTCCGGTGAGAATTTTGGCGATATGTGAGCTCAGATGTGGAGCTGGTGAGTGTCTCATCATCCTCTAACAAAGTTGAGGTTCGCATCTCAGATATAAGTCGAGAAAAGTATCCTCCTTCGCAGCCATATTTACTTCTGTTTATGTATGTACACGTGTATTGCAGCATAGACCTATGCCGCCAGTGACCTGACGCATGAGTCTCAAAGTTTGGGTCCCTTCTGGTGAGTATTTTGGCGATATGTTAGCTCAGATGTGGAGCTGGTGAGTGTCTTTTCATTCTTCAACAAAGTTGAGGTTCACAGCTCAGATATAAGTCGAGAAAATCTTCCTCATTCGCAGCCATGTTTTCTTCTATGTATGTACATGTATGTACACGTGTATTGCTGCATAGGCCTATGCCGACAGTGACCTGACGCATGAGTCTCAAAGTTTGGGTCCCTTCCGGTGAGGTTTTTGGCGATATGTTAGCTCAGATGTGGAGCTGGTGAGTGTCTCATCATCCTCCAACAAAGTTGAGGTTCGCAGCTAAGATATAAGTCATGAACATTTTCCTCATTCGCAGCCATGTTTACTTCTGTTTATGTATATGTACACGTGTATTACGGCATAGGCCTACGCCGCCAGTGACCTTACGCTTGAGTCTCAAAGTTTGGGTCTCTTCCGGTGAGAATTTTGGCGATATGTTAGCTCAGATGTGGAGCTGGTGAGTGTCTCTTCATTCTCCAACAAAGTTGAGGTTCGCAGCTCAGATACAAGTCGAGAAAATTATCCTCATTCGCCACCATGTTTACTTTTGTTTATGTATGTACACGTGTATTGCTGCATAGGCCTATGCCGCCAGTGACCTGACGCATGAGTCTCAAAGTTTGGGTCCCTTCTGGTGAGTATTTTGGCGATATGTTAGCTTAGATGTGGAGCTGGGGAGTGTCTCATCATCTTCCAACAAAGTTGAGGTTCGCATCTCAGATATAAGTCGAGAAAAGTATCCTCCTTCGCAGCCATATTTACTTCTGTTTATGTATGTACACGTGTATTGCAGCATAGACCTATGCCGCCAGTGACCTGACGCATGAGTCTCAAAGTTTGGGTCCCTTCTGGTGAGTATTTTGGCGATATGTTAGCTCAGATGTGGAGCTGGTGAGTGTCTTTTCATTCTTCAACAAAGTTGAGGTTCACAGCTCAGATATAAGTCGAGAAAATTGTCCTCATTCGCAGCCATGTTTTCTTCTATGTATGTACATGTATGTACACGTGTATTGCTGCATAGGCCTATGCCGACAGTGACCTGACGCATGAGTCTCAAAGTTTGGGTCCCTTCCGGTGAGGTTTTTGGCGATATGTTAGCTCAGATGTGGAGCTGGTGAGTGTCTCATCATCCTCCAACAAAGTTGAGGTTCGCAGCTAAGATATAAGTCATGAACATTTTCCTCATTCGCAGCCATGTTTACTTCTGTTTATGTATATGTACACGTGTATTACGGCATAGGCCTACGCCGCCAGTGACCTTACGCTTGAGTCTCAAAGTTTGGGTCTCTTCCGGTGAGAATTTTGGCGATATGTGAGCTCAGATGTGGAGCTGGTGAGTGTCTCATCATCCTCCTACAAAGTTGAGGTTCGCAGCTCCGATATAAGTCGAGAAAATTATCCTCCTTCGCAGCCATGTTTACTTCTGTTTATGTATGTACACGTGGATTGCTGCATAGGCCTATGCCGCCAGTAACCTGACGCATGAGTCTCAACGTTTGGGTCCCTTCCGGTGAGAATTTTGGCGATATGTTAGCTCAGATGTGGATCTGGTGAGTGTTTCATCATCCTCCAACAAAGTTGAGGTTCGCAGCTCAGATATAAGTCGAGAAAATTATCCTCATTCGCCACCATGTTTACTTTTGTTTGTGTATGTACACGTGTATTGCTGCATAGGCCTATGCCGCCAGTGACCTGACGCATGAGTCTCAAAGTTTGGTTCTCTTCCGGTGAGATTTTTGGCGATATGTTAGCTCAGATGTGGAGCTGGTAAGTGTCTCATCATCCTCCAACAAAGTTGAGGTTCGCATCTCAGATATAAGTCGAGAAAATTATCCTCCTTCGCAGCCATGTTTACTTCTGTTTATGTATGTACACGTGTATTACGGCATAGGCCTATGCCGCCAGTGACCTTACGCTTGAGTCTCAAAGTTGTGGTCTCTTCTGGTGAGTATTTTGGCGATATGTTAGCTCAGATGTGGAGCTGGTGAGTGTCTCATCATCTTCCAACAAAGTTGAGGTTCGCATCTCAGATATAAGTCAAGAAAATTATCCTCATTCACAGCCATGTTTTCTTCTATGTATGTAAATGTATGTACACGTGTATTGCTGCATAGGCCTATGCCGCCAGTGACCTGACGCATGAGTCTCAAAGTTTGGGTCTCTTCCGGTGAGGTCTTTGGCGATATGTTAGCTCAGATGTGGAGCTGGGGAGTGTCTCATCATCTTCCAACAAAGTTGAGGTTCGCATCTCAGATATAAGTCAAGAAAATTATCCTCATTCACAGCCATGTTTTCTTCTATGTATGTACATGTATGTACACGTGTATTGCTGCATAGGCCTATCCCGCCAGTGACCTGACGCATGAGTCTCAAAGTTTGGGTCTCTTCCGGTGAGGTCTTTGGCGATATGTTAGCTCAGATGTGGAGCTGGTGAGTGTCTCATCATCCTCCAACAAAGTTGAGGTTCGCAGCTAAGATATAAGTCATGAAAATGTTCCTCATTCGCAGCCATGTTTACTTCTGTTTATGTATATGTACACGTGTATTACGGCATAGGCCTACGCCGCCAGTGACCTTACGCTTGAGTCTCAAAGTTTGGGTCTCTTCCGGTGAGAATTTTGGCGATATGTGAGCTCAGATGTGGAGCTGGTGAGTGTCTCATCATCCTCCTACAAAGTTGAGGTTCGCAGCTCCGATATAAGTCGAGAAAATTATCCTCCTTCGCAGCCATGTTTACTTCTGTTTATGTATGTACACGTGGATTGCTGCATAGGCCTATGCCGCCAGTGACCTGACGCATGAGTCTCAAAGTTTGGGTTCCTTCCGGTAAGAATTTTGGTGATATTTTAGCTCAGATGTGGAGCTGGTGAGTGTCTCATCATCCTCCAACAAATTTGAGGTTCGCATCTCAGATATAAGTCGAGAAAATTATCCTCCTTCACAGCAATGTTTGCTTCTGTTTATGTATGCACACGTGTATTGCTGCATAGGTCTATGCCGCCAGTGACATGACGCATGAGTCTCAACGTTTGGGTCCCTTCTGGTGAGTATTTTGGCGATATGTTAGCTCAGATGTGGAGCTGGTGAGTGTCTCTTCATTCTCCAACAAAGTTGAGGTTTGCAGCTCAGATATAAGTCGAGAAAATTGTCCTCATTCGCAGCCATGTTTAATTATGTGTATGTATGTACACGTGTATTGCCGCATAGACCTATGCCGCCAGTGACCTGATGCATGAGTCTCAAAGTTTGGGTCCCTTCTGGTGAGTATTTTGGCGATATGTTAGCTCAGATGTGGAGCTGGTGAGTGTCTCATCATCCTCTAACAAAGTTGAGGTTCGCATCTCAGATATAAGTCGAGAAAAGTATCCTCCTTCGCAGCCATATTTACTTCTGTTTATGTATGTACACGTGTATTGCAGCATAGACCTATGCCGCCAGTGACCTGACGCATGAGTCTCAAAGTTTGGGTCCCTTCTGGTGAGTATTTTGGCGATATGTTAGCTCAGATGTGGAGCTGGTGAGTGTCTTTTCATTCTTCAACAAAGTTGAGGTTCACAGCTCAGATATAAGTCGAGAAAATTGTCCTCATTCGCAGCAATGTTTTCTTCTATGTATGTACATGTATGTACACGTGTATTGCTGCATAGGCCTATGCCGACAGTGACCTGACGCATGAGTCTCAAAGTTTGGGTCCCTTCCGGTGAGGTTTTTGGCGATATGTTAGCTCAGATGTGGAGCTGGTGAGTGTCTCATCATCCTCCAACAAAGTTGAGGTTCGCAGCTAAGATATAAGTCATGAACATTTTCCTCATTCGCAGCCATGTTTACTTCTGTTTATGTATATGTACACGTGTATTACGGCATAGGCCTACGCCGCCAGTGACCTTACGCTTGAGTCTCAAAGTTTGGGTCTCTTCCGGTGAGAATTTTGGCGATATGTGAGCTCAGATGTGGAGCTGGTGAGTGTCTCATCATCCTCCTACAAAGTTGAGGTTCGCAGCTCCGATATAAGTCGAGAAAATTATCCTCCTTCGCAGCCATGTTTACTTCTGTTTATGTATGTACACGTGGATTGCTGCATAGGCCTATGCCGCCAGTAACCTGACGCATGAGTCTCAACGTTTGGGTCCCTTCCGGTGAGAATTTTGGCGATATGTTAGCTCAGATGTGGATCTGGTGAGTGTTTCATCATCCTCCAACAAAGTTGAGGTTCGCAGCTCAGATATAAGTCGAGAAAATTATCCTCATTCGCCACCATGTTTACTTTTGTTTATGTATGTACACGTGTATTGCTGCATAGGCCTATGCCGCCAGTGACCTGACGCATGAGTCTCAAAGTTTGGTTCTCTTCCGGTGAGATTTTTGGCGATATGTTAGCTCAGATGTGGAGCTGGTAAGTGTCTCATCATCCTCCAACAAAGTTGAGGTTCGCATCTCAGATATAAGTCGAGAAAATTATCCTCCTTCGCAGCCATGTTTACTTCTGTTTATGTATGTACACGTGTATTACGGCATAGGCCTATGCCGCCAGTGACCTTACGCTTGAGTCTCAAAGTTGTGGTCTCTTCTGGTGAGTATTTTGGCGATATGTTAGCTCAGATGTGGAGCTGGTGAGTGTCTCATCATCTTCCAACAAAGTTGAGGTTCGCATCTCAGATATAAGTCAAGAAAATTATCCTCATTCACAGCCATGTTTTCTTCTATGTATGTAAATGTATGTACACGTGTATTGCTGCATAGGCCTATGCCGCCAGTGACCTGACGCATGAGTCTCAAAGTTTGGGTCTCTTCCGGTGAGGTCTTTGGCGATATGTTAGCTCAGATGTGGAGCTGGGGAGTGTCTCATCATCTTCCAACAAAGTTGAGGTTCGCATCTCAGATATAAGTCGAGAAAATTATCCTCATTCACAGCCATGTTTTCTTCTATGTATGTACATGTATGTACACGTGTATTGCTGCATAGGCCTATGCCGCCAGTGACCTGACGCATGAGTCTCAAAGTTTGGGTCTCTTCCGATGAGGTCTTTGGCGATATGTTAGCTCAGATGTGGAGCTGGTGAGTGTCTCATCATCCTCCAACAAAGTTGAGGTTCGCAGCTAAGATATAAGTCATGAAAATGTTCCTCATTCGCAGCCATGTTTACTTCTGTTTATGTATATGTACACGTGTATTACGGCATAGGCCTACGCCGCCAGTGACCTTACGCTTGAGTCTCAAAGTTTGGGTCTCTTCCGGTGAGAATTTTGGCGATATGTGAGCTCAGATGTGGAGCTGGTGAGTGTCTCATCATCCTCCTACAAAGTTGAGGTTCGCAGCTCCGATATAAGTCGAGAAAATTATCCTCCTTCGCAGCCATGTTTACTTCTGTTTATGTATGTACACGTGGATTGCTGCATAGGCCTATGCCGCCAGTAACCTGACGCATGAGTCTCAACGTTTGGGTCCCTTCCGGTGAGAATTTTGGCGATATGTTAGCTCAGATGTGGATCTGGTGAGTGTTTCATCATCCTCCAACAAAGTTGAGGTTCGCAGCTCAGATATAAGTCGAGAAAATTATCCTCATTCGCCACCATGTTTACTTTTGTTTATGTATGTACACGTGTATTGCTGCATAGGCCTATGCCGCCAGTGACCTGACGCATGAGTCTCAAAGTTTGGTTCTCTTCCGGTGAGATTTTTGGCGATATGTTAGCTCAGATGTGGAGCTGGTAAGTGTCTCATCATCCTCCAACAAAGTTCAGGTTCGCATCTCAGATATAAGTCGAGAAAATTATCCTCCTTCGCAGCCATGTTTACTTCTGTTTATGTATGTACACGTGTATTACGGCATAGGCCTATGCCGCCAGTGACCTTACGCTTGAGTCTCAAAGTTGTGGTCTCTTCTGGTGAGTATTTTGGCGATATGTTAGCTCAGATGTGGAGCTGGTGAGTGTCTCATCATCTTCCAACAAAGTTGAGGTTCGCATCTCAGATATAAGTCAAGAAAATTATCCTCATTCACAGCCATGTTTTCTTCTATGTATGTAATTGTATGTACACGTGTATTGCTGCATAGGCCTATGCCGCCAGTGACCTGACGCATGAGTCTCAAAGTTTGGGTCTCTTCCGGTGAGATCTTTGGCGATATGTTAGCTCAGATGTGGAGCTGGGGAGTGTCTCATCATCTTCCAACAAAGTTGAGGTTCGCATCTCAGATATAAGTCAAGAAAATTATCCTCATTCACAGCCATGTTTTCTTCTATGTATGTACATGTATGTACACGTGTATTGCTGCATAGGCCTATCCCGCCAGTGACCTGACGCATGAGTCTCAAAGTTTGGGTCTCTTCCGGTGAGGTCTTTGGCGATATGTTAGCTCAGATGTGGAGCTGGTGAGTGTCTCATCATCCTCCAACAAAGTTGAGGTTCGCAGCTAAGATATAAGTCATGAAAATGTTCCTCATTCGCAGCCATGTTTACTTCTGTTTATGTATATGTACACGTGTATTACGGCATAGGCCTACGCCGCCAGTGACCTTACGCTTGAGTCTCAAAGTTTGGGTCTCTTCCGGTGAGAATTTTGGCGATATGTGAGCTCAGATGTGGAGCTGGTGAGTGTCTCATCATCCTCCTACAAAGTTGAGGTTCGCAGCTCCGATATAAGTCGAGAAAATTATCCTCCTTCGCAGCCATGTTTACTTCTGTTTATGTATGTACACGTGGATTGCTGCATAGGCCTATGCCGCCAGTGACCTGACGCATGAGTCTCAAAGTTTGGGTTCCTTCCGGTAAGAATTTTGGTGATATTTTAGCTCAGATGTGGAGCTGGTGAGTGTCTCATCATCCTCCAACAAATTTGAGGTTCGCATCTCAGATATAAGTCGAGAAAATTATCCTCCTTCACAGCAATGTTTGCTTCTGTTTATGTATGCACACGTGTATTGCTGCATAGGTCTATGCCGCCAGTGACATGACGCATGAGTCTCAACGTTTGGGTCCCTTCTGGTGAGTATTTTGGCGATATGTTAGCTCAGATGTGGAGCTGGTGAGTGTCTCTTCATTCTCCAACAAAGTTGAGGTTTGCAGCTCAGATATAAGTCGAGAAAATTGTCCTCATTCGCAGCCATGTTTAATTATGTGTATGTATGTACACGTGTATTGCCGCATAGACCTATGCCGCCAGTGACCTGATGCATGAGTCTCAAAGTTTGGGTCCCTTCTGGTGAGTATTTTGGCGATATGTTAGCTCAGATGTGGAGCTGGTGAGTGTCTCATCATCCTCTAACAAAGTTGAGGTTCGCATCTCAGATATAAGTCGAGAAAAGTATCCTCCTTCGCAGCCATATTTACTTCTGTTTATGTATGTACACGTGTATTGCAGCATAGACCTATGCCGCCAGTGACCTGACGCATGAGTCTCAAAGTTTGGGTCCGTTCTGGTGAGTATTTTGGCGATATGATAGCTCAGATGTGGAGCTGGTGAGTGTCTATTCATTCTCCAACAAAGTTGAGGTTCACAGCTCAGATATAAGTCGAGAAAATTGTCCTCATTCGCAGCCATGTTTACTTTTGTTTATGTATGTACACGTGTATTGCTGCATAGGCCTATGCCGCCAGTGACCTGACGCATGAGTCTCAAAGTTTGGGTTCCTTCCGGACTTGTTCCGGTAAGAATTTTGGTGATATTTTAGCTCAGATGTGGAGCTGGTGAGTGTCTCATCATCCTCCAACAAAGCTGAGGTTCGCATCTCACATATAAGTCGAGAAAATTATCCTCCTTCACAGCAATGTTCACTTCTGTTTATGTATGCACACGTGTATTGCTGCATAGTCCTCTGCCGCCAGTGACCTGACGCATGAGTCTCAAAGTTTGGGTCCCTTCTGGTGAGTATTTTGGCGATATGTTAGCTCAGATGTGGAGCTGGTGAGTGTCTCTTCATTCTCCAACAAAGTTGAGGTTCACAGCTCAGATATAAGTCGAGAAAATTGTCCTCATTCGCAGCCATGTTTACTTCTGTTTATGTATATGTACACGTGTATTACGGCATAGGTCTATGCCGCCAGTGACCTGACGCATGAGTCTCAAAGTTTGGGTCCCTTCCGGTGAGAATTTTGGCGATATGTGAGCTCAGATGTGGAGCTGGTGAGTGTCTGATCATCCTCCAACAAAGTTGAGGTTCGCAGCTAAGATATAAGTCATGAACATTTTCCTCATTCGCAGCCATGTTTACTTCTGTTGATGTATATGTACACGTGTATTACGGCATAGGCCTATGCCGCTAGTGACCTGACGCATGACTCTGAAAGTTTGTGTCCCTTCTGGTGAGTATTTTGGCGATATGTTAGCTCAGATGTGGAGCTGGTGAGTGTCTCTTCATTCTCCAACAAAGTTGAGGTTCGCAGCTCAGATACAAGTCGAGAAAATTATCCTCATTCGCCACCATGTTTACTTTTGTTTATGTATGTACACGTGTATTGCTGCATAGGCCTATGCCGCCAGTGACCTGACGCATGAGTCTCAAAGTTTGGGTCCCTTCTGGTGAGTATTTTGGCGATATGTTAGCTCAGATGTGGAGCTGGGGAGTGTCTCATCATCTTCCAACAAAGTTGAGGTTCGCATCTCAGATATAAGTCTAGAAAATTATCCTCCTTCGCAGCCATGTTTACTTCTGTTTATGTATGTACACGTGTATTGCTGCATAGGCCTATGCCGCCAGTAACCTGACGCATGAGTCTCAACGGTTGGGTCCCTTCCGGTGAGAAGTTTGGCGATATGTTAGCTCAGATGTGGATCTGGTGAGTGTCTCATCATCCTCCAACAAAGTTGAGGTTCGCAGCTCAGATATAAGTCGAGAAAATTATCCTCATTCGCAGCCATGTTTACTTCTGTTTATGTATGTACACGTGTATTACGGCATAGGCCTATGCCGCCAGTGACCTTACGCTTGAGTCTCAAAGTTGTAGTCTCTTCCGGTGAGTATTTTGGCGATATGTTAGCTCAGATGTTGAGCTGGTGAGTGTCTCTTCATTCTCCAACAAAGTTGAGGTTTGCAGCTCAGAAATAAGTCCAGAAAATTGTCCTTATTCGCAGCCATGTTTACTTTTGTTTATGTATGTACACGTGTATTGCTGCATAGGCCTATGCCGCCAGTGACCTGACGCATGAGTCTCAAAGTTTGGGTTCCTTCCGGTAAGAATTTTGGTGATATTTTAGCTCAGATGTGGAGCTGGTGAGTGTCTCATCATCCTCCAACAAAGTTGAGGTTCGCATCTCAGATATAAGTCGAGAAAATTATCCTCCTTCACAGCAATGTTTGCTTCTGTTTATGTATGCACACGTGTATTGCTGCATAGGCCTATGCCGCCAGTGACCTGACGAATGAGTCTCAAAGTTTGGGTCCCTTCTGGTGAGTATTTTGGCGATATGTTAGCTCAGATGTGGAGCTGGTGAGTGTCTCTTCATTCTCCAACAAAGTTGAGGTTTGCAGCTCAGATATAAGTCGAGAAAATTGTCCTCATTCGCAGCCATGTTTAATTATGTGTATGTATGTACACGTGTATTGCTGCATAGGCCTATGCCGCCAGTGACCTGACGCATGAGTCTCAAAGTTTGGGTTCCTTCCGGTAAGAATTTTGGTGATATTTTAGCTCAGATGTGGAGCTGGTGAGTGTCTCATCATCCTCCAACAAAGTTGAGGTTCGCATCTCAGATATAAGTCGAGAAAATTATCCTCCTTCACAGCAATGTTTGCTTCTGTTTATGTATGCACACGTGTATTGCTGCATAGGCCTATGCCGCCAGTGACCTGACGAATGAGTCTCAAAGTTTGGGTCCTTTCTGGTGAGTATTTTGGCGATATGTTAGCTCAGATGTGGAGCTGGTGAGTGTCTCTTCATTCTCCAACAAAGTTGAGGTTTGCAGCTCAGATATAAGTCGAGAAAATTGTCCTCATTCGCAGCCATGTTTAATTATGTGTATGTATGTACACGTGTATTGCCGTATAGACCTATGCCGCCAGTGACCTGATGCATGAGTCTCAAAGTTTGGGTCCCTTCTGGTGAGTATTTTGGCGATATGTTAGCTCAGATGTGGAGCTGGTGAGTGTCTCATCATCCTCTAACAAAGTTGAGGTTCGCATCTCAGATATAAGTCGAGAAAAGTATCCTCCTTCGCAGCCATATTTACTTCTGTTTATGTATGTACACGTGTATTGCAGCATAGACCTATGCCGCCAGTGACCTGACGCATGAGTCTCAAAGTTTGGGTCCCTTCTGGTGAGTATTTTGGCGATATGTTAGCTCAGATGTGGAGCTGGTGAGTGTCTTTTCATTCTTCAACAAAGTTGAGGTTCACAGCTCAGATATAAGTCGAGAAAATTGTCCTCATTCGCAGCCATGTTTTCTTCTATGTATGTACATGTATGTACACGTGTATTGCTGCATAGGCCTATGCCGACAGTGACCTGACGCATGAGTCTCAAAGTTTGGGTCCCTTCCGGTGAGGTTTTTGGCGATATGTTAGCTCAGATGTGGAGCTGGTGAGTGTCTCATCATCCTCCAACAAAGTTGAGGTTCGCAGCTAAGATATAAGTCATGAACATTTTCCTCATTCGCAGCCATGTTTACTTCTGTTTATGTATATGTACACGTGTATTACGGCATAGGCCTACGCCGCCAGTGACCTTACGCTTGAGTCTCAAAGTTTGGGTCTCTTCCGGTGAGAATTTTGGCGATATGTTAGCTCAGATGTGGAGCTGGTGAGTGTCTCTTTATTCTCCAACAAAGTTGAGGTTCGCAGCTCAGATACAAGTCGAGAAAATTATCCTCATTCGCCACCATGTTTACTTTTGTTTATGTATGTACACGTGTATTGCTGCATAGGCCTATGCCGCCAGTGACCTGACGCATGAGTCTCAAAGTTTGGGTCCCTTCTGGTGAGTATTTTGGCGATATGTTAGCTCAGATGTGGAGCTGGGGAGTGTCTCATCATCTTCCAACAAAGTTGAGGTTCGCATCTCAGATATAAGTCATGAAAATGTTCCTCATTCGCAGCCATGTTTACTTCTGTTTATGTATATGTACACGTGTATTACGGCATAGGCCTACGCCGCCAGTGACCTTACGCTTGAGTCTCAAAGTTTGGGTCTCTTCCGGTGAGAATGTTGGCGATATGTGAGCTCAGATGTGGAGCTGGTGAGTGTCTCATCATCCTCCTACAAAGTTGAGGTTCGCAGCTCCGATATAAGTCGAGAAAATTATCCTCCTTCGCAGCCATGTTTACTTCTGTTTATGTATGTACACGTGGATTGCTGCATAGGCCTATGCCGCCAGTAACCTGACGCATGAGTCTCAACGTTTGGGTCCCTTCCGGTGAGAATTTTGGCGATATGTTAGCTCAGATGTGGATCTGGTGAGTGTTTCATCATCCTCCAACAAAGTTGAGGTTCGCAGCTCAGATATAAGTCGAGAAAATTATCCTCATTCGCCACCATGTTTACTTTTGTTTATGTATGTACACGTGTATTGCTGCATAGGCCTATGCCGCCAGTGACCTGACGCATGAGTCTCAAAGTTTGGTTCTCTTCCGGTGAGATTTTTGGCGATATGTTAGCTCAGATGTGGAGCTGGTAAGTGTCTCATCATCCTCCAACAAAGTTGAGGTTCGCATCTCAGATATAAGTCGAGAAAATTATCCTCCTTCGCAGCCATGTTTACTTCTGTTTATGTATGTACACGTGTATTACGGCATAGGCCTATGCCGCCAGTGACCTTACGCTTGAGTCTCAAAGTTGTGGTCTCTTCTGGTGAGTATTTTGGCGATATGTTAGCTCAGATGTGGAGCTGGTGAGTGTCTCATCATCTTCCAACAAAGTTGAGGTTCGCATCTCAGATATAAGTCAAGAAAATTATCCTCATTCACAGCCATGTTTTCTTCTATGTATGTACATGTATGTACACGTGTATTGCTGCATAGGCCTATGCCGCCAGTGACCTGACGCATGAGTCTCAAAGTTTGGGTCTCTTCCGGTGAGGTCTTTGGCGATATGTTAGCTCAGATGTGGAGCTGGGGAGTGTCTCATCATCTTCCAACAAAGTTGAGGTTCGCATCTCAGATATAAGTCAAGAAAATTATCCTCATTCACAGCCATGTTTTCTTCTATGTATGTACATGTATGTACACGTGTATTGCTGCATAGGCCTATGCCGCCAGTGACCTGACGCATGAGTCTCAAAGTTTGGGTCTCTTCCGGTGAGGTCTTTGGCGATATGTTAGCTCAGATGTGGAGCTGGTGAGTGTCTCATCATCCTCCAACAAAGTTGAGGTTCGCAGCTAAGATATAAGTCATAAAAATGTTCCTCATTCGCAGCCATGTTTACTTCTGTTTATGTATATGTACACGTGTATTACGGCATAGGCCTACGCCGCCAGTGACCTTACGCTTGAGTCTCAAAGTTTGGGTCTCTTCCGGTGAGAATTTTGGCGATATGTGAGCTCAGATGTGGAGCTGGTGAGTGTCTCATCATCCTCCTACAAAGTTGAGGTTCGCAGCTCCGATATAAGTCGAGAAAATTATCCTCCTTCGCAGCCATGTTTACTTCTGTTTATGTATGTACACGTGGATTGCTGCATAGGCCTATGCCGCCAGTAACCTGACGCATGAGTCTCAACGTTTGGGTCCCTTCCGGTGAGAATTTTGTCGATATGCTAGCTCAGATGTGGATCTGGTGAGTGTTTCATCATCCTCCAACAAAGTTGAGGTTCGCAGCTCAGATATAAGTCGAGAAAATTATTCTCATTCGCCACCATGTTTACTTTTGTTTATGTATGTACACGTGTATTGCTGCATAGGCCTATGCCGCCAGTGACCTGACGCATGAGTCTCAAAGTTTGGTTCTCTTCCGGTGAGTTTTAGCGATATGTTAGCTCAGATGTGGAGCTGGTAAGTGTCTCATCATCCTCCAACAAAGTTGAGGTTCGCATCTCAGATATAAGTCGAGAAAATTATCCTCCTTCGCAGCCATGTTTACTTCTGTTTATGTATGTACACGTGTATTACGGCATAGGCCTATGCCGCCAGTGACCTTACGCTTGAGTCTCAAAGTTGTGGTCTCTTCTGGTGAGTATTTTGGCGATATGTTAGCTCAGATGTGGAGCTGGTGAGTGTCTCATCATCTTCCAACAAAGTTGAGGTTCGCATCTCAGATATAAGTCGAGAAAATTATCCTCCTTCGCAGCCATGTTTACTTCTGTTTATGTATGTACACGTGGATTGCTGCATAGGCCTATGCCGCCAGTAACCTGACGCATGAGTCTCAAAGTTTGGTTCTCTTCCGGTGAGATTTTTGGCGATATGTTAGCTCAGATGTGGAGCTGGTAAGTGTCTCATCATCCTCCAACAAAGTTGAGGTTCGCATCTCAGATATAAGTCGAGAAAATTATCCTCCTTCGCAGCCATGTTTACTTCTGTTTATGTATGTAGATTAGATTAGATTAGATTAGATTAGATTAGAAATTTATTGTCCGCATCATAGAAAATACAGAAATTTAGTTTCCATTGGCTCATTTAAATATAAAACTACAATTTTATAATACAATAACTTATCCACAAAATTTACACAAAATTTAAATATGAGTAAAATTCCAAAATTTAGAACTACAAGTAAAATTACAGAGTCTGAGAAATGATGGGGAACCTACAGCAAAACATACAAAAAGGAATACCCCTATTAACGAACAGCCAAAGTATTAAATAAATGAATGGAGTTGGGAACAAAGGATTGCCTGTATCGGGTAAGGTTTGTGCGAGGAACACAGAGTCTGAAACCGGATCTATTAAAAACAAAACAATCAAAAAGTGGATGAGTTGGATCTGACAGAATGAAATGAACTTTAGATATTACACGTTCCAAAAACATTTTGTCGTATGTTGGCAAGGTGAGACCGACAGAGCGCTGAGCAATTTTACGAATGCGCTCAAACCTGTCCTTATTTTTCTGTGAAAGTGAACCATATACACTAACTATGTTAAAAATGACAATGCTCTGGATTATAGACTGATAAAATAAACGTAAAATCGTCTTATCGACATTGAACTGTTTAAGCTTACGAAGGAAAAACATCCGTTGCATGGCCTTGCTGAAAACTACCTGAGTGTTTTTGTTCCAGTTTAGTTTATCATCAATAACAGTACCAAGGTATTTGTACTCACTAACCCTCTCTATAACGTTGTTATTTATATAAACAGGTTCATGAACTCCAGTATTGTGACGAAAGTCTACAATCATCTCTTTAGTTTTCTTAACATTAATAATCAAAAAATGACGATCACACCAATCCACAAACTTTGCTACCTCCGATATATAACAGAGTGGATCATCCTTTAAGTAGCCTGTAATAACCGTGTCATCTGCATATTTGATTATACTACAGTTGGAACTTGAACAAAGACAATCACTTGTATAAAAAGAAAATAACAGCGGTGAGATGACACACCCTTGAGGGGCACCTGTGTTGATTATCCTAACCTTAGAAGTAACATCTCCTATTTTTACCCACTGTGGCCTGTTCAATAAGAAATTGTGAATCCACTGTACTATTTTCGGTGACACATTCATTTGCATAAGTTTTTCTATTAGAATGTGAGGTTGTATCGTATTGAAGGCACTAGAAAAATCTATGAACAATGACCTAGCATAAGATTTTGGTTTGTCCAGGTGACTGTACAGTTTATGAAGATAAAGGAGTACCCCGTCATCAACCCCTCTGTTGCTCCGGTATGCAAACTGACACTTGTCCAAAAAAGAACCTGCGTCTTTAAGAAGAAAATTCAAAACAAGCCTTTCGAGACATTTCATTATACTTGACGTCAGAGCTACTGGGCGGTAATCGTTCAGTACTGAAACCTTACTGCTTTTTGGTACAGGGACTATCATAGAGGTTTTCCACATCTGTGGAATAGCCCCTCTATCCAATGTCAGTTGAAATATTTTTGTAAAAATTCCAGAGAGTTGGTGACTGCATATTTTCAAGATTCTGTTACCTACACCATCTGGCCCTGAGGCTTTATTAATTTTCAGGCCTGAGAACATATTCCTAACATCAGTCTCATTAATTAAAATGGTGTCACATTCAGCATTAATATTTAGTGAGTCTTTCAAGAGATCATTTTCTAAGGTGAAATCATGACTGTCAAATCGACAATAAAAATTGTTTAGTTCGTTGGCAAAGTCACTGTTGCATTGGAGTGGCTGTTTCTTTTGTTTGAATCCAGTTATAGTTTGCATTGCTTGCCACGCCGCCCGGGAATTGTTCTCTTGGAAATTCTGCTCTAATCGCAGTTTGTATTCGTGTTTTGACAGTTTAATCTGACGTTTGATGTCTTTTTGTAGATCTTTTACCCTTTCTGTACGACCAGCTGCAAATGCGTTCCTCTTCTCGACGAGTAGCGACTTAAGTTCCCTTGACACCCATGGTTTGTTGTTAGGGTAGACCTTTTTCCTTGACAAAGGTACAACTGAGTCGATGCAGAATTTGATATAATCGGTCACAGTGGTAACAATGGTGTCGATCGAATCTGCATAATCCATCAAGACACTCCAGTCGGTGCATTCCAGACATCCACGCAGTTGTTCTTTGGATTCGGTAGACCAATTACGGGTTGTTACTGTAGTAGGCTTTGATCGCTTCAGGGCTTGCTTGTACAACGGCAACAATTGAATAATATTGTGGTCCGAGTTACCAAGTTTTGGGCACACCCTCTCTTTATATGCAGATGCGATATTACCATAACATAAGTCTAAGACTGCGTCCCCTCTCGTTGGTTTGTTTACAAACTGGTGATATGACGGTAGTGCTTGATTGAGTCTACAATGGTTAAAATCTCCCAACACAAACTTAGCGGAGTCAGGGGATGTACTTTCCAGTTGTTGAATTCTGGAAGCAATTGCCTCACTTGCAACTTGAAAGTTCGCTCTAGGTTGAATATAGACGGCTGTGATAAAAATTTGGTTGAACTCTCTGGGCAAATAATAGGGTCTCAGCCCAACTGTTAATAGCTCATAATCAGGGGTGCAGGTTCTTTCTTTCACTGACCAATTGTTACACCAGGCGTTATTTATATACAAGCATACGCCTCCGCCTTTAGATTTTCCAGAGTTCGGGGTTCTATCCCCTCTGACAATATTAAAATTTGGCAAGTCTACAGCACTATCAGGAATGTTATCATTCAGCCAGGTTTCAGAGAAACACATAAGACATGTTTCACGGTATTCATGGAGGTACCGTGTACACGCACTAAGTTCATCCATCTTGTTTGTAAGAGATCGTACATTACCCAACAAAATGGTCGGCAAAGGTGGGTTTGTCCGTCGAGCTCTGGTACGTTTCCGTAAACCTCCACGTTTTCCTCTTTTCCTAGCTTTTATTTCTTGTGGAAAGTCCTCATAGCCCGTCGGTTTGTATGATGGCCGTGGTTGAAGTTCAAATAGGGCTGACCTCGTGTATGTAATGCCAACGTGAGCAGTGCCACCAGTCGATTCGGCACCAGGTCCAAGGTAGGCAGGAACACACATCAAATATCGAGACAGTAACAAGAATATCAGCAGATACCGGATCATAACTGCTCCATAACCTTTACGTAACATGTTGATAACACCAAACAAAACTGAAACACTCCAAAAATGATAAAAATTGAGTAAAATTGAGTAAAACGGCGGACACAAGAAACCAATGGTGGTCGCTACTGAGCAGCGCCCTCATCTTTTACACGTGTATTACGGCATAGGCCTATGCCGCCAGTGACCTTACGCTTGAGTCTCAAAGTTGTGGTCTCTTCCGGTGAGTATTTTGGCGATATGTTAGCTCAGATGTGGAGCTGGTGAATGTCTCTTCATTCTCCAACAAAGTTGAGGTTCGCAGCTCAGAAATAAGTCGAGAAAATTGTCCTTCACAGCAATGTTTACTTTTGTTTATGTATGCACACGTGTATTGCTGCATAGGCCTATGCCGCCAGTGACCTGACGCATGAGTCTCAAAGTTTGGGTCTTTTCCGGTGAGTATTTTGGCGATATGTTAGCTCAGATGTGGACCTGGTGAGTGTCTCATCATCCTCCAACAAAGTTGAGGTTCGCAGCTCAGATATAAGTCGAGAAAATTGTCCTCATTCGCAGCCATGTTTACTTTTGTTTATGTATGTACACGTGTATTGCCGCATAGGCCTATGCCGTCAGTGTCCTGACGCATGAGTCTCACAGTTTGGTTCAGATGTTGAGCTGATGAGTGACTCTTCATTCTGGAACAACGTTGAGGTTCCTAGCTCAGATATAAGTCGAGAAAATTATCCTCATTCGCAGCCATGTTTTCTTCTATGTATGTACATGTATGTACACGTGTATTGCTGCATAGGCCTATGCCGCCAGTGACCTGACGCATGAGTCTCAAAGTTTGGGTCTCTTCTGGTGAGTATTTTGGCGATATGTTAGCTCAGATGTGGAGCTAATGAGTGTCTCTTCATCCTCCAACAAAGTTGAGGTTCGCAGCTTAGATATAAGTCGGGAAAATTATCCTCATTCGCAGCCATGTTTACTTCTGTTTATGTATGTACACGTGTATTGCTGCATAGACCTATGCCGCCAGTGATCTGACGCATGAGTCTCAAAGTTTGGGTCCCTTCTGGTGAGTATTTTGGCGATATGTTAGCTCGGATGTGGAGCTGGTGAGTGTCTCATCATCTTCCAACAAAGTTGAGGTACGCATCTCAGATATAAGTCGAGAAAATTATCCTCCTTTGCAGCCATGTTTACTTTTGTTTATGTATGTACACGTGGATTGCTGCATAGGCCTATGCCGCTAGTAACCTGACGCATGAGTCTCAACATTTGGGTCCCTTCCGGTGAGAATTTTGGCGATATGTTAGCTCAGATGTGGATCTGGTGAGTGTCTCATCATCCTCCAACAAAGTTGAGGTTCGCAGCTCAGATATAAGTCGATAAAATTATCCTCATTCGCAGCCATGTTTACTTCTGTTTATGTATGTACACGTGTATTACGGCATAGGCCTATGCCGCCAGTGACCTTACGCTTGAGTCTCAAAGTTGTGGTCTCTTCCGGTGAGTATTTTGGCGATATGTTAGCTTAGATGTGGAGCTGGTGAGTATCTCTTCATTCTCCAACAAAGTTGAGGTTCGCAGCTCAGAAATAAGTCGAGAAAATTGTCCTCATTCGCAGCCATGTTTCCTTTTCTTTATATATGTACACGTGTATTGCTGCATAGGCCTATGCCACCAGTGACCTGACGCATGAGTCTCAAAGTTTGGGTTCCTTCCGGTAAGAATTTTGGTGATATTTTAGCGCAGATGTGGAGCTGGTGAGTGTCTCATCATCCTCCAAAAAAGTTGAGGTTCGCATCTCAGATATAAGTCGAGAAAATTGTCCTCATTCGCAGCCATGTTTAATGATGTGTATGTATGTACACGTGTATTGCCGCATAGACCTATGCCGCCAGTGACCTGACGCATGAGTCTCAAAGTTTGGGTCCCTTCTGGTGAGTATTTTGGCGATATGTTAGCTCAGATGTGGAGCTGGTGATTGTCTCATCATCCTCTAACAAAGTTGAGGTTCGCATCTCAGATATAAGTCGAGAAAATTATCCTCCTTCGCAGCCATATTTACTTCTGTTTATGTATGTACACGTGTATTACAGCATAGACCTATGCCGCCAGTGACCTGACGCATGAGTCTCAAAGTTTGGGTCCTTTTGGTGTGTATTTTGGCGATATGTTAGCTCAGATGTGGAGCTGGTGAGTGTCTCTTCATTCTCCAACAAAGTTGAGGTTCGCAGCTCAGATATAAGTCGAGAAAATTGTCCTCATTCGCAGCCATGTTTACTTTTGTTTATGTATGTACACGTGTATTGCTGTATAGGCCTATGCCGCCAGTGATCTGACGCATGAGTCTCAAAGTTTGGGTTCCTTCCGGTAAGAATTTTGGTGATATTTTAGCTCAGATGTGGAGCTGGTGAGTGCCTCATCATCCTCCAACAAAGTTGAGGTTCGCATCTCAGATATAAGTCGAGAAAATTATCCTCCTTCACAGCAATGTTTACTTCTGTTTATGTATGCACACGTGTATTGCTGCATAGGCCTATGCCGCCAGTGACCTGACGCATGAGTCTCAAAGTTTGGGTCTTTTCCGTTGAGTATTTTGGCGATATGTTAGCTCAGATATGGACCTGGTGAGTGTCTCATCATCCTCCAACAAAGTTGAGGTTCGCAGCTCAGATATAAGTCGAGAAAATTGTCCTCATTCGCAGCCATGTTTACTTTTGTTTATGTATGTACACGTGTATTGCTGCATAGGCCTATGCCGCCAGTGACCTGACGCACGAGTCTCAAAGTTTGGGTCTCTTCCGGTGAGTATTTTGGCGATATGTTAGCTTAGATGTGGAGCTGGTGAGTGTCTCTTCATTCTCCAACAAAGTTGAGGTTCGCAGCTCAGATATAAGTCGAGAAAATTGTCCTCATTCGCAGCCATGTTTACTTTTGTTTATGTATGTACACGTGGGATATTGCTGCATAGGCCTATGTCGCCAGTGACCTGACGCATGAGTCTCAAAGTTTGGGTTCCTTCCGGTAAGAATTGTGGTGATATTTTAGCTCAGATGTGGAGCTGGTGAGTGTCTCTTCATTTTCGAACAACGTTGAGGTTCGCAGCTCAGATATAAGTTGAGAAAATTATCATCATTCGCAGCCTTGTTTACTTCTGTATATGTATGTACACGTGTATTGCCGCATAGGCCTATGCCGTCAGTGTCCTGACGCATGAGTCTCACAGTTTGGTTCAGATGTGGAGCTGATGAGTGACTCTTCATTCTGGAACAACGTTGAGGTTCCCAGCTCAGATATAAGTCGAGAAAATTGTCCTCATTCGCAGCCATGTTTAATGATGTGTATGTATGTACACGTGTATTGCCGCATAGACCTATGCCGCCAGTGACCTGACGCATGAGTCTCAAAGTTTGGGTCCCTTCTGGTGAGTATTTTGGCGATATGTTAGCTCAGATGTGGAGCTGGTGAGTGTCTCATCATCCTCTAACAAAGTTGAGGTTCGCAGCTCAGAAATAAGTCGAGAAAATTGTCCTCATTCGCAGCCATGTTTACTTTTCTTTATATATGTACACGTGTATTGCTGCATAGGCCTATGCCACCAGTGACCTGACGCATGAGTCTCAAAGTTTGGGTTCCTTCCGGTAAGAATTTTGGTGATATTTTAGCGCAGATGTGAAGCTGGTGAGTGTCTCATCATCCTCCAAAAAAGTTGAGGTTCGCATCTCAGATATAAGTCGAGAAAATTGTCCTCATTCGCAGCCATGTTTAATGATGTGTATGTATGTACACGTGTATTGCCGCATAGACCTATGCCGCCAGTGACCTGACGCATGAGTCTCAAAGTTTGGGTCCCTTCTGGTGAGTATTTTGGCGATATGTTAGCTCAGATGTGGAGCTGGTGAGTGTCTCATCATCCTCTAACAAAGTTGAGGTTCGCATCTCAGATATAAGTCGAGAAAATTATCCTCCTTCGCAGCCATATTTACTTCTGTTTATGTATGTACACGTGTATTACAGCATAGACCTATGCCGCCAGTGACCTGACGCATGAGTCTCAAAGTTTGGGTCTTTTCCGGTGAGTATTTTGGCGATATGTTAGCTCAGATGTGGACCTGGTGAGTGTCTCATCATCCTCCAACAAAGTTGAGGTTCGCAGCTCAGATATAAGTCGAGAAAATTGTCCTCATTCGCAGCCATGTTTACTTTTGTTTATGTATGTACACGTGTATTGCCGCATAGGCCTATGCCGTCAGTGTCCTGACGCATGAGTCTCACAGTTTGGTTCAGATGTTGAGCTGATGAGTGACTCTTCATTCTGGAACAACGTTGAGGTTCCTAGCTCAGATATAAGTCGAGAAAATTATCCTCATTCGCAGCCATGTTTTCTTCTATGTATGTACATGTATGTACACGTGTATGGCTGCATAGGCCTATGCCGCCAGTGACCTGACGCATGAGTCTCAAAGTTTGGGTCTCTTCTGGTGAGTATTTTGGCGATATGTTAGCTCAGATGTGGAGCTGATGAGTGCCTCATCATCCTCCAACAAAGTTGAGGTTCGCATCTCAGATATAAGTCGAGAAAATTATCCTCATTCGCAGCCATGTTTACTTCTGTTTATGTATGCACACGTGTATTGCTGCATAGACCTATGCCGCCAGTGACCTGACGCATGAGTCTCAAAGTTTGGGTCTTTTCCCTTGAGTATTTTGGCGATATGTTAGCTCAGATATGGACCTGGTGAGTGTCTCATCATCCTCCAACAAAGTTGAGGTTCGCAGCTCAGATATAAGTCGAGAAAATTGTCCTCATTCGCAGCCATGTTTACTTTTGTTTATGTATGTACACGTGTATTGCTGCATAGGCCTATGCCGCCAGTGACCTGACGCACGAGTCTCAAAGTTTGGGTCTCTTCCGGTGAGTATTTTGGCGATATGTTAGCTTAGATGTGGAGCTGGTGAGTGTCTCTTCATTCTCCAACAAAGTTGAGGTTCGCAGCTCAGATATAAGTCGAGAAAATTGTCCTCATTCGCAGCCATGTTTACTTTTGTTTATGTATGTACACGTGGGATATTGCTGCATAGGCCTATGTCGCCAGTGACCTGACGCATGAGTCTCAAAGTTTGGGTTCCTTCCGGTAAGAATTGTGGTGATATTTTAGCTCAGATGTGGAGCTGGTGAGTGTCTCTTTATTTTCGAACAACGTTGAGGTTCGCAGCTCAGATATAAGTTGAGAAAATTATCATCATTCGCAGCCTTGTTTACTTCTGTATATGTATGTACACGTGTATTGCCGCATAGGCCTATGCCGTCAGTGTCCTGACGCATGAGTCTCACAGTTTGGTTCAGATGTGGAGCTGATGAGTGACTCTTCATTCTGGAACAACGTTGAGGTTCCCAGCTCAGATATAAGTCGAGAAAATTGTCCTCATTCGCAGCCATGTTTAATGATGTGTATGTATGTACACGTGTATTGCCGCATAGACCTATGCCGCCAGTGACCTGACGCATGAGTCTCAAAGTTTGGGTCCCTTCTGGTGAGTATTTTGGCGATATGTTAGCTCAGATGTGGAGCTGGTGAGTGTCTCATCATCCTCTAACAAAGTTGAGGTTCGCAGCTCAGAAATAAGTCGAGAAAATTGTCCTCATTCGCAGCCATGTTTACTTTTCTTTATATATGTACACGTGTATTGCTGCATAGGCCTATGCCACCAGTGACCTGACGCATGAGTCTCAAAGTTTGGGTTCCTTCCGGTAAGAATTTTGGTGATATTTTAGCGCAGATGTGAAGCTGGTGAGTGTCTCATCATCCTCCAAAAAAGTTGAGGTTCGCATCTCAGATATAAGTCGAGAAAATTGTCCTCATTCGCAGCCATGTTTAATGATGTGTATGTATGTACACGTGTATTGCCGCATAGACCTATGCCGCCAGTGACCTGACGCATGAGTCTCAAAGTTTGGGTCCCTTCTGGTGAGTATTTTGGCGATATGTTAGCTCAGATGTGGAGCTGGTGAGTGTCTCATCATCCTCTAACAAAGTTGAGGTTCGCATCTCAGATATAAGTCGAGAAAATTATCCTCCTTCGCAGCCATATTTACTTCTGTTTATGTATGTACACGTGTATTACAGCATAGACCTATGCCGCCAGTGACCTGACGCATGAGTCTCAAAGTTTGGGTCTTTTCCGGTGAGTATTTTGGCGATATGTTAGCTCAGATGTGGACCTGGTGAGTGTCTCATCATCCTCCAACAAAGTTGAGGTTCGCAGCTCAGATATAAGTCGAGAAAATTGTCCTTATTCGCAGCCATGTTTACTTTTGTTTATGTATGTACACGTGTATTGCCGCATAGGCCTATGCCGTCAGTGTCCTGACGCATGAGTCTCACAGTTTGGTTCAGATGTTGAGCTGATGAGTGACTCTTCATTCTGGAACAACGTTGAGGTTCCTAGCTCAGATATAAGTCTAGAAAATTATCCTCATTCGCAGCCATGTTTTCTTATATGTATGTACATGTATGTACATGTGTATTGCTGCATAGGCCTATGCCGCCAGTGACCTGACGCATGAGTCTCAAAGTTTGGGTCTCTTGTGGTGAGTATTTTGGCGATATGTTAGCTCAGATGTGGAGCTGATGAGTGCCTCATCATCCTCCAACAAAGTTGAGGTTCGCATCTCAGATATAAGTCGAGAAAATTATCCTCATTCGCAGCCATGTTTACTTCTGTTTATGTATGCACACGTGTATTGCTGCATAGACCTATGCCGCCAGTGACCTGACGCATGAGTCTCAAAGTTTGGGTCTTTTCCCTTGAGTATTTTGGCGATATGTTAGCTCAGATATGGACCTGGTGAGTGTCTCATCATCCTCCAACAAAGTTGAGGTTCGCAGCTCAGATATAAGTCGAGAAAATTGTCCTCATTCGCAGCCATGTTTACTTTTGTTTATGTATGTACACGTGTATTGCTGCATAGGCCTATGCCGCCAGTGACCTGACGCACGAGTCTCAAAGTTTGGGTCTCTTCCGGTGAGTATTTTGGCGATATGTTAGCTTAGATGTGGAGCTGGTGAGTGTCTCTTCATTCTCCAACAAAGTTGAGGTTCGCAGCTCAGATATAAGTCGAGAAAATTGTCCTCATTCGCAGCCATGTTTACTTTTGTTTATGTATGTACACGTGGGATATTGCTGCATAGGCCTATGTCGCCAGTGACCTGACGCATGAGTCTCAAAGTTTGGGTTCCTTCCGGTAAGAATTGTGGTGATATTTTAGCTCAGATGTGGAGCTGGTGAGTGTCTCTTTATTTTCGAACAACGTTGAGGTTCGCAGCTCAGATATAAGTTGAGAAAATTATCATCATTCGCAGCCTTGTTTACTTCTGTATATGTATGTACACGTGTATTGCCGCATAGGCCTATGCCGTCAGTGTCCTGACGCATGAGTCTCACAGTTTGGTTCAGATGTGGAGCTGATGAGTGACTCTTCATTCTGGAACAACGTTGAGGTTCCCAGCTCAGATATAAGTCGAGAAAATTGTCCTCATTCGCAGCCATGTTTAATGATGTGTATGTATGTACACGTGTATTGCCGCATAGACCTATGCCGCCAGTGACCTGACGCATGAGTCTCAAAGTTTGGGTCCCTTCTGGTGAGTATTTTGGCGATATGTTAGCTCAGATGTGGAGCTGGTGAGTGTCTCATCATCCTCTAACAAAGTTGAGGTTCGCAGCTCAGAAATAAGTCGAGAAAATTGTCCTCATTCGCAGCCATGTTTACTTTTCTTTATATATGTACACGTGTATTGCTGCATAGGCCTATGCCACCAGTGACCTGACGCATGAGTCTCAAAGTTTGGGTTCCTTCCGGTAAGAATTTTGGTGATATTTTAGCGCAGATGTGAAGCTGGTGAGTGTCTCATCATCCTCCAAAAAAGTTGAGGTTCGCATCTCAGATATAAGTCGAGAAAATTGTCCTCATTCGCAGCCATGTTTAATGATGTGTATGTATGTACACGTGTATTGCCGCATAGACCTATGCCGCCAGTGACCTGACGCATGAGTCTCAAAGTTTGGGTCCCTTCTGGTGAGTATTTTGGCGATATGTTAGCTCAGATGTGGAGCTGGTGAGTGTCTCATCATCCTCTAACAAAGTTGAGGTTCGCATCTCAGATATAAGTCGAGAAAATTATCCTCCTTCGCAGCCATATTTACTTCTGTTTATGTATGTACACGTGTATTACAGCATAGACCTATGCCGCCAGTGACCTGACGCATGAGTCTCAAAGTTTGGGTCTTTTCCGGTGAGTATTTTGGCGATATGTTAGCTCAGATGTGGACCTGGTGAGTGTCTCATCATCCTCCAACAAAGTTGAGGTTCGCAGCTCAGATATAAGTCGAGAAAATTGTCCTCATTCGCAGCCATGTTTACTTTTGTTTATGTATGTACACGTGTATTGCCGCATAGGCCTATGCCGTCAGTGTCCTGACGCATGAGTCTCACAGTTTGGTTCAGATGTTGAGCTGATGAGTGACTCTTCATTCTGGAACAACGTTGAGGTTCCTAGCTCAGATATAAGTCGAGAAAATTATCCTCATTCGCAGCCATGTTTTCTTCTATGTATGTACATGTATGTACACGTGTATTGCTGCATAGGCCTATGCCGCCAGTGACCTGACGCATGAGTCTCAAAGTTTGGGTCTCTTCTGGTGAGTATTTTGGCGATATGTTAGCTCAGATGTGGAGCTGATGAGTGTCTCTTCATCCTCCAACAAAGTTGAGGTTCGCAGCTTAGATATAAGTCGGGAAAATTATCCTCATTCGCAGCCATGTTTACTTCTGTTTATGTATGTACACGTGTATTGCTGCATAGACCTATGCCGCCAGTGATCTGACGCATGAGTCTCAAAGTTTGGGTCCCTTCTGGTGAGTATTTTGGCGATATGTTAGCTCGGATGTGGAGCTGGTGAGTGTCTCATCATCTTCCAACAAAGTTGAGGTGCGCATCTCAGATATAAGTCGAGAAAATTATCCTCCTTTGCAGCCATGTTTACTTTTGTTTATGTATGTACACGTGGATTGCTGCATAGGCCTATGCCGCTAGTAACCTGACGCATGAGTCTCAACATTTGGGTCCCTTCCGGTGAGAATTTTGGCGATATGTTAGCTCAGATGTGGATCTGGTGAGTGTCTCATCATCCTCCAACAAAGTTGAGGTTCGCAGCTCAGATATAAGTCGATAAAATTATCCTCATTCGCAGCCATGTTTACTTCTGTTTATGTATGTACACGTGTATTACGGCATAGGCCTATGCCGCCAGTGACCTTACGCTTGAGTCTCAAAGTTGTGGTCTCTTCCGGTGAGTATTTTGGCGATATGTTAGCTTAGATGTGGAGCTGGTGAGTGTCTCTTCATTCTCCAACAAAGTTGAGGTTCGCAGCTCAGAAATAAGTCGAGAAAATTGTCCTCATTCGCAGCCATGTTTACTTTTCTTTATATATGTACACGTGTATTGCTGCATAGGCCTATGCCACCAGTGACCTGACGCATGAGTCTCAAAGTTTGGGTTCCTTCCGGTAAGAATTTTGGTGATATTTTAGCGCAGATGTGGAGCTGGTGAGTGTCTCATCATCCTCCAAAAAAGTTGAGGTTCGCATCTCAGATATAAGTCGAGAAAATTGTCCTCATTCGCAGCCATGTTTAATGATGTGTATGTATGTACACGTGTATTGCCGCATAGACCTATGCCGCCAGTGACCTGACGCATGAGTCTCAAAGTTTGGGTCCCTTCTGGTGAGTATTTTGGCGATATGTTAGCTCAGATGTGGAGCTGGTGAGTGTCTCATCATCCTCTAACAAAGTTGAGGTTCGCATCTCAGATATAAGTCGAGAAAATTATCCTCCTTCGCAGCCATATTTACTTCTGTTTATGTATGTACACGTGTATTACAGCATAGACCTATGCCGCCAGTGACCTGACGCATGAGTCTCAAAGTTTGGGTCCTTTTGGTGTGTATTTTGGCGATATGTTAGCTCAGATGTGGAGCTGGTGAGTGTCTCTTCATTCTCCAACAAAGTTGAGGTTCGCAGCTCAGATATAAGTCGAGAAAATTGTCCTCATTCGCAGCCATGTTTACTTTTGTTTATGTATGTACACGTGTATTGCTGTATAGGCCTATGCCGCCAGTGATCTGACGCATGAGTCTCAAAGTTTGGGTTCCTTCCGGTAAGAATTGTGGTGATATTTTAGCTCAGATGTGGAGCTGGTGAGTGCCTCATCATCCTCCAACAAAGTTGAGGTTCGCATCTCAGATATAAGTCGAGAAAATTATCCTCCTTCGCAGCCATATTTACTTCTGTTTATGTATGTACACGTGTATTACAGCATAGACCTATGCCGCCAGTGACCTGACGCATGAGTCTCAAAGTTTGGGTCCTTTTGGTGTGTATTTTGGCGATATGTTAGCTCAGATGTGGAGCTGGTGAGTGTCTCTTCATTCTCCAACAAAGTTGAGGTTCGCAGCTCAGATATAAGTCGAGAAAATTGTCCTCATTCGCAGCCATGTTTACTTTTGTTTATGTATGTACACGTGTATTGCTGTATAGGCCTATGCCGCCAGTGATCTGACGCATGAGTCTCAAAGTTTGGGTTCCTTCCGGTAAGAATTTTGGTGATATTTTAGCTCAGATGTGGAGCTGGTGAGTGCCTCATCATCCTCCAACAAAGTTGAGGTTCGCATCTCAGATATAAGTCGAGAAAATTATCCTCCTTCACAGCAATGTTTACTTCTGTTTATGTATGCACACGTGTATTGCTGCATAGGCCTATGCCGCCAGTGACCTGACGCATGAGTCTCAAAGTTTGGGTCTTTTCCGTTGAGTATTTTGGCGATATGTTAGCTCAGATATGGACCTGGTGAGTGTCTCATCATCCTCCAACAAAGTTGAGGTTCGCAGCTCAGATATAAGTCGAGAAAATTGTCCTCATTCGCAGCCATGTTTACTTTTGTTTATGTATGTACACGTGTATTGCTGCATAGGCCTATGCCGCCAGTGACCTGACGCACGAGTCTCAAAGTTTGGGTCTCTTCCGGTGAGTATTTTGGCGATATGTTAGCTTAGATGTGGAGCTGGTGAGTGTCTCTTCATTCTCCAACAAAGTTGAGGTTCGCAGCTCAGATATAAGTCGAGAAAATTGTCCTCATTCGCAGCCATGTTTACTTTTGTTTATGTATGTACACGTGGGATATTGCTGCATAGGCCTATGTCGCCAGTGACCTGACGCATGAGTCTCAAAGTTTGGGTTCTTTCCGGTAAGAATTGTGGTGATATTTTAGCTCAGATGTGGAGCTGGTGAGTGTCTCTTCATTTTCGAACAACGTTGAGGTTCGCAGCTCAGATATAAGTTGAGAAAATTATCATCATTCGCAGCCTTGTTTACTTCTGTATATGTATGTACACGTGTATTGCCGCATAGGCCTATGCCGTCAGTGTCCTGACGCATGAGTCTCACAGTTTGGTTCAGATGTGGAGCTGATGAGTGACTCTTCATTCTGGAACAACGTTGAGGTTCCCAGCTCAGATATAAGTCGAGAAAATTGTCCTCATTCGCAGCCATGTTTAATGATGTGTATGTATGTACACGTGTATTGCCGCATAGACCTATGCCGCCAGTGACCTGACGCATGAGTCTCAAAGTTTGGGTCCCTTCTGGTGAGTATTTTGGCGATATGTTAGCTCAGATGTGGAGCTGGTGAGTGTCTCATCATCCTCTAACAAAGTTGAGGTTCGCAGCTCAGAAATAAGTCGAGAAAATTGTCCTCATTCGCAGCCATGTTTACTTTTCTTTATATATGTACACGTGTATTGCTGCATAGGCCTATGCCACCAGTGACCTGACGCATGAGTCTCAAAGTTTGGGTTCCTTCCGGTAAGAATTTTGGTGATATTTTAGCGCAGATGTGAAGCTGGTGAGTGTCTCATCATCCTCCAAAAAAGTTGAGGTTCGCATCTCAGATATAAGTCGAGAAAATTGTCCTCATTCGCAGCCATGTTTAATGATGTGTATGTATGTACACGTGTATTGCCGCATAGACCTATGCCGCCAGTGACCTGACGCATGAGTCTCAAAGTTTGGGTCCCTTCTGGTGAGTATTTTGGCGATATGTTAGCTCAGATGTGGAGCTGGTGAGTGTCTCATCATCCTCTAACAAAGTTGAGGTTCGCATCTCAGATATAAGTCGAGAAAATTATCCTCCTTCGCAGCCATATTTACTTCTGTTTATGTATGTACACGTGTATTACAGCATAGACCTATGCCGCCAGTGACCTGACGCATGAGTCTCAAAGTTTGGGTCCTTTTGGTGTGTATTTTGGCGATATGTTAGCTCAGATGTGGAGCTGGTGAGTGTCTCTTCATTCTCCAACAAAGTTGAGGTTCGCAGCTCAGATATAAGTCGAGAAAATTGTCCTCATTCGCAGCCATGTTTAAGGCCCAGTCCCACTGCACTTGCGCACGAATTACTCATGAATTGCGCATAAAATTTTCTTCGTGCGTGATTCGTCAGTGATGTGCGTAAATCCCACGTGTTTCACACGTGGAGCATCAGTTTTTGTAAGTGATTGTACGCGGAGACGGGTTTGTGCGCGATCGCCGGTTTTGAACGGTTCAAAAAAATTTCCACGCACAACGTGCGCGATTATACGCAGTTTATGCGCAGTTTGTACGTAGTTTGGACGTGGAAGGTGCGTGATATGTCCGTGTTCTGTCAGTGTTCCGTCAGTGCTTGTGCGTCAGGAACTGGCTCCTAGCACGCACATCACTGACGAATCACTTACAGAACACGCACATATCACTTACAAAACACGCACAATCCACGTATGTTCCACTTACAATCACTTACCAAAACGTCAGAAATTGTATCGGGTTTGGGCTTGTGCGTGGAATGTTCTTTGTCAGTGATTGTAAGTGATACATGCGCAGTTTATACGCGATTCATCGGTGATTCTGACCACGCACAACCCCAGAAAATGACCAATTTCTCCACGAACAATCACGCACAAACCAATTTTATGCGTGATTTATGCGTGATTTATGCGTCATTGACAATGGGACTGGGCCTTTACTTTTGTTTATGTATGTACACGTGTATTGCTGTATAGGCCTATGCCGCCAGTGATCTGACGCATGAGTCTCAAAGTTTGGGTTCCTTCCGGTAAGAATTTTGGTGATATTTTAGCTCAGATGTGGAGCTGGTGAGTGCCTCATCATCCTCCAACAAAGTTGAGGTTCGCATCTCAGATATAAGTCGAGAAAATTATCCTCCTTCACAGCAATGTTTACTTCTGTTTATGTATGCACACGTGTATTGCTGCATAGGCCTATGCCGCCAGTGACCTGACGCATGAGTCTCAAAGTTTGGGTCTTTTCCGTTGAGTATTTTGGCGATATGTTAGCTCAGATATGGACCTGGTGAGTGTCTCATCATCCTCCAACAAAGTTGAGGTTCGCAGCTCAGATATAAGTCGGGAAAATTATCCTCATTCGCAGCCATGTTTACTTCTGTTTATGTATGTACACGTGTATTGCTGCATAGACCTATGCCGCTAGTAACCTGACGCATGAGTCTCAACATTTGGGTCCCTTCCGGTGAGAATTTTGGCGATATGTTAGCTCAGATGTGGATCTGGTGAGTGTCTCATCATCCTCCAACAAAGTTGAGGTTCGCAGCTCAGATATAAGTCGATAAAATTATCCTCATTCGCAGCCATGTTTACTTCTGTTTATGTATGTACACGTGTATTACGGCATAGGCCTATGCCGCCAGTGACCTTACGCTTGAGTCTCAAAGTTGTGGTCTCTTCCGGTGAGTATTTTGGCGATATGTTAGCTTAGATGTGGAGCTGGTGAGTGTCTCTTCATTCTCCAACAAAGTTGAGGTTCGCAGCTCAGAAATAAGTCGAGAAAATTGTCCTCATTCGCAGCCATGTTTACTTTTCTTTATATATGTACACGTGTATTGCTGCATAGGCCTATGCCACCAGTGACCTGACGCATGAGTCTCAAAGTTTGGGTTCCTTCCGGTAAGAATTTTGGTGATATTTTAGCGCAGATGTGGAGCTGGTGAGTGTCTCATCATCCTCCAAAAAAGTTGAGGTTCGCATCTCAGATATAAGTCGAGAAAATTGTCCTAATTCGCAGCCATGTTTAATGATGTGTATGTATGTACACGTGTATTGCCGCATAGACCTATGCCGCCAGTGACCTGACGCATGAGTCTCAAAGTTTGGGTCCCTTCTGGTGAGTATTTTGGCGATATGTTAGCTCAGATGTGGAGCTGGTGAGTGTCTCATCATCCTCTAACAAAGTTGAGGTTCGCATCTCAGATATAAGTCGAGAAAATTATCCTCCTTCGCAGCCATATTTACTTCTGTTTATGTATGTACACGTGTATTACAGCATAGACCTATGCCGCCAGTGACCTGACGCATGAGTCTCAAAGTTTGGGTCCTTTTGGTGTGTATTTTGGCGATATGTTAGCTCAGATGTGGAGCTGGTGAGTGTCTCTTCATTCTCCAACAAAGTTGAGGTTCGCAGCTCAGATATAAGTCGAGAAAATTGTCCTCATTCGCAGCCATGTTTACTTTTGTTTATGTATGTACACGTGTATTGCTGTATAGGCCTATGCCGCCAGTGATCTGACGCATGAGTCTCAAAGTTTGGGTTCCTTCCGGTAAGAATTTTGGTGATATTTTAGCTCAGATGTGGAGCTGGTGAGTGCCTCATCATCCTCCAACAAAGTTGAGGTTCGCATCTCAGATATAAGTCGAGAAAATTATCCTCCTTCACAGCAATGTTTACTTCTGTTTATGTATGCACACGTGTATTGCTGCATAGGCCTATGCCGCCAGTGACCTGACGCATGAGTCTCAAAGTTTGGGTCTTTTCCGTTGAGTATTTTGGCGATATGTTAGCTCAGATATGGACCTGGTGAGTGTCTCATCATCCTCCAACAAAGTTGAGGTTCGCAGCTCAGATATAAGTCGAGAAAATTGTCCTCATTCGCAGCCATGTTTACTTTTGTTTATGTATGTACACGTGGGATATTGCTGCATAGGCCTATGTCGCCAGTGACCTGACGCATGAGTCTCAAAGTTTGGGTTCCTTCCGGTAAGAATTGTGGTGATATTTTAGCTCAGATGTGGAGCTGGTGAGTGTCTCTTCATTTTCGAACAACGTTGAGGTTCGCAGCTCAGATATAAGTTGAGAAAATTATCATCATTCGCAGCCTTGTTTACTTCTGTATATGTATGTACACGTGTATTGCCGCATAGGCCTATGCCGTCAGTGTCCTGACGCATGAGTCTCACAGTTTGGTTCAGATGTGGAGCTGATGAGTGACTCTTCATTCTGGAACAACGTTGAGGTTCCCAGCTCAGATATAAGTCGAGAAAATTGTCCTCATTCGCAGCCATGTTTAATGATGTGTATGTATGTACACGTGTATTGCCGCATAGACCTATGCCGCCAGTGACCTGACGCATGAGTCTCAAAGTTTGGGTCCCTTCTGGTGAGTATTTTGGCGATATGTTAGCTCAGATGTGGAGCTGGTGAGTGTCTCATCATCCTCTAACAAAGTTGAGGTTCGCAGCTCAGAAATAAGTCGAGAAAATTGTCCTCATTCGCAGCCATGTTTACTTTTCTTTATATATGTACACGTGTATTGCTGCATAGGCCTATGCCACCAGTGACCTGACGCATGAGTCTCAAAGTTTGGGTTCCTTCCGGTAAGAATTTTGGTGATATTTTAGCGCAGATGTGAAGCTGGTGAGTGTCTCATCATCCTCCAAAAAAGTTGAGGTTCGCATCTCAGATATAAGTCGAGAAAATTGTCCTCATTCGCAGCCATGTTTAATGATGTGTATGTATGTACACGTGTATTGCCGCATAGACCTATGCCGCCAGTGACCTGACGCATGAGTCTTAAAGTTTGGGTCCCTTCTGGTGAGTATTTTGGCGATATGTTAGCTCAGATGTGGAGCTGGTGAGTGTCTCATCATCCTCTAACAAAGTTGAGGTTCGCATCTCAGATATAAGTCGAGAAAATTATCCTCCTTTGCAGCCATATTTACTTCTGTTTATGTATGTACACGTGTATTACAGCATAGACCTATGCCGCCAGTGACCTGACGCATGAGTCTCAAAGTTTGGGTCCTTTTGGTGTGTATTTTGGCGATATGTTAGCTCAGATGTGGAGCTGGTGAGTGTCTCTTCATTCTCCAACAAAGTTGAGGTTCGCAGCTCAGATATAAGTCGAGAAAATTGTCCTCATTCGCAGCCATGTTTACTTTTGTTTATGTATGTACACGTGTATTGCTGTATAGGCCTATGCCGCCAGTGATCTGACGCATGAGTCTCAAAGTTTGGGTTCCTTCCGGTAAGAATTTTGGTGATATTTTAGCTCAGATGTGGAGCTGGTGAGTGCCTCATCATCCTCCAACAAAGTTGAGGTTCGCATCTCAGATATAAGTCGAGAAAATTATCCTCCTTCACAGCAATGTTTACTTCTGTTTATGTATGCACACGTGTATTGCTGCATAGGCCTATGCCGCCAGTGACCTGACGCATGAGTCTCAAAGTTTGGGTCTTTTCCGTTGAGTATTTTGGCGATATGTTAGCTCAGATATGGACCTGGTGAGTGTCTCATCATCCTCCAACAAAGTTGAGGTTCGCAGCTCAGATATAAGTCGAGAAAATTGTCCTCATTCGCAGCCATGTTTACTTTTGTTTATGTATGTACACGTGTATTGCTGCATAGGCCTATGCCGCCAGTGACCTGACGCACGAGTCTCAAAGTTTGGGTCTCTTCCGGTGAGTATTTTGGCGATATGTTAGCTTAGATGTGGAGCTGGTGAGTGTCTCTTCATTCTCCAACAAAGTTGAGGTTCGCAGCTCAGATATAAGTCGAGAAAATTGTCCTCATTCGCAGCCATGTTTACTTTTGTTTATGTATGTACACGTGGGATATTGCTGCATAGGCCTATGTCGCCAGTGACCTGACGCATGAGTCTCAAAGTTTGGGTTCCTTCCGGTAAGAATTGTGGTGATATTTTAGCTCAGATGTGGAGCTGGTGAGTGTCTCTTCATTCTCCAACAAAGTTGAGGTTCGCAGCTCAGATATAAGTCGAGAAAATTGTCCTCATTCGCAGCCATGTTTACTTCTGTTTATGTATGTACACGTGTATTACGGCATAGGCGTATGCCGCCAGTGACCTTACGCTTGAGTCTCAAAGTTGTGGTCTCTTTCGGTATTTATTTTAGCGATATGTTAGCTCAGATGTGGAGCTGGTGAGTGTCTCATCATCCTCTAACAAAGTTGAGGTTCGCATCTCAGATATAAGTCGAGAAAATTATCCTCCTTCGCAGCCATATTTACTTCTGTTTATGTATGTACACGTGTATTACAGCATAGACCTATGCCGCCAGTGACCTGACGCACGAGTCTCAAAGTTTGGGTCCTTTTGGTGTGTATTTTGGCGATATGTTAGCTCAGATGTGGAGCTGGTGAGTGTCTCTTCATTCTCCAACAAAGTTGAGGTTCGCAGCTCAGATATAAGTCGAGAAAATTGTCCTCATTCGCAGCCATGTTTACTTTTGTTTATGTATGTACACGTGTATTGCTGTATAGGCCTATGCCGCCAGTGATCTGACGCATGAGTCTCAAAGTTTGGGTTCCTTCCGGTAAGAATTTTGGTGATATTTTAGCTCAGATGTGGAGCTGGTGAGTGCCTCATCATCCTCCAACAAAGTTGAGGTTCGCATCTCAGATATAAGTCGAGAAAATTATCCTCCTTCACAGCAATGTTTACTTCTGTTTATGTATGCACACGTGTATTGCTGCATAGGCCTATGCCGCCAGTGACCTGACGCATGAGTCTCAAAGTTTGGGTCTTTTCCGTTGAGTATTTTGGCGATATGTTAGCTCAGATATGGACCTGGTGAGTGTCTCATCATCCTCCAACAAAGTTAAGGTTCGCTGCTCAGCTATAAGTCGAGAAAATTGTCCTCATTCGCAGCCTTGTTTACTTCTGTATATGTATGTACACGTGTATTGCCGCATAGGCCTATGCCGTCAGTGTCCTGACGCATGAGTCTCACAGTTTGGTTCAGATGTGGAGCTGATGAGTGACTCTTCATTCTGGAACAACGTTGAGGTTCCCAGCTCAGATATAAGTCGAGAAAATTATCCTCATTCGCAGCCATGTTTTCTTCTATGTATGTACATGTATGTACACGTGTATTGCTGCATAGGCCTATGCCGCCAGTGACCTGACGCATGAGTCTCAAAGTTTGGGTCTCTTCTGGTGAGTATTTTGGCGATATGTTAGCTCAGATGTGGAGCTGGTGAGTGTCTCATCATCCTCCAACAAAGTTGAGGTTCGCAGCTCAGATATAAGTCGAGAAAATTATCCTCATTCGCAGCCATGTTTACTTCTGTTTATGTATGTACACGTGTATTGCTGCATAGACCTATGCCGCCAGTGATCTGACGCATGAGTCTCAAAGTTTGGGTCCCTTCTGGTGAGAATATTGGCGATATGTTAGCTCAGATGTGGAGCTGGTGAGTGTCTCATCATCCTCCAACAAAGTTGAGGTTCGCAGCTCAGATATAAGTCGATAAAATTATCCTCATTCGCAGCCATGTTTACTTCTGTTTATGTATGTACACGTGTATTACGGCATAGGCCTATGCCGCCAGTGACCTTACGCTTGAGTCTCAAAGTTGTGGTCTCTTCCGGTGAGTATTTTGGCGATATGTTAGCTCAGATGTGGAGCTGGTGAGTGTCTCTTCATTCTCCAACAAAGTTGAGGTTCGCAGCTCAGAAATAAGTCGAGAAAATTGTCCTCATTCGCAGCCATGTTTACTTTTGTTTATGTATGTACACGTGTATTGCTGCACAGGCCTATGCCGCCAGTGACCTGACGCATGAGTCTCAAAGTTTGGGTTCCTTCCGGTAAGAATTTTGGTGATATTTTTGCGCAGATGTGGAGCTGGTGAGTGTCTCATCATCCTCCAAAAAAGTTGAGGTTCGCATCTCAGATATAAGTCGAGAAAATTGTCCTCATTCGCAGCCATGTTTAATTATGTGTATGTATGTACACGTGTATTGCCGCATAGACCTATGCCGCCAGTGACCTGACGCATGAGTCTCAAAGTTTGGGTCCCTTCTGGTGAGTATTTTGGCGAAATGTTAGCTCAGATGTGGAGCTGGTGAGTATCTCATCATCCTCTAACAAAGTTGAGGTACGCATCTCAGATATAAGTCGAGAAAATTATCCTCCTTCGCAGCCATGTTTACTTCTGTATATGTATGTACACGTGTATTGCCGCATAGGCCTATGCCGTCAGTGTCCTGACGCATGAGTCTCACAGTTTGGTTCAGATGTGGAGCTGATGAGTGACTCTTCATTCTGGAACAACGTTGAGATTCCCAGCTCAGATATAAGTCGAGAAAGTAATCCTCATTCGCAGCCATGTTTTCTTCTATGTATGTACATATATGTACACGTGTATTGCTGCATAGGCCTATGCCGCCAGTGACCTGACGCATGAGTCTCAAAGTTTGGGTCTCTTCCGGTGAGAATTCTGGCGATATGTTAGCTCAGATGTGGATCTGGTGAGTGTCTCATCATCCTCCAACAAAGTTGAGGTTCGCAGCTCAGATATAAGTCGATAAAATTATCCTCATTCGCAGCCATGTTTACTTCTGTTTATGTATGTACACGTGTATTACGGCATAGGCCTATGCCGCCAGTGACCTTACGCTTGAGTCTCAAAGTTGTGGTCTCTTCCGGTGAGAATTTTGGCGATATGTTAGCTCAGATGTGGAGCTGGTGAGTGTCTCATCATCCTCCTACAAAGTTGAGGTTCGCAGCTCCGATATAAGTCGAGAAAATTGTCCTCATTCGCAGCCATGTTTACTTCTGTTTATGTATGTACACGTGTATTGCTGCATATACCTATGCCGCCAGTGATCTGACGCATGAGTCTCAAAGTTTGGGTCCCTTCTGGTGAGTATTTTGGCGATATGTTAGCTCAGATGTGGAGCTGGTGAGTGTCTCATCATCTTCCAACAAAGTTGAGGTGCGCATCTCAGATATAAGTCGAGAAAATTATCCTCCTTTGCAGCCATGTTTACTTCTGTTTATGTATGTACACTTGGATTGCTGCATAGGCCTATTCCGCCAGTAACCTGACGCATGAGTCTCAACGTTTGGGTCCCTTCCGGTGAGAATTTTGGCGATATGTTAGGTCAGATGTGGATCTGGTGAGTGTCTCATCATCCTCCAACAAAGTTGAGGTTCGCAGCTCAGATATAAGTCGATAAAATTATCCTCATTCGCAGCCATGTTTACTTTTGTTTATGTATGTACACGTGTATTGCTGCATAGGCCTATGCCGCCAGTGACCTGACGCATGAGTCTCAAAGTTTGGGTTCCTTCCGGTAAGAATTTTGGTGATATTTTAGCGCAGATGTGGAGCTGGTGAGTGTCTCATCATTCTCCAAAAAAAGTTGAGGTTCGCATCTCAGATATAAGTCGAGAAAATTGTCCTCATTCGCAGCCATGTTTAATTATGTGTATGTATGTACACGTGTATTGCCGCATAGACCTATGCCGCCAGTGACCTGACGCATGAGTCTCAAAGTTTGGGTCCCTTCTGGTGAGTATTTTGGCGATATGTTAGCTCAGATGTGGAGCTAGTGAGTGTCTCTTCATTCTCCAACAAAGTTGAGGTTCGCAGCTCAGATATAAGTCGAGAAAATTGTCCTCATTCGCAGCCATGTTTTCTTTTGTTTATGTATGTACACGTGTACTGCTGTATAGGCCTATGCCGCCAGTGATCTGACGCATGAGTCTCAAAGTTTGGGTTCCTTCCGGTAAGAATTTTTGTGATATTTTAGCTCAGATGTGGAGCTGGTGAGTGCCTCATCATCCTCCAACAAAGTTGAGGTTCGCATCTCAGATATAATTCGAGAAAATTATCCTCCTTCACAGCAATGTTTACTTCTGTTTATGTATGCACACGTGTATTGCTGCATAGGCCTATGCCGCCAGTGACCTGACGCATGAGTCTCAAAGTTTGGGTCTCTTCCGGTAAGAATTCTGGCGATATGTTAGCTCAGATGTGGATCTGGTGAGTGTCTCATCATCCTCCAACAAAGTTGAGGTTCGCAGCTCAGATATAAGTCGATAAAATTATCCTCATTCGCAGCCATGTTTACTTCTGTTTATGTATGTACACGTGTATTACGGCATAGGCCTATGCCGCCAGTGACCTTACGCTTTAGTCTCAAAGTTGTGGTCTCTTCCGGTGAGAATTTTGGCGATATGTTAGCTCAGATGTGGAGCTGGTGAGTGTCTCATCATCCTCCTACAAAGTTGAGGTTCGCAGCTCCGATATAAGTCGAGAAAATTGTCCTCATTCGCAGCCATGTTTACTTCTGTTTATGTATGTACACGTGTATTGCTGCATAGACCTATGCCGCCAGTGATCTGACGCATGAGTCTCAAAGTTTGGGTCCCTTCTGGTGAGTATTTTGGCGATATGTTAGCTCAGATGTGGAGCTGGTGAGTGTCTCATCATCTTCCAACAAAGTTGAGGTGCGCATCTCAGATATAAGTCGAGAAAATTATCCTCCTTTGCAGCCATGTTTACTTCTGTTTATGTATGTACACGTGGATTGCTGCATAGGCCTATGCCGCCAGTAACCTGACGCATGAGTCTCAACGTTTGGGTCCCTTCCGGTGAGAATTTTGGCGATATGTTAGGTCAGATGTGGATCTGGTGAGTGTCTCATCATCCTCCAACAAAGTTGAGGTTCGCAGCTCAGATATAAGTCGATAAAATTATCCTCATTCGCAGCCAAGTTTACTTTTGTTTATGTATGTACACGTGTATTGCTGCATAGGCCTATGCCGCCAGTGACCTGACGCATGAGTCTCAAAGTTTGGGTTCCTTCCGGTAAGAATTTTGGTGATATTTTAGCGCAGATGTGGAGCTGGTGAGTGTCTCATCATCCTCCAAAAAAAGTTGAGGTTCGCATCTCAGATATAAGTCGAGAAAATTGTCCTCATTCGCAGCCATGTTTAATTATGTGTATGTATGTACACGTGTATTGCCGCATAGACCTATGCCGCCAGTGACCTGACGCATGAGTCTCAAAGTTTGGGTCCCTTCTGGTGAGTATTTTGGCGATATGTTAGCTCAGATGTGGAGCTAGTGAGTGTCTCTTCATTCTCCAACAAAGTTGAGGTTCGCAGCTCAGATATAAGTCGAGAAAATTGTCCTCATTCGCAGCCATGTTTTCTTTTGTTTATGTATGTACACGTGTACTGCTGTATAGGCCTATGCCGCCAGTGATCTGACGCATGAGTCTCAAAGTTTGGGTTCCTTCCGGTAAGAATTTTGGTGATATTTTAGCTCAGATGTGGAGCTGGTGAGTGCCTCATCATCCTCCAACAAAGTTGAGGTTCGCAGCTCAGATATAAGTCGAGAAAATTATCCTCATTCGCAGCCATGTTTACTTCTGTTTATGTATGTACACGTGTATTACGGCATAGGCCTATTCCGCCAGTGACCTTACGCTTGAGTCTCAAAGTTGTGGTCTCTTCCGGTGTGTATTTAACGATATGTTAGCTCAGATGTGGAGCTGGTGAGTGTCTCTTCATTCTCCAACAAAGTTGAGGTTCGCAGCTCAGATATAAGTCGAGAAAATTGTCCTCATTCGCAGCCATGTTTACTTTTGTTTATGTATGTACACGTGTATTGCTGCATAGGCCTATGCCGCCAGTGACCTGACGCGTGAGTCTCAAAGTTTGGGTTCCTACCGGTAAGAATTTTGGTGATATTTTAGCTCAGATGTGGAGCTGGTGAGTGTCTCATCATCTTCCAACAAAGTTGAGGTGCGCATCTCAGATACAAGTCGAGAAAATTATCCTCCTTCGCAGCCATATTTACTTCTGTTTATGTATGTACACGTGTATTACAGCATAGACCTATGCCGCCAGTGACCTGACGCATGAGTCTCAAAGTTTGGGTCCTTTTGGTGTGTATTTTGGCGATATGTTAGCTCAGATGTGGAGCTGGTGAGTGTCTCTTCATTCTCCAACAAATTTGAGGTTCGCAGCTCAGAAATAAGTCGAGAAAATTGTCCTCATTCGCAGCCATGTTTACTTTTGTTTATGTATGTACACGTGTATTGCTGCATAGGCCTATGCCGCCAGTGACCTGACGCGTGAGTCTCAAAGTTGGGGTTTCTTCCGGTAAGAATTTTGGTGATATTTTAGCTCAGATGTGGAGCTGGTGAGTGCCTCATCATCCTCCAACAAAGTTGAGGTTCGCAGCTCAGATATAAGTCGAGAAAATTATCCTCATTCGCAGCCATGTTTACTTCTGTTTATGTATGTACACGTGTATTACGGCATAGGCCTATGCCGCCAGTGACCTTACGCTTGAGTCTCAAAGTTGTGGTCTCTTCCGGTGTGTATTTAACGATATGTTAGCTCAGATGTGGAGCTGGTGAGTGTCTCTTCATTCTCCAACAAAGTTGAGGTTCGCAGCTCAGATATAAGTCGAGAAAATTGTCCTCATTCGCAGCCATGTTTACTTTTGTTTATGTATGTACACGTGTATTGCTGCATAGGCCTATGCCGCCAGTGACCTGACGCGTGAGTCTCAAAATTTGGGTTCCTACCGGTAAGAATTTTGGTGATATTTTAGCTCAGATGTGGAGCTGGTGAGTGTCTCATCATCTTCCAACAAAGTTGAGGTGCGCATCTCAGATACAAGTCGAGAAAATTATCCTCCTTCGCAGCCATATTTACTTCTGTTTATGTATGTACACGTGTATTACAGCATAGACCTATGCCGCCAGTGACCTGACGCATGAGTCTCAAAGTTTGGGTCCTTTTGGTGTGTATTTTGGCGATATGTTAGCTCAGATGTGGAGCTGGTGAGTGTCTCTTCATTCTCCAACAAATTTGAGGTTCGCAGCTCAGAAATAAGTCGAGAAAATTGTCCTCATTCGCAGCCATGTTTACTTTTGTTTATGTATGTACACGTGTATTGCTGCATAGGCCTATGCAGCCAGTGACCTGACGCATGAGTCTCAAAGTTTGGGTTCCTTCCGGTAAGAATTTTGGTGATATTTTAGCGCAGATGTGGAGCTGGTG
Organism: Crossaster papposus; assembly: GCA_037893245.1. Lineage (NCBI taxonomy): Eukaryota > Metazoa > Echinodermata > Asteroidea > Velatida > Solasteridae > Crossaster > Crossaster papposus. The sequence goes on from JBAIAA010000178.1 coordinate 261,327, forward strand.
AGTGCCTCATCATCCTCCAACAAAGTTGAGGTTCGCATCTCAGATATAAGTCGAGAAAATTATCCTCCTTCACAGCAATGTTTACTTCTGTTTATGTATGCACACGTGTATTGCTGCATAGGCCTATGCCGCCAGTGACCTGACGCATGAGTCTCAAAGTTTGGGTCTTTTCCGGTGAGTATTTTGGCGATATGTTAGCTCAGATATGGACCTGGTGAGTGTCTCATCATCCTCCAACAAAGTTGAGGTTCGCAGCTCACATATAAGTCGAGAAAATTATCCTCCTTCACAGCAATGTTTACTTCTGTTTATGTATGCACACGTGTATTGCTGCATAGGCCTATGCCGCCAGTGACCTGACACATGAGTCTCAAAGTTTGGATCCCTTCTGGTGAGTATTTTGGCGATATGTTAGCTCAGATGTGGAGCTGGTGAGTGTCTCTTCATTCTCCAACAAAGTTGAGGTTCGCAGCTCAGATATAAGTCGAGAAAATTGTCCTCATTCGCAGCCATGTTTACTTTTGTTTATGTATGTACACGTGTATTGCTGCATAGGCCTATGCCGCCAGTGACCTGACGCGTGAGTCTCAAAGTTGGGGTTTCTTCCGGTAAGAATTTTGGTGATATTTTAGCTCAGATGTGGAGCTGGTGAGTGCCTCATCATCCTCCAACAAAGTTGAGGTTCGCAGCTCAGATATAAGTCGAGAAAAATTTTCCTCATTCGCAGCCATGTTTACTTCTGTTTATGTATGTACACGTGTATTACGGCATAGGCCTATGTCGCCAGTGACCTTACGCTTGAGTCTCAAAGTTGTGGTCTCTTCCGGTGTGTATTTAACGATATGTTAGCTCAGATGTGGAGCTGGTGAGTGTCTCTTCATTCTCCAACAAAGTTGAGGTTCGCAGCTCAGATATAAGTCGAGAAAATTGTCCTCATTCGCAGCCATGTTTACTTTTGTTTATGTATGTACACGTGTATTGCTGCATAGGCCTATGCCGCCAGTGACCTGACGCGTGAGTCTCAAAGTTTGGGTTCCTACCGGTAAGAATTTTGGTGATATTTTAGCTCAGATGTGGAGCTGGTGAGTGTCTCATCATCTTCCAACAAAGTTGAGGTGCGCATCTCAGATACAAGTCGAGAAAATTATCCTCCTTCGCAGCCATATTTACTTCTGTTTATGTATGTACACGTGTATTACAGCATAGACCTATGCCGCCAGTGACCTGACGCATGAGTCTCAAAGTTTGGGTCCTTTTGGTGTGTATTTTGGCGATATGTTAGCTCAGATGTGGAGCTGGTGAGTGTCTCTTCATTCTCCAACAAATTTGAGGTTCGCAGCTCAGAAATAAGTCGAGAAAATTGTCCTCATTCGCAGCCATGTTTACTTTTGTTTATGTATGTACACGTGTATTGCTGCATAGGCCTATGCAGCCAGTGACCTGACGCATGAGTCTCAAAGTTTGGGTTCCTTCCGGTAAGAATTTTGGTGATATTTTAGCGCAGATGTGGAGCTGGTGAGTGTCTCATCATCCTCCAAAAAAAGTTGAGGTTCGCATCTCAGATATAAGTCGAGAAAATTATCCTCCTTCACAGCAATGTTTACTTCTGTTTATGTATGCACACGTGTATTGCTGCATAGGCCTATGCCGCCAGTGACCTGACGCATGAGTCTCAAAGTTTGGGTCTTTTCCGGTGAGTATTTTGGCGATATGTTAGCTCAGATATGGACCTGGTGAGTGTCTCATCATCCTCCAACAAAGTTGAGGTTCGCAGCTCACATATAAGTCGAGAAAATTATCCTCCTTCACAGCAATGTTTACTTCTGTTTATGTATGCACACGTGTATTGCTGCATAGGCCTATGCCGCCAGTGACCTGACACATGAGTCTCAAAGTTTGGATCCCTTCTGGTGAGTATTTTGGCGATATGTTAGCTCAGATGTGGAGCTGGTGAGTGTCTCTTCATTCTCCAACAAAGTTGAGGTTCGCAGCTCAGATATAAGTCGAGAAAATTGTCCTCATTCGCAGCCATGTTTACTTTTGTTTATGTATGTACACGTGTATTGCTGCATAGGCCTATGCCGCCAGTGACCTGACGCGTGAGTCTCAAAGTTGGGGTTTCTTCCGGTAAGAATTTTGGTGATATTTTAGCTCAGATGTGGAGCTGGTGAGTGTCTCATCATCCTCCAACAAAGTTGAGGTTCGCATCTCACATATAAGTCGAGAAAATTGTCCTCATTCGCAGCCATGTTTTCTTCTATGTATGTACATGTATGTACACGTGTATTGCTGCATAGGCCTATGCCGCCAGTGACCTGACGCATCAGTCTCAACGTTTGGGTCTCTTTCGGTGGGAATTTTGGCGATATGTTAGCTCAGATGTGGAGCTGGTGAGTGTCTCATCATCCTCGAACAAAGTTGAGGTTCGCAGCTCAGATATATGTCGAGAAAATTATCCTCATTCGCAGCCATGTTTACTTCTGTTTATGTATGTACACGTGTATTGCTGCATAGACCTATGCCGCCAGTGATCTGACGCATGAGTCTCAAAGTTTGGGTCCCTTCTGGTGAGTATTTTGGCGATATGTTATCTCAGATGTGGAGCTGGTGAGTGTCTCATCATCTTCCAACAAAGTTGAGGTGCGCATCTCAGATATAAGTGGAGAAAATTATCCTCCTTTGCAGCCATGTTTACTTCTGTTTATGTATGTACACGTGGATTGCTGCATAGGCCTATGCCGCCAGTAACCTGACGCATGAGTCTCAACGTTTGGGTCCCTTCCGGTGAGAATTTTGGCGATATGTTAGCTCAGATGTGGATCTGGTGAGTGTCTCATCATCCTCCAACAAAGTTGAGGTTCGCAGCTCAGATATAAGTCGATAAAATTATCCTCATTCGCAGCCATGTTTACTTCTGTTTATGTATGTACACGTGTATTACGGCATAGGCCTATGCCGCCAGTGACCTTACGCTTAAATCTCAAAGTTGTGGTCTCTTCCGGTGAGTATTTTGGCGATATGTTAGCTCAGATGTGGAGCTGGTGAGTGTCTCTTCATTCTCCAACAAAGTTGAGGTTCGCAGCTCAGAAATAAGTCGAGCAAATTGTCCTCATTCGCAGCCATGTTTACTTTTGTTTATGTATGTACACGTGTATTGCTGCACATGCCTATGCCGCCAGTGACCTGACGCATGAGTCTCAAAGTTTGGGTTCCTTCCGGTAAGAATTTTGGTGATATTTTAGCGCAGATGTGGAGCTGGTGAGTGTCTCATCATCCTCCAAAAAAGTTGAGGTTCGCATCTCAGATATAAGTCGAAAAAATTGTCCTCATTCGCAGCCATGTTTAATTATGTGTATGTATGTACACGTGTATTGCCGCATAGACCTATGCCGCCAGTGACCTGACGCATGAGTCTCAACGTTTGGGTCCCTTCCGGTGAGAATTTTGGCGATATGTTAGCTCAGATGTGGATCTGGTGAGTGTCTCATCATCCTCCAACAAAGTTGAGGTTCGCAGCTCAGATATAAGTCGATAAAATTATCCTCATTCGCAGCCATGTTTACTTCTGTTTATGTATGTACACGTGTATTACGGCATAGGCCTATGCCGCCAGTGACCTTACGCTTGAATCTCAAAGTTGTGGTCTCTTCCGGTGAGTATTTTGGCGATATGTTAGCTCAGATGTGGAGCTGGTGAGTGTCTCTTCATTCTCCAACAAAGTTGAGGTTCGCAGCTCAGAAATAAGTCGAGAAAATTGTCCTCATTCGCAGCCATGTTTACTTTTGTTTATGTATGTACACGTGTATTGCTGCACAGGCCTATGCCGCCAGTGACCTGACGCATGAGTCTCAAAGTTTGGGTTCCTTCCGGTAAGAATTTTGGTGATATTTTAGCGCAGATGTGGAGCTGGTGAGTGTCTCATCATCCTCCAAAAAAGTTGAGGTTCGCATCTCAGATATAAGTCGAAAAAATTGTCCTCATTCGCAGCCATGTTTAATTATGTGTATGTATGTACACGTGTATTGCCGCATAGACCTATGCCGCCAGTGACCTGACGCATGAGTCTCAAAGTTTGGGTCCCTTCTGGTGAGTATTTTGGCGATATGTTAGCTCAGATGTGGAGCTGGTGAGTATCTCATCATCCTCTAACAAAGTTGAGGTTCGCATCTCAGATATAAGTCGAGAAAATTATCCTCCTTCGCAGCCATGTTTACTTCTGTATATGTATGTACACGTGTATTGCCGCATAGGCCTATGCCGTCAGTGTCCTGACGCATGAGTCTCACAGTTTGGTTCACATGTGGAGCTGATGAGTGACTCTTCATTCTGGAACAACGTTGAGATTCCCAGCTCAGATATAAGTCGAGAAAATAATCCTCATTCGCAGCCATGTTTTCTTCTATGTATGTACATGTATGTACACGTGTATTGCTGCATAGGCCTATGCCGCCAGTGACCTGACGCATGAGTCTCAAAGTTTGGGTCTCTTCTGGTGATTATTTTGGCGATATGTTAGCTCAGATGTGGAGCTGGTGAGTGTCTCATCATCCTCCAACAAAGTTGAGGTTCGCAGCTCAGATATAAGTCGAGAAAATTATCCTCATTCGCAGCCACGTTTACTTTTGTTTATGTGTGTACACGTGTATTGTTGCATAGACCTATGCCGCCAGTGATCTGACGCATGAGTCTCAAAGTTTGGGTCCCTTCTGGTGAGTATTTTGGCGATATGTTAGCTCAGATGTGGAGCTGGTGAGTGTCTCATCATCTTCCAACAAAGTTGAGGTGCGCATCTCAGATATAAGTCGAGAAAATTATCCTCCTTTGCAGCCATGTTTACTTCTGTTTATGTATGTACACGTGGATTGCTGCATAGGCCTATGCCGCCAGTAACCTGACGCATGAGTCTCAACGTTTGGGTCTCTTCCGGTGAAAATTTTGGCGATATGTTAGCTCAGATGTGGATCTGGTGAGTGTCTCATCATCCTCCAACAAAGTTGAGGTTCGCAGCTCAGATATAAGTCGATAAAATTATCCTCATTCGCAGCCATGTTTACTTCTGTTTATGTATGTACACGTGTATTACGGCATAGGCCTATGCCGCCAGTGACCTTACGCTTGAGTCTCAAAGTTGTGGTCTCTTCCGGTGAGAATTTTGGCGATATGTTAGCTCAGATGTGGAGCTGGTGAGTGTCTCATCATCCTCCTACAAAGTTGAGGTTCGCGGCTCCGATATAAGTCGAGAAAATTGTCCTCATTCGCAGCCATGTTTACTTCTGTTTATGTATGTACACGTGTATTGCTGCATAGACCTATGCCGCCAGTGATCTGACGCATGAGTCTCAAAGTTTGGGTCCCTTCTGGTGAGTATTTTGGCGATATGTTAGCTCAGATGTGGAGCTGGTGATTGTCTCATCATCTTCCAACAAAGTTGAGGTGCGCATCTCAGATATAAGTCGAGAAAATTATCCTCCTTTGCAGCCATGTTTACTTCTGTTTATGTATGTACACGTGGATTGCTGGATAGGCCTATGCCGCCAGTAACCTGACGCATGAGTCTCAACGTTTGGGTCCCATCCGGTGAGAATTTTGGCGATATGTTAGGTCAGATGTGGATCTGGTGAGTGTCTCATCATCCTCCAACAAAGTTGAGGTTCGCAGCTCAGATATAAGTCGATAAAATTATCGTCATTCGCAGCCATGTTTACTTCTGTTTATGTATGTACACGTGTATTACGGCATCGGCCTATGCCGCCAGTGACCTGACGCATGAGTCTCAAAGTTTGGGTTCTTTCCGGTAATAATTTTGGTGATATTTTAGCGCAGATGTGGAGCTGGTGAGTGTCTCATCATCCTCCAAAAAAAGTTGAGGTTCGCATCTCAGATATAAGTCGAGAAAATTGTCCTCATTCGCAGCCATGTTTAATTATGTGTATGTATGTACACGTGTATTGCCGCATAGACCTATGCCGCCAGTGACCTGACGCATGAGTCTCAAAGTTTGGGTCCCTTCTGGTGAGTATTTTGGCGATATGTTAGCTCAGATGTGGAGCTAGTGAGTGTCTCTTCATTCTCCAACAAAGTTGAGGTTCGCAGCTCAGATATAAGTCGATAAAATTATCCTCATTCGCAGCCATGTTTTCTTTTGTTTATGTATGTACACGTGTACTGCTGTATAGGCCTATGCCGCCAGTGATCTGACGCATGAGTCTCAAAGTTTGGGTTCCTTCCGGTAAGAATTTTGGTGATATTTTAGCTCAGATGTGGAGCTGGTGAGTGCCTCATCATCCTCCAACAAAGTTGAGGTTCGCATCTCAGATATAAGTCCAGAAAATTACCCTCCTTCACAGCAATGTTTACTTCTGTTTATGTATGCACACGTGTATTGCTGCATAGGCCTATGCCGCCAGTGACCTGACGCATGAGTCTCAAAGTTTGGGTCTTTTCCGGTGAGTATTTTGGCGATATGTTAGCTCAGATATGGACCTGGTGAGTGTCTCATCATCCTCCAACAAAGTTGAGGTTCGCAGCTCAGATATAAGTCGAGAAAATTGTCCTCATTCGCAGCCATGTTTACTTTTGTTTATGTATGTACACGTGTATTGCTGCATAGGCCTATGCCGCCAGTGACCTGACGCACGAGTCTCAAAGTTTGGGTCTCTTCCGGTGAGATTTTTGGCGATATGTTAGCTCAGATGTGGAGCTGGTGAGTGTCTCATCATCCTCCAACAAAGTTGAGGTTCGCAGCTCAGATATAAGTCGAGAAAATTATCCTCATTCGCAGCCATGTTTACTTCTGTTTATGTATGTACACGTGTATTACGGCATAGGCCTATGCCGCCAGTGACCTTACGCTTGAGTCTCAAAGTTGTGGTCTCTTCCGGTGTGTATTTAGCGATATGTTAGCTCAGATGTGGAGCTGGTGAGTGTCTCTTCATTCTCCAACAAAGTTGAGGTTCGCAGCTCAGATATAAGTCGAGAAAATTGTCCTCATTCGCAGCCATGTTTACTTTTGTTTATGTATGTACACGTGTATTGCTGCATAGGCCTATGCCGCCAGTGACCTGACGCGTGAGTCTCAAAGTTTGGGTTCCTACCGGTAAGAATTTTGGTGATATTTTAGCTCAGATGTGGAGCTGGTGAGTGTCTCATCATCTTCCAACAAAGTTGAGGTGCGCATCTCAGATACAAGTCGAGAAAATTATCCTCCTTCGCAGCCATATTTACTTCTGTTTATGTATGTACACGTGTATTACAGCATAGACCTATGCCGCCAGTGACCTTACGCATGAGTCTCAAAGTTTGGGTCCTTTTGGTGTGTATTTTGGCGATATGTTAGCTCAGATGTGGAGCTGGTGAGTGTCTCTTCATTCTCCAACAAAGTTGAGGTTCGCAGCTCAGAAATAAGTCGCGCAAATTGTCCTCATTCGCAGCCATGTTTACTTTTGTTTATGTATGTACACGTGTATTGGGTATAGGCCTATGCCGCCAGTGATCTGACGCATGAGTCTCAAAGTTTGGGTTCCTTCCGGTAAGAATTTTGGTGATATTTTAGCTCAGATGTGGAGCTGGTGAGTGCCTCATCATCCTCCAACAAAGTTGAGGTTCGCATCTCAGATATAAGTCGAGAAAATTATCCTCCTTCACAGCAATGTTTACTTCTGTTTATGTATGCACACGTGTATTGCTGCATAGGCATATGCCGCCAGTGACCTGACGCATGAGTCTCAAAGTTTGGGTCTTTTCCGGTGAGTATTTTGGCGATATGTTAGCTCAGATATGGACCTGGTGAGTGTCTCATCATCCTCCAACAAAGTTGAGGTTCGCAGCTCAGATATAAGTCGAGAAAATTGTCCTCATTCGCAGCCATGTTTACTTTTGTTTATGTATGTACACGTGTATTGCTGCATAGGCCTATGCCGCCAGTGACCTGACACATGAGTCTCAAAGTTTGGATCCCTTCTGGTGAGTATTTTGGCGATATGTTAGCTCAGATGTGGAGCTGGTGAGTGTCTCTTCATTCTCCAACAAAGTTGAGGTTCGCAGCTCAGATATAAGTCAAGAAAATTGTCCTCATTCGCAGCCATGTTTACTTTTGTTTATGTATGTACACGTGTATTGCTGCATAGGCCTATGCCGCCAGTGACCTGACGCGTGAGTCTCAAAGTTGGGGTTTCTTCCGGTAAGAATTTTGGTGATATTTTAGCTCAGATGTGGAGCTGGTGAGTGTCTCATCATCCTCCAACAAAGTTGAGGTTCGCATCTCACATATAAGTCGACAAAATTGTCCTCATTCGCAGCCATGTTTTCTTCTATGTATGTACATGTATGTACACGTGTATTGCTGCATAGGCCTATGCCGCCAGTGACCTGACGCATCAGTCTCAACGTTTGGGTCTCTTTCGGTGGGAATTTTGGCGATATGTTAGCTCAGATGTGGAGCTGGTGAGTGTCTCATCATCCTCCAACAAAGTTGAGGTTCGCAGCTCAGATATAAGTCGAGAAAATTATCCTCATTCGCAGCCATGTTTACTTCTGTTTATGTATGTACACGTGTATTACGGCATAGGCCTATGCCGCCAGTGACCTTACGCTGGAGTCTCAAAGTTGTGGTCTCTTCCGGTGTGTATTTTAGCGATATGTTTGCTCAGATGTGGAGCTGGTGAGTGTCTCTTCATTCTCCAACAAAGTTGAGGTTCGCAGCTCAGATATAAGTCGAGAATATTTTCCTCATTCGCAGCCATGTTTACTTCTGTTTATGTATGTACACATGTATTACGGCATAGGCCTATGCCGCCAGTGACCTTACGCTTGAGTCTCAAAGTTGTTGTCTCTTCCGGTGAGTATTTTGGCGATATGTTAGTTCAGATGTGGAGCTGGTGAGTGTCTCTTCATTCTCCAACAAAGTTGAGGTTCGCGGCTCAGATATAAGTCGAGAAAATTGTCCTCATTCGCAGCCATGTTTTCTTCTATGTATGTACATGTATGTACACGTGTATTGCTGCATAGGCCTATGCCGCCAGTGACCTGACGCATGAGTCTCAACGTTTGGGTCCCTTCCGGTGAGAATTTTGGCGATATGTTGGATCAGATGTGGAGCTGGTGAGTGTCTCGTCATCCTCCAACAAAGTTGAGGTTCGCAGCTCAGATATAAGTCGAGAAAATTGTCCTCATTCGCAGCCATGTTTACTTTTGTTTATGTATGTACACGTGTATTGCTGCATAGGCCTATGCCGCCAGTGACCTGACGCGTGAGTCTCAAAGTTCGGGTTTCTTCCGGTAAGAATTTTGGTGATATGTTAGCTCAGATGTGGAGCTAGTGAGTGTCTCTTCATTCTCCAACAAAGTTGAGGTTCGCAGCTCAGATATAAGTCGATAAAATTATCCTCATTCGCAGCCATGTTTTCTTTTGTTTATGTATGTACACGTGTACTGCTGTATAGGCCTATGCCGCCAGTGATCTGACGCATGAGTCTCAAAGTTTGGGTTCCTTCCGGTAAGAATTTTGGTGATATTTTAGCTCAGATGTGGAGCTGGTGAGTGCCTCATCATCCTCCAACAAAGTTGAGGTTCGCATCTCAGATATAAGTCGAGAAAATTACCCTCCTTCACAGCAATGTTTACTTCTGTTTATGTATGCACACGTGTATTGCTGCATAGGCCTATGCCGCCAGTGACCTGACGCATGAGTCTCAAAGTTTGGGTCTTTTCCGGTGAGTATTTTGGCGATATGTTAGCTCAGATATGGACCTGGTGAGTGTCTCATCATCCTCCAACAAAGTTGAGGTTCGCAGCTCAGATATAAGTCGAGAAAATTGTCCTCATTCGCAGCCATGTTTACTTTTGTTTATGTATGTACACGTGTATTGCTGCATAGGCCTATGCCGCCAGTGACCTGACGCACGAGTCTCAAAGTTTGGGTCTCTTCCGGTGAGATTTTTGGCGATATGTTAGCTCAGATGTGGAGCTGGTGAGTGTCTCATCATCCTCCAACAAAGTTGAGGTTCGCAGCTCAGATATAAGTCGAGAAAATTATCCTCATTCGCAGCCATGTTTACTTCTGTTTATGTATGTACACGTGTATTACGGCATAGGCCTATGCCGCCAGTGACCTTACGCTTGAGTCTCAAAGTTGTGGTCTCTTCCGGTGTGTATTTAGCGATATGTTAGCTCAGATGTGGAGCTGGTGAGTGTCTCTTCATTCTCCAACAAAGTTGAGGTTCGCAGCTCAGATATAAGTCGAGAAAATTGTCCTCATTCGCAGCCATGTTTACTTTTGTTTATGTATGTACACGTGTATTGCTGCATAGGCCTATGCCGCCAGTGACCTGACGCGTGAGTCTCAAAGTTTGGGTTCCTACCGGTAAGAATTTTGGTGATATTTTAGCTCAGATGTGGAGCTGGTGAGTGTCTCATCATCTTCCAACAAAGTTGAGGTGCGCATCTCAGATACAAGTCGAGAAAATTATCCTCCTTCGCAGCCATATTTACTTCTGTTTATGTATGTACACGTGTATTACAGCATAGACCTATGCCGCCAGTGACCTTACGCATGAGTCTCAAAGTTTGGGTCCTTTTGGTGTGTATTTTGGCGATATGTTAGCTCAGATGTGGAGCTGGTGAGTGTCTCTTCATTCTCCAACAAAGTTGAGGTTCGCAGCTCAGAAATAAGTCGCGCAAATTGTCCTCATTCGCAGCCATGTTTACTTTTGTTTATGTATGTACACGTGTATTGGGTATAGGCCTATGCCGCCAGTGATCTGACGCATGAGTCTCAAAGTTTGGGTTCCTTCCGGTAAGAATTTTGGTGATATTTTAGCTCAGATGTGGAGCTGGTGAGTGCCTCATCATCCTCCAACAAAGTTGAGGTTCGCATCTCAGATATAAGTCGAGAAAATTATCCTCCTTCACAGCAATGTTTACTTCTGTTTATGTATGCACACGTGTATTGCTGCATAGGCATATGCCGCCAGTGACCTGACGCATGAGTCTCAAAGTTTGGGTCTTTTCCGGTGAGTATTTTGGCGATATGTTAGCTCAGATATGGACCTGGTGAGTGTCTCATCATCCTCCAACAAAGTTGAGGTTCGCAGCTCAGATATAAGTCGAGAAAATTGTCCTCATTCGCAGCCATGTTTACTTTTGTTTATGTATGTACACGTGTATTGCTGCATAGGCCTATGCCGCCAGTGACCTGACACATGAGTCTCAAAGTTTGGATCCCTTCTGGTGAGTATTTTGGCGATATGTTAGCTCAGATGTGGAGCTGGTGAGTGTCTCTTCATTCTCCAACAAAGTTGAGGTTCGCAGCTCAGATATAAGTCGAGAAAATTGTCCTCATTCGCAGCCATGTTTACTTTTGTTTATGTATGTACACGTGTATTGCTGCATAGGCCTATGCCGCCAGTGACCTGACGCGTGAGTCTCAAAGTTGGGGTTTCTTCCGGTAAGAATTTTGGTGATATTTTAGCTCAGATGTGGAGCTGGTGAGTGTCTCATCATCCTCCAACAAAGTTGAGGTTCGCATCTCACATATAAGTCGACAAAATTGTCCTCATTCGCAGCCATGTTTTCTTCTATGTATGTACATGTATGTACACGTGTATTGCTGCATAGGCCTATGCCGCCAGTGACCTGACGCATCAGTCTCAACGTTTGGGTCTCTTTCGGTGGGAATTTTGGCGATATGTTAGCTCAGATGTGGAGCTGGTGAGTGTCTCATCATCCTCCAACAAAGTTGAGGTTCGCAGCTCAGATATAAGTCGAGAAAATTATCCTCATTCGCAGCCATGTTTACTTCTGTTTATGTATGTACACGTGTATTACGGCATAGGCCTATGCCGCCAGTGACCTTACGCTGGAGTCTCAAAGTTGTGGTCTCTTCCGGTGTGTATTTTAGCGATATGTTTGCTCAGATGTGGAGCTGGTGAGTGTCTCTTCATTCTCCAACAAAGTTGAGGTTCGCAGCTCAGATATAAGTCGAGAATATTTTCCTCATTCGCAGCCATGTTTACTTCTGTTTATGTATGTACACATGTATTACGGCATAGGCCTATGCCGCCAGTGACCTTACGCTTGAGTCTCAAAGTTGTTGTCTCTTCCGGTGAGTATTTTGGCGATATGTTAGTTCAGATGTGGAGCTGGTGAGTGTCTCTTCATTCTCCAACAAAGTTGAGGTTCGCGGCTCAGATATAAGTCGAGAAAATTGTCCTCATTCGCAGCCATGTTTTCTTCTATGTATGTACATGTATGTACACGTGTATTGCTGCATAGGCCTATGCCGCCAGTGACCTGACGCATGAGTCTCAACGTTTGGGTCCCTTCCGGTGAGAATTTTGGCGATATGTTAGATCAGATGTGGAGCTGGTGAGTGTCTCGTCATCCTCCAACAAAGTTGAGGTTCGCAGCTCAGATATAAGTCGAGAAAATTGTCCTCATTCGCAGCCATGTTTACTTTTGTTTATGTATGTACACGTGTATTGCTGCATAGGGCTATGCCGCCAGTGACCTGACGCGTGAGTCTCAAAGTTCGGGTTTCTTCCGGTAAGAATTTTGGTGATATTTTAGCTCAGATGTGGAGCTGGTGAGTGTCTCATCATCCTCCAACAAAGTTGAGGTTCGCATCTCACATATGAGTCGAGAAAATTGTCCTCATTCGCAGCCATGTTTTCTTCTATGTATGTACATGTATGTACACGTGTATTGCTGCATAGGCCTATGCCGCCAGTGACCTGACGCATGAGTCTCAACGTTTGGGTCCCTTCCGGTGAGAATTTTGGCGATATGTTAGCTCAGATGTGGAGCTGGTGAGTGTCTCATCATCCTCCAACAAAGTTGAGGTTCGCAGCTCAGATATAAGTCGAGAAAATTGTCCTCATTCGAAGCCATGTTTACTTTTGTTTATGTATGTACACGTGTATTGCTGCATAGGCCTATGCCGCCAGTGACCTTACGCATGAGTCTCAAAGTTGTGGTCTCTTCCGGTGTGTATTTTAGCGATATGTTAGCTTAGATGTGGAGCTGGTGAGTGTCTCTTCATTCTCCAACAAAGATGAGGTTCGCAGCTCAGATATAAGTCGAGAAAATTATCCTCCTTCGCAGCAATGTTTACTTCTGTTTATGTATGCACACGTGTATTGCTGCATAGGCCTATGCCGCCAGTGACCTGACGCATGAGTCTCAAAGTTTGGGTCCCTTCTGGTGAGTATTTTGGCGATATGTTATCTCAGATGTGGAGCTGGTGAGTGTCTCATCATCCTCTAACAAAGTTGAGGTTCGCATCCCAGATATAAGTCGAGAAAATCATCCTCCTTCGCAGCCATGTTTACTTCTGTTTATGTATGTACACGTGTATTGCAGCATAGACCTATACCGCCAGTGACCTGACGCATGAGTCTCAACGTTTGGGTCCCTTTCGGTAAGAATATTGGCGATATGTTATCTCAGATGTGGAGCTGGTGAGTGTCTCTTCATTCTCCAACAAAGTTGAGGTTCGCAGCTCAGATATAAGTCGAGAAAATTGTCCTCATTCGCAGCCATGTTTACTTTTGTTTATGTATGTACACGTGTATTGCTGCATAGGCCTATGCCGCCAGTGACCTGACGCATGAGACTCAAAGTTTGGGTTTCTTCCGGTAAGAAATGTTGTGATATTTTAGCTCAGATGTTGAGCTGGTGAGTGTCTCTTCATTCTCCAACAAAGTTGAGGTTCGCAGCTCAGATATAAGTCGAGAAAATTATCCTCCTTCACAGCAATGTTTACTTCTGTTTATGTATGCACACGTGTATTGCTGCATAGGCCTATGCCGCCAGTGACCTGACGCATGAGTCTCAAAGTTTGGGTCCCTTCTGGTGAGTATTTTGGCGATTTGTTAGCTCAGATGTGGAGCTGGTGAGTATCTCTTCATTCTCCAACAAAGTTGAGGTTCGCAGCTAAGATACAAGTCATGAAAATTGTCCTCCTTCGCAGCCATATTTACTTCTGTTTATGTATGTACACGTGTATTGCAGCATAGACCTATGCCGCCAGTGACCTGACGCATGAGTCTCAAAGTTTGGGTCCCTTCTGGTGAGTATTTTGGCGATATGTTAGCTCAGATGTGGAGCTGGTGAGTGTCTCATCATCCTCCAACAAAGTTGAGGTTCGCAGCTCAGATATAAGTCGAGAAAATTATCCTCATTCGCAGCCATGTTTACTTCTGTTTATGTATGTACACGTGTATTACGGCATAGGCCTATGCCGCCAGTGACCTTACGCTTGAGTCTCACAGTTGTGGTCTCTTCCGGAGAGTATTTTTGTGATATTTTAGCTCAGATGTGGAGCTGGTGAGTGTCTCTTCATTCTCTAACAAAGATGAGGTTCGCAGCTCAGATATAAGTCGAGAAAATTATCCTCATTCGCAGCCATGTTTACTTCTGTTTATGTATGTACACGTGTATTACGGCATAGGCCTATGCCGCCAGTGACCTTACGCTTGAGTCTCAAAGTTGTGGTCTCTTCCGGAGAGTATTTTTGTGATATTTTAGCTCAGATGTGGAGCTGGTGAGTGTCTCTTCATTCTCCAACAAAGATGAGGTTCGCAGCTCAGATATAAGTCGAGAAAATTATCCTCCTTCACAGCAATGTTTACTTCTGTTTATGTATGCACACGTGTATTGCTGCATAGGCCTATGCCGCCAGTGACCTGACGCATGAGTCTCAAAGTTTGGGTCCCTTCTGGTGAGTATATTGGCGATATGTTAGCTCAGATGTGGAGCTGGTGAGTGTCTCATCATCCTCTAACAAAGTTGAGGTTCGCATCTCAGATATAAGTCGAGAAAATCATCCTCCTTCGCAGCCATGTTTACTTCTGTTTGTGTATGTACACGTGTATTGCAGCGTAGACCTATACCGCCAGTGACCTGACGCATGAGTCTCAAAGTTTGGGTCCCTTCTGGTGAGTATTTTGGCGATATGTTAGCTCAGATGTGGAGCTGGTGAGTGTCTCTTCATTCTGCAACAAAGTTGAGGTTCGCAGCTTAGATCAGCATAGACCTATACCGCCAGTGACCTGACGCATGAGTCTCAAAGTTTGGGTCCCTTCTGGTGAGTATTTTTGTGGTATTTGAGCTCAGATGTGGAGCTGGTGAGTGTCTCTTCATTCTCCAACAAAGATGAGGTTCGCAGCTCTGATATAAGTCGAGAAAATTATCCTCCTTCACAGCAATGTTTACTTCTGTTTATGTATGCACACGTGTATTGCTGCATAGGCCTATGCCGCCAGTGACCTGACACATGAGTCTCAAAGTTTGGGTCCTTTCTGATGAGTATTTTGGCGATATGTTAGCTCAGATGTGGAGCTGGTGAGTGTCTCTTCATTCTCCAACAAAGTTGAGGTTCGCAGCTCAGATATAAGTCGAGAAAATTGTCCTCATTCGCAGCCATGTTTTCTTCTATGTATGTACATGTATGTACACGTGTATTGCTGCATAGGCCTATGCCGCCAGTGACCTGACGCATCAGTCTCAACGTTTGGGTTTCTTCCGGTAAGAATTTTGGCGATATGTTAGCTCAGATGTGGAGCTGGTGAGTGTCTCTTCATTCTCCAACAAAGTTGAGGTTCGCAGCTCAGATATAAGTCGAGAAAATTGTCCTCCTTCACAGCAATGTTTACTTCTGTTTATGTATGCACACGTGTATTGCTGCATAGGCCTATGCCGCCAGTGACCTGACACATGAGTCTCAATGTTTGGGTCCCTTCTGGTGAGTATTTTGGCGATATGTTAGCTCAGATGTGGAGCTGGTGAGTGTCTCTTCATTCTCCAACAACGTTGAGGTTCGCAGCTCAGACATAAGTCGAGAAAATTGTCCTCATTCGCAGCCATGTTTTCTTCTATGTATGTACATGTATGTACACGTGTATTGCTGCATAGGCCTATGCCGCCAGTGACCTGACGCATGAGTCTCAACGTTTGGGTCCCTTCCGGTGAGAATTGTTGCGATATGTTAGCTCAGATGTGGAGCTGGTGAGTGTCTCATCATTCTCCAACAAAGTTGAGGTTCGCAGCTCAGATATAAGTCGAGAAAATTATCCTCATTCGCAGCCATGTTTACTTCTGTTTATGTATGTACACGTGTATTACGTCATAGGCCTATGCCGCCAGTGACCTTACGCATGAGTCTCAATGTTGTGGTCTCTTCCGGTGTGTATTTTAGCGATATGTTAGCTCAGATGTGGAGCTGGTGAGTGTCTCTTCATTCTCCAACAAAGTTGAGGTTCGCAGCTCAGATATAAGTCGAGAAAATTGTCCTCATTCGCAGCCATGTTTACTTTTGTTTATGTATGCACACGTGTATTGCTGCATAGGCCTATGCCGCCAGTGACCTGACACATGAGTCTCAAAGTTTGGGTCTCTTCCGGTGGGTATTTTGGCGATATGTTAGCTCAGATGTGGAGCTGGTGAGTGTCTCTTCATTCTCCAACAAAGTTGAGGTTCGCAGCTCAGATATAAGTCGAGAAAATTATCCTCCTTCACAGCAATGTTTACTTCTGTTTATGTATGCACACGTGTATTGCTGCATAGGCATATGCCGCCAGTGACCTGACGCATGAGTCTCAAAGTTTGGGTCTTTTCCGGTGAGTATTTTGGCGATATGTTAGCTCAGATATGGACCTGGTGAGTGTCTCATCATCCTCCAACAAAGTTGAGGTTCGCAGCTCAGATATAAGTCGAGAAAATTGTCCTCCTTCACAGCAATGTTTACTTCTGTTTATGTATGCACACGTGTATTGCTGCATAGGCCTATGCCGCCAGTGACCTGACGCGTGAGTCTCAAAGTTGGGGTTTCTTCCGGTAAGAATTTTGGTGATATTTTAGCTCAGATGTGGAGCTGGTGAGTGTCTCATCATCCTCCAACAAAGTTGAGGTTCGCATCTCACATATAAGTCGACAAAATTGTCCTCATTCGCAGCCATGTTTTCTTCTATGTATGTACATGTATGTACACGTGTATTGCTGCATAGGCCTATGCCGCCAGTGACCTGACGCATCAGACTCAACGTTTGGGTCTCTTTCGGTGGGAATTTTGGCGATATGTTAGCTCAGATGTGGAGCTGGTGAGTGTCTCATCATCCTCCAACAAAGTTGAGGTTCGCAGCTCAGATATAAGTCGAGAAAATTATCCTCATTCGCAGCCATGTTTACTTCTGTTTATGTATGTACACGTGTATTACGGCATAGGCCTATGCCGCCAGTGACCTTACGCTGGAGTCTCAAAGTTGTGGTCTCTTCCGGTGTGTATTTTAGCGATATGTTTGCTCAGATGTGGAGCTGGTGAGTGTCTCTTCATTCTCCAACAAAGTTGAGGTTCGCAGCTCAGATATAAGTCGAGAATATTTTCCTCATTCGCAGCCATGTTTACTTCTGTTTATGTATGTACACGTGTATTACGGCATAGGCCTATGCCGCCAGTGACCTTACGCTTGAGTCTCAAAGTTGTTGTCTCTTCCGGTGAGTATTTTGGCGATATGTTAGTTCAGATGTGGAGCTGGTGAGTGTCTCTTCATTCTCCAACAAAGTTGAGGTTCGCAGCTCAGATATAAGTCGAGAAAATTGTCCTCATTCGCAGCCATGTTTTCTTCTATGTATGTACATGTATGTACACGTGTATTGCTGCATAGGCCTATGCCGCCAGTGACCTGACGCATGAGTCTCAACGTTTGGGTCCCTTCCGGTGAGAATTTTGGCGATATGTTAGATCAGATGTGGAGCTGGTGAGTGTCTCGTCATCCTCCAACAAAGTTGAGGTTCGCAGCTCAGATATAAGTCGAGAAAATTGTCCTCATTCGCAGCCATGTTTACTTTTGTTTATGTATGTACACGTGTATTGCTGCATAGGCCTATGCCGCCAGTGACCTGACGCGTGAGTCTCAAAGTTCGGGTTTCTTCCGGTAAGAATTTTGGTGATATTTTAGCTCAGATGTGGAGCTGGTGAGTGTCTCATCATCCTCCAACAAAGTTGAGGTTCGCATCTCACATATGAGTCGAGAAAATTGTCCTCATTCGCAGCCATGTTTTCTTCTATGTATGTACATGTATGTACACGTGTATTGCTGCATAGGCCTATGCCGCCAGTGACCTGACGCATGAGTCTCAACGTTTGGGTCCCTTCCGGTGAGAATTTTGGCGATATGTTAGCTCAGATGTGGAGCTGGTGAGTGTCTCATCATCCTCCAACAAAGTTGAGGTTCGCAGCTCAGATATAAGTCGAGAAAATTGTCCTCATTCGCAGCCATGTTTACTTTTGTTTATGTATGTACACGTGTATTGCTGCATAGGCCTATGCCGCCAGTGACCTGACGCGTGAGTCTCAAAGTTCGGGTTTCTTCCGGTAAGAATTTTGGTGATATTTTAGCTCAGATGTGGAGCTGGTGAGTGTCTCATCATCCTCCAACAAAGTTGAGGTTCGCATCTCACGTATAAGTCGAGAAAATTGTCCTCATTCGCAGCCATGTTTTCTTCTATGTATGTACATGTATGTACACGTGTATTGCTGCAAAGGCCTATGCCGCCAGTGACCTGACGCATGAGTCTCAACGTTTGGGTCCCTTCCGGTGAGAATTTTGGCGATATGTTAGCTCAGATGTGGAGCTGGTGAGTGTCTCATCATCCTCCAACAAAGTTGAGGTTCGCAGCTCAGATATAAGTCGAGAAAATTATCCTCATTCGCAGCCATGTTTACTTCTGTTTATGTATGTACACGTGTATTACGGCATAGGCCTATGCCGCCAGTGACCTTACGCATGAGTCTCAAAGTTGTGGTCTCTTCCGGTGTGTATTTTAGCGATATGTTAGCTTAGATGTGGAGCTGGTGAGTGTCTCTTCATTCTCCAACAAAGATGAGGTTCGCAGCTCAGATATAAGTCGAGAAAATTATCCTCCTTCGCAGCAATGTTTACTTCTGTTTATGTATGCACACGTGTATTGCTGCATAGGCCTATGCCGCCAGTGACCTGACGCATGAGTCTCAAAGTTTGGGTCCCTTCTGGTGAGTATTTTGGCGATATGTTATCTCAGATGTGGAGCTGGTGAGTGTCTCATCATCCTCTAACAAAGTTGAGGTTCGCATCCCAGATATAAGTCGAGAAAATCATCCTCCTTCGCAGCCATGTTTACTTCTGTTTATGTATGTACACGTGTATTGCAGCATAGACCTATACCGCCAGTGACCTGACGCATGAGTCTCAACGTTTGGGTCCCTTTCGGTAAGAATATTGGCGATATGTTATCTCAGATGTGGAGCTGGTGAG
The DNA here is from genome assembly GCA_037893245.1 of Crossaster papposus. Classification (NCBI taxonomy): domain Eukaryota; kingdom Metazoa; phylum Echinodermata; class Asteroidea; order Velatida; family Solasteridae; genus Crossaster; species Crossaster papposus. The sequence continues at coordinate 280,613 of JBAIAA010000178.1, forward strand.
TGTCTCTTCATTCTCCAACAAAGTTGAGGTTCGCAGCTCAGATATAAGTCGAGAAAATTGTCCTCATTCGCAGCCATGTTTACTTTTGTTTATGTATGTACACGTGTATTGCTGCATAGGCCTATGCCGCCAGTGACCTGACGCATGAGACTCAAAGTTTGGGTTTCTTCCGGTAAGAAATGTTGTGATATTTTAGCTCAGATGTTGAGCTGGTGAGTGTCTCTTCATTCTCCAACAAAGTTGAGGTTCGCAGCTCAGATATAAGTCGAGAAAATTATCCTCCTTCACAGCAATGTTTACTTCTGTTTATGTATGCACACGTGTATTGCTGCATAGGCCTATGCCGCCAGTGACCTGACGCATGAGTCTCAAAGTTTGGGTCCCTTCTGGTGAGTATTTTGGCGATTTGTTAGCTCAGATGTGGAGCTGGTGAGTATCTCTTCATTCTCCAACAAAGTTGAGGTTCGCAGCTAAGATACAAGTCATGAAAATTGTCCTCCTTCGCAGCCATATTTACTTCTGTTTATGTATGTACACGTGTATTGCAGCATAGACCTATGCCGCCAGTGACCTGACGCATGAGTCTCAAAGTTTGGGTCCCTTCTGGTGAGTATTTTGGCGATATGTTGGCTCAGATGTGGAGCTGGTGAGTGTCTCATCATCCTCCAACAAAGTTGAGGTTCGCAGCTCAGATATAAGTCGAGAAAATTATCCTCATTCGCAGCCATGTTTACTTCTGTTTATGTATGTACACGTGTATTACGGCATAGGCCTATGCCGCCAGTGACCTTACGCTTGAGTCTCACAGTTGTGGTCTCTTCCGGAGAGTATTTTTGTGATATTTTAGCTCAGATGTGGAGCTGGTGAGTGTCTCTTCATTCTCTAACAAAGATGAGGTTCGCAGCTCAGATATAAGTCGAGAAAATTATCCTCATTCGCAGCCATGTTTACTTCTGTTTATGTATGTACACGTGTATTACGGCATAGGCCTATGCCGCCAGTGACCTTACGCTTGAGTCTCAAAGTTGTGGTCTCTTCCGGAGAGTATTTTTGTGATATTTTAGCTCAGATGTGGAGCTGGTGAGTGTCTCTTCATTCTCCAACAAAGATGAGGTTCGCAGCTCAGATATAAGTCGAGAAAATTATCCTCCTTCACAGCAATGTTTACTTCTGTTTATGTATGCACACGTGTATTGCTGCATAGGCCTATGCCGCCAGTGACCTGACGCATGAGTCTCAAAGTTTGGGTCCCTTCTGGTGAGTATATTGGCGATATGTTAGCTCAGATGTGGAGCTGGTGAGTGTCTCATCATCCTCTAACAAAGTTGAGGTTCGCATCTCAGATATAAGTCGAGAAAATCATCCTCCTTCGCAGCCATGTTTACTTCTGTTTGTGTATGTACACGTGTATTGCAGCATAGACCTATACCGCCAGTGACCTGACGCATGAGTCTCAAAGTTTGGGTCCCTTCTGGTGAGTATTTTGGCGATATGTTAGCTCAGATGTGGAGCTGGTGAGTGTCTCTTCATTCTGCAACAAAGTTGAGGTTCGCAGCTTAGATCAGCATAGACCTATACCGCCAGTGACCTGACGCATGAGTCTCAAAGTTTGGGTCCCTTCTGGTGAGTATTTTTGTGGTATTTTAGCTCAGATGTGGAGCTGGTGAGTGTCTCTTCATTCTCCAACAAAGATGAGGTTCGCAGCTCTGATATAAGTCGAGAAAATTATCCTCCTTCACAGCAATGTTTACTTCTGTTTATGTATGCACACGTGTATTGCTGCATAGGCCTATGCCGCCAGTGACCTGACACATGAGTCTCAAAGTTTGGGTCCTTTTTGATGAGTATTTTGGCGATATGTTAGCTCAGATGTGGAGCTGGTGAGTGTCTCTTCATTCTCCAACAAAGTTGAGGTTCGCAGCTCAGATATAAGTCGAGAAAATTGTCCTCATTCGCAGCCATGTTTTCTTCTATGTATGTACATGTATGTACACGTGTATTGCTGCATAGGCCTATGCCGCCAGTGACCTGACGCATCAGTCTCAACGTTTGGGTTTCTTCCGGTAAGAATTTTGGCGATATGTTAGCTCAGATGTGGAGCTGGTGAGTGTCTCTTCATTCTCCAACAAAGTTGAGGTTCGCAGCTCAGATATAAGTCGAGAAAATTGTCCTCCTTCACAGCAATGTTTACTTCTGTTTATGTATGCACACGTGTATTGCTGCATAGGCCTATGCCGCCAGTGACCTGACACATGAGTCTCAAAGTTTGGGTCCCTTCTGGTGAGTATTTAGGCGATATGTTAGCTCAGATGTGGAGCTGGTGAGTGTCTCTTCATTCTCCAACAACGTTGAGGTTCGCAGCTCAGACATAAGTCGAGAAAATTGTCCTCATTCGCAGCCATGTTTTCTTCTATGTATGTACATGTATGTACACGTGTATTGCTGCATAGGCCTATGCCGCCAGTGACCTGACGCATGAGTCTCAACGTTTGGGTCCCTTCCGGTGAGAATTGTTGCGATATGTTAGCTCAGATGTGGAGCTGGTGAGTGTCTCATCATTCTCCAACAAAGTTGAGGTTCGCAGCTCAGATTTAAGTCGAGAAAATTATCCTCATTCGCAGCCATGTTTACTTCTGTTTATGTATGTACACGTGTATTACGTCATAGGCCTATGCCGCCAGTGACCTTACGCATGAGTCTCAATGTTGTGGTCTCTTCCGGTGTGTATTTTAGCGATATGTTAGCTCAGATGTGGAGCTGGTGAGTGTCTCTTCATTCTCCAACAAAGTTGAGGTTCGCAGCTCAGATATAAGTCGAGAAAATTGTCCTCATTCGCAGCCATGTTTACTTTTGTTTATGTATGCACACGTGTATTGCTGCATAGGCCTATGCCGCCAGTGACCTGACACATGAGTCTCAAAGTTTGGGTCTCTTCCGGTGGGTATTTTGGCGATATGTTAGCTCAGATGTGGAGCTGGTGAGTGTCTCTTCATTCTCCAACAAAGTTGAGGTTCGCAGCTCAGATATAAGTCGAGAAAATTGTCCTCATTCGCAGCCATGTTTACTTCTGTTTATGTATGTACACGTGTATTACGGCATAGGCGTATGCCGCCAGTGACCTTACGCTTGAGTCTCAAAGTTGTGGTCTCTTTCGGTATTTATTTTAGCGATATGTTAGCTCAGATGTGGAGCTGGTGAGTGTCTCTTCATTCTCCAACAAAGTTGAGGTTCGCAGCTCAGATATAAGTCGAGAAAATTGTCCTCATTCGCAGCCATGTTTTCTTCTATGTATGTACATGTATGTACACGTGTATTGCTGCATATGCCTATGCCGCCAGTGACCTGACGCATGAGTCTCAACGTTTGGATCCCTTCCGGTGATAATTTTGCTGATATTTTAGCTCAGATGTGGAGCTGGTGAGAATCTCGTCATCCTCCAACAAAGTTGAGGTTCGCATCTCACATATAAGTCGAGAAAATTATCCTCCTTCACAGCAATGTTTACTTCTGTTTATGTATGCACACGTGTATTGCTGCATAGGCGTATGCCGCCAGTGACCTTACGCTTGAGTCTCAAAGTTGTGGTCTCTTTCGGTATTTATTTTAGCGATATGTTAGTTCAGATGTGGAGCTGGTGAGTGTCTCTTCATTCTCCAACAAAGTTGAGGTTCGCAGCTCAGATATAAGTTGAGAAAATTTTCCTCATTCGCAGCCATGTTTACTTCTGTTTATGTATGTACACGTGTATTACGGCATAGGCCTATGCCGCCAGTGACCTTACGCTTGAGTCTCAAAGTTGTGGTCTCTTCCGGTGAGTATTTTGGCGATATGTTAGCTCAGATGTGGAGCTGGTGAGTGTCTCATCATCCTCCAACAAAGTTGAGGTTCGCATCTCACATATAAGTCGAGAAAATTGTCCTCATTCGCAGCCATGTTTTCTTCTATGTATGTACATGTATGTACACGTGTATTGCTGCATAGGCCTATTCCGCCAGTGACCTGACGCATGAGTCTCAACGTTTGGGTCCCTTCCGGTGAGAATTTTGCTGATATTTTAGCTCAGATGTGGAGCTGGTGAGGGTCTCATCATCCTCCAACAAAGTTGAGGTTCGCATCTCACATATAAGTCGAGAAAATTATCCTCCTTCACAGCAATGTTTACTTCTGTTTATGTATGCACACGTGTATTGCTGCATAGGCCTATGCCGCCAGTGACCTGACACATGAGTCTCAAAGTTTGGGTCCCTTCTGGTGAGTATTTTGGCGATATGTTAGCTCAGATGTGGAGCTGGTGAGTGTCTCTTCATTCTCCAACAACGTTGAGGTTCGCAGCTCAGACATAAGTCGAGAAAATTGTCCTCATTCGCAGCCATGTTTTCTTCTATGTATGTACATGTATGTACACGTGTATTGCTGCATAGGCCTATGCCGCCAGTGACCTGACGCATGAGTCTCAACGTTTGGGTCCCTTCCGGTGAGAATTGTTGCGATATGTTAGCTCAGATGTGGAGCTGGTGAGTGTCTCATCATTCTCAAACAAAATTGAGGTTCGCAGCTCAGATATAAGTCGAGAAAATTATCCTCATTCGCAGCCATGTTTACTTCTGTTTATGTATGTACACGTGTATTACGTCATAGGCCTATGCCGCCAGTGACCTTACGCATGAGTCTCAATGTTGTGGTCTCTTCCGGTGTGTATTTTAGCGATATGTTAGCTCAGATGTGGAGCTGGTGAGTGTCTCTTCATTCTCCAACAAAGTTGAGGTTCGCAGCTCAGATATAAGTCGAGAAAATTGTCCTCATTCGCAGCCATGTTTACTTTTGTTTATGTATGCACACGTGTATTGCTGCATAGGCCTATGCCGCCAGTGACCTGACACATGAGTCTCAAAGTTTGGGTCTCTTCCGGTGAGTATTTTGGCGATATGTTAGCTCAGATGTGGAGCTGGTGAGTGTCTCTTCATTCTCCAACAAAGTTGAGGTTCGCAGCTCAGATATAAGTCGAGAAAATTGTCCTCATTCGCAGCCATGTTTACTTCTGTTTATGTATGTACACGTGTATTACGGCATAGGCGTATGCCGCCAGTGACCTTACGCTTGAGTCTCAAAGTTGTGGTCTCTTTCGGTATTTATTTTAGCGATATGTTAGCTCAGATGTGGAGCTGGTGAGTGTCTCTTCATTCTCCAACAAAGTTGAGGTTCGCAGCTCAGATATAAGTCGAGAAAATTGTCCTCATTCGCAGCCATGTTTTCTTCTATGTATGTACATGTATGTACACGTGTATTGCTGCATAGGCCTATGCCGCCAGTGACCTGACGCATGAGTCTCAACGTTTGGGGTCCCTTCCGGTGATAATTTTGCTGATATTTTAGCTCAGATGTGGAGCTGGTGAGAATCTCGTCATCCTCCAACAAAGTTGAGGTTCGCATCTCACATATAAGTCGAGAAAATTATCCTCCTTCACAGCAATGTTTACTTCTGTTTATGTATGCACACGTGTATTGCTGCATAGGCGTATGCCGCCAGTGACCTTACGCTTGAGTCTCAAAGTTGTGGTCTCTTTCGGTATTTATTTTAGCGATATGTTAGCTCAGATGTGGAGCTGGTGAGTGTCTCTTCATTCTCCAACAAAGTTGAGGTTCGCAGCTCAGATATAAGTTGAGAAAATTTTCCTCATTCGCAGCCATGTTTACTTCTGTTTATGTATGTACACGTGTATTACGGCATAGGCCTATGCCGCCAGTGACCTTACGCTTGAGTCTCAAAGTTGTGGTCTCTTCCGGTGAGTATTTTGGCGATATGTTAGCTCAGATGTGGAGCTGGTGAGTGTCTCATCATCCTCCAACAAAGTTGAGGTTCGCATCTCACATATAAGTCGAGAAAATTGTCCTCATTCGCAGCCATGTTTTCTTCTATGTATGTACATGTATGTACACGTGTATTGCTGCATAGGCCTATTCCGCCAGTGACCTGACGCATGAGTCTCAACGTTTGGGTCCCTTCCGGTGAGAATTTTGCTGATATTTTAGCTCAGATGTGGAGCTGGTGAGGGTCTCATCATCCTCCAACAAAGTTGAGGTTCGCATCTCACATATAAGTCGAGAAAATTATCCTCCTTCACAGCAATGTTTACTTCTGTTTATGTATGCACACGTGTATTGCTGCATAGGCCTATGCCGCCAGTGACCTGACACATGAGTCTCAAAGTTTGGGTCCTTTCTGATGAGTATTTTGGCGATATGTTAGCTCAGATGTGGAGCTGGTGAGTGTCTCTTCATTCTCCAACAAAGTTGAGGTTCGCAGCTCAGATATAAGTCGAGAAAATTGTCCTCATTCGCAGCCATGTTTTCTTATATGTATGTACATGTATGTACACGTGTATTGCTGCATAGGCCTATGCCGCCAGTGACCTGACGCATCAGTCTCAACGTTTGGGTCTCTTTCGGTGTGTATTTTAGCGATATGTTAGCTCAGATGTGGAGCTGGTGAGTGTCTCTTCATTCTCCAACAAAGTTGAGGTTCGCAGCTCAGATATAAGTCGAGAAAATTGTCCTCATTCGCAGCCATGTTTTCTTCTATGTATGTACATGTATGTACACGTGTATTGCTGCATAGGCCTATGCCGCCAGTGACCTGACGCATCAGTCTCAACGTTTGGGTCTCTTTCGGTGAGTATTTTGGCGATATGTTAGCTCAGATGTGGAGCTGGTGAGTGTCTCTTCATTCTCCAACAAAGTTGAGGTTCGCAGCTCAGATATAAGTCGAGAAAATTGTCCTCATTCGCAGCCATGTTTTCTTCTATGTATGTACATGTATGTACACGTGTATTGCTGCATAGGCCTATGCCGCCAGTGACCTGACGCATGAGTCTCAACGTTTGGGTCCCTTCCGGTGAGAATTTTGCTGATATTTTAGCTCAGATGTGGAGCTGGTGAGGGTCTCATCATCCTCCAACAAAGTTGAGGTTCGCATCTCACATATAAGTCGAGAAAATTATCCTCCTTCACAGCAATGTTTACTTCTGTTTATGTATGCACACGTGTATTGCTGCATAGGCCTATGCCGCCAGTGACCTGACACATGAGTCTCAAAGTTTGTGTCCCTTCTGGTGAGTATTTTGGCGATATGTTAGCTCAGATGTGGAGCTGGTGAGTGTCTCTTCATTCTCCAACAAAGTTGAGGTTCGCAGCTCAGATATAAGTCGAGAAAATTGTCCTCATTTGCAGCCATGTTTTCTTCTATGTATGTACATGTATGTACACGTGTATTGCTGCATAGGCCTATGCCGCCAGTGACCTGACGCATGAGTCTCAACGTTTGGGTCCCTTCCGGTGATAATTGTTGCGATATGTTAGCTCAGATGTGGAGCTGGTGAGTGTCTCATTATCCTCCAACAAAGTTGAGGTTCGCAACTCAGATATAAGTCGAGGAAATTATCCTCATTTGCAGCCATGTTTACTTCTGTTTATGTATGTACACGTGTATTACGGCATAGGCCTATGCCGCCAGTGACCTTACGCTTGAGTCTCAATGTTGTGGTCTCTTCCGGTGAGTATTTTGGCGATATGTTAGCTCAGATGTGGAGCTGGTGAGTGTCTCTTCATTCTCCAACAAAGTTGAGGTTCGCAGCTCAGATATAAGTCGAGAAAATTGTCCTCATTCGCAGCCATGTTTACTTTTGTTTATGTATGTACACGTGTATTGCTGCATAGGCCTATGCCGCCAGTGACCTGACGCGTGAGTCTCAAAGTTTGGGTTTCTTCCGGTAAGAATTTTGGTGATATTTTAGCTCAGATGTGGAGCTGGTGAGTGTCTCATCATCCTCCAACAAAGTTGAGGTTCGCATCTCACATATAAGTCGAGAAAATTGACCTCATTCGCAGCCATGTTTTCTTCTATGTATGTACATGTATGTACACGTGTATTGCTGCATAGGCCTATGCCGCCAGTGACCTGACGCATCAGTCTCAACGTTTGGGTCCCTTCCGGTGAGAATTGTTGCGATATGTTAGCTCAGATGTGGAGCTGGTGAGTGTCTCATCATCCTCCAACAAAGTTGAGGTTCGCAACTCAGATATAAGTCGAGAAAATTATCCTCATTCGCAGCCATGTTTACTTCTGTTTATGTATGTACACGTGTATTACGGCATAGGCCTATGCCGCCAGTGACCTTACGCTTGAGTCTCAAAGTTGTGGTCTCTTCCGGTGAGTATTTTGGCAATATGTTAGCTCAGATGTGGAGCTGGTGAGTGTCTCTTCATTCTCCAACAAAGTTGAGGTTCGCAGCTCAGATATAAGTCGAGAAAATTGTCCTCATTCGCAGCCATGTTTACTTTTGTTTATGTATGTACACGTGTATGCTGCATAGGCCTATGCCGCCAGTGACCTGACGCGTGAGTCTGAAAGTTTGGGTTTCTTCCGGTAAGTTTTTTTTGATATTTTAGCTCAGATGTGAAGCAGGTGAGTGTCTCATCATCCTCCAACAAAGTTGAGGTTCGCATCTCACATATAAGTCGATAAAATTGACCTCATTCGCAGCCATGTTTTCTTCTATGTATGTACATGTATGTACACGTGTATTGCTGTATAGGCCTATGCCGCCAGTGACCTGACGCATGAGTCTCAACGTTTGGGTCCCTTCCGGTGAGAATTTTGCTGATATTTTAGCTCAGATGTGGAGCTGGTGAGTGTCTCATCATCCTCCAACAAAGTTGACGTTCGCAGCTTAGATATAAGTCGAGAAAATTATCCTCATTCGCAGCCATGTTTACTTCTGTTTATGTATGTACACGTGTATTACGGCATAGGCCTATGACGCCAGTGACCTTACGCATGAGTCTCAACGTTGTGGTCTCTTCCGGTGTGTATTTTAGCGATATGTTAGCTCAGATGTGGAGCTGGTGAGGGTCTCATCATCCTCCAACAAAGTTGAGGTTCGCATCTCACATATAAGTCGAGAAAATTATCCTCCTTCACAGCAATGTTTACTTCTGTTTATGTATGCACACGTGTATTGCTGCATAGGCCTATGCCGCCAGTGACCTGACACATGAGTCTCAAAGTTTGTGTCCCTTCTGGTGAGTATTTTGGCGATATGTTAGCTCAGATGTGGAGCTGGTGAGTGTCTCTTCATTCTCCAACAAAGTTGAGGTTCGCAGCTCAGATATAAGTCGAGAAAATTGTCCTCATTTGCAGCCATGTTTTCTTCTATGTATGTATATGTATGTACACGTGTATTGCTGCATAGGCCTATGCCGCCAGTGACCTGACGCATGAGTCTCAACGTTTGGGTCCCTTCCGGTGATAATTGTTGCGATATGTTAGCTCAGATGTGGAGCTGGTGAGTGTCTCATTATCCTCCAACAAAGTTGAGGTTCGCAACTCAGATATAAGTCGAGGAAATTATCCTCATTTGCAGCCATGTTTACTTCTGTTTATGTATGTACACGTGTATTACGGCATAGGCCTATGCCGCCAGTGACCTTACGCTTGAGTCTCAATGTTGTGGTCTCTTCCGGTGAGTATTTTGGCGATATGTTAGCTCAGATATGGAGCTGGTGAGTGTCTCTTCATTCTCCAACAAAGTTGAGGTTCGCAGCTCAGATATAAGTCGAGAAAATTGTCCTCATTCGCAGCCATGTTTACTTTTGTTTATGTATGTACACGTGTATTGCTGCATAGGCCTATGCCGCCAGTGACCTGACGCGTGAGTCTCAAAGTTTGGGTTTCTTCCGGTAAGAATTTTGGTGATATTTTAGCTCAGATGTGGAGCTGGTGAGTGTCTCATCATCCTCCAACAAAGTTGAGGTTCGCATCTCACATATAAGTCGAGAAAATTGACCTCATTCGCAGCCATGTTTTCTTCTATGTATGTACATGTATGTACACGTGTATTGCTGCATAGGCCTATGCCGCCAGTGACCTGACGCATCAGTCTCAACGTTTGGGTCTCTTTCGGTGAGTATTTTGGCGATATGTTAGCTCAGATGTGGAGCTGGTGAGGGTCTCATCATCCTCCAACAAAGTTGAGGTTCGCATCTCACATATAAGTCGAGAAAATTATCCTCCTTCACAGCAATGCTTACTTCTGTTTATGTATGCACACGTGTATTGCTGCATAGGCCTATGCCGCCAGTGACCTGACACATGAGTCTCAAAGTTTGTGTCCCTTCTGGTGAGTATTTTGGCGATATGTTAGCTCAGATGTGGAGCTGGTGAGTGTCTCTTCATTCTCCAACAAAGTTGAGGTTCGCAGCTCAGATATAAGTCGAGAAAATTGTCCTCATTTGCAGCCATGTTTTCTTCTATGTATGTACATGTATGTACACGTGTATTGCTGCATAGGCCTATGCCGCCAGTGACCTGACGCATGAGTCTCAACGTTTGGGTCCCTTCCGGTGATAATTGTTGCGATATGTTAGCTCAGATGTGGAGCTGGTGAGTGTCTCATCATCCTCCAACAAAGTTGAGGTTCGCAACTCAGATATAAGTCGAGGAAATTATCCTCATTTGCAGCCATGTTTACTTCTGTTTATGTATGTACACGTGTATTACGGCATAGGCCTATGCCGCCAGTGACCTTACGCTTGAGTCTCAAAGTTGTGGTCTCTTCCGGTGAGTATTTTGGCGATATGTTAGCTCAGATGTGGAGCTGGTGAGTGTCTCTTCATTCTCCAACAAAGTTGAGGTTCGCAGCTCAGATATAAGTCGAGAAAATTGTCCTCATTCGCAGCCATGTTTACTTTTGTTTATGTATGTACACGTGTATTGCTGCATAGGCCTATGCCGCCAGTGACCTGAAGCGTGAGTCTCAAAGTTTGGGTTTCTTCCGGTAAGAATTTTGGTGATATTTTAGCTCAGATGTGGAGCTGGTGAGTGTCTCATCATCCTCCAACAAAGTTGAGGTTCGCATCTCACATATAAGTCGAGAAAATTGACCTCATTCGCAGCCATGTTTTCTTCTATGTATGTACATGTATGTACACGTGTATTGCTGCATAGGCCTATGCCGCCAGTGACCTGACGCATGAGTCTCAACGTTTGGGTCCCTTTCGGTGAGAATTTTGGCGATATGTTAGCTCAGATGTGGAGCTGGTGAGTGTCTCATCATCCTCCAACAAAGTTGAGGTTCGCAGCTCAGATATAAGTCGAGAAAATTATCCTCATTTGCAGCCATGTTTACTTCTGTTTATGTATGTACACATATATTACGGCATAGGCCTATGCCGCCAGTGACCTTACGCATGAGTCTCAAAGTTGTGGTCTCTTCCGGTGTGTATTTTAGTGATATGTTAGCTCAGATGTGGAGCTGGTGAGTGTCTCTTCATTCTCCAACAAAGTTGAGGTTCGCAGCTCAGATATAAGTCGAGAAAATTGTCCTCATTCGCAGCCATGTTTACTTTTGTTTACGTATGCACACGTGTATTGCTGCATAGGCCTATGCCGCCAGTGACCTGACACATGAGTCTCAAAGTTTGGGTCTCTTCCGGTGAGTATTTTGGCGATATGTTAGCTCAGATGTGGAGCTGGTGAGTGTCTCTTCATTCTCCAACAAAGTTGAGGTTCGCAGCTCAGATATAAGTCGAGAAAATTATCCTCATTCGCAGCCATGTTTACTTCTGTTTATGTATGTACACGTGTATTACGGCATAGGCGTATGCCGCCAGTGACCTTACGCTTGAGTCTCAAAGTTGTGGTCTCTTTCGGTGTGTATTTTAGCGATATGTTAGCTCAGATGTGGAGCTGGTGAGTGTCTCTTCATTCTCCAACAAAGTTGAGGTTCGCAGCTCAGATATAAGTCGAGAAAATTGTCCTCATTCGCAGCCATGTTTACTTCTGTTTATTTATGTACACGTGTATTGCTGCATAGGCCTATGCCGCCAGTGACCTGACGCGTGAGTCTCAAAGTTTGGGTTTCTTCCGGTAAGAATTTTGGTGATATTTTAGCTCAGATGTGGAGCTGGTGAGTGTCTCATCATCCTCCAACAAAGTTGAGGTTCGCATCTCACATATAAGTCGAGAAAATTGACCTCATTCGCAGCCATGTTTTCTTCTATGTATGTACATGTATGTACACGTGTATTGCTGCATAGGCCTATGTCGCCAGTGACCTGACGCATCAGTTTCAACGTTTGGGTCTCTTTCGGTGAGTATTTTGGCGATATGTTAGCTCAGATGTGGAGCTGGTGAGTGTCTCTTCATTCTCCAACAAAGTTGAGGTTCGCAGCTCAGATATAAGTCGAGAGAATTGTCCTCATTCGCAGCCATGTTTACTTCTGTTTATGAATGTACACGTATATTACGGCATAGGCCTATGCCGCCAGTGACCTTACGCATGAGTCTCAAAGTTGTGGTCTCTTCCGGTGTGTATTTTAGTGATATGTTAGCTCAGATGTGGAGCTAGTGAGTGTCTCTTCATTCTCCAACAAAGTTGAGGTTCGCAGCTCAGATATAAGTCGAGAAAATTGTCCTCATTCGCAGCCATGTTTACTTTTGTTTACGTATGCACACGTGTATTGCTGCATAGGCCTATGCCGCCAGTGACCTGACACATGAGTCTCAAGGTTTGGGTCTCTTCCGGTGAGTATTTTGGCGATATGTTAGCTCAGATGTGGAGCTGGTGAGTGTCTCTTCATTCTCCAACAAAGTTGAGGTTCGCAGCTCAGATATAAGTCGAGAAAATTATCCTCATTCGCAGCCATGTTTACTTCTGTTTATGTATGTACACGTGTATTACGGCATAGGCGTATGCCGCCAGTGACCTTACGCTTGAGTCTCAAAGTTGTGGTCTCTTTCGGTGTGTATTTTAGCGATATGTTAGCTCAGATGTGGAGCTGGTGAGTGTCTCTTCATTCTCCAACAAAGTTGAGGTTCGCAGCTCAGATATAAGTCGAGAAAATTGTCCTCATTCGCAGCCATGTTTACTTCTGTTTATTTATGTACACGTGTATTGCTGCATAGGCCTATGCCGCCAGTGACCTGACGCGTGAGTCTCAAAGTTTGGGTTTCTTCCGGTAAGAATTTTGGTGATATTTTAGCTCAGATGTGGAGCTGGTGAGTGTCTCATCATCCTCCAACAAAGTTGAGGTTCGCATCTCACATATAAGTCGAGAAAATTGACCTCATTCGCAGCCATGTTTTCTTCTATGTATGTACATGTATGTACACGTGTATTGCTGCATAGGCCTATGCCGCCAGTGACCTGACGCATGAGTCTCAACGTTTGGGTCCCTTCCGGTGAGAATTTTGGCGATATGTTAGCTCAGATGTGGAGCTGGTGAGTGTCTCATCATCCTCCAACAAAGTTGAGGTTCGCAGCTCAGATATAAGTCGAGAAAATTATCCTCATTCGAAGCCATGTTTACTTCTGTTTATGTATGTACAGGTGTATTGCGGCATAGGCCTATGCCGCCAGTGACCTTACGCATGAGTCTCAAAGTTGTGGTCTCTTCCGGTGTGTATTTTAGCGATATGTTAGCTCAGATGTGGAGCTGGTGAGTGTCTCTTCATTCTCCAACAAAGTTGAGGTTTGCAGCTCAGATATAAGTCGAGAAAATTGTCCTCATTCGCAGCCATGTTTACTTTTGTTTACGTATGCACACGTGTATTGCTGCATAGGCCTATGCCGCCAGTGACCTGACACATGAGTCGCAAAGTTTGGGTCTCTTCCGGTGAGTATTTTGGCGATATGTTAGCTCAGATGTGGAGCTGGTGAGGGTCTCATCATCCTCCAACAAAGTTGAGGTTCGCATCTCACATATAAGTCGAGAAAATTATCCTCCTTCACAGCAATGTTTACTTCTGTTTATGTATGCACACGTGTATTGCTGCATAGGCCTATGCCGCCAGTGACCTGACACATGAGTCTCAAAGTTTGTGTCCCTTCTGGTGAGTATTTTGGCGATATGTTAGCTCAGATGTGGAGCTGGTGAGTGTCTCTTCATTCTCCAACAAAGTTGAGGTTCGCAGCTCAGATATAAGTCGAGAAAATTGTCCTCATTTGCAGCCATGTTTTCTTCTATGTATGTACATGTATGTACACGTGTATTGCTGTACATGTCAATACCGCAAATGGAGGGCTTTAATGTAAGTACACACTCACATACTGAGGACACCTTGCAAACCGAGCGCGTCCTCGGTATGAAATATTGTGAAAAATGGCACTTTCGTGGCCGTTTTTGACTGTTGGTTAAATATCAAAGCGTTTGGGAGGAGTCCTCGGTTGACGCATAAGACCTGACGTGAGGCAGTATGCACATTTTTTTCCCCGTCAAAAAAACCGCAAACGGGATTACTCTGAATGGCATAGCGCCCTCCGTTGGTTGCGCGTGTGAAAATGACGTAAATGTAAACATGTATGTACAATTACATGTGTACATTAGTACATGACAACATACTCGTTCAGACATGTCTTAACTATTATAACGTTGTTTTGGCCTAAGTGCATATTGTAGTTTATGCGAAGACGTGGTCATTTGCAGCTAGCTAGGTGTACCATGGAGCTGGAATAAATGGTAAGTAGAGATATTGTATTTGGAAGCTTGCATGTTACTCGCTATGTATGACTATGAGTATGACTGAGTATGAATGTAGCAGAGTATGACATACCCGTCATCTGGGGTGACTTTGATAGTTTTTGGCACTTCTGATATCTTTTGAGTAGGATAAATGGGGTTTTCACCCTTGATTCTTTCAACTAATAACAATGTGCCTCTTGGCTATCAATAGACCAAATCACTTCTTCATCAGATTGTGTTTTCATATTTTTTTTAAAACCACAACAAAATATCAAAGTCACCCCGTTGTCGGGGTGACATTGATAACCAATGAATAAAGCCTATGTTATCAAATTAACCCTCTTATTGGGGTGACTTTGATAATTTTAATTCGTTTTAAAAAAACACAAGCTACAAAACTATTCAAACAATACAAATATTTGGGTTTTCTGATAACTTTAATGGTTTGATAGCCCCTCGACCCAGCCTTCCGTTTATAGACCCGTGGCATGATTGTTACGGTACATCAGAGCTCAATCAGTATCTGCGAAGACAGAAAAGACAAATACTATCATAAAAACACAACTACACAGAGTTTTGGACACTTTGTTGTTCAATTTTGACATTCGGGGTGATTTATCAAAGTCACACTGAGTATCAAAGTCACCCCAGATGACGGTATATGACGTGCTCATTTACGTTGTAATGTAATTTTTAGTTAAATGGCCTCGATCTCTTACTCTAGTCTATAGGATGATATGGGAAGTGAATATGCCTAATTTCAGAATAATATAGAAGTTATAACCAAATTTAACTGCTTTATTTTGCCAACGCAAGCATGAGTTGTTGAGCACCGTGCGAACAAGAAATAGTTAATTGTAGTTATTGTATAAATAATAAAACAAATAAGTAGCCACAATTATTAATATTTAATTGTATAAGCCAATTTGGTATTCCAACTGCACATGCGCACATTTTCCCTTGACGATTTTTCTTTCGATATAAACATTTCATCGATTGCGTGCAAAAGCATAGCGGGGTACCAGCAAATTTCAAGAGATCGTCGTGTTTTAAAGTTACTAAGTAACATATTTTTGTTTACGTTTTGGTGTTTTCAGCCGCTTTGTGTGGCCAAACTTTTGTTCGAACAAATATTATTTATTTTTTTCGATTTCACAAGAAAATGTAAAAAATGCGGATTTGGTTACCACGTCCCCCATAGCCTTGTGTGCATTTGTCTGCCGTGTTTGTATCACTTGACCTCCTTGAGAAAAATTGTTGAATCTTGTTGTGCACATGCGCAGTCGGAACTCCAAAGTGGCTTATTATCAGTTTAATGGTATATTGTTGTTGTATTGTTGTGTAGTCTAGGTGTGGCTGACAGAACTACCATAACAAACATGAAACGAAGTAGTCGTCTTGATGGAACCTTGACAAATCACCAGCATCATGAAGGGGAGAACGTAATCGCACTGTGGCCTCCAGATTCATCATGGTATCCTGCCGTAATAATCTCCTTCACCAAAGGTAAGTGCGGAGCCTCTAAAAGGACATATGACGAAAACAAATGGAATGCCCTCGTAATTTGTGGGTTCACGTTAACGTGAACCCACATTAGGGTTGTGGGTTCTGTAGGTAAGAAATGTAATCCATAATGTAGAATCCCATTTGTCACACATAAATTAAGACAGCTGTATACCCTCTTACATCCCCCCATGACATGTACCACATGTAAATAAACAATGCCATTTTTCCTAAACTTGATTCCTCCCCCCCCCCCTTTCAGAACCAAAAATATATATGATCTGTAAACAACAAATACTTTTCAACATTCCACTCCCAATTGCATGTAATCCCTTTAAAGTTTAATTAGTTGAATTTGTGGCTTTCTTATCAGGAAAGTACTGCGTCCGATACACAGATGGTGTGACACGCTGCCTATTTGAGCACCAGGTGAGAAAATTACCATAGAATGCATTAATTAAAAACAGACAGGTTAGGAAGAATACCAATGAAATGCGTAATTCTTCCAAATAGGCACTTGGGGAGACAAACTAGCGTAATTTGTTAGGTAATAAGGAGACAGTGGCACTTAGGGAGACATTTTAGTGTCTCCCTAAGTGCCTTAGAAGTCTTAGAAGTCATATAATGAATGCACATGACACAAATTCTCATTTGAATTACATATCTTTTTATGAAGAGGATAAATACCGTACATGAAATCCTTTAATGTAAACACCCGGATCTTAAAATTGTTTTACCAGAGCACAATTCAATCATTGTTAACTTTCTGTTCTATTGCTTGGTTTAACTCGCTCACTGTTAACAACCGGAAGAAACTGGAACGTATTGTGAAACGTGCAGATAGGATTATAGGTGATGGTAATGAGAGCCTTCAGGTGTTGGTTCAAAGGAGTCTCATGAACAAGTTCAACTGTGTTTTGTCTGACGGCACACATCCTCTCAACCCATTAATTGTTACAAATAAATCGGGTAGAATTCGTCAGTTAAGTCTAAAAACAAACAGGTTCAAAAATTCCTTTTTACCAAATGCCATACACAACTTTAACTGTAATTTTACTAGATGATTGCAGGGTGTATTTACCTTGTGCAATGTGTATAGTCCCAAAGAAATAGGCTTTTAAATTCTTTTACCAACTTCATATTCAAGGTATAACAGAGTAGGGGCCCGGGTCGTTATCATGTAGTTAATTGGAATTGAAATTGTATAATTTGTAATATGTAATGTTAGTAAATGATTTCTTGTGTGTATTGCCTTTGTGAGCATATTTTCTAATATTTGTGTAATTTTTGTGTAATTACTGCTGTACTAGGGAAATCAAATTTCATGTGTGTCACATGATGAATAAATGAATTGAATTGAATTGAATTGAATTGAAATACCGGTATGTCGTCAGTTAAGTTGCACATCAAGGGCGAATGTTGTTGCTTGTGATGGTGTTAAAATAGATAGTATATTTTATAGATAACACAAAGAAATTGTTATTTGTTTAAAATTAAATGTGATTTTGATTTGATTTCTATGCCAGGTGGCCCATCCGAGTTTCTTGAATCCGCACTTGAATGGTTCAGACAGTCTACAAAGCAGTTCCATTTAGGATGATGGCCCACAGGCTGATTCTGGTACAGGGCCTGCCGTTTGTACTGCTCCATATGAGGTAATTCACACACACTCAACTTGTTTTCAGAACCCAAATATTCACTCTGGGTGCCCAGAAGCCAGAAACAAATTTATAAATCAAGTGTTTTTTTTGCAAGCACCCCCCCCCCCCTTTCACCCCCCCCACCCCACACCCCACCCCTCCCACCCCTACTCCCAACTCCCTCTCCTTCAGAGGGGCAACTAGTCCGAGGCAATTAGGCATATGCGTCTACCCCGAAAGAAAATAACAGTGGTGTTTTGGGTTTTTTCCACTCGTTCTAAATCATAAACGTTTTCTGCATCCGGCAACATAGAAAGTAGTAAGATTTTGATTCATTAGTGAACTTGTTTTCTGAACCCTATCAAATATTCACTGTGGGTGCCCAGAAGCCAGAAACAAATTTGTAAATAAAGTGTTTTTGGCAAGCACCATCCCCCCCCCCCTTCCCCCCCCCCCCCACACACCCACCCCTCCCCCACACACCCACCCCTCCCCTCGCCCTCCCACCCCTCCCCAAAGAAATTGTTATTTGTTTGAAATTAAATGTGATTTTGATTTGATTTCTATGCCAGGTGGCCCATCCGAGTTTCTTGAATCCGCACTTGAATGGTTCAGACAGTCTACAAAGCAGTTCCATTTGGGATGATGGCCCACAGGCTGATTCTGGTACAGGGCCTGCCGTTTGTACTGCTCCATATGAGGTAATTCACACACACTCAACTTGTTTTCAGAACCCAAATATTCACTCTGGGTGCCCAGAAGCCAGAAACAAATTTATAAATCAAGTGTTTTTTTTGCAAGCACCCCCCCCCCCTTTCACCCCCCCCCCCCCCACCCCACACCCCACCCCTCCCACCCCTACTCCCAACTCCCTCTCCTTCAGAGGGGCAACTAGTCCGAGGCAATTAGGCATATGCGTCTACCCCGAAAGAAAATAACAGTGGTGTTTTGTTTTTTTTCCACTCGTTCTAAATCATAAACGTTTTCTGCATCCGGCAACATAGAAAGTAGTAAGATTTTGATTCATTAGTGAACTTGTTTTCTGAACCCTATCAAATATTCACTGTGGGTGCCCAGAAGCCAGAAACAAATTTGTAAATAAAGTGTTTTTGGCAAGCACCATCCCCCCCCCCCTTCACCCCACACACCCACCCCCCCCCCCCCCCCCCCCCCCACACACCCACCCCTCCCCCACACACCCACCCCTCCCCTCGCCCTCCCACCCCTCCCCAAAGAAATTGTTATTTGTTTAAAATTAAATGTGATTTTGATTTGATTTCTATGCCAGGTGGCCCATCCGAGTTTCTTGAATCCGCACTTAAATGGTTCAGACAGTCTACAAAGCAGTTCCATTTGGGATGATGGCCCACAGGCTGATTCTGGTACAGGACCTGCCGTTTGTACTGCTCCATATGAAGCCTCAAGTGCCGAGTCACAGAGATCATCAACCGAGGCTACTGAGACCGGTCACATAACGGTCATGGAGACCAGCAATGAAAGTGGGCACAGGAAATGGGACAAGAAACACTTTTGCTTTTTCTGTGAAGTACCTCAATCTAAGTTGCCCCGTCATCTCCAGTCATGTCACAAAGAAGAGAGCGAAGTTGTAGAGATTGCGTCTGAGACCAACCCAAGTGCCCGTAAGATACTTTTGTGGAAAATCCGCAATGTTGGTAATCATAGGCACAATTGCCAAGTCCTTCGGAAAGGCCGGGGTGCACTTATTGTAGGATATAGGCCTAATCATAAGGTATCTCCACATGCATACGGACCGTGCATATATTGTTATGGCTATTATGTGCGAAGTGATCTCTGGCGTCACCAGTGCCCACTGAAACCTGCACTCCCTGCACACTCGCATGGTAGCACTACCACAACTCCTCTGCGTAGATGTGTTGCTCACAAGAGTGATTTGTTAAAGCCTCCACCTGTCGGTGTGTCTTTCCAGTTGAACCAGGTTCTTATTCCGATGAAGAGAGATGAGGTGACTCTGCTGGCCAAGAATGACACTTTGATTGTGGAAGTAGCCAAGCGGGAATACGCGAAACTCGGGCACGATGTAGATCAACATGGCTACATCCGAAACAAGATACGGGAATTGGGTCGTCTTGTCATACAACTCCGCAAGAATACCCACCAGCCAAATGCATCACTTGAATTATTTGTCCACCCCCACTACCTGAATGATATCATCAAGGCTATTCACGGTATTGCTGGCTTTAATGAAGACAACCAGTTGTATGATGTTCCGTCTCTAGCTTTAAAGATTGGACATTCCATCAAGAAGTGTGCACTCATACTTAAAGGAAATGCTCTAGAGTCTGGCCAGAAGCAAAAAGCCCAACACGCTGAAGAATTTCTGCAGTTGTGCGAACTGACCTGGCGAGACCGTGTATCCACCCATGCACACAGAACACTGTACCAAGGAAAGCGCAACCAACCTCAAATTCTGCCGACAAATGCTGATGTTGTGAAAATGTCGGCGTTCCTCTATGAAGCTGGCAACAGAGAAGTGGAACTTGTCCAGGATGCTCGGGGCGAACAAATTGGACCAGCTTGGAAGAGATTGAATGAAGTCGCACTGTGCCACCTTATTATGTTCAACCGCAGAAGGCAAGGGGAGGTATCAAAAATGAAACTAGAAGACTTTCAGAAGCACACAACAGCTAGTGTCAACGGGGAATGCCTGCTGACTGATCTTGAACGGCATCTGTGCAAGATGTTCAGAGTTGTCGAAATAGTTGGCAAGAGGGGTCGAACTGTTCCTGTGCTTCTCAGCAATGAGGTGGTGGCGTGGTTGAGTGCTCTGATTGCGAAGAGAAATGAAGCTGGAGTCGCCCACGACAACACCTACTTGTTTGCACGATGTTCTTATGGAGGTACAGGTCATATAAGAGGATGTGACTGTATAAGATTGTACGCAGACATGGCGGGCCTTGACAATGCTGCCAGCATCCGGTCTACAAAACTTCGTAAGCACGTGGCAACCGCATCGCAAATTCTTGCCTTGAAGGAACATCAACTTGAAACACTTGCAAACTTCATGGGTCATGATTTGCGTGTCCATCGTGAATACTACCAGTTGCCAGATACTGTGCAGAGGGTCACCAAACTTTCTAGACTTTTTCTCAGCTTGGAGAGGGGAAACTTGCCTTCCCAGCAGGGCAAATCCCTGGATGAACTGCATGTCACTGGCGGTAAGGACACAGTTGTTTTAAATTATTTACTCAACAGCAAAAGAAAGACATTAATTATTGCTTTTGTTGAAACATATTTGATCAGTAATTACTATTCACTAATACATCTTCAACAGCGAAAGAAATGCAAGAAATAACATTTTGTTATCAGTTCACAATATATGATAACAAATGGTATACGTGTTTGTGTGCATTTCTTTTGCTATTGCTCCTGCATTACAGAACAAGAAAGAGAAATAGAGAAAAATAGAAAGAAACAGACCACAGAAATTTGACAAGAGTTGAGTCCACTTTTCTGAATTTACATGCAGGACAACAACCAACTGTCGGGTATGTGTGCATTAATCTAACAAAAACTGCTCTTTGTGACTTGCAGAAGGCTTCACTAGTGACGAGGACAGCGATAACAGCAGTGACAATTCCTGTGATGTGCCCAGTGAAAACAGTAAGTTTAGGCTTTTATGTGTCTGTATTTTAACCAGTTCGCGCCGGATGACGTATATAAACGCAAAAATTTTCCAAAATTCAAAACGAATGACGCATAAACCTGCCAAGTTCAAGTTCGGAAATGTATGTCAGCAGCGCGCAAGGCCGGAAATGCGTGGGTGTGCTTCCCGGCACTATCAGCCTGAACCCGCTTCAGATCGAGTTTCTTAAAAAATAATCCCTCCCGTGGGCTTGGCGATGTTAAAATAATCCCGGCGCAAACTGGTTAAGTCGGGCTGTCTTTAAAAAAACAATTGTCTGTCTTTCCATTTGTTTGTTCATCTGGCTATCGGGCTGTCTGAATTAAAAGTGCCGAAATATCTGTGTTTTATATCGACTTGTTTCCTATTTGACATTAGGTACTCGACAGGCTCCTATCAGTGTTCCATCTGGAAGTCTGGCATCTCTGAACAACTCGAGACGAGTGAAACGTCGTCCCTGGACTGCCGAGGAGAAGGGAGACGTTACGAAGGGTTTGCAGAAATTCTTTCTGCTGAAGAAGCTTCCTGGCAAACGAGACATCGAAACATCCTGTCTTGTGGCACTGCAGACACGAAGCTGGAGGAACATCAAAGACTTTTGTCGGAACAAAATGAAGCTTCATCAAAGCTAAGCAGGGTGTTTCGTCAGTTCACATACATGTACGGATGCGTCAGAGTACTTGACTATTTAGAATTTGCAATCGCAATGATGACTTTAGAATGCACATCAATATGAAACCAATGGACAACCAGCAATTTAGTGTAGTGTCCTCACTTTGATAGGTGTAATTCACACACACTCAAGTGTCCTCCATTGGATAGAATGACAAGTATGCCCTCAGTGTGGTAGTGTCTACATGTATGCGTGCATAGGCCTATGCCGCCAGTGACCTGACGCATGAGTCTCAACGTTTGGGTCCCTTCCGGTGATAATTGTTGCGATATGTTAGCTCAGATGTGGAGCTGGTGAGTGTCTCATTATCCTCCAACAAAGTTGAGGTTCGCAACTCAGATATAAGTCGAGGAAATTATCCTCATTTGCAGCCATGTTTACTTCTGTTTATGTATGTACACGTGTATTACGGCATAGGCCTATGCCGCCAGTGACCTTACGCTTGAGTCTCAATGTTGTGGTCTCTTCCGGTGAGTATTTTGGCGATATGTTAGCTCAGATATGGAGCTGGTGAGTGTCTCTTCATTCTCCAACAAAGTTGAGGTTCGCAGCTCAGATATAAGTCGAGAAAATTGTCCTCATTCGCAGCCATGTTTACTTTTGTTTATGTATGTACACGTGTATTGCTGCATAGGCCTATGCCGCCAGTGACCTGACGCGTGAGTCTCAAAGTTTGGGTTTCTTCCGGTAAGAATTTTGGTGATATTTTAGCTCAGATGTGGAGCTGGTGAGTGTCTCATCATCCTCCAACAAAGTTGAGGTTCGCATCTCACATATAAGTCGAGAAAATTGACCTCATTCGCAGCCATGTTTTCTTCTATGTATGTACATGTATGTACACGTGTATTGCTGCATAGGCCTATGCCGCCAGTGACCTGACGCATCAGTCTCAACGTTTGGGTCTCTTTCGGTGAGTATTTTGGCGATATGTTAGCTCAGATGTGGAGCTGGTGAGTGTCTCTTCATTCTCCAACAAAGTTGAGGTTCGCAGCTCAGATATAAGTCGAGAAAATTGTCCTCATTCGCAGCCATGTTTTCTTCTATGTATGTACATGTATGTACACGTGTATTGCTGCATAGGCCTATGCCGCCAGTGACCTGACGCATGAGTCTCAACGTTTGGGTCCCTTCCGGTGAGAATTTTGCTGATATTTTAGCTCAGATGTGGAGCTGGTGAGGGTCTCATCATCCTCCAACAAAGTTGAGGTTCGCATCTCACATATAAGTCGAGAAAATTATCCTCCTTCACAGCAATGCTTACTTCTGTTTATGTATGCACACGTGTATTGCTGCATAGGCCTATGCCGCCAGTGACCTGACACATGAGTCTCAAAGTTTGTGTCCCTTCTGGTGAGTATTTTGGCGATATGTTAGCTCAGATGTGGAGCTGGTGAGTGTCTCTTCATTCTCCAACAAAGTTGAGGTTCGCAGCTCAGATATAAGTCGAGAAAATTGTCCTCATTTGCAGCCATGTTTTCTTCTATGTATGTACATGTATGTACACGTGTATTGCTGCATAGGCCTATGCCGCCAGTGACCTGACGCATGAGTCTCAACGTTTGGGTCCCTTCCGGTGATAATTGTTGCGATATGTTAGCTCAGATGTGGAGCTGGTGAGTGTCTCATCATCCTCCAACAAAGTTGAGGTTCGCAACTCAGATATAAGTCGAGGAAATTATCCTCATTTGCAGCCATGTTTACTTCTGTTTATGTATGTACACGTGTATTACGGCATAGGCCTATGCCGCCAGTGACCTTACGCTTGAGTCTCAAAGTTGTGGTCTCTTCCGGTGAGTATTTTGGCGATATGTTAGCTTAGATGTGGAGCTGGTGAGTGTCTCTTCATTCTCCAACAAAGTTGAGGTTCGCAGCTCAGATATAAGTCGAGAAAATTGTCCTCATTCGCAGCCATGTTTACTTTTGTTTATGTATGTACACGTGTATTGCTGCATAGGCCTATGCCGCCAGTGACCTGACGCGTGAGTCTCAAAGTTTGGGTTTCTTCCGGTAAGAATTTTGGTGATATTTTAGCTCAGATGTGGAGCTGGTGAGTGTCTCATCATCCTCCAACAAAGTTGAGGTTCGCATCTCACATATAAGTCGAGAAAATTGACCTCATTCGCAGCCATGTTTTCTTCTATGTATGTACATGTATGTACACGTGTATTGCTGCATAGGCCTATGCCGCCAGTGACCTGACGCATGAGTCTCAACGTTTGGGTCCCTTTCGGTGAGAATTTTGGCGATATGTTAGCTCAGATGTGGAGCTGGTGAGTGTCTCATCATCCTCCAACAAAGTTGAGGTTCGCAGCTCAGATATAAGTCGAGAAAATTGTCCTCATTCGCAGCCATGTTTACTTTTGTTTACGTATGCACACGTGTATTGCTGCATAGGCCTATGCCGCCAGTGACCTTACGCTTGAGTCTCAAAGTTGTGGTCTCTTTCGGTGTGTATTTTAGCGATATGTTAGCTCAGATGTGGAGCTGGTGAGTGTCTCTTCATTCTCCAACAAAGTTGAGGTTCGCAGCTCAGATATAAGTCGAGAAAATTGTCCTTATTCGCAGCCATGTTTACTTCTGTTTATTTATGTACACGTGTATTGCTGCATAGGCCTATGCCGCCAGTGACCTGACGCGTGAGTCTCAAAGTTTGGGTTTCTTCCGGTAAGAATTTTGGTGATATTTTAGCTCAGATGTGGAGCTGGTGAGTATCTCATCATCCTCCAACAAAGTTGAGGTTCGCATCTCACATATAAGTCGAGAAAATTGACCTCATTCGCAGCCATGTTTTCTTCTATGTATGTACATGTATGTACACGTGTATTGCTGCATAGGCCTATGTCGCCAGTGACCTGACGCATCAGTTTCAACGTTTGGGTCTCTTTCGGTGAGTATTTTGGCGATATGTTAGCTCAGATGTGGAGCTGGTGAGTGTCTCTTCATTCTCCAACAAAGTTGAGGTTCGCAGCTCAGATATAAGTCGAGAAAATTGTCCTCATTCGCAGCCATGTTTACTTCTGTTTATGAATGTACACGTATATTACGGCATAGGCCTATGCCGCCAGTGACCTTACGCATGAGTCTCAAAGTTGTGGTCTCTTCCGGTGTGTATTTTAGTGATATGTTAGCTCAGATGTGGAGCTAGTGAGTGTCTCTTCATTCTCCAACAAAGTTGAGGTTCGCAGCTCAGATATAAGTCGAGAAAATTGTCCTCATTCGCAGCCATGTTTACTTTTGTTTACGTATGCACACGTGTATTGCTGCATAGGCCTATGCCGCCAGTGACCTGACACATGAGTCTCAAGGTTTGGGTCTCTTCCGGTGAGTATTTTGGCGATATGTTAGCTCAGATGTGGAGCTGGTGAGTGTCTCTTCATTCTCCAACAAAGTTGAGGTTCGCAGCTCAGATATAAGTCGAGAAAATTATCCTCATTCGCAGCCATGTTTACTTCTGTTTATGTATGTACACGTGTATTACGGCATAGGCCTATGCCGCCAGTGACCTTACGCTTGAGTCTCAATGTTGTGGTCTCTTCCGGTGAGTATTTTGGCGATATGTTAGCTCAGATGTGGAGCTGGTGAGTGTCTCTTCATTCTCCAACAAAGTTGAGGTTCGCAGCTCAGATATAAGTCGAGAAAATTGTCCTCATTCGCAGCCATGTTTACTTTTGTTTATGTATGTACACGTGTATTGCTGCATAGGCCTATGCCGCCAGTGACCTGACGCGTGAGTCTCAAAGTTTGGGTTTCTTCCGGTAAGAATTTTGGTGATATTTTAGCTCAGATGTGGAGCTGGTGAGTGTCTCATCATCCTCCAACAAAGTTGAGGTTCGCATCTCACATATAAGTCGAGAAAATTGACCTCATTCGCAGCCATGTTTTCTTCTATGTATGTACATGTATGTACACGTGTATTGCTGCATAGGCCTATGCCGCCAGTGACCTGACGCATCAGTCTCAACGTTTGGGTCCCTTCCGGTGAGAATTGTTGCGATATGTTAGCTCAGATGTGGAGCTGGTGAGTGTCTCATCATCCTCCAACAAAGTTGAGGTTCGCAACTCAGATATAAGTCGAGAAAATTATCCTCATTCGCAGCCATGTTTACTTCTGTTTATGTATGTACACGTGTATTACGGCATAGGCCTATGCCGCCAGTGACCTTACGCTTGAGTCTCAAAGTTGTGGTCTCTTCCGGTGAGTATTTTGGCGATATGTTAGCTCAGATGTGGAGCTGGTGAGTGTCTCTTCATTCTCCAACAAAGTTGAGGTTCGCAGCTCAGATATAAGTCGAGAAAATTGTCCTCATTCGCAGCCATGTTTACTTTTGTTTATGTATGTACACGTGTATGCTGCATAGGCCTATGCCGCCAGTGACCTGACGCGTGAGTCTGAAAGTTTGGGTTTCTTCCGGTAAGATTTTTTTGATATTTTAGCTCAGATGTGAAGCAGGTGAGTGTCTCATCATCCTCCAACAAAGTTGAGGTTCGCATCTCACATATAAGTCGATAAAATTGACCTCATTCGCAGCCACGTTTTCTTCTATGTATGTACATGTATGTACACGTGTATTGCTGCATAGGCCTATGCCGCCAGTGACCTGACGCATGAGTCTCAACGTTTGGGTCCCTTCCGGTGAGAATTTTGCTGATATTTTAGCTCAGATGTGGAGCTGGTGAGTGTCTCATCATCCTCCAACAAAGTTGACGTTCGCAGCTTAGATATAAGTCGAGAAAATTATCCTCATTCGCAGCCATGTTTACTTCTGTTTATGTATGTACACGTGTATTACGGCATAGGCCTATGCCGCCAGTGACCTTACGCATGAGTCTCAACGTTGTGGTCTCTTCCGGTGTGTATTTTAGCGATATGTTAGCTCAGATGTGGAGCTGGTGAGTGTCTCTTCATTCTCCAACAAAGTTGAGGTTCGCAGCTCAGATATAAGTCGAGAAAATTGTCCTCATTCGCAGCCATGTTTTCTTCTATGTATGTACATGTATGTACACGTGTATTGCTGCATAGGCCTATGCCGCCAGTGACCTGACGCATCAGTCTCAACGTTTGGGTCTCTTTCGGTGAGTATTTTGGCGATATGTTAGCTCAGATGTGGAGCTGGTGAGTGTCTCTTCATTCTCCAACAAAGTTGAGGTTCGCAGCTCAGATATAAGTCGAGAAAATTGTCCTCATTCGCAGCCATGTTTTCTTCTATGTATGTACATGTATGTACACGTGTATTGCTGCATAGGCCTATGCCGCCAGTGACCTGACGCATGAGTCTCAACGTTTGGGTCCCTTCCGGTGAGAATTTTGCTGATATTTTAGCTCAGATGTGGAGCTGGTGAGGGTCTCATCATCCTCCAACAAAGTTGAGGTTCGCATCTCACATATAAGTCGAGAAAATTATCCTCCTTCACAGCAATGTTTACTTCTGTTTATGTATGCACACGTGTATTGCTGCATAGGCCTATGCCGCCAGTGACCTGACACATGAGTCTCAAAGTTTGTGTCCCTTCTGGTGAGTATTTTGGCGATATGTTAGCTCAGATGTGGAGCTGGTGAGTGTCTCTTCCTTCTCCAACAAAGTTGAGGTTCGCAGCTCAGATATAAGTCGAGAAAATTGTCCTCATTTGCAGCCATGTTTTCTTCTATGTATGTATATGTATGTACACGTGTATTGCTGCATAGGCCTATGCCGCCAGTGACCTGACGCATGAGTCTCAACGTTTGGGTCCCTTCCGGTGATAATTGTTGCGATATGTTAGCTCAGATGTGGAGCTGGTGAGTGTCTCATTATCCTCCAACAAAGTTGAGGTTCGCAACTCAGATATAAGTCGAGGAAATTATCCTCATTTGCAGCCATGTTTACTTCTGTTTATGTAAGTACACGTGTATTACGGCATAGGCCTATGCCGCCAGTGACCTTACGCTTGAGTCTCAATGTTGTGGTCTCTTCCGGTGAGTATTTTGGCGATATGTTAGCTCAGATATGGAGCTGGTGAGTGTCTCTTCATTCTCCAACAACGTTGAGGTTCGCAGCTCAGATATAAGTCGAGAAAATTGTCCTCATTCGCAGCCATGTTTACTTTTGTTTATGTATGTACACGTGTATTGCTGCATAGGCCTATGCCGCCAGTGACCTGACGCGTGAGTCTCAAAGTTTGGGTTTCTTCCGGTAAGAATTTTGGTGATATTTTAGCTCAGATGTGGAGCTGGTGAGTGTCTCATCATCCTCCAACAAAGTTGAGGTTCGCATCTCACATATAAGTCGAGAAAATTGACCTCATTCGCAGCCATGTTTTCTTCTATGTATGTACATGTATGTACACGTGTATTGCTGCATAGGCCTATGCCGCCAGTGACCTGACGCATCAGTCTCAACGTTTGGGTCTCTTTCGGTGAGTATTTTGGCGATATGTTAGCTCAGATGTGGAGCTGGTGAGTGTCTCTTCATTCTCCAACAAAGTTGAGGTTCGCAGCTCAGATATAAGTCGAGAAAATTGTCCTCATTCGCAGCCATGTTTTCTTCTATGTATGTACATGTATGTACACGTGTATTGCTGCATAGGCCTATGCCGCCAGTGACCTGACGCATGAGTCTCAACGTTTGGGTCCCTTCCGGTGAGAATTTTGCTGATATTTTAGCTCAGATGTGGAGCTGGTGAGGGTCTCATCATCCTCCAACAAAGTTGAGGTTCGCATCTCACATATAAGTCGAGAAAATTATCCTCCTTCACAGCAATGCTTACTTCTGTTTATGTATGCACACGTGTATTGCTGCATAGGCCTATGCCGCCAGTGACCTGACACATGAGTCTCAAAGTTTGTGTCCCTTCTGGTGAGTATTTTGGCGATATGTTAGCTCAGATGTGGAGCTGGTGAGTGTCTCTTCATTCTCCAACAAAGTTGAGGTTCGCAGCTCAGATATAAGTCGAGAAAATTGTCCTCATTTGCAGCCATGTTTTCTTCTATGTATGTACATGTATGTACACGTGTATTGCTGCATAGGCCTATGCCGCCAGTGACCTGACGCATGAGTCTCAACGTTTGGGTCCCTTCCGGTGATAATTGTTGCGATATGTTAGCTCAGATGTGGAGCTGGTGAGTGTCTCATCATCCTCCAACAAAGTTGAGGTTCGCAACTCAGATATAAGTCGAGGAAATTATCCTCATTTGCAGCCATGTTTACTTCTGTTTATGTATGTACACGTGTATTACGGCATAGGCCTATGCCGCCAGTGACCTTACGCTTGAGTCTCAAAGTTGTGGTCTCTTCCGGTGAGTATTTTGGCGATATGTTAGCTTAGATGTGGAGCTGGTGAGTGTCTCTTCATTCTCCAACAAAGTTGAGGTTCGCAGCTCAGATATAAGTCGAGAAAATTGTCCTCATTCGCAGCCATGTTTACTTTTGTTTATGTATGTACACGTGTATTGCTGCATAGGCCTATGCCGCCAG
Organism: Crossaster papposus; assembly: GCA_037893245.1. Classification (NCBI taxonomy): domain Eukaryota; kingdom Metazoa; phylum Echinodermata; class Asteroidea; order Velatida; family Solasteridae; genus Crossaster; species Crossaster papposus. The sequence continues at coordinate 310,061 of JBAIAA010000178.1, forward strand.
TGACCTGACGCGTGAGTCTCAAAGTTTGGGTTTCTTCCGGTAAGAATTTTGGTGATATTTTAGCTCAGATGTGGAGCTGGTGAGTGTCTCATCATCCTCCAACAAAGTTGAGGTTCGCATCTCACATATAAGTCGAGAAAATTGACCTCATTCGCAGCCATGTTTTCTTCTATGTATGTACATGTATGTACACGTGTATTGCTGCATAGGCCTATGCCGCCAGTGACCTGACGCATGAGTCTCAACGTTTGGGTCCCTTTCGGTGAGAATTTTGGCGATATGTTAGCTCAGATGTGGAGCTGGTGAGTGTCTCATCATCCTCCAACAAAGTTGAGGTTCGCAGCTCAGATATAAGTCGAGAAAATTATCCTCATTTGCAGCCATGTTTACTTCTGTTTATGTATGTACACATATATTACGGCATAGGCCTATGCCGCCAGTGACCTTACGCATGAGTCTCAAAGTTGTGGTCTCTTCCGGTGGGTATTTTAGTGATATGTTAGCTCAGATGTGGAGCTGGTGAGTGTCTCTTCATTCTCCAACAAAGTTGAGGTTCGCAGCTCAGATATAAGTCGAGAAAATTGTCCTCATTCGCAGCCATGTTTACTTTTGTTTACGTATGCACACGTGTATTGCTGCATAGGCCTATGCCGCCAGTGACCTTACGCTTGAGTCTCAAAGTTGTGGTCTCTTTCGGTGTGTATTTTAGCGATATGTTAGCTCAGATGTGGAGCTGGTGAGTGTCTCTTCATTCTCCAACAAAGTTGAGGTTCGCAGCTCAGATATAAGTCGAGAAAATTGTCCTCATTCGCAGCCATGTTTACTTCTGTTTATTTATGTACACGTGTATTGCTGCATAGGCCTATGCCGCCAGTGACCTGACGCGTGAGTCTCAAAGTTTGGGTTTCTTCCGGTAAGAATTTTGGTGATATTTTAGCTCAGATGTGGAGCTGGTGAGTGTCTCATGATCCTCCAACAAAGTTGAGGTTCGCATCTCACATATAAGTCGAGAAAATTGACCTCATTCGCAGCCATGTTTTCTTCTATGTATGTACATGTATGTACACGTGTATTGCTGCATAGGCCTATGTCGCCAGTGACCTGACGCATCAGTTTCAACGTTTGGGTCTCTTTCGGTGAGTATTTTGGCGATATGTTAGCTCAGATGTGGAGCTGGTGAGTGTCTCTTCATTCTCCAACAAAGTTGAGGTTCGCAGCTCAGATATAAGTCGAGAAAATTGTCCTCATTCGCAGCCATGTTTACTTCTGTTTATGAATGTACACGTATATTACGGCATAGGCCTATGCCGCCAGTGACCTTACGCATGAGTCTCAAAGTTGTGGTCTCTTCCGGTGTGTATTTTAGTGATATGTTAGCTCAGATGTGGAGCTAGTGAGTGTCTCTTCATTCTCCAACAAAGTTGAGGTTCGCAGCTCAGATATAAGTCGAGAAAATTGTCCTCATTCGCAGCCATGTTTACTTTTGTTTACGTATGCACACGTGTATTGCTGCATAGGCCTATGCCGCCAGTGACCTGACACATGAGTCTCAAGGTTTGGGTCTCTTCCGGTGAGTATTTTGGCGATATGTTAGCTCAGATGTGGAGCTGGTGAGTGTCTCTTCATTCTCCAACAAAGTTGAGGTTCGCAGCTCAGATATAAGTCGAGAAAATTATCCTCATTCGCAGCCATGTTTACTTCTGTTTATGTATGTACACGTGTATTACGGCATAGGCGTATGCCGCCAGTGACCTTACGCTTGAGTCTCAAAGTTGTGGTCTCTTTCGGTGTGTATTTTAGCGATATGTTAGCTCAGATGTGGAGCTGATGAGTGTCTCTTCATTCTCCAACAAAGTTGAGGTTCGCAGCTCAGATATAAGTCGAGAAAATTGTCCTCATTCGCAGCCATGTTTTCTTCTATGTATGTACATGTATGTACACGTGTATTGCTGCATAGGCCTATGCCGCCAGTGACCTGACGCATCAGTCTCAACGTTTGGGTCTCTTTCGGTGAGTATTTTGGCGATATGTTAGCTCAGATGTGGAGCTGGTGAGTGTCTCTTCATTCTCCAACAAAGTTGAGGTTCGCAGCTCAGATATAAGTCGAGAAAATTGTCCTCATTTGCAGCCATGTTTTCTTCTATGTATGTACATGTATGTACACGTGTATTGCTGCATAGGCCTATGCCGCCAGTGACCTGACGCATGAGTCTCAACGTTTGGGTCCATTCCGGTGATAATTGTTGCGATATGTTAGCTCAGATGTGGAGCTGGTGAGTGTCTCATTATCCTCCAACAAAGTTGAGGTTCGCAACTCAGAAATAAGTCGAGGAAATTATCCTCATTTGCAGCCATGTTTACTTCTGTTTATGTATGTACACGTGTATTACGGCATAGGCGTATGCCGCCAGTGACCTTACGCTTGAGTCTCAAAGTTGTGGTCTCTTCCGGTGAGTATTTTGGCGATATGTTAGCTCAGATGTGGAGCTGGTGAGTGTCTCTTCATTCTCCAACAAAGTTGAGGTTCGCAGCTCAGATATAAGTCGAGAAAATTGTCCTCATTCGCAGCCATGTTTACTTTTGTTTATGTATGTACACGTGTATTGCTGCATAGGCCTATGCCGCCAGTGACCTGACGCGTGAGTCTCAAAGTTTGGGTTTCTTCCGGTAAGAATTTTGGTGATATTTTAGCTCAGATGTGGAGCTGGTGAGTGTCTCATCATCCTCCAACAAAGTTGAGGTTGGCATCTCACATATAAGTCGAGAAAATTGACCTCATTCGCAGCCATGTTTTCTTCTATGTATGTACATGTATGTACACGTGTATTGCTGCATAGGCCTATGTCGCCAGTGACCTGACGCATCAGTTTCAACGTTTGGGTCTCTTTCGGTGAGTATTTTGGCGATATGTTAGCTCAGATGTGGAGCTGGTGAGTGTCTCTTCATTCTCCAACAAAGTTGAGGTTCGCAGCTCAGATATAAGTCGAGAAAATTGTCCTCATTCGCAGCCATGTTTACTTCTGTTTATGTATGTACACGTATATTACGGCATAGGCCTATGCCGCCAGTGACCTTACGCATGAGTCTCAAAGTTGTGGTCTCTTCCGGTGTGTATTTTAGTGATATGTTAGCTCAGATGTGGAGCTGGTGAGTGTCTCTTCATTCTCCAACAAAGTTGAGGTTCGCAGCTCAGATATAAGTCGAGAAAATTGTCCTCATTCGCAGCCATGTTTACTGTTGTTTACGTATGCACACGTGTATTGCTGCATAGGCCTATGCCGCCAGTGACCTGACACATGAGTCTCAAAGTTTGGGTCTCTTCCGGTGAGTATTTTGGCGATATGTTAGCTCAGATGTGGAGCTGGTGAGTGTCTCTTCATTCGCCAACAAAGTTGAGGTTCGCAGCTCAGATATAAGTCGAGAAAATTATCCTCATTCGCAGCCATGTTTACTTCTGTTTATGTATGTACACGTGTATTACGGCATAGGCCTATGCCGCCAGTGACCTTACGCATGAGTCTCAACGTTGTGGTCTCTTCCGGTGTGTATTTTAGCGATATGTTAGCTCAGATGTGGAGCTGGTGAGTGTCTCTTCATTCTCCAACAAAGTTGAGGTTCGCAGCTCAGATATAAGTCGAGAAAATTGTCCTCATTCGCAGCCATGTTTTCTTCTATGTATGTACATGTATGTACACGTGTATTGCTGCATAGGCCTATGCCGCCAGTGACCTGACGCATCAGTCTCAACGTTTGGGTCTCTTTCGGTGAGTATTTTGGCGATATGTTAGCTCAGATGTGGAGCTGGTGAGTGTCTCTTCATTCTCCAACAAAGTTGAGGTTCGCAGCTCAGATATAAGTCGAGAAAATTGTCCTCATTCGCAGCCATGTTTTCTTCTATGTATGTACATGTATGTACACGTGTATTGCTGCATAGGCCTATGCCGCCAGTGACCTGACGCATGAGTCTCAACGTTTGGGTCCCTTCCGGTGAGAATTTTGCTGATATTTTAGCTCAGATGTGGAGCTGGTGAGGGTCTCATCATCCTCCAACAAAGTTGAGGTTCGCATCTCACATATAAGTCGAGAAAATTATCCTCCTTCACAGCAATGTTTACTTCTGTTTATGTATGCACACGTGTATTGCTGCATAGGCCTATGCCGCCAGTGACCTGACACATGAGTCTCAAAGTTTGTGTCCCTTCTGGTGAGTATTTTGGCGATATGTTAGCTCAGATGTGGAGCTGGTGAGTGTCTCTTCATTCTCCAACAAAGTTGAGGTTCGCAGCTCAGATATAAGTCGAGAAAATTGTCCTCATTTGCAGCCATGTTTTCTTCTATGTATGTACATGTATGTACACGTGTATTGCTGCATAGGCCTATGCCGCCAGTGACCTGACGCATGAGTCTCAACGTTTGGGTCCCTTCCGGTGATAATTGTTGCGATATGTTAGCTCAGATGTGGAGCTGGTGAGTGTCTCATTATCCTCCAACAAAGTTGAGGTTCGCAACTCAGATATAAGTCGAGGAAATTATCCTCATTTGCAGCCATGTTTACTTCTGTTTATGTATGTACACGTGTATTACGGCATAGGCGTATGCCGCCAGTGACCTTACGCTTGAGTCTCAAAGTTGTGGTCTCTTCCGGTGAGTATTTTGGCGATATGTTAGCTCAGATGTGGAGCTGGTGAGTGTCTCTTCATTCTCCAACAAAGTTGAGGTTCGCAGCTCAGATATAAGTCGAGAAAATTGTCCTCATTCGCAGCCATGTTTACTTTTGTTTATGTATGTACACGTGTATTGCTGCATAGGCCTATGCCGCCAGTGACCTGACGCGTGAGTCTCAAAGTTTGGGTTTCTTCCGGTAAGAATTTTGGTGATATTTTAGCTCAGATGTGGAGCTGGTGAGTGTCTCATCATCCTCCAACAAAGTTGAGGTTCGCATCTCACATATAAGTCGAGAAAATTGACCTCATTCGCAGCCATGTTTTCTTCTATGTATGTACATGTATGTACACGTGTATTGCTGCATAGGCCTATGTCGCCAGTGATCTGACGCATCAGTTTCAACGTTTGGGTCTCTTTCGGTGAGTATTTTGGCGATATGTTAGCTCAGATGTGGAGCTGGTGAGTGTCTCATCATCCTCCAACAAAGTTGAGGTTCGCAGCTCAGATATAAGTCGAGAAAATTATCCTCATTCGCAGCCATGTTTACTTCTGTTTATGTATGTACAGGTGTATTGCGGCATAGGCCTATGCCGCCAGTGACCTTACGCATGAGTCTCAAAGTTGTGGTCTCTTCCGGTGTGTATTTTAGCGATATGTTAGCTCAGATGTGGAGCTGGTGAGTGTCTCTTCATTCTCCAACAAAGTTGAGGTTTGCAGCTCAGATATAAGTCGAGAAAATTGTCCTCATTCGCAGCCATGTTTACTTTTGTTTACGTATGCACACGTGTATTGCTGCATAGGCCTATGCCGCCAGTGACCTGACACATGAGTCTCAAAGTTTGGGTCTCTTCCGGTGAGTATTTTGGCGATATGTTAGCTCAGATGTGGAGCTGGTGAGTGTCTCTTCATTCTCCAACAAAGTTGAGGTTCGCAGCTCAGATATAAGTCGAGACAATTATCCTCATTCGCAGCCATGTTTACTTCTGTTTATGTATGTACACGTGTATTACGGCATAGGCCTATGCCGCCAGTGACCTTACGCATGAGTCTCAACGTTGTGGTCTCTTCCGGTGTGTATTTTAGCGATATGTTAGCTCAGATGTGGAGCTGGTGAGTGTCTCTTCATTCTCCAACAAAGTTGAGGTTCGCAGCTCAGATATAAGTCGAGAAAATTGTCCTCATTCGCAGCCATGTTTTCTTATATGTATGTACATGTATGTACACGTGTATTGCTGCATAGGCCTATGCCGCCAGTGACCTGACGCATCAGTCTCAACGTTTGGGTCTCTTTCGGTGAGTATTTTGACGATATGTTAGCTCAGATGTGGAGCTGGTGAGTGTCTCTTCATTCTCCAACAAAGTTGAGGTTCGCAGCTCAGATATAAGTCGAGAAAATTGTCCTCATTCGCAGCCATGTTTTCTTCTATGTATGTACATGTATGTACACGTGTATTGCTGCATAGGCCTATGCCGCCAGTGACCTGACGCATGAGTCTCAACGTTTGGGTCCCTTCCGGTGAGAATTTTGCTGATATTTTAGCTCAGATGTGGAGCTGGTGAGGGTCTCATCATCCTCCAACAAAGTTGAGGTTCGCATCTCACATATAAGTCGAGAAAATTATCCTCCTTCACAGCAATGTTTACTTCTGTTTATGTATGCACACGTGTATTGCTGCATAGGCCTATGCCGCCAGTGACCTGACACACGAGTCTCAAAGTTTGTGTCCCTTCTGGTGAGTATTTTGGCGATATGTTAGCTCAGATGTGGAGCTGGTGAGTGTCTCTTCATTCTCCAACAAAGTTGAGGTTCGCAGCTCAGATATAAGTCGAGAAAATTGTCCTCATTTGCAGCCATGTTTTCTTCTATGTATGTACATGTATGTACACGTGTATTGCTGCATAGGCCTATGCCGCCAGTGACCTGACGCATGAGTCTCAACGTTTGGGTCCCTTCCGGTTATAATTGTTGCGATATGTTAGCTCAGATGTGGAGCTGGTGAGTGTCTCATTATCCTCCAACAAAGTTGAGGTTCGCAACTCAGATATAAGTCGAGGAAATTATCCTCATTTGCAGCCATGTTTACTTCTGTTTATGTATGTACACGTGTATTACGGCATAGGCCTATGCCGCCAGTGACCTTACGCTTGAGTCTCAAAGTTGTGGTCTCTTCCGGTGAGTATTTTGGCGATATGTTAGCTCAGATGTGGAGCTGGTGAGTGTCTCTTCATTCTCCAACAAAGTTGAGGTTCGCAGCTCAGATATAAGTCGAGAAAATTGTCCTCATTCGCAGCCATGTTTACTTTTGTTTATGTATGTACACGTGTATTGCTGCATAGGCCTATGCCGCCAGTGACCTGACGCGTGAGTCTCAAAGTTTGGGTTTCTTCCGGTAAGAATTTTGGTGATATTTTAGCTCAGATGTGGAGCTGGTGAGTGTCTCATCATCCTCCAACAAAGTTGAGGTTCGCATCTCACATATAAGTCGAGAAAATTGACCTCATTCGCAGCCATGTTTTCTTCTATGTATGTACATGTATGTACACGTGTATTGCTGCATAGGCCTATGTCGCCAGTGACCTGACGCATCAGTTTCAACGTTTGGGTCACTTTCGGTGAGTATTTTGGCGATATGTTAGCTCAGATGTGGAGCTGGTGAGTGTCTCTTCATTCTCCAACAAAGTTGAGGTTCGCAGCTCAGATATAAGTCGAGAAAATTGTCCTCATTCGCAGCCATGTTTACTTCTGTTTATGTATGTACACGTATATTACGGCATAGGCCTATGCCGCCAGTGACCTTACGCATGAGTCTCAAAGTTGTGGTCTCTTCCGGTGTGTATTTTAGTGATATGTTAGCTCAGATGTGGAGCTGGTGAGTGTCTCTTCATTCTCCAACAAAGTTGAGGTTCGCAGCTCAGATATAAGTCGAGAAAATTGTCCTCATTCGCAGCCATGTTTACTTTTGTTTACGTATGCACACGTGTATTGCTGCATAGGCCTATGCCGCCAGTGACCTGACACATGAGTCTCAAGGTTTGGGTCTCTTCCGGTGAGTATTTTGGCGATATGTTAGCTCAGATGTGGAGCTGGTGAGTGTCTCTTCATTCTCCAACAAAGTTGAGATTCGCAGCTCAGATATAAGTCGAGAAAATTATCCTCATTCGCAGCCATGTTTACTTCTGTTTATGTATGTACACGTGTATTACGGCATAGGCGTATGCCGCCAGTGACCTTACGCTTGAGTCTCAAAGTTGTGGTCTCTTTCGGTGTGTATTTTAGCGATATGTTAGCTCAGATGTGGAGCTGGTGAGTGTCTCTTCATTCTCCAACAAAGTTGAGGTTCGCAGCTCAGATATAAGTCGAGAAAATTGTCCTCATTCGCAGCCATGTTTACTTCTGTTTATTTATGTACACGTGTATTGCTGCATAGGCCTATGCCGCCAGTGACCTGACGCGTGAGTCTCAAAGTTTGGGTTTCTTCCGGTAAGAATTTTGGTGATATTTTAGCTCAGATGTGGAGCTGGTGAGTGTCTCATCATCCTCCAACAAAGTTGAGGTTCGCATCTCACATATAAGTCGAGAAAATTGACCTCATTCGCAGCCATGTTTTCTTCTATGTATGTACATGTATGTACACGTGTATTGCTGCATAGGCCTATGCCGCCAGTGACCTGACGCATGAGTCTCAACGTTTGGGTCCCTTCCGGTGAGAATTTGGGCGATATGTTAGCTCAGATGTGGAGCTGGTGAGTGTCTCATCATCCTCCAACAAAGTTGAGGTTCGCAGCTCAGATATAAGTCGAGAAAATTATCCTCATTCGCAGCCATGTTTACTTCTGTTTATGTATGTACAGGTGTATTGCGGCATAGGCCTATGCCGCCAGTGACCTTACGCATGAGTCTCAAAGTTGTGGTCTCTTCCGGTGTGTATTTTAGCGATATGTTAGCTCAGATGTGGAGCTGGTGAGTGTCTCTTCATTCTCCAACAAAGTTGAGGTTTGCAGCTCAGATATAAGTCGAGAAAATTGTCCTCATTCGCAGCCATGTTTACTTTTGTTTACGTATACACACGTGTATTGCTGCATAGGCCTATGCCGCCAGTGACCTGACACATGAGTCTCAAAGTTTGGGTCTCTTCCGGTGAGTATTTTGGCGATATGTTAGCTCAGATGTGGAGCTGGTGAGTGTCTCTTCATTCTCCAACAAAGTTGAGGTTCGCAGCTCAGATATAAGTCGAGAAAATTATCCTCATTCGCAGCCATGTTTACTTCTGTTTATGTATGTACACGTGTATTACGGCATAGGCCTATGCCGCCAGTGACCTTACGCATGAGTCTCAACGTTGTGGTCTCTTCCGGTGTGTATTTTAGCGATATGTTAGCTCAGATGTGGAGCTGGTGAGTGTCTCTTCATTCTCCAACAAAGTTGAGGTTCGCAGCTCAGATATAAGTCGAGAAAATTGTCCTCATTCGCAGCCATGTTTACTTTTGTTTATGTATGTACACGTGTATTGCTGCATAGGCCTATGCCGCCAGTGACCTGACGCGTGAGTCTCAAAGTTTGGGTTTCTTCCGGTAAGAATTTTGGTGATATTTTAGCTCAGATGTGGAGCTGGTGAATGTCTCATCATCCTCCAACAAAGTTGAGGTTCGCATCTCACATATAAGTCGAGAAAATTGACCTCATTCGCAGCCATGTTTTCTTCTATGTATGTACATGTATGTACACGTGTATTGCTGCATAGGCCTATGTCGCCAGTGACCTGACGCATCAGTTTCAACGTTTGGGTCACTTTCGGTGAGTATTTTGGCGATATGTTAGCTCAGATGTGGAGCTGGTGAGTGTCTCTTCATTCTCCAACAAAGTTGAGGTTCGCAGCTCAGATATAAGTCGAGAAAATTGTCCTCATTCGCAGCCATGTTTACTTCTGTTTATGTATGTACACGTATATTACGGCATAGGCCTATGCCGCCAGTGACCTTACGCATGAGTCTCAAAGTTGTGGTCTCTTCCGGTGTGTATTTTAGTGATATGTTAGCTCAGATGTGGAGCTGGTGAGTGTCTCTTCATTCTCCAACAAAGTTGAGGTTCGCAGCTCAGATATAAGTCGAGAAAATTGTCCTCATTCGCAGCCATGTTTACTTTTGTTTACGTATGCACACGTGTATTGCTGCATAGGCCTATGCCGCCAGTGACCTGACACATGAGTCTCAAGGTTTGGGTCTCTTCCGGTGAGTATTTTGGCGATATGTTAGCTCAGATGTGGAGCTGGTGAGTGTCTCTTCATTCTCCAACAAAGTTGAGGTTCGCAGCTCAGATATAAGTCGAGAAAATTATCCTCATTCGCAGCCATGTTTACTTCTGTTTATGTATGTACACGTGTATTACGGCATAGGCGTATGCCGCCAGTGACCTTACGCTTGAGTCTCAAAGTTGTGGTCTCTTTCGGTGTGTATTTTAGCGATATGTTAGCTCAGATGTGGAGCTGGTGAGTGTCTCTTCATTCTCCAACAAAGTTGAGGTTCGCAGCTCAGATATAAGTCGAGAAAATTGTCCTCATTCGCAGCCATGTTTACTTCTGTTTATTTATGTACACGTGTATTGCTGCATAGGCCTATGCCGCCAGTGACCTGACGCGTGAGTCTCAAAGTTTGGGTTTCTTCCGGTAAGAATTTTTGTGATATTTTAGCTCAGATGTGGAGCTGGTGAGTGTCTCATCATCCTCCAACAAAGTTGAGGTTCGCATCTCACATATAAGTCGAGAAAATTGACCTCATTCGCAGCCATGTTTTCTTCTATGTATGTACATGTATGTACACGTGTATTGCTGCATAGGCCTATGCCGCCAGTGACCTGACGCATGAGTCTCAACGTTTGGGTCCCTTCCGGTGAGAATTTTGGCGATATGTTAGCTCAGATGTGGAGCTGGTGAGTGTCTCATCATCCTCCAACAAAGTTGAGGTTCGCAGCACAGATATAAGTCGAGAAAATTATCCTCATTCGCAGCCATGTTTACTTCTGTTTATGTATGTACAGGTGTATTGCGGCATAGGCCTATGCCGCCAGTGACCTTACGCATGAGTCTCAAAGTTGTGGTCTCTTCCGGTGTGTATTTTAGCGATATGTTAGCTCAGATGTGGAGCTGGTGAGTGTCTCTTCATTCTCCAACAAAGTTGAGGTTTGCAGCTCAGATATAAGTCGAGAAAATTGTCCTCATTCGCAGCCATGTTTACTTTTGTTTACGTATGCACACGTGTATTGCTGCATAGGCCTATGCCGCCAGTGACCTGACACATGAGTCTCAAAGTTTGGGTCTCTTCCGGTGAGTATTTTGGCGATATGTTAGCTCAGATGTGGAGCTGGTGAGTGTCTCTTCATTCTCCAACAAAGTTGAGGTTCGCAGCTCAGATATAAGTCGAGAAAATTATCCTCCTTCACAGCAATGTTTACTTCTGTTTATGTATGCACACGTGTATTGCTGCATAGGCCTATGCCGCCAGTGACCTGACACATGAGTCTCAAAGTTTGTGTCCCTTCTGGTGAGTATTTTGGCGATATGTTAGCTCAGATGTGGAGCTGGTGAGTGTCTCTTCATTCTCCAACAAAGTTGAGGTTCGCAGCTCAGATATAATTCGAGAAAATTGTCCTCATTCGCAGCCATGTTTACTTTCGTTTACGTATGCACACGTGTATTGCTGCATAGGCCTATGCCGCTAGTGACCTGACACATGAGTCTCAAAGTTTGGGTCTCTTCCGGTGAGTATTTTGGCGATATGTTAGCTCAGATGTGGAGCTGGTGAGTGTCTCTTCATTCTCCAACAAAGTTGAGGTTCGCAGCTCAGATATAAGTCGAGAAAATTATCCTCATTCGCAGCCATGTTTACTTCTGTTTATGTATGTACACGTGTATTACGGCATAGGCGTATGCCGCCAGTGACCTTACGCTTGAGTCTCAAAGTTGTGGTCTCTTTCGGTGTGTATTTTAGCGATATGTTAGCTCAGATGTGGAGCTGGTGAGTGTCTCTTCATTCTCCAACAAAGTTGAAGTTCGCAGCTCAGATATAAGTCGAGAACATTTTCCTCATTCGCAGCCATGTTTACTTCTGTTTATTTATGTACACGTGTATTACGGCATAGGCCTATGCCGCCAGTGACCTTACACTTGAGTCTCAAAGTTGTGGTCTCTTTCGGTGAGTATTTTGGCGATATGTTAGCTCAGATGTGGAGCTGGTGAGTGTCTCTTCATTCTCCAACAAAGTTGAGGTTCGCAGCTCAGATATAAGTCGAGAAAATTGTCCTCATTCGCAGCCATGTTTACTTTTGTTTATGTATGTACACGTGTATTGCTGCATAGGCCTATGCCGCCAGTGACCTGACGCGTGAGTCTCAAAGTTTGGGTTTCTTCCGGTAAGAATTTTTGTGATATTTTAGCTCAGATGTGGAGCTGGTGAGTGTCTCATCATCCTCCAACAAAGTTGAGGTTCGCATCTCACATATAAGTCGAGAAAATTGACCTCATTCGCAGCCATGTTTTCTTCTATGTATGTACATGTATGTACACGTGTATTGCTGCATAGGCCTATGCCGCCAGTGACCTGACGCATGAGTCTCAACGTTTGGGTCCCTTCCGGTGAGAATTTTGGCGATATGTTAGCTCAGATGTGGAGCTGGTGAGTGTCTCATCATCCTCCAACAAAGTTGAGGTTCGCAGCACAGATATAAGTCGAGAAAATTATCCTCATTCGCAGCCATGTTTACTTCTGTTTATGTATGTACAGGTGTATTGCGGCATAGGCCTATGCCGCCAGTGACCTTACGCATGAGTCTCAAAGTTGTGGTCTCTTCCGGTGTGTATTTTAGCGATATGTTAGCTCAGATGTGGAGCTGGTGAGTGTCTCTTCATTCTCCAACAAAGTTGAGGTTTGCAGCTCAGATATAAGTCGAGAAAATTGTCCTCATTCGCAGCCATGTTTACTTTTGTTTACGTATGCACACGTGTATTGCTGCATAGGCCTATGCCGCCAGTGACCTGACACATGAGTCTCAAAGTTTGGGTCTCTTCCGGTGAGTATTTTGGCGATATGTTAGCTCAGATGTGGAGCTGGTGAGTGTCTCTTCATTCTCCAACAAAGTTGAGGTTCGCAGCTCAGATATAAGTCGAGAAAATTATCCTCCTTCACAGCAATGTTTACTTCTGTTTATGTATGCACACGTGTATTGCTGCATAGGCCTATGCCGCCAGTGACCTGACACATGAGTCTCAAAGTTTGTGTCCCTTCTGGTGAGTATTTTGGCGATATGTTAGCTCAGATGTGGAGCTGGTGAGTGTCTCATCATCCTCCAACAAAGTTGAGGTTCGCAGCTCAGATATAAGTCGAGAAAATTATCCTCATTCGCAGCCATGTTTACTTCTGTTTATGTATGTACCGTACACGTGTATTACGGCATAGGCCTATGCCGCCAGTGACCTTACGCATGAGTCTCAAAGTTGTGGTCTCTTCCGGTGTGTATTTTAGTGATATGTTAGCTCAGATGTGGAGCTGGTGAGTGTCTCTTCATTCTCCAACAAAGTTGAGGTTCGCAGCTCAGATATAATTCGAGAAAATTGTCCTCATTCGCAGCCATGTTTACTTTCGTTTACGTATGCACACGTGTATTGCTGCATAGGCCTATGCCGCTAGTGACCTGACACATGAGTCTCAAAGTTTGGGTCTCTTCCGGTGAGTATTTTGGCGATATGTTAGCTCAGATGTGGAGCTGGTGAGTGTCTCTTCATTCTCCAACAAAGTTGAGGTTCGCAGCTCAGATATAAGTCGAGAAAATTATCCTCATTCGCAGCCATGTTTACTTCTGTTTATGTATGTACACGTGTATTACGGCATAGGCGTATGCCGCCAGTGACCTTACGCTTGAGTCTCAAAGTTGTGGTCTCTTTCGGTGTGTATTTTAGCGATATGTTAGCTCAGATGTGGAGCTGGTGAGTGTCTCTTCATTCTCCAACAAAGTTGAAGTTCGCAGCTCAGATATAAGTCGAGAACATTTTCCTCATTCGCAGCCATGTTTACTTCTGTTTATTTATGTACACGTGTATTACGGCATAGGCCTATGCCGCCAGTGACCTTACACTTGAGTCTCAAAGTTGTGGTCTCTTTCGGTGAGTATTTTGGCGATATGTTAGCTCAGATGTGGAGCTGGTGAGTGTCTCTTCATTCTCCAACAAAGTTGAGGTTCGCAGCTCAGATATAAGTCGAGAAAATTGTCCTCATTCGCAGCCATGTTTACTTTTGTTTATGTATGTACACGTGTATTGCTGCATAGGCCTATGCCGCCAGTGACCTGACGCGTGAGTCTCAAAGTTTGGGTTTCTTCCGGTAAGAATTTTGGTGATATTTTAGCTCAGATGTGGAGCTGGTGAGTGTCTCATCATCCTCCAACAAAGTTGAGGTTCGCATCTCACATATAAGTCGAGAAAATTGACCTCATTCGCAGCCATGTTTTATTCTATGTATGTACATGTATGTACACGTGTATTGCTGCATAGGCCTATGCCGCCAGTGACCTTACGCTTGAGTCTCAAAGTTGTGGTCTCTTTCGGTGTGTATTTTAGCGATATGTTAGCTCAGATGTGGAGCTGGTGAGTGTCTCTTCATTCTCCAACAAAGTTGAAGTTCGCAGCTCAGATATAAGTCGAGAACATTTTCCTCATTCGCAGCCATGTTTACTTCTGTTTATTTATGTACACGTGTATTACGGCATAGGCCTATGCCGCCAGTGACCTTACACTTGAGTCTCAAAGTTGTGGTCTCTTTCGGTGAGTATTTTGGCGATATGTTAGCTCAGATGTGGAGCTGGTGAGTGTCTCTTCATTCTCCAACAAAGTTGAGGTTCGCAGCTCAGATATAAGTCGAGAAAATTGTCCTCATTCGCAGCCATGTTTACTTTTGTTTATGTATGTACACGTGTATTGCTGCATAGGCCTATGCCGCCAGTGACCTGACGCGTGAGTCTCAAAGTTTGGGTTTCTTCCGGTAAGAATTTTTGTGATATTTTAGCTCAGATGTGGAGCTGGTGAGTGTCTCATCATCCTCCAACAAAGTTGAGGTTCGCATCTCACATATAAGTCGAGAAAATTGACCTCATTCGCAGCCATGTTTTCTTCTGTTTATGTATGTACACGTGTATTACGGCATAGGCCTATGCCGCCAGTGACCTTACGCATGAGTCTCAAAGTTGTGGTCTCTTCCGGTGTGTATTTTAGTGATATGTTAGCTCAGATGTGGAGCTGGTGAGTGTCTCTTCATTCTCCAACAAAGTTGAGGTTCGCAGCTCAGATATAATTCGAGAAAATTGTCCTCATTCGCAGCCATGTTTACTTTCGTTTACGTATGCACACGTGTATTGCTGCATAGGCCTATGCCGCTAGTGACCTGACACATGAGTCTCAAAGTTTGGGTCTCTTCCGGTGAGTATTTTGGCGATATGTTAGCTCAGATGTGGAGCTGGTGAGTGTCTCTTCATTCTCCAACAAAGTTGAGGTTCGCAGCTCAGATATAAGTCGAGAAAATTATCCTCATTCGCAGCCATGTTTACTTCTGTTTATGTATGTACACGTGTATTACGGCATAGGCGTATGCCGCCAGTGACCTTACGCTTGAGTCTCAAAGTTGTGGTCTCTTTCGGTGTGTATTTTAGCGATATGTTAGCTCAGATGTGGAGCTGGTGAGTGTCTCTTCATTCTCCAACAAAGTTGAAGTTCGCAGCTCAGATATAAGTCGAGAACATTTTCCTCATTCGCAGCCATGTTTACTTCTGTTTATTTATGTACACGTGTATTACGGCATAGGCCTATGCCGCCAGTGACCTTACACTTGAGTCTCAAAGTTGTGGTCTCTTTCGGTGAGTATTTTGGCGATATGTTAGCTCAGATGTGGAGCTGGTGAGTGTCTCTTCATTCTCCAACAAAGTTGAGGTTCGCAGCTCAGATATAAGTCGAGAAAATTGTCCTCATTCGCAGCCATGTTTACTTTTGTTTATGTATGTACACGTGTATTGCTGCATAGGCCTATGCCGCCAGTGACCTGACGCGTGAGTCTCAAAGTTTGGGTTTCTTCCGGTAAGAATTTTGGTGATATTTTAGCTCAGATGTGGAGCTGGTGAGTGTCTCATCATCCTCCAACAAAGTTGAGGTTCGCATCTCACATATAAGTCGAGAAAATTGACCTCATTCGCAGCCATGTTTTATTCTATGTATGTACATGTATGTACACGTGTATTGCTGCATAGGCCTATGCCGCCAGTGACCTGACGCATGAGTCTCAACGTTTGGGTCCCTTCCGGTGAGAATTTTGGCGATATGTTAGCTCAGATGTGGAGCTGGTGAGTGTCTCATCATCCTCCAACAAAGTTGAGGTTCGCAGCTCAGATATAAGTCGAGAAAATTATCCTCATTCGCAGCCATGTTTACTTCTGTTTATGTATGTACAGGTGTATTACGGCATAGGCCTATGCCGCCAGTGACTTTACGCATGAGTCTCAAAGTTGTGGTCTCTTCCGGTGTGTATTTTAGCGATATGTTAGCTCAGATGTGGAGCTGGTGAGTGTCTCTTCATTCTCCAACAAAGTTGAGGTTCGCAGCTCAGATATAAGTCGAGAAAATTGTCCTCATTCGCAGCCATGTTTACTTTTGTTTACGTATGCACACGTGTATTACGGCATAGGCGTATGCCGCCAGTGACCTTACGCTTGAGTCTCAAAGTTTGGGTCTCTTCCGGTGAGTATTTTGGCGATATGTTAGCTCAGATGTGGAGCTGGTGAGTGTATCTTCATTCTCCAACAAAGTTGAGGTTCGCAGCTCAGATATAAGTCGAGAAAATTAACCTCATTCGCAGCCATGTTTACTTCTGTTTATGTATGTACACGTGTATTACGGCATAGGCGTATGCCGCCAGTGACCTTACGCTTGAGTCTCAAAGTTGTGGTCTCTTTCGGTGTGTATTTTAGCGATATGTTAGCTCAGATGTGGAGCTGGTGAGTGTCTCTTCATTCTCCAACAAAGTTGAGGTTGGCAGCTCAGATATAAGTCGAGAAAATTGTCCTCATTCGCAGCCATGTTTACTTTTGTTTACGTATGCACACGTGTATTGCTGCATAGGCCTATGCCGCCAGTGACCTGACACATGAGTCTCAAAGTTTGGGTCTCTTCCGGTGAGTATTTTGGCGATATGTTAGCTCAGACGTGGAGCTGGTGAGTGTCTCTTCATTCTCCAACAAAGTTGAGGTTCGCAGCTCAGATATAAGTCGAGAAAATTATCCTCCTTCACAGCAATGTTTACTTCTGTTTATGTATGCACACGTGTATTGCTGCATAGGCCTATGCCGCCAGTGACCTGACACATGAGTCTCAAAGTTTGTGTCCCTTCTGGTGAGTATTTTGGCGATATGTTAGCTCAGATGTGGAGCTGGTGAGTGTCTCTTCATTCTCCAACAAAGTTGAGGTTCGCAGCTCAGATATAAGTCGAGAAAATTGTCCTCATTTGCAGCCATGTTTTCTTCTATGTATGTACATGTATGTACACGTGTATTGCTGCATAGGCCTATGCCGCCAGTGACCTGACGCATGAGTCTCAACGTTTGGGTCCCTTCCGGTGATAATTGTTGCGATATGTTAGCTCAGATGTGGAGCTGGTGAGTGTCTCTTCATTCTCCAACAAAGTTGAGGTTCGCAGCTCAGATATAAGTCGAGAAAATTTTCCTCATTCGCAGCCATGTTTACTTCTGTTTATTTATGTACACGTGTATTACGGCATAGGCCTATGCCGCCAGTGACCTTACACTTGAGTCTCAAAGTTGTGGTCTCTTTCGGTGAGTATTTTGGCGATATGTTAGCTCAGATGTGGAGCTGGTGAGTGTCTCTTCATTCTCCAACAAAGTTGAGGTTCGCAGCTCAGATATAAGTCGAGAAAATTGTCCTCATTCGCAGCCATGTTTACTTTTGTTTATGTATGTACACGTGTATTGCTGCATAGGCCTATGCCGCCAGTGACCTGACGCGTGAGTCTCAAAGTTTGGGTTTCTTCCGGTAAGAATTTTGGTGATATTTTAGCTCAGATGTGGAGCTGGTGAGTGTCTCATCATCCTCCAACAAAGTTGAGGTTTGCATCTCACATATAAGTCGAGAAAATTGTCCTCATTCGCAGCCATGTTTTCTTCTATGTATGTACATGTATGTACACGTGTATTGCTGCATAGGCCTATGCCGCCAGTGACCTGACGCATGAGTCTCAACGTTTGGGTCCCTTCCGGTGAGTATTTTGGCGATATGTTAGCTCAGATGTGGAGCTGGTGAGTGTCTCTTCATTCTCCAACAAAGTTGAGGTTCGCAGCTCAGATATAAGTCGAGAAAATTATCCTCCTTCACAGCAATGTTTACTTCTGTTTATGTATGCACACGTGTATTGCTGCATAGGCCTATGCCGCCAGTGACCTGACACATGAGTCTCAAAGTTTGTGTCCCTTCTGGTGAGTATTTTGGCGATATGTTAGCTCAGATGTGGAGCTGGTGAGTGTCTCATCATCCTCCAACAAAGTTGAGGTTCGCAGCTCAGATATAAGTCGAGAAAATTATCCTCATTCGCAGCCATGTTTACTTCTGTTTATGTATGTACACGTGTATTACGGCATAGGCCTATGCCGCCAGTGACCTTACGCATGAGTCTCAAAGTTGTGGTCTCTTCCGGTGTGTATTTTAGTGATATGTTAGCTCAGATGTGGAGCTGGTGAGTGTCTCTTCATTCTCCAACAAAGTTGAGGTTCGCAGCTCAGATATAATTCGAGAAAATTGTCCTCATTCGCAGCCATGTTTACTTTCGTTTACGTATGCACACGTGTATTGCTGCATAGGCCTATGCCGCTAGTGACCTGACACATGAGTCTCAAAGTTTGGGTCTCTTCCGGTGAGTATTTTGGCGATATGTTAGCTCAGATGTGGAGCTGGTGAGTGTCTCTTCATTCTCCAACAAAGTTGAGGTTCGCAGCTCAGATATAAGTCGAGAAAATTATCCTCATTCGCAGCCATGTTTACTTCTGTTTATGTATGTACACGTGTATTACGGCATAGGCGTATGCCGCCAGTGACCTTACGCTTGAGTCTCAAAGTTGTGGTCTCTTTCGGTGTGTATTTTAGCGATATGTTAGCTCAGATGTGGAGCTGGTGAGTGTCTCTTCATTCTCCAACAAAGTTGAAGTTCGCAGCTCAGATATAAGTCGAGAACATTTTCCTCATTCGCAGCCATGTTTACTTCTGTTTATTTATGTACACGTGTATTACGGCATAGGCCTATGCCGCCAGTGACCTTACACTTGAGTCTCAAAGTTGTGGTCTCTTTCGGTGAGTATTTTGGCGATATGTTAGCTCAGATGTGGAGCTGGTGAGTGTCTCTTCATTCTCCAACAAAGTTGAGGTTCGCAGCTCAGATATAAGTCGAGAAAATTGTCCTCATTCGCAGCCATGTTTACTTTTGTTTATGTATGTACACGTGTATTGCTGCATAGGCCTATGCCGCCAGTGACCTGACGCATGAGTCTCAACGTTTGGGTCCCTTCCGGTGATAATTGTTGCGATATGTTAGCTCAGATGTGGAGCTGGTGAGTGTCTCTTCATTCTCCAACAAAGTTGAGGTTCGCAGCTCAGATATAAGTCGAGAAAATTTTCCTCATTCGCAGCCATGTTTACTTCTGTTTATTTATGTACACGTGTATTACGGCATAGGCCTATGCCGCCAGTGACCTTACACTTGAGTCTCAAAGTTGTGGTCTCTTTCGGTGAGTATTTTGGCGATATGTTAGCTCAGATGTGGAGCTGGTGAGTGTCTCTTCATTCTCCAACAAAGTTGAGGTTCGCAGCTCAGATATAAGTCGAGAAAATTGTCCTCATTCGCAGCCATGTTTACTTTTGTTTATGTATGTACACGTGTATTGCTGCATAGGCCTATGCCGCCAGTGACCTGACGCGTGAGTCTCAAAGTTTGGGTTTCTTCCGGTAAGAATTTTGGTGATATTTTAGCTCAGATGTGGAGCTGGTCAGTGTCTCATCATCCTCCAACAAAGTTGAGGTTTGCATCTCACATATAAGTCGAGAAAATTGTCCTCATTCGCAGCCATGTTTTCTTCTATGTATGTACATGTATGTACACGTGTATTGCTGCATAGGCCTATGCCGCCAGTGACCTGACGCATGAGTCTCAACGTTTGGGTCCCTTCCGGTGAGAATTTTGGCGATATGTTAGCTCAGATGTGGAGCTGGTGAGTGTCTCTTCATTCTCCAACAAAGTTGAGGTTCGCAGCTCAGATATAAGTCGAGAAAATTTTCCTCATTCGCAGCCATGTTTACTTCTGTTTATGTATGTACACGTGTATTACGGCATAGGCCTATGCCGCCAGTGACCTTACGCATGAGTCTCAAAGTTGTGGTCTCTTCCGGTGTGTATTTTAGAGATATGTTAGCTCAGATGTGGAGCTGGTGAGTGTCTCTTCATTCTACAACAAAGTTGAGGTTCGCAGCTCAGATATAAGTCGAGAGAATTGTCCTCATTCGCAGCCATGTTTACTTTTGTTTATGTATGCACACGTGTATTGCTGCATAGGCCTATGCCGCCAGTGACCTGACACATGAGTCTCAAAGTTTGGGTCTCTTCCGGTGAGTATTTTGGCGATATGTTAGCTCAGACGTGGAGCTGGTGAGTGTCTCTTCATTCTCCAACAAAGTTGAGGTTCGCAGCTCAGATATAAGTCGAGAAAATTATCCTCCTTCACAGCAATGTTTACTTCTGTTTATGTATGCACACGTGTATTGCTGCATAGGCCTATGCCGCCAGTGACCTGACACATGAGTCTCAAAGTTTGTGTCCCTTCTGGTGAGTATTTTGGCGATATGTTAGCTCAGATGTGGAGCTGGTGAGTGTCTCTTCATTCTCCAACAAAGTTGAGGTTCGCAGCTCAGATATAAGTCGAGAAAATTGTCCTCATTTGCAGCCATGTTTTCTTCTATGTATGTACATGTATGTACACGTGTATTGCTGCATAGGCCTATGCCGCCAGTGACCTGACGCATGAGTCTCAACGTTTGGGTCCCTTCCGGTGATAATTGTTGCGATATGTTAGCTCAGATGTGGAGCTGGTGAGTGTCTCTTCATTCTCCAACAAAGTTGAGGTTCGCAGCTCAGATATAAGTCGAGAAAATTTTCCTCATTCGCAGCCATGTTTACTTCTGTTTATTTATGTACACGTGTATTACGGCATAGGCCTATGCCGCCAGTGACCTTACACTTGAGTCTCAAAGTTGTGGTCTCTTTCGGTGAGTATTTTGGCGATATGTTAGCTCAGATGTGGAGCTGGTGAGTGTCTCTTCATTCTCCAACAAAGTTGAGGTTCGCAGCTCAGATATAAGTCGAGAAAATTGTCCTCATTCGCAGCCATGTTTACTTTTGTTTATGTATGTACACGTGTATTGCTGCATAGGCCTATGCCGCCAGTGACCTGACGCGTGAGTCTCAAAGTTTGGGTTTCTTCCGGTAAGAATTTTGGTGATATTTTAGCTCAGATGTGGAGCTGGTGAGTGTCTCATCATCCTCCAACAAAGTTGAGGTTCGCATCTCACATATAAGTCGAGAAAATTGTCCTCATTCGCAGCCATGTTTTCTTCTATGTATGTACATGTATGTACACGTGTATTGCTGCATGGGCCTATGCCGCCAGTGACCTGACGCATGAGTCTCAACGTTTAGGTCCCTTCCGGTTAGAATTTTGGCGATATGTTAGCTCAGATGTGGAGCTGGTGAGTGTCTCTTCATTCTCCAACAAAGTTGAGGTTCGCAGCTCAGATATAAGTCGAGAAAATTTTCCTCATTCGCAGCCATGTTTACTTCTGTTTATGTATGTACACGTGTATTACGGCATAGGCGTATGCCGCCAGTGACCTTACGCTTGAGTCTCAAAGTTGTGGTCTCTTTCGGTGTGTATTTTAGCGATATGTTAGCTCAGATGTGGAGCTGGTGAGTGTCTCTTCATTCTCCAACAAAGTTGAGGTTCGCAGCTCAGATATAAGTCGAGAAAATTATCCTCATTCGCAGCCATGTTTACTTCTGTTTATGTATGTACAGGTGTATTACGGCATAGGCCTATGCCGCCAGTGACCTTACGCATGAGTCTCAAAGTTGTGGTCTCTTCCGGTGTGTATTTTAGTGATATGTTAGCTCAGATGTGGAGCTGGTGAGTGTCTCTTCATTCTCCAACAAAGTTGAGGTTCGCAGCTCAGATATAAGTCGAGAGAATTGTCCTCATTCGCAGCCATGTTTACTTTTGTTTATGTATGCACACGTGTATTGCTGCATAGGCCTATGCCGCCAGTGACCTGACACATGAGTCTCAAAGTTTGGGTCTCTTCCGGTGAGTATTTTGGCGATATGTTAGCTCAGATGTGGAGCTGGTGAGTGTCTCTTCATTCTCCAACAAAGTTGAGGTTCGCAGCTCAGATATAAGTCGAGAAAATTATCCTCATTCGCAGCCATGTTTACTTCTCTTTATGTATGTACACGTGTATTACGGCATAGGCGTATGCCGCCAGTGACCTTACGCTTGAGTCTCAAAGTTGTGGTCTCTTTCGGTGTGTATTTTTAGCGATATGTTAGCTCAGATGTGGAGCTGGCGAGTGTCTCTTCATTCTCCAACAAAGTTGAGGTTCGCAGCTCAGATATAAGTCTCAACGTTTGGGTCCCTTCCGGTGAGAATTTTGGCAATATGTTAGCTCAGATATGGAGCTGGTGACTGTCTCATCATCCTCCAACAAAGTTGAGGTTCGCAGCTCAGATATAAGTCGAAAAATTATCCTCATTCGCAGCCATGTTTACTTCTGTTTATGTATGTACACGTGTATTACAGCATAGGCCTATGCCGCCAGTGACCTTACGCATGAGTCTCAAAGTTGTGGTCTCTTCCGGTGTGTATTTTAGCGATATGTTAGCTCAGATGTGGAGCTGGTGAGTGTCTCTTCATTCTCCAACAAAGTTGAGGTTCGCAGCTCAGATATAAGTCGAGAAAATTGTCCTCATTCGCAGCCATGTTTACTTCTGTTTATGTATGTACACGTGTATTACGGCATAGGCCTATGTCGCCAGTGACCTTACGGTTGAGTCTCAAAGTTGTGGTCTCTTCCGGTGGGTATTTTGGCGATATGTTAGCTCAGATGTGGAGCTGGTGAGAGTCTCTTCATTCTCCAACAAAGTTGAGGTTCGCAGCTCAGATATAAGTCGAGAAAATTGTCCTCATTCGCAGACATGTTTACTTTTGTTTATGTATGCACATGTGTATTGCTGCATAGGCCTATGCCGCCAGTGACCTGACACATGAGTCTCAAAGTTTGGGTCTCTTCCGGTGAGTATTTTGGCGATATGTTGGCTCAGATGTGGAGCTGGTGAGTGTCTCTTCATTCTCCAACAAAGTTGAGGTTCGCAGCTCAGATATAAGTCGAGAAAATTTTCCTCATTCGCAGCCATGTTTACTTCTGTTTATGTATGTACACGTGTATTACGGCATAGGCGTATGCCGCCAGTGACCTTACGCTTGAGTCTCAAAGTTGTGGTCTCTTTCGGTGTGTATTTTAGCGATATGTTAGCTCAGATGTGGAGCTGGTGAGTGTCTCTTCATTCTCCAACAAAGTTGAGGTTCGCAGCTCAGATATAAGTCGAGAAAATTATCCTCATTCGCAGCCATGTTTACTTCTGTTTATGTATGTACAGGTGTATTACGGCATAGGCCTATGCCGCCAGTGACCTTACGCATGAGTCTCAAAGTTGTGGTCTCTTCCGGTGTGTATTTTAGTGATATGTTAGCTCAGATGTGGAGCTGGTGAGTGTCTCTTCATTCTCCAACAAAGTTGAGGTTCGCAGCTCAGATATAAGTCGAGAGAATTGTCCTCATTCGCAGCCATGTTTACTTTTGTTTATGTATGCACACGTGTATTGCTGCATAGGCCTATGCCGCCAGTGACCTGACACATGAGTCTCAAAGTTTGGGTCTCTTCCGGTGAGTATTTTGGCGATATGTTAGCTCAGATGTGGAGCTGGTGAGTGTCTCTTCATTCTCCAACAAAGTTGAGGTTCGCAGCTCAGATATAAGTCGAGAAAATTATCCTCATTCGCAGCCATGTTTACTTCTGTTTATGTATGTACACGTGTATTACGGCATAGGCGTATGCCGCCAGTGACCTTACGCTTGAGTCTCAAAGTTGTGGTCTCTTTCGGTGTGTATTTTTAGCGATATGTTAGCTCAGATGTGGAGCTGGCGAGTGTCTCTTCATTCTCCAACAAAGTTGAGGTTCGCAGCTCAGATATAAGTCTCAACGTTTGGGTCCCTTCCGGTGAGAATTTTGGCAATATGTTAGCTCAGATATGGAGCTGGTGACTGTCTCATCATCCTCCAACAAAGTTGAGGTTCGCAGCTCAGATATAAGTCGAAAAATTATCCTCATTCGCAGCCATGTTTACTTCTGTTTATGTATGTACACGTGTATTACAGCATAGGCCTATGCCGCCAGTGACCTTACGCATGAGTCTCAAAGTTGTGGTCTCTTCCGGTGTGTATTTTAGCGATATGTTAGCTCAGATGTGGAGCTGGTGAGTGTCTCTTCATTCTCCAACAAAGTTGAGGTTCGCAGCTCAGATATAAGTCGAGAAAATTGTCCTCATTCGCAGCCATGTTTACTTCTGTTTATGTATGTACACGTGTATTACGGCATAGGCCTATGTCGCCAGTGACCTTACGGTTGAGTCTCAAAGTTGTGGTCTCTTCCGGTGGGTATTTTGGCGATATGTTAGCTCAGATGTGGAGCTGGTGAGAGTCTCTTCATTCTCCAACAAAGTTGAGGTTCGCAGCTCAGATATAAGTCGAGAAAATTGTCCTCATTCGCAGCCATGTTTACTTTTGTTTATGTATGCACATGTGTATTGCTGCATAGGCCTATGCCGCCAGTGACCTGACACATGAGTCTCAAAGTTTGGGTCTCTTCCGGTGAGTATTTTGGCGATATGTTGGCTCAGATGTGGAGCTGGTGAGTGTCTCTTCATTCTCCAACAAAGTTGAGGTTCGCAGCTCAGATATAAGTCGAGAAAATTGTCCTCATTCGCAGCCATGTTTTCTTCTATGTATGTACATGTATGTACACGTGTATTGCTGCATAGGCCTATGCCGCCAGTGACCTGACGCATGAGTCTCAACGTTTGGGTCCCTTCCGGTGAGAATTTTGGCGATATGTTAGCTCAGATGTGGAGCTGGTGAGTGTCTCGTCATCCTCCAACAAAGTTGAGGTTCGCAGCTCAGATATAAGTCGAGAAAATTATCCTCATTCGCAGCCATGTTTACTTCTGTTTATGTATGTACACGTGTATTACGGCACAGGCCTATGCCGCCAGTGACCTTACGCTGGAGTCTCAAAGTTGTGGTCTCTTCCGGTGAGTATTTTGGCGATATGTTAGCTCAGATGTGGAGCTGGTGAGTGTCTCTTCATTCTCTAACAAAGTTGAGGTTCGCAGCTCAGATATAAGTCGAGAAAATTGTCCTCATTTGCAGCCATGTTTACTTTTGTTTATGTATGCACACGTGTATTGCTGCATAGGCCTATGCCGCCAGTGACCTGACACATGAGTCTCAACGTTTGGGTCTCTTCCGGTGAGTATTTTGGCGATATGTTAGCTCAGATGTGGAGCTGGTGAGTGTCTCTTCATTCTCCAACAAAGTTGAGGTTCGCAGCTCAGATATAAGTCGAGAAAATTGTCCTCATTCGCAGCCATGTTTTCTTCTATGTATGTACATGTATGTACACGTGTATTGCTGCATAGGCCTGTGCCGCGAGTGACCTGACGCATGAGTCTCAACGTTTGGGTCCCTTCCGGTGAGAATTTTGGCGATATGTTAGCTCAGATGTGGAGCTGGTGAGTGTCTCATCATCTTCCAACAAAGTTGAGGTTCGCAGCTCAGATATAAGTCGAGAAAATTATCCTCATTCGCAGCCATGTTTACTTCTGTTTATGTATGTACACGTGTATTACGGCATAGGCCTATGCCGCCAGTGACCTTACGCATGAGTCTCAAAGTTGTGGTCTCTTCCGGTGTGTATTTTAGTGATATGTTAGCTCAGATGTGGAGCTGGTGAGTGTCTCTTCATTCTCCAACAAAGTTGAGGTTCGCAGCTCAGATATAAGTCGAGAGAATTGTCCTCATTCGCAGCCATGTTTACTTTTGTTTATGTATGCACACGTGTATTGCTGCATAGGCCTATGCCGCCAGTGACCTGACACATGAGTCTCAAAGTTTGGGTCTCTTCCGGTGAGTATTTTGGCGATATGTTAGCTCAGATGTGGAGCTGGTGAGTGTCTCTTCATTCTCCAACAAAGTTGAGGTTCGCAGCTCAGATATAAGTCGAGAAAATTATCCTCATTCGCAGCCATGTTTACTTCTGTTTATGTATGTACACGTGTATTACGGCATAGGCGTATGCCGCCAGTGACCTTACGCTTGAGTCTCAAAGTTGTGGTCTCTTTCGGTGTGTATTTTTAGCGATATGTTAGCTCAGATGTGGAGCTGGCGAGTGTCTCTTCATTCTCCAACAAAGTTGAGGTTCGCAGCTCAGATATAAGTCTCAACGTTTGGGTCCCTTCCGGTGAGAATTTTGGCAATATGTTAGCTCAGATGTGGAGCTGGTGACTGTCTCATCATCCTCCAACAAAGTTGAGGTTCGCAGCTCAGATATAAGTCGAAAAATTATCCTCATTCGCAGCCATGTTTACTTCTGTTTATGTATGTACACGTGTATTACAGCATAGGCCTATGCCGCCAGTGACCTTACGCATGAGTCTCAAAGTTGTGGTCTCTTCCGGTGTGTATTTTAGCGATATGTTAGCTCAGATGTGGAGCTGGTGAGTGTCTCTTCATTCTCCAACAAAGTTGAGGTTCGCAGCTCAGATATAAGTCGAGAAAATTGTCCTCATTCGCAGCCATGTTTACTTCTGTTTATGTATGTACTCGTGTATTACGGCATAGGCCTATGTCGCCAGTGACCTTACGGTTGAGTCTCAAAGTTGTGGTCTCTTCCGGTGAGTATTTTGGCGATATGTTAGCTCAGATGTGGAGCTGGTGAGAGTCTCTTCATTCTCCAACAAAGTTGAGGTTCGCAGCTCAGATATAAGTCGAGAAAATTGTCCTCATTCGCAGCCATGTTTACTTTTGTTTATGTATGCACATGTGTATTGCTGCATAGGCCTATGCCGCCAGTGACCTGACACATGAGTCTCAAAGTTTGGGTCTCTTCCGGTGAGAATTTTGGTGATATTTTAGCTCAGATGTGGAGCTGGTGAGTGTCTCATCATCCTCCAACAAAGTTGAGGTTCGCAGCTCAGATATAAGTCGAGAAAATTGTCCTCATTCGCAGCCATGTTTTCTTCTATGTATGTACATGTATGTACACGTGTATTGCTGCATAGGCCTATGCCGCCAGTGACCTGACGCATGAGTCTCAACGTTTGGGTCCCTTCCGGTGAGAATTTTGGCGATATGTTAGCTCAGATGTGGAGCTGGTGAGTGTCTCGTCATCCTCCAACAAAGGTGAGGTTCGCAGCTCAGATATAAGTCGAGAAAATTATCCTCATTCGCAGCCATGTTTACTTATGTTTATGTATGTACACGTGTATTACGGCACAGGCCTATGCCGCCAGTGACCTTACGCTGGAGTCTCAAAGTTGTGGTCTCTTCCGGTGAGTATTTTGGCGATATGTTAGCTCAGATGTGGAGCTGGTGAGTGTCTCTTCATTCTCTAACAAAGTTGAGGTTCGCAGCTCAGATATAAGTCGAGAAAATTGTCCTCATTCGCAGCCATGTTTACTTTTGTTTATGTATGCACACGTGTATTGCTGCATAGGCCTATGCCGCCAGTGACCTGACACATGAGTCTCAACGTTTGGGTCTCTTCCGGTGAGTATTTTGGCGATATGTTAGCTCAGATGTGGAGCTGGTGAGTGTCTCTTCATTCTCCAACAAAGTTGAGGTTCGCAGCTCAGATATAAGTCGAGAAAATTGTCCTCATTCGCAGCCATGTTTTCTTCTATGTATGTACATGTATGTACACGTGTATTGCTGCATAGGCCTGTGCCGCGAGTGACCTGACGCATGAGTCTCAACGTTTGGGTCCCTTCCGGTGAGAATTTTGGCGATATGTTAGCTCAGATGTGGAGCTGGTGAGTGTCTCATCATCTTCCAACAAAGTTGAGGTTCGCAGCTCAGATATAAGTCGAGAAAATTATCCTCATTCGCAGCCATGTTTACTTCTGTTTATGTATGTACACGTGTATTACGGCATAGGCCTATGCCGCCAGTGACCTTACGCATGAGTCTCAAAGTTGTGGTCTCTTCCGGTGTGTATTTTAGCGATATGTTAGCTCAGATGTGGAGCTGGTGAGTGTCTCTTCATTCTCCAACAAAGTTGAGGTTTGCAGCTCAGATATAAGTCGAGAAAACTTTCCTCATTCGCAGCCATGTTTACTTTTGTTTATGTATGTACACGTGTATTACGGCATAGGCCTATGTCGCCAGTGACCTTACGGTTGAGTCTCAAAGTTGTGGTCTCTTCCGGTGAGTATTTTGGCGATATGTTAGCTCAGATGTGGAGCTGGTGAGAGTCTCTTCATTCTCCAACAAAGTTGAGGTTCGCAGCTCAGATATAAGTCGAGAGAATTGTCCTCATTCGCAGCCATGTTTACTTTTGTTTATGTATGCACACGTGTATTGCTGCATAGGCCTATGCCGCCAGTGACCTGACACATGAGTCTCAAAGTTTGGGTCTCTTCCGGTGAGTATTTTGGCGATATGTTAGCTCAGATGTGGAGCTGGTGAGTGTCTCTTCATTCTCCAACAAAGTTGAGGTTCGCAGCTCAGATATAAGTCGAGAAAATTATCCTCATTCGCAGCCATGTTTACTTCTGTTTATGTATGTACACGTGTATTACGGCATAGGCGTATGCCGCCAGTGACCTTACGCTTGAGTCTCAAAGTTGTGGTCTCTTTCGGTGTGTATTTTTAGCGATATGTTAGCTCAGATGTGGAGCTGGCGAGTGTCTCTTCATTCTCCAACAAAGTTGAGGTTCGCAGCTCAGATATAAGTCTCAACGTTTGGGTCCCTTCCGGTGAGAATTTTGGCAATATGTTAGCTCAGATGTGGAGCTGGTGACTGTCTCATCATCCTCCAACAAAGTTGAGGTTCGCAGCTCAGATATAAGTCGAAAAATTATCCTCATTCGCAGCCATGTTTACTTCTGTTTATGTATGTACACGTGTATTACAGCATAGGCCTATGCCGCCAGTGACCTTACGCATGAGTCTCAAAGTTGTGGTCTCTTCCGGTGTGTATTTTAGCGATATGTTAGCTCAGATGTGGAGCTGGTGAGTGTCTCTTCATTCTCCAACAAAGTTGAGGTTCGCAGCTCAGATATAAGTCGAGAAAATTGTCCTCATTCGCAGCCATGTTTACTTCTGTTTATGTATGTACACGTGTATTACGGCATAGGCCTATGTCGCCAGTGACCTTACGGTTGAGTCTCAAAGTTGTGGTCTCTTCCGGTGAGTATTTTGGCGATATGTTAGCTCAGATGTGGAGCTGGTGAGAGTCTCTTCATTCTCCAACAAAGTTGAGGTTCGCAGCTCAGATATAAGTCGAGAAAATTGTCCTCATTCGCAGCCATGTTTACTTTTGTTTATGTATGCACATGTGTATTGCTGCATAGGCCTATGCCGCCAGTGACCTGACACATGAGTCTCAAAGTTTGGGTCTCTTCCGGTGAGTATTTTGGCGATATGTTGGCTCAGATGTGGAGCTGGTGAGTGTCTCTTCATTCTCCAACAAAGTTGAGGTTCGCAGCTCAGATATAAGTCGAGAAAATTGTCCTCATTCGCAGCCATGTTTTCTTCTATGTATGTACATGTATGTACACGTGTATTGCTGCATAGGCCTGTGCCGCGAGTGACCTGACGCATGAGTCTCAACGTTTGGGTCCCTTCCGGTGAGAATTTTGGCGATATGTTAGCTCAGATGTGGAGCTGGTGAGTGTCTCATCATCTTCCAACAAAGTTGAGGTTCGCAGCTCAGATATAAGTCGAGAAAATTATCCTCATTCGCAGCCATGTTTACTTCTGTTTATGTATGTACACGTGTATTACGGCATAGGCCTATGCCGCCAGTGACCTTACGCATGAGTCTCAAAGTTGTGGTCTCTTCCGGTGTGTATTTTAGCGATATGTTAGCTCAGATGTGGAGCTGGTGAGTGTCTCTTCATTCTCCAACAAAGTTGAGGTTTGCAGCTCAGATATAAGTCGAGAAAATTTTCCTCATTCGCAGCCATGTTTACTTTTGTTTATGTATGTACACGTGTATTACGGCATAGGCCTATGTCGCCAGTGACCTTACGGTTGAGTCTCAAAGTTGTGGTCTCTTCCGGTGAGTATTTTGGCGATATGTTAGCTCAGATGTGGAGCTGGTGAGAGTCTCTTCATTCTCCAACAAAGTTGAGGTTCGCAGCTCAGATATAAGTCGAGAAAATTGTCCTCATTTGCAGCCATGTTTACTTTTGTTTATGTATGTACACGTGTATTGCTGCATAGGCCTATGCCGCCAGTGACCTGACGCGTGAGTCTCAAAGTTTGGGTTTCGTCCGGTAAGATTTTTTTTGATATTTTAGCTCAGATGTGGAGCAGGTGAGTGTCTCATCATCTTCCAACAAAGTTGAGGTTCGCAACTCAGATATAAGTGGAGAAAATTATCCTCATTCGCAGCCATGTTTACTTCTGTTTATGTATGTACACGTGTATTACGGCATAGGCCTATGCCGCCAGTGACCTTACGCTTGAGTCTCAAAGTTGTGGTCTCTTCCGGTGAGTATTTTGGCAATATGTTAGCTCAGATGTGGAGCTGGTGAGTGTCTCTTCATTCTCCAACAAAGTTGAGGTTCGCAGCTCAGATATAAGTCGAAAAAATTGTCCTCATTCGCAGCCATGTTTACTTTTGTTTATGTATGTACACGTGTATTGCTGCATAGGCCTATGCCGCCAGTGACCTGACGCGTGAGTCTCAAAGTTTGGGTTTCTTCCGGTAAGATTTTGTTTGATATTTTAGCTCAGATGTGGAGCAGGTGAGTGTCTCATCATCCTCCAACAAAGTTGAGGTTCGCATCTCACATATAAGTCGATAAAATTGACCTCATTCGCAGCCATGTTTTCTTCTATGTATGTACATGTATGTACACGTGTATTGCTGCATAGGCCTATGCCGCCAGTGACCTGACCCATGGGTCTCAACGTGTGGGTCCCTTCCGGTGAGAATTTTGGCGATATGTTAGCTCAGATGTGGAGCTGGTGAGTGTCTCATCATCCTCCAACAAAGTTGAGGTTCGCAGCTCAGATATAAGTCGAGAAAATTATCCTCATTCGCAGCCATGTTTACTTCTGTTTATGTATGTACACGTGTATTACGGCATAGGCCTATGCCGCCAGTGACCTTACGCATGAGTCTCAAAGTTGTGGTCTCTTCCGGTGTGTATTTTAGCGATATGTTAGCTCAGATGTGGAGCTGGTGAGTGTCTCTTCATTCTCCAACAAATTTGAGGTTCGCAGCTCAGATATAAGTCGAGAAAATTATCCTCATTCGCAGCCATGTTTTCTTCTATGTATGTACATGTATGTACACGTGTATTGCTGCATAGGCCT
Source organism: Crossaster papposus (assembly GCA_037893245.1). Lineage (NCBI taxonomy): Eukaryota > Metazoa > Echinodermata > Asteroidea > Velatida > Solasteridae > Crossaster > Crossaster papposus. The sequence goes on from JBAIAA010000178.1 coordinate 341,520, forward strand.
ATGCCGCCAGTGACCTGACGCATCAGTCTCAACGTTTGGGTCTCTTTCGGTGAGTATTTTGGCGATATGTTAGCTCAGATGTGGAGCTGGTGAGTGTCTCTTCATTCTCCAACAAATTTGAGGTTCGCAGCTCAGATATAAGTCGAGAAAATTATCCTCATTCGCAGCCATGTTTTCTTCTATGTATGTACATGTATGTACACGTGTATTGCTGCATAGGCCTATGCCGCCAGTGACCTGACGCATGAGTCTCAACGTTTGGGTCCCTTCCGGTGAGAATTTTGCTGATATTTTAGCTCAGATGTGGAGCTGGTGAGGGTCTCATCATCCTCCAACAAAGTTGAGGTTCGCATCTCACATATAAGTCGAGAAAATTGACCTCATTCGCAGCCATGTTTTCTTCTATGTATGTACATGTATGTACACGTGTATTGCTGCATAGGCCTATGCCGCCAGTGACCTGACGCATGAGTCTCAACGTTTGGGTCCCTTCCGGTGAGAATTTTGGCGATATGTTAGCTCAGATGTGGAGCTGGTGAGTGTCTCATCATCCTCCAACAAAGTTGAGGTTCGCAGCTCAGATATAAGTCGAGAAAATTATCCTCATTCGCAGCCATGTTTACTTCTGTTTATGTATGTACAGGTGTATTACGGCATAGGCCTATGCCGCCAGTGACCTTACGCATGAGTCTCAAAGTTGTGGTCTCTTCCGGTATGTATTTTAGCGATATGTTAGCTCAGATGTGGAGCTGGTGAGTGTCTCTTCATTCTCCAACAAAGTTGAGGTTCGCAGCTCAGATATAAGTCGAGAAAATTGTCCTCATTCGCAGCCATGTTTACTTTTGTTTACGTATGCACACGTGTATTGCTGCATAGGCCTATGCCGCCAGTGACCTGACACATGAGTCTCAAAGTTTGGGTCTCTTCCGGTGAGTATTTTGGCGATATGTTAGCTCAGATGTGGAGCTGGTGAGTGTCTCTTCATTCTCCAACAAAGTTGAGGTTCGCAGCTCAGATATAAGTCGAGAAAATTATCCTCATTCGCAGCCATGTTTACTTCTGTTTATGTATGTACACGTGTATTACGGCATAGGCCTATGCCGCCAGTGACCTGACGTATGAGTCTCAACGTTTGGGTCCCTTCCGGTGAGAATTGTTGCGATATGTTAGCTCAGATGTGGAGCTGGTGAGTGTCTCATCATCCTCCAACAAAGTTGAGGTTCGCAACTCAGATATAAGTCGAGAAAATTATCCTCATTCGCAGCCATGTTTACTTCTGTTTATGTATGTACACGTGTATTGCTGCATAGGCCTATGCCGCCAGTGACCTGACGCGTGAGTCTCAAAGTTTGGGTTTCGTCCGGTAAGATTTTTTTTGATATTTTAGCTCAGATGTGGAGCAGGTGAGTGTCTCATCATCCTCCAACAAAGTTGAGGTTCGCAACTCAGATATAAGTCGAGAAAATTATCCTCATTCGCAGCCATGTTTACTTCTGTTTATGTATGTACACGTGTATTACGGCATAGGCCTATGCCGCCAGTGACCTTACGCTTGAGTCTCAAAGTTGTGGTCTCTTCCGGTGAGTATTTTGGCAATATGTTAGCTCAGATGTGGAGCTGGTGAGTGTCTCTTCATTATCCAACAAAGTTGAGGTTCGCAGCTCAGATATAAGTCGAGAAAATTGTCCTCATTCGCAGCCATGTTTACTTTTGTTTATGTATGTACACGTGTATTGCTGCATAGGCCTATGCCGCCAGTGACCTGACGCGTGAGTCTCAAAGTTTGGGTTTCTTCCGGTAAGATTTTGTTTGATATTTTAGCTCAGATGTGGAGCAGGTGAGTGTCTCATCATCCTCCAACAAAGTTGAGGTTCGCATCTCACATATAAGTCGATAAAATTGACCTCATTCGCAGCCATGTTTTCTTCTATGTATGTACATGTATGTACACGTGTATTGCTGCATAGGCCTATGCCGCCAGTGACCTGACGCATGAGTCTCAACGTGTGGGTCCCTTCCGGTGAGAATATTGGCGATATGTTAGCTCAGATGTGGAGCTGGTGAGTGTCTCATCATCCTCCAACAAAGTTGAGGTTCGCAGCTCAGATATAAGTCGAGAAAATTATCCTCATTCGCAGCCATGTTTACTTCTGTTTATGTATGTACACGTGTATTACGGCATAGGCCTATGCCGCCAGTGACCTTACGCATGAGTCTCAAAGTTGTGGTCTCTTCCGGTGTGTATTTTAGCGATATGTTAGCTCAGATGTGGAGCTGGTGAGTGTCTCTTCATTCTCCAACAAAGTTGAGGTTCGCAGCTCAGATATAAGTCGAGAAAATTGTCCTCATTCGCAGCCATGTTTTCTTCTATGTATGTACATGTATGTACACGTGTATTGCTGCATAGGCCTATGCCGCCAGTGACCTGACGCATGAGTCTCAACGTTTGGGTCCCTTCCGGTGAGAATTTTGCTGATATTTTAGCTCAGATGTGGAGCTGGTGAGGGTCTCATCATCCTCCAACAAAGTTGAGGTTCGCATCTCACATATAAGTCGAGAAAATTATCCTCCTTCACAGCAATGTTTACTTCTGTTTATGTATGCACACGTGTATTGCTGCATAGGCCTATGCCGCCAGTGACCTGACGCATGAGTCTCAACGTTTGGGTCCCTTTCGGTGAGAATTTTGGCGATATGTTAGCTCAGATGTGGAGCTGGTGAGTGTCTCGTCATCCTCCAACAAAGTTGAGGTTTGCAGCTCAGATATAAGTCGAGAAAATTATCCTCATTCGCAGCCATGTTTACTTCTGTTTATGTATGTACACGTGTATTACGGCACAGGCCTATGCCGCCAGTGACCTTACGCTGGAGTCTCAAAGTTGTGGTCTCTTCCGGTGAGTATTTTGGCAATATGTTAGCTCAGATGTGGAGCTGGTGAGTGTCTCTTCATTCTCCAACAAAGTTGAGGTTCGCAGCTCAGATATAAGTCGAAAAAATTGTCCTCATTCGCAGCCATGTTTACTTTTGTTTATGTATGTACACGTGTATTGCTGCATAGGCCTATGCCGCCAGTGACCTGACGCGTGAGTCTCAAAGTTTGGGTTTCTTCCGGTAAGATTTTGTTTGATATTTTAGCTCAGATGTGGAGCAGGTGAGTGTCTCATCATCCTCCAACAAAGTTGAGGTTCGCATCTCACATATAAGTCGATAAAATTGACCTCATTCGCAGCCATGTTTTCTTCTATGTATGTACATGTATGTACACGTGTATTGCTGCATAGGCCTATGCCGCCAGTGACCTGACCCATGGGTCTCAACGTGTGGGTCCCTTCCGGTGAGAATTTTGGCGATATGTTAGCTCAGATGTGGAGCTGGTGAGTGTCTCATCATCCTCCAACAAAGTTGAGGTTCGCAGCTCAGATATAAGTCGAGAAAATTATCCTCATTCGCAGCCATGTTTACTTCTGTTTATGTATGTACACGTGTATTACGGCATAGGCCTATGCCGCCAGTGACCTTACGCATGAGTCTCAAAGTTGTGGTCTCTTCCGGTGTGTATTTTAGCGATATGTTAGCTCAGATGTGGAGCTGGTGAGTGTCTCTTCATTCTCCAACAAAGTTGAGGTTCGCAGCTCAGATATAAGTCGAGAAAATTGTCCTCATTCGCAGCCATGTTTTCTTCTATGTATGTACATGTATGTACACGTGTATTGCTGCATAGGCCTATGCCGCCAGTGACCTGACGCATCAGTCTCAACGTTTGGGTCTCTTTCGGTGAGTATTTTGGCGATATGTTAGCTCAGATGTGGAGCTGGTGAGTGTCTCTTCATTCTCCAACAAATTTGAGGTTCGCAGCTCAGATATAAGTCGAGAAAATTGTCCTCATTCGCAGCAATGTTTTCTTCTATGTATGTACATGTATGTACACGTGTATTGCTGCATAGGCCTATGCCGCCAGTGACCTGACGCATCAGTCTCAACGTTTGGGTCTCTTTCGGTGAGTATTTTGGCGATATGTTAGCTCAGATGTGGAGCTGGTGAGTGTCTCTTCATTCTCCAACAAATTTGAGGTTCGCAGCTCAGATATAAGTCGAGAAAATTGTCCTCATTCGCAGCCATGTTTTCTTCTATGTATGTACATGTATGTACACGTGTATTGCTGCATAGGCCTATGCCGCCAGTGACCTGACGCATGAGTCTCAACGTTTGGGTCCCTTCCGGTGAGAATTTTGGCGATATGTTAGCTCAGATGTGGAGCTGGTGAGTGTCTCATCATCCTCCAACAAAGTTGAGGTTCGCAGCTCAGATATAAGTCGAGAAAATTATCCTCATTCGCAGCCATGTTTACTTCTGTTTATGTATGTACAGGTGTATTACGGCATAGGCCTATGCCGCCAGTGACCTTACGCATGAGTCTCAAAGTTGTGGTCTCTTCCGGTATGTATTTTAGCGATATGTTAGCTCAGATGTGGAGCTGGTGAGTGTCTCTTCATTCTCCAACAAAGTTGAGGTTCGCAGCTCAGATATAAGTCGAGAAAATTGTCCTCATTCGCAGCCATGTTTACTTTTGTTTACGTATGCACACGTGTATTGCTGCATAGGCCTATGCCGCCAGTGACCTGACACATGAGTCTCAAAGTTTGGGTCTCTTCCGGTGAGTATTTTGGCGATATGTTAGCTCAGATGTGGAGCTGGTGAGTGTCTCTTCATTCTCCAACAAAGTTGAGGTTCGCAGCTCAGATATAAGTCGAGAAAATTATCCTCATTCGCAGCCATGTTTACTTCTGTTTATGTATGTACACGTGTATTACGGCATAGGCCTATGCCGCCAGTGACCTGACGTATGAGTCTCAACGTTTGGGTCCCTTCCGGTGAGAATTGTTGCGATATGTTAGCTCAGATGTGGAGCTGGTGAGTGTCTCATCATCCTCCAACAAAGTTGAGGTTCGCAACTCAGATATAAGTCGAGAAAATTATCCTCATTCGCAGCCATGTTTACTTCTGTTTATGTATGTACACGTGTATTGCTGCATAGGCCTATGCCGCCAGTGACCTGACGCGTGAGTCTCAAAGTTTGGGTTTCGTCCGGTAAGATTTTTTTTGATATTTTAGCTCAGATGTGGAGCAGGTGAGTGTCTCATCATCCTCCAACAAAGTTGAGGTTCGCAACTCAGATATAAGTCGAGAAAATTATCCTCATTCGCAGCCATGTTTACTTCTGTTTATGTATGTACACGTGTATTACGGCATAGGCCTATGCCGCCAGTGACCTTACGCTTGAGTCTCAAAGTTGTGGTCTCTTCCGGTGAGTATTTTGGCAATATGTTAGCTCAGATGTGGAGCTGGTGAGTGTCTCTTCATTATCCAACAAAGTTGAGGTTCGCAGCTCAGATATAAGTCGAGAAAATTGTCCTCATTCGCAGCCATGTTTACTTTTGTTTATGTATGTACACGTGTATTGCTGCATAGGCCTATGCCGCCAGTGACCTGACGCGTGAGTCTCAAAGTTTGGGTTTCTTCCGGTAAGATTTTGTTTGATATTTTAGCTCAGATGTGGAGCAGGTGAGTGTCTCATCATCCTCCAACAAAGTTGAGGTTCGCATCTCACATATAAGTCGATAAAATTGACCTCATTCGCAGCCATGTTTTCTTCTATGTATGTACATGTATGTACACGTGTATTGCTGCATAGGCCTATGCCGCCAGTGACCTGACGCATGAGTCTCAACGTGTGGGTCCCTTCCGGTGAGAATATTGGCGATATGTTAGCTCAGATGTGGAGCTGGTGAGTGTCTCATCATCCTCCAACAAAGTTGAGGTTCGCAGCTCAGATATAAGTCGAGAAAATTATCCTCATTCGCAGCCATGTTTACTTCTGTTTATGTATGTACACGTGTATTACGGCATAGGCCTATGCCGCCAGTGACCTTACGCATGAGTCTCAAAGTTGTGGTCTCTTCCGGTGTGTATTTTAGCGATATGTTAGCTCAGATGTGGAGCTGGTGAGTGTCTCTTCATTCTCCAACAAAGTTGAGGTTCGCAGCTCAGATATAAGTCGAGAAAATTGTCCTCATTCGCAGCCATGTTTTCTTCTATGTATGTACATGTATGTACACGTGTATTGCTGCATAGGCCTATGCCGCCAGTGACCTGACGCATGAGTCTCAACGTTTGGGTCCCTTCCGGTGAGAATTTTGCTGATATTTTAGCTCAGATGTGGAGCTGGTGAGGGTCTCATCATCCTCCAACAAAGTTGAGGTTCGCATCTCACATATAAGTCGAGAAAATTATCCTCCTTCACAGCAATGTTTACTTCTGTTTATGTATGCACACGTGTATTGCTGCATAGGCCTATGCCGCCAGTGACCTGACGCATGAGTCTCAACGTTTGGGTCCCTTTCGGTGAGAATTTTGGCGATATGTTAGCTCAGATGTGGAGCTGGTGAGTGTCTCGTCATCCTCCAACAAAGTTGAGGTTTGCAGCTCAGATATAAGTCGAGAAAATTATCCTCATTCGCAGCCATGTTTACTTCTGTTTATGTATGTACACGTGTATTACGGCACAGGCCTATGCCGCCAGTGACCTTACGCTGGAGTCTCAAAGTTGTGGTCTCTTCCGGTGAGTATTTTGGCGATATGTTAGCTCAGATGTGGAGCTGGTGAGTGTCTCTTCATTCTCTAACAAAGTTGAGGTTCGCAGCTCAGATATAAGTCGAGAAAATTGTCCTCATTCGCAGCCATGTTTACTTTTGTTTATGTATGCACACGTGTATTGCTGCATAGGCCTATGCCGCCAGTGACCTGACACATGAGTCTCAACGTTTGGGTCTCTTCCGGTGAGTATTTTGGCGATATGTTAGCTCAGATGTGGAGCTGGTGAGTGTCTCTTCATTCTCCAACAAAGTTGAGGTTCGCAGCTCAGATATAAGTCGAGAAAATTGTCCTCATTCGCAGCCATGTTTTCTTCTATGTATGTACATGTATGTACACGTGTATTGCTGCATAGGCCTGTGCCGCGAGTGACCTGACGCATGAGTCTCAACGTTTGGGTCCCTTCCGGTAAGAATTTTGGCGATATGTTAGCTCAGATGTGGAGCTGGTGAGTGTCTCATCATCCTCCAACAAAGTTGAGGTTCGCAGCTCAGATATAAGTCGAGAAAATTATCCTCATTCGCAGCCATGTTTACTTCTGTTTATGTATGTACACGTGTATTACGGCATAGGCCTATGCCGCCAGTGACCTTACGCATGAGTCTCAAAGTTGTGGTCTCTTCCGGTGTGTATTTTAGCGATATGTTAGCTCAGATGTGGAGCTGGTGAGTGTCTCTTCATTCTCCAACAAAGTTGAGGTTCGCAGCTCAGATATAAGTCGAGAAAATTGTCCTCATTCGCAGCCATGTTTACTTTTGTTTATGTATGTACACGTGTATTACGGCATAGGCCTATGTCGCCAGTGACCTTACGGTTGAGTCTCAAAGTTGTGGTCTCTTCCGGTGAGTATTTTGGCGATATGTTAGCTCAGATGTGGAGCTGGTGAGAGTCTCTTCATTCTCCAACAAAGTTGAGGTTCGCAGCTCAGATATAAGTCGAGAAAATTGTCCTCATTTGCAGCCATGTTTACTTTTGTTTATGTATGTACACGTGTATTGCTGCATAGGCCTATGCCGCCAGTGACCTGACGCGTGAGTCTCAAAGTTTGGGTTTCTTCCGGTAAGAATATTGGTGATATTTTAGCTCAGATGTAGAGCTGGTGAGTGTCTCATCATCCTCCAACAAAGTTGAGGTTCGCATCTCACATATAAGTCGAGAAAATTGACCTCATTCGCAGCCATGTTTTCTTCTATGTATGTACATGTATGTACACGTGTATTGCTGCATAGGCCTATGCCGCCAGTGACCTGACGCATGAGTCTCAACGTTTGGGTCCCTTCCGGTGAGAATTTTGGCGATATGTTAGCTCAGATGTGGAGCTGGTGAGTGTCTCATCATCCTCCAACAAAGTTGAGGTTCGCAGCTCAGATATAAGTCGAGAAAATTATCCTCATTCGCAGCCCAGCCATGTTTACTTCTGTTTATGTATGTACAGGTGTATTACGGCATAGGCCTATGCCGCCAGTGACCTTACGCATGAGTCTCAAAGTTGTGGTCTCTTCCGGTATGTATTTTAGCGATATGTTAGCTCAGATGTGGAGCTGGTGAGTGTCTCTTCATTCTCCAACAAAGTTGAGGTTCGCAGCTCAGATATAAGTCGAGAAAATTATCCTCATTCGCAGCCATGTTTACTTCTGTTTATGTATGTACACGTGTATTGCTGCATAGGCCTATGCCGCCAGTGACCTGACGCGTGAGTCTTAAAGTTTGGGTTTCGTCCGGTAAGATTTTTTTTGATATTTTAGCTCAGATGTGGAGCAGGTGAGTGTCTCATCATCCTCCAACAAAGTTGAGGTTCGCAACTCAGATATAAGTCGAGAAAATTATCCTCATTCGCAGCCATGTTTACTTCTGTTTATGTATGTACACGTGTATTACGGCATAGGCCTATGCCGCCAGTGACCTTACGCTTGAGTCTCAAAGTTGTGGTCTCTTCCGGTGAGTATTTTGGCAATATGTTAGCTCAGATGTGGAGCTGGTGAGTGTCTCTTCATTCTCCAACAAAGTTGAGGTTCGCAGCTCAGATATAAGTCGAGAAAATTGTCCTCATTCGCAGCCATGTTTACTTTTGTTTATGTATGTACACGTGTATTGCTGCATAGGCCTATGCCGCCAGTGACCTGACGCGTGAGTCTCAAAGTTTGGGTTTCTTCCGGTAAGATTTTGTTTGATATTTTAGCTCAGATGTGGAGCAGGTGAGTGTCTCATCATCCTCCAACAAAGTTGAGGTTCGCATCTCAGATATAAGTCGAGAAAATTGACCTCATTCGCAGCCATGTTTTCTTCTATGTATGTACATGTATGTACACGTGTATTGCTGCATAGGCCTATGCCGCCAGTGACCTGACGCATCAGTCTCAACGTTTGGGTCTCTTTCGGTGAGTATTTTGGCGATATGTTAGCTCAGATGTGGAGCTGGTGAGTGTCTCATCATCCTCCAACAAAGTTGAGGTTCGCAACTCAGATATAAGTCGAGAAAATTATCCTCATTCGCAGCCATGTTTACTTCTGTTTATGTATGTACACGTGTATTGCTGCATAGGCCTATGCCGCCAGTGACCTGACGCGTGAGTCTCAAAGTTTGGGTTTCGTCCGGTAAGATTTTTTTTGATATTTTAGCTCAGATGTGGAGCAGGTGAGTGTCTCATCATCCTCCAACAAAGTTGAGGTTCGCAACTCAGATATAAGTCGAGAAAATTATCCTCATTCGCAGCCATGTTTACTTCTGTTTATGTATGTACACGTGTATTACGGCATAGGCCTATGCCGCCAGTGACCTTACGCTTGAGTCTCAAAGTTGTGGTCTCTTCCGGTGAGTATTTTGGCAATATGTTAGCTCAGATGTGGAGCTGGTGAGTGTCTCTTCATTCTCCAACAAAGTTGAGGTTCGCAGCTCAGATATAAGTCGAGAAAATTGTCCTCATTCGCAGCCATGTTTACTTTTGTTTTTGTATGTACACGTGTATTGCTGCATAGGCCTATGCCGCCAGTGACCTGACGCGTGAGTCTCAAAGTTTGGGTTTCTTCCGGTAAGATTTTGTTTGATATTTTAGCTCAGATGTGGAGCAGGTGAGTGTCTCATCATCCTCCAACAAAGTTGAGGTTCGCATCTCACATATAAGTCGATAAAATTGACCTCATTCGCAGCCATGTTTTCTTCTATGTATGTACATGTATGTACACGTGTATTGCTGCATAGGCCTATGCCGCCAGTGACCTGACGCATGAGTCTCAACGTGTGGGTCCCTTCCGGTGAGAATATTGGCGATATGTTAGCTCAGATGTGGAGCTGGTGAGTGTCTCATCATCCTCCAACAAAGTTGAGGTTCGCAGCTCAGATATAAGTCGAGAAAATTATCCTCATTCGCAGCCATGTTTACTTCTGTTTATGTATGTACACGTGTATTACGGCATAGGCCTATGCCGCCAGTGACCTTACGCATGAGTCTCAAAGTTGTGGTCTCTTCCGGTGTGTATTTTAGCGATATGTTAGCTCAGATGTGGAGCTGGTGAGTGTCTCTTCATTCTCCAACAAAGTTGAGGTTCGCAGCTCAGATATAAGTCGAGAAAATTGTCCTCATTCGCAGCCATGTTTACTTTTGTTTATGTATGTACACGTGTATTGCTGCATAGGCCTATGCCGCCAGTGACCTGACGCGTGAGTCTCAAAGTTTGGGTTTCTTCCGGTAAGATTTTGTTTGATATTTTAGCTCAGATGTGGAGCAGGTGAGTGTCTCATCATCCTCCAACAAAGTTGAGGTTCGCATCTCACATATAAGTCGATAAAATTGACCTTATTCGCAGCCATGTTTTCTTCTATGTATGTACATGTATGTACACGTGTATTGCTGCATAGGCCTATGCCGCCAGTGACCTGACGCATGAGTCTCAACGTGTGGGTCCCTTCCGGTGAGAATATTGGCGATATGTTAGCTCAGATGTGGAGCTGGTGAGTGTCTCATCATCCTCCAACAAAGTTGAGGTTCGCAGCTCAGATATAAGTCGAGAAAATTATCCTCATTCGCAGCCATGTTTACTTCTGTTTATGTATGTACACGTGTATTACGGCATAGGCCTATGCCGCCAGTGACCTTACGCATGAGTCTCAAAGTTGTGGTCTCTTCCGGTGTGTATTTTAGCGATATGTTAGCTTAGATGTGGAGCTGGTGAGTGTCTCTTCATTCTCCAACAAAGTTGAGGTTCGCAGCTCAGATATAAGTCGAGAAAATTGTCCTCATTCGCAGCCATGTTTTCTTCTATGTATGTACATGTATGTACACGTGTATTGCTGCATAGGCCTATGCCGCCAGTGACCTGACGCATGAGTCTCAACGTTTGGGTCCCTTCCGGTGAGAATTTTGCTGATATTTTAGCTCAGATGTGGAGCTGGTGAGGGTCTCATCATCCTCCAACAAAGTTGAGGTTCGCATCTCACATATAAGTCGAGAAAATTATCCTCCTTCGCAGCAATGTTTACTTCTGTTTATGTATGCACACGTGTATTGCTGCATAGGCTTATGCCGCCAGTGACCTGACGCATGAGTCTCAACGTTTGGGTCCCTTTCGGTGAGAATATTGGCGATATGTTAGCTCAGATGTGGAGCTGGTGAGTGTCTCGTCATCCTCCAACAAAGTTGAGGTTTGCAGCTCAGATATAAGTCGAGAAAATTATCCTCATTCGCAGCCATGTTTACTTCTGTTTATGTATGTACACGTGTATTACGGCACAGGCCTATGCCGCCAGTGACCTTACGCTGGAGTCTCAAAGTTGTGGTCTCTTCCGGTGAGTATTTTGGCGATATGTTAGCTCAGATGTGGAGCTGGTGAGTGTCTCTTCATTCTCTAACAAAGTTGAGGTTCGCAGCTCAGATATAAGTCGAGAAAATTGTCCTCATTCGCAGCCATGTTTACTTTTGTTTATGTATGCACACGTGTATTGCTGCATAGGCCTATGCCGCCAGTGACCTGACACATGAGTCTCAACGTTTGGGTCTCTTCCGGTGAGTATTTTGGCGATATGTTAGCTCAGATGTGGAGCTGGTGAGTGTCTCTTCATTCTCCAACAAAGTTGAGGTTCGCAGCTCAGATATAAGTCGAGAAAATTGTCCTCATTCGCAGCCATGTTTTCTTCTATGTATGTACATGTATGTACACGTGTATTGCTGCATAGGCCTGTGCCGCGAGTGACCTGACGCATGAGTCTCAACGTTTGGGTCCCTTCCGGTGAGAATTTTGGCGATATGTTAGCTCAGATGTGGAGCTGGTGAGTGTCTCATCATCCTCCAACAAAGTTGAGGTTCGCAGCTCAGATATAAGTCGAGAAAATTATCCTCATTCGCAGCCATGTTTACTTCTGTTTATGTATGTACACGTGTATTACGGCATAGGCCTATGCCGCCAGTGACCTTACGCATGAGTCTCAAAGTTGTGGTCTCTTCCGGTGTGTATTTTAGCGATATGTTAGCTCAGATGTGGAGCTGGTGAGTGTCTCTTCATTCTCCAACAAAGTTGAGGTTCGCAGCTCAGATATAAGTCGAGAAAATTGTCCTCATTCGCAGCCATGTTTACTTTTGTTTATGTATGTACACGTGTATTACGGCATAGGCCTATGTCGCCAGTGACCTTACGGTTGAGTCTCAAAGTTGTGGTCTCTTCCGGTGAGTATTTTGGCGATATGTTAGCTCAGATGTGGAGCTGGTGAGAGTCTCTTCATTCTCCAACAAAGTTGAGGTTCGCAGCTCAGATATAAGTCGAGAAAATTGTCCTCATTTGCAGCCATGTTTACTTTTTTTTATGTATGTACACGTGTATTGCTGCATAGGCCTATGCCGCCAGTGACCTGACGCGTGAGTCTCAAAGTTTGGGTTTCTTCCGGTAAGAATATTGGTGATATTTTAGCTCAGATGTGGAGCTGGTGAGTGTCTCATCATCCTCCAACAAAGTTGAGGTTCGCATCTCACATATAAGTCGAGAAAATTGACCTCATTCGCAGCCATGTTTTCTTCTATGTATGTACATGTATGTACACGTGTATTGCTGCATAGGCCTATGCCGCCAGTGACCTGACGCATGAGTCTCAACGTTTGGGTCCCTTCCGGTGAGAATTTTGGCGATATGTTAGCTCAGATGTGGAGCTGGTGAGTGTCTCATCATCCTCCAACAAAGTTGAGGTTCGCAGCTCAGATATAAGTCGAGAAAATTATCCTCATTCGCAGCCATGTTTACTTCTGTTTATGTATGTACAGGTGTATTACGGCATAGGCCTATGCCGCCAGTGACCTTACGCATGAGTCTCAAAGTTGTGGTCTCTTCCGGTATGTATTTTAGCGATATGTTAGCTCAGATGTGGAGCTGGTGAGTGTCTCTTCATTCTCCAACAAAGTTGAGGTTCGCAGCTCAGATATAAGTCGAGAAAATTGTCCTCATTCGCAGCCATGTTTACTTTTGTTTACGTATGCACACGTGTATTGCTGCATAGGCCTATGCCGCCAGTGACCTGACACATGAGTCTCAAAGTTTGGGTCTCTTCCGGTGAGTATTTTGGCGATATGTTAGCTCAGATGTGGAGCTGGTGAGTGTCTCATCATCCTCCAACAAAGTTGAGGTTCGCAACTCAGATATAAGTCGAGAAAATTATCCTCATTCGCAGCCATGTTTACTTCTGTTTATGTATGTACACGTGTATTGCTGCATAGGCCTATGCCGCCAGTGACCTGACGCGTGAGTCTCAAAGTTTGGGTTTCGTCCGGTAAGATTTTTTTGATATTTTAGCTCAGATGTGGAGCAGGTGAGTGTCTCATCATCCTCCAACAAAGTTGAGGTTCGCAACTCAGATATAAGTCGAGAAAATTATCCTCATTCGCAGCCATGTTTACTTCTGTTTATGTATGTACACGTGTATTACGGCATAGGCCTATGCCGCCAGTGACCTTACGCTTGAGTCTCAAAGTTGTGGTCTCTTCCGGTGAGTATTTTGGCAATATGTTAGCTCAGATGTGGAGCTGGTGAGTGTCTCTTCATTCTCCAACAAAGTTGAGGTTCGCAGCTCAGATATAAGTCGAGAAAATTGTCCTCATTCGCAGCCATGTTTACTTTTGTTTATGTATGTACACGTGTATTGCTGCATAGGCCTATGCCGCCAGTGACCTGACGCGTGAGTCTCAAAGTTTGGGTTTCTTCCGGTAAGATTTTGTTTGATATTTTAGCTCAGATGTGGAGCAGGTGAGTGTCTCATCATCCTCCAACAAAGTTGAGGTTCGCATCTCAGATATAAGTCGAGAAAATTGACCTCATTCGCAGCCATGTTTTCTTCTATGTATGTACATGTATGTACACGTGTATTGCTGCATAGGCCTATGCCGCCAGTGACCTGACGCATCAGTCTCAACGTTTGGGTCTCTTTCGGTGAGTATTTTGGCGATATGTTAGCTCAGATGTGGAGCTGGTGAGTGTCTCTTCATTCTCCAACAAAGTTGAGGTTCGCAGCTCAGATATAAGTCGAGAAAATTATCCTCATTCGCAGCCATGTTTTCTTCTATGTATGTACATGTATGTACACGTGTATTGCTGCATAGGCCTATGCCGCCAGTGACCTGACGCATGAGTCTCAACGTTTGGGTCCCTTCCGGTTAGAATTTTGCTGATATGTTAGTTCAGATGTGGAGCTGGTGAGGGTCTCATCATCCTCCAACAAAGTTGAGGTTCGCATCTCACATATAAGTCGAGAAAATTATCCTCCTTCACAGCAATGTTTACTTCTGTTTATGTATGCACACGTGTATTGCTGCATAGGCCTATGCCGCCAGTGACCTGACACATGAGTCTCAAAGTTTGGGTCCCTTCTGGTGAGTATTTTGGCGATATGTTAGTTCAGATGTGGAGCTGGTGAGTGTCTCTTCATTCTCCAACAAAGTTGAGGTTCGCAGCTCAGATATAAGTCGAGAAAATTGTCCTCATTTGCAGCCATGTTTACTTTTGTTTATGTATGTACACGTGTATTGCTGCATAGGCCTATGCCGCCAGTGACCTGACGCGTGAGTCTCAAAGTTTGGGTTTCTTCCGGTAAGAATATTGGTGATATTTTAGCTCAGATGTGGAGCTGGTGAGTGTCTCATCATCCTCCAACAAAGTTGAGGTTCGCATCTCACATATAAGTCGAGAAAATTGACCTCATTCGCAGCCATGTTTTCTTCTATGTATGTACATGTATGTACACGTGTATTGCCGCATAGGCCTATGCCGCCAGTGACCTGACGCATGAGTCTCAACGTTTGGGTCCCTTCCGGTGAGAATTTTGGCGATATGTTAGCTCAGATGTGGAGCTGGTGAGTGTCTCATCATCCTCCAACAAAGTTGAGGTTCGCAGCTCAGATATAAGTCGAGAAAATTATCCTCATTCGCAGCCATGTTTACTTCTGTTTATGTATGTACAGGTGTATTACGGCATAGGCCTATGCCGCCAGTGACCTTACGCATGAGTCTCAAAGTTGTGGTCTCTTCCGGTGTGTATTTTAGCGATATGTTAGCTCAGATGTGGAGCTGGTGAGTGTCTCTTCATTCTCCAACAAAGTTGAGGTTCGCAGCTCAGATATAAGTCGAGAAAATTGTCCTCATTCGCAGCCATGTTTACTTTTGTTTACGTATGCACACGTGTATTGCTGCATAGGCCTATGCCGCCAGTGACCTGACACATGAGTCTCAAAGTTTGGGTCTCTTCCGGTGAGTATTTTGGCGATATGTTAGCTCAGATGTGGAGCTGGTGAGTGTCTCTTCATTCTCCAACAAAGTTGAGGTTCGCAGCTCAGATATAAGTCGAGAAAATTATCCTCATTCGCAGCCATGTTTACTTCTGTTTATGTATGTACACGTGTATTACGGCATAGGCCTATGCCGCCAGTGACCTGACGTATGAGTCTCAACGTTTGGGTCCCTTCCGGTGAGAATTGTTGCGATATGTTAGCTCAGATGTGGAGCTGGTGAGTGTCTCATCATCCTCCAACAAAGTTGAGGTTCGCAACTCAGATATAAGTCGAGAAAATTATCCTCATTCGCAGCCATGTTTACTTCTGTTTATGTATGTACACGTGTATTGCTGCATAGGCCTATGCCGCCAGTGACCTGACGCATGAGTCTCAACGTTTGGGTCCCTTCCGGTGAGAATTTTGCTGATATTTTAGCTCAGATGTGGAGCTGGTGAGGGTCTCATCATCCTCCAACAAAGTTGAGGTTCGCATCTCACATATAAGTCGAGAAAATTATCCTCCTTTACAGCAATGTTTACTTCTGTTTATGTATGCACACGTGTATTGCTGCATAGGCCTATGCCGCCAGTGACCTGACGCATGAGTCTCAACGTTTGGGTCCCTTCCGGTGAGAATTTTGGCGATATGTTAGCTCAGATGTGGAGCTGGTGAGTGTCTCGTCATCCTCCAACAAAGTTGAGGTTTGCAGCTCAGATATAAGTCGAGAAAATTATCCTCATTCGCAGCCATGTTTACTTCTGTTTATGTATGTACACGTGTATTACGGCACAGGCCTATGCCGCCAGTGACCTTACGCTGGAGTCTCAAAGTTGTGGTCTCTTCCGGTGAGTATTTTGGCGATATGTTAGCTCAGATGTGGAGCTGGTGATTGTCTCTTCATTCTCTAACAAAGTTGAGGTTCGCAGCTCAGATATAAGTCGAGAAAATTGTCCTCATTCGCAGCCATGTTTACTTTTGTTTATGTATGCACACGTGTATTGCTGCATAGGCCTATGCCGCCAGTGACCTGACACATGAGTCTCAACGTTTGGGTCTCTTCCGGTGAGTATTTTGGCGATATGTTAGCTCAGATGTGGAGCTGGTGAGTGTCTCTTCATTCTCCAACAAAGTTGAGGTTCGCAGCTCAGATATAAGTCGAGAAAATTGTCCTCATTCGCAGCCATGTTTTCTTCTATGTATGTACATGTATGTACACGTGTATTGCTGCATAGGCCTGTGCCGCGAGTGACCTGACGCATGAGTCTCAACGTTTGGGTCCCTTCCGGTGAGAATTTTGGCGATATGTTAGCTCAGATGTGGAGCTGGTGAGTGTCTCTTCATTCTCTAACAAAGTTGAGGTTCGCAGCTCAGATATAAGTCGAGAAAATTGTCCTCATTCGCAGCCATGTTTACTTTTGTTTATGTATGCACACGTGTATTGCTGCATAGGCCTATGCCGCCAGTGACCTGACGCATGAGTCTCAAAGTTGTGGTCTCTTCCGGTGTGTATTTTAGCGATATGTTAGCTCAGATGTGGAGCTGGTGAGTGTCTCTTCATTCTCCAACAAAGTTGAGGTTCGCAGCTCAGATATAAGTCGAGAAAATTGTCCTCATTCGCAGCCATGTTTACTTTTGTTTATGTATGTACACGTGTATTACGGCATAGGCCTATGTCGCCAGTGACCTTACGGTTGAGTCTCAAAGTTGTGGTCTCTTCCGGTGAGTATTTTGGCGATATGTTAGCTCAGATGTGGAGCTGGTGAGTGTCTCATCATCCTCCAACAAAGTTGAGGTTCGCAACTCAGATATAAGTCGAGAAAATTATCCTCATTCGCAGCCATGTTTACTTCTGTTTATGTATGTACACGTGTATTGCTGCATAGGCCTATGCCGCCAGTGACCTGACGCATGAGTCTCAACGTTTGGGTCCCTTCCGGTGAGAATTTTGCTGATATTTTAGCTCAGATGTGGAGCTGGTGAGGGTCTCATCATCCTCCAACAAAGTTGAGGTTCGCATCTCACATATAAGTCGAGAAAATTATCCTCCTTTACAGCAATGTTTACTTCTGTTTATGTATGCACACGTGTATTGCTGCATAGGCCTATGCCGCCAGTGACCTGACGCATGAGTCTCAACGTTTGGGTCCCTTCCGGTGAGAATTTTGGCGATATGTTAGCTCAGATGTGGAGCTGGTGAGTGTCTCGTCATCCTCCAACAAAGTTGAGGTTTGCAGCTCAGATATAAGTCGAGAAAATTATCCTCATTCGCAGCCATGTTTACTTCTGTTTATGTATGTACACGTGTATTACGGCACAGGCCTATGCCGCCAGTGACCTTACGCTGGAGTCTCAAAGTTGTGGTCTCTTCCGGTGAGTATTTTGGCGATATGTTAGCTCAGATGTGGAGCTGGTGATTGTCTCTTCATTCTCTAACAAAGTTGAGGTTCGCAGCTCAGATATAAGTCGAGAAAATTGTCCTCATTCGCAGCCATGTTTACTTTTGTTTATGTATGCACACGTGTATTGCTGCATAGGCCTATGCCGCCAGTGACCTGACACATGAGTCTCAACGTTTGGGTCTCTTCCGGTGAGTATTTTGGCGATATGTTAGCTCAGATGTGGAGCTGGTGAGTGTCTCTTCATTCTCCAACAAAGTTGAGGTTCGCAGCTCAGATATAAGTCGAGAAAATTGTCCTCATTCGCAGCCATGTTTTCTTCTATGTATGTACATGTATGTACACGTGTATTGCTGCATAGGCCTGTGCCGCGAGTGACCTGACGCATGAGTCTCAACGTTTGGGTCCCTTCCGGTGAGAATTTTGGCGATATGTTAGCTCAGATGTGGAGCTGGTGAGTGTCTCTTCATTCTCTAACAAAGTTGAGGTTCGCAGCTCAGATATAAGTCGAGAAAATTGTCCTCATTCGCAGCCATGTTTACTTTTGTTTATGTATGCACACGTGTATTGCTGCATAGGCCTATGCCGCCAGTGACCTGACGCATGAGTCTCAAAGTTGTGGTCTCTTCCGGTGTGTATTTTAGCGATATGTTAGCTCAGATGTGGAGCTGGTGAGTGTCTCTTCATTCTCCAACAAAGTTGAGGTTCGCAGCTCAGATATAAGTCGAGAAAATTGTCCTCATTCGCAGCCATGTTTACTTTTGTTTATGTATGTACACGTGTATTACGGCATAGGCCTATGTCGCCAGTGACCTTACGGTTGAGTCTCAAAGTTGTGGTCTCTTCCGGTGAGTATTTTGGCGATATGTTAGCTCAGATGTGGAGCTGGTGAGAGTCTCTTCATTCTCCAACAAAGTTGAGGTTCGCAGCTCAGATATAAGTCGAGAAAATTGTCCTCATTTGCAGCCATGTTTACTTTTGTTTATGTATGTACACGTGTATTGCTGCATAGGCCTATGCCGCCAGTGACCTGACGCGTGAGTCTCAAAGTTTGGGTTTCTTCCGGTAAGAATATTGGTGATATTTTAGCTCAGATGTGGAGCTGATGAGTGTCTCATCATCCTCCAACAAAGTTGAGGTTCGCATCTCACATATAAGTCGAGAAAATTGACCTCATTCGCAGCCATGTTTTCTTCTATGTATGTACATGTATGTACACGTGTATTGCTGCATAGGCCTATGCCGCCAGTGACCTGACGCATGAGTCTCAACGTTTGGGTCCCTTCCGGTGAGAATTTTGGCGATATGTTAGCTCAGATGTGGAGCTGGTGAGTGTCTCATCATCCTCCAACAAAGTTGAGGTTCGCAGCTCAGATATAAGTCGAGAAAATTGTCCTCATTCGCAGCCATGTTTACTTTTGTTTACGTATGCACACGTGTATTGCTGCATAGGCCTATGCCGCCAGTGACCTGACACATGAGTCTCAAAGTTTGGGTCTCTTCCGGTGAGTATTTTGGCGATATGTTAGCTCAGATGTGGAGCTGGTGAGTGTCTCATCATCCTCCAACAAAGTTGAGGTTCGCAACTCAGATATAAGTCGAGAAAATTATCCTCATTCGCAGCCATGTTTACTTCTGTTTATGTATGTACACGTGTATTGCTGCATAGGCCTATGCCGCCAGTGACCTGACGCGTGAGTCTCAAAGTTTGGGTTTCGTCCGGTAAGATTTTTTTTGATATTTTAGCTCAGATGTGGAGCAGGTGAGTGTCTCATCATCCTCCAACAAAGTTGAGGTTCGCATCTCACATATAAGTCGAGAAAATTATCCTCATTCGCAGCCATGTTTACTTCTGTTTATGTATGTACACGTGTATTACGGCATAGGCCTATGCCGCCAGTGACCTTACGCATGAGTCTCAAAGTTGTGGTCTCTTCCGGTGTGTATTTTAGCGATATGTTAGCTCAGATGTGGAGCTGGTGAGTGTCTCTTCATTCTTCCACAAAGTTGAGGTTCGCAGCTCAGATATAAGTCGAGAAAATTGTCCTCATTCGCAGCCATGTTTTCTTCTATGTATGTACATGTATGTACACGTGTATTGCTGCATAGGCCTATGCCGCCAGTGACCTGACGTATCAGTCTCAACGTTTGGGTCTCTTTCGGTGAGTATTTTGGCGATATGTTAGCTCAGATGTGGAGCTGGTGAGTGTCTCTTCATTCTCCAACAAAGTTGAGGTTCGCAGCTCAGATATAAGTCGAGAAAATTATCCTCATTCGCAGCCATGTTTTCTTCTATGTATGTACATGTATGTACACGTGTATTGCTGCATAGGCCTATGCCGCCAGTGACCTGACGCATGAGTCTCAACGTTTGGGTCCCTTCCGGTGAGAATTTTGCTGATATGTTAGTTCAGATGTGGAGCTGGTGAGGGTCTCATCATCCTCCAACAAAGTTGAGGTTCGCATCTCACATATAAGTCGAGAAAATTATCCTCCTTCACAGCAATGTTTACTTCTGTTTATGTATGCACACGTGTATTGCTGCATAGGCCTATGCCGCCAGTGACCTGACGCATCAGTCTCAACGTTTGGGTCTCTTTCGGTGAGTATTTTGGCGATATGTTAGCTCAGATGTGGAGCTGGTGAGTGTCTCTTCATTCTCCAACAAAGTTGAGGTTCGCAGCTCAGATATAAGTCGAGAAAATTGTCCTCATTTGCAGCCATGTTTACTTTTGTTTATGTATGTACACGTGTATTGCTGCATAGGCCTATGCCGCCAGTGACCTGACGCGTGAGTCTCAAAGTTTGGGTTTCTTCCGGTAAGAATATTGGTGATATTTTAGCTCAGATGTGGAGCTGGTGAGTGTCTCATCATCCTCCAACAAAGTTGAGGTTCGCATCTCACATATAAGTCGAGAAAATTGACCTCATTCGCAGCCATGTTTTCTTCTATGTATGTACATGTATGTACACGTGTATTGCTGCATAGGCCTATGCCGCCAGTGACCTGACGCATGAGTCTCAACGTGTGGGTCCCTTCCGGTGAGAATTTTGGCGATATGTTAGCTCAGATGTGGAGCTGGTGAGTGTCTCATCATCCTCCAACAAAGTTGAGGTTCGCAGCTCAGATATAAGTCGAGAAAATTATCCTCATTCGCATCCATGTTTACTTCTGTTTATGTATGTACAGGTGTATTACGGCATAGGCCTATGCCGCCAGTGACCTTACGCATGAGTCTCAAAGTTGTGGTCTCTTCCGGTGTGTATTTTAGCGATATGTTAGCTCAGATGTGGAGCTGGTGAGTGTCTCTTCATTCTCCAACAAAGTTGAGGTTCGCAGCTCAGATATAAGTCGAGAAAATTGTCCTCATTCGCAGCCATGTTTACTTTTGTTTACGTATGCACACGTGTATTGCTGCATAGGCCTATGCCGCCAGTGACCTGACACATGAGTCTCAAAGTTTGGGTCTCTTCCGGTGAGTATTTTGGCGATATGTTAGCTCAGATGTGGAGCTGGTGAGTGTCTCTTCATTCTCCAACAAAGTTGAGGTTCGCAGCTCAGATATAAGTCGAGAAAATTATCCTCATTCGCAGCCATGTTTACTTCTGTTTATGTATGTACACGTGTATTACGGCATAGGCCTATGCCGCCAGTGACCTGACGTATGAGTCTCAACGTTTGGGTCCCTTCCGGTGAGAATTGTTGCGATATGTTAGCTCAGATGTGGAGCTGGTGAGTGTCTCATCATCCTCCAACAAAGTTGAGGTTCGCAACTCAGATATAAGTCGAGAAAATTATCCTCATTCGCAGCCATGTTTACTTCTGTTTATGTATGTACACGTGTATTGCTGCATAGGCCTATGCCGCCAGTGACCTGACGCGTGAGTCTCAAAGTTTGGGTTTCTTCCGGTAAGATTTTTTGTTGATATTTTAGCTCAGATGTGGAGCAGGTGAGTGTCTCATCATCCTCCAACAAAGTTGAGGTTCGCAACCCAGATATAAGTCGAGAAAATTATCCTCATTCGCAGCCATGTTTACTTCTGTTTATGTATGTACACGTGTATTACGGCATAGGCCTATGCCGCCAGTGACCTTACGCTTAAGTCTCAAAGTTGTGGTCTCTTCCGGTGAGTATTTTGGCGATATGTTAGCTCAGATGTGGAGCTGGTGAGTGTCTCATCATCCTCCAACAAAGTTGAGGTTCGCAGCTCAGATATAAGTCGAGAAAATTATCCTCATTCGCAGCCATGTTTACTTCTGTTTATGTATGTACACGTGTATTACGGCATAGGCCTATGCCGCCAGTGACCTTACGCATGAGTCTCAAAGTTGTGGTCTCTTCCGGTGTGTATTTTAGCGATATGTTAGCTCAGATGTGGAGCTGGTGAGTGTCTCTTCATTCTCCAACAAAGTTGAGGTTCGCAGCTCAGATATAAGTCGAGAAAATTTTCCTCATTCGCAGCCATGTTTACTTTTGTTTATGTATGTACACGTGTATTACGGCATAGGCCTATGTCGCCAGTGACCTTACGGTTGAGTCTCAAAGTTGTGGTCTCTTCCGGTGAGTATTTTGGCGATATGTTAGCTTAGATGTGGAGCTGGTGAGAGTCTCTTCATTCTCCAACAAAGTTGAGGTTCGCAGCTCAGATATAAGTCGAGAAAATTGTCCTCATTTGCAGCCATGTTTACTTTTGTTTATGTATGTACACGTGTATTGCTGCATAGGCCTATGCCGCCAGTGACCTGACGCGTGAGTCTCAAAGTTTGGGTTTCTTCCGGTAAGAATATTGGTGATATTTTAGCTCAGATGTGGAGCTGGTGAGTGTCTCATCATCCTCCAACAAAGTTGAGGTTCGCATCTCACATATAAGTCGAGAAAATTGACCTCATTCGCAGCCATGTTTTCTTCTATGTATGTACATGTATGTACACGTGTATTGCTGCATAGGCCTATGCCGCCAGTGACCTGACGCATGAGTGTCAACGTTTGGGTCCCTTCCGGTGAGAATTTTGGCGATATGTTAGCTCAGATGTGGAGCTGGTGAGTGTCTCATCATCCTCCAACAAAGTTGAGGTTCGCAGCTCAGATATAAGTCGAGAAAATTATCCTCATTCGCAGCCATGTTTACTTCTGTTTATGTATGTACAGGTGTATTACGGCATAGGCCTATGCCGCCAGTGACCTTACGCATGAGTCTCAAAGTTGTGGTCTCTTCCGGTATGTATTTTAGCGATATGTTAGCTCAGATGTGGAGCTGGTGAGTGTCTCTTCATTCTCCAACAAAGTTGAGGTTCGCAGCTCAGATATAAGTCGAGAAAATTATCCTCATTCGCAGCCATGTTTACTTCTGTTTATGTATGTACACGTGTATTACGGCATAGGCCTATGCCGCCAGTGACCTGACGTATGAGTCACAACGTTTGGGTCCCTTCCGGTGAGAATTGTTGCGATATGTTAGCTCAGATGTGGAGCTGGTGAGTGTCTCATCATCCTCCAACAAAGTTGAGGTTCGCAACTCAGATTTAAGTCGAGAAAATTATCCTCATTCGCAGCCATGTTTACTTCTGTTTATGTATGTACACGTGTATTGCTGCATAGGCCTATGCCGCCAGTGACCTGACGCGTGAGTCTCAAAGTTTGGGTTTCGTCCGGTAAGATTTTTTTTGATATTTTAGCTCAGATGTGGAGTAGGTGAGTGTCTCATCATCCTCCAACAAAGTTGAGGTTCGCAACTCAGATATAAGTCGAGAAAATTATCCTCATTCGCAGCCATGTTTACTTCTGTTTATGTATGTACACGTGTATTACGGCATAGGCCTATGCCGCCAGTGACCTTACGCTTGAGTCTCAAAGTTGTGGTCTCTTCCGGTGAGTATTTTGGCAATATGTTAGCTCAGATGTGGAGCTGGTGAGTGTCTCTTCATTCTCCAACAAAGTTGAGGTTCGCAGCTCAGATATAAGTCGAGAAAATTGTCCTCATTCGCAGCCATGTTTACTTTTGTTTATGTATGTACACGTGTATTGCTGCATAGGCCTATGCCGCCAGTGACCTGACGCGTGAGTCTCAAAGTTTGGGTTTTTTCCGGTAAGATTTTGTTTGATATTTTAGCTCAGATGTGGAGCAGGTGAGTGTCTCATCATCCTCCAACAAAGTTGAGGTTCGCATCTCACATATAAGTCGATAAAATTGACCTCATTCGCAGTCATGTTTTCTTCTATGTATGTACATGTATGTACACGTGTATTGCTGCATAGGCCTATGCCGCCAGTGACCTGACGCATGAGTCTCAACGTTTGGGTCCCTTCCGGTGAGAATTTTGGCGATATGTTAGCTCAGATGTGGAGCTGGTGAGTGTCTCATCATCCTCCAACAAAGTTGAGGTTCGCAGCTCAGATATAAGTCGAGAAAATTATCCTCATTCGCAGCCATGTTTACTTCTGTTTATGTATGTACACGTGTATTACGGCATAGGCCTATGCCGCCAGTGACCTTACGCATGAGTCTCAAAGTTGTGGTCTCTTCCGGTGTGTATTTTAGCGATATGTTAGCTCAGATGTGGAGCTGGTGAGTGTCTCTTCATTCTCCAACAAAGTTGAGGTTCGCAGCTCAGATATAAGTCGAGAAAATTGTCCTCATTCGCAGCCATGTTTTCTTCTATGTATGTACATGTATGTACACGTGTATTGCTGCATAGGCCTATGCCGCCAGTGACCTGACGCATCAGTCTCAACGTTTGGGTCTCTTTCGGTGAGTATTTTGGCGATATGTTAGCTCAGATGTGGAGCTGGTGAGTGTCTCTTCATTCTCCAACAAAGTTGAGGTTCGCAGCTCAGATATAAGTCGAGAAAATTATCCTCATTCTCAGCCATGTTTTCTTCTATGTATGTACATGTATGTACACGTGTATTGCTGCATAGGCCTATGCCGCCAGTGACCTGACGCATGAGTCTCAACGTTTGGGTCCCTTCCGGTGAGAATTTTGCTGATATGTTAGTTCAGATGTGGAGCTGGTGAGGGTCTCATCATCCTCCAACAAAGTTGAGGTTCGCATCTCACATATAAGTCGAGAAAATTATCCTCCTTCACAGCAATGTTTACTTCTGTTTATGTATGCACACGTGTATTGCTGCATAGGCCTATGCCGCCAGTGACCTGACACATGAGTCTCAAAGTTTGGGTCCCTTCTGGTGAGTATTTTGGCGATATGTTAGTTCAGATGTGGAGCTGGTGAGTGTCTCTTCATTCTCCAACAAAGTTGAGGTTCGCAGCTCAGATATAAGTCGAGAAAATTGTCCTCATTTGCAGCCATGTTTACTTTTGTTTATGTATGTACACGTGTATTGCTGCACAGGCCTATGCCGCCAGTGACCTGACGCGTGAGTCTCAAAGTTTGGGTTTCTTCCGGTAAGAATATTGGTGATATTTTAGCTCAGATGTGGAGCTGGTGAGTGTCTCATCATCCTCCAACAAAGTTGAGGTTCGCATCTCACATATAAGTCGAGAAAATTGACCTCATTCGCAGCCATGTTTTCTTCTATGTATGTACATGTATGTACACGTGTATTGCTGCATAGGCCTATGCCGCCAGTGACCTGACGCGTGAGTCTCAACGTTTGGGTCCCTTCCGGTGAGAATTTTGGCGATATGTTAGCTCAGATGTGGAGCTGGTGAGTGTCTCATCATCCTCCAACAAAGTTGAGGTTCGCAGCTCAGATATAAGTCGAGAAAATTATCCTCATTCGCAGCCATGTTTACTTCTGTTTATGTATGTACAGGTGTATTACGGCATAGGCCTATGCCGCCAGTGACCTTACGCATGAGTCTCAAAGTTGTGGTCTCTTCCGGTATGTATTTTAGCGATATGTTAGCTCAGATGTGGAGCTGGTGAGTGTCTCTTCATTCTCCAACAAAGTTGAGGTTCGCAGCTCAGATATAAGTCGAGAAAATTATCCTCATTCGCAGCCATGTTTACTTCTGTTTATGTATGTACACGTGTATTACGGCATAGGCCTATGCCGCCAGTGACCTGACGTATGAGTCACAACGTTTGGGTCCCTTCCGGTGAGAATTGTTGCGATATGTTAGCTCAGATGTGGAGCTGGTGAGTGTCTCATCATCCTCCAACAAAGTTGAGGTTCGCAACTCAGATTTAAGTCGAGAAAATTATCCTCATTCGCAGCCATGTTTACTTCTGTTTATGTATGTACACGTGTATTGCTGCATAGGCCTATGCCGCCAGTGACCTGACGCGTGAGTCTCAAAGTTTGGGTTTCGTCCGGTAAGATTTTTTTTGATATTTTAGCTCAGATGTGGAGTAGGTGAGTGTCTCATCATCCTCCAACAAAGTTGAGGTTCGCAACTCAGATATAAGTCGAGAAAATTATCCTCATTCGCAGCCATGTTTACTTCTGTTTATGTATGTACACGTGTATTACGGCATAGGCCTATGCCGCCAGTGACCTTACGCTTGAGTCTCAAAGTTGTGGTCTCTTCCGGTGAGTATTTTGGCAATATGTTAGCTCAGATGTGGAGCTGGTGAGTGTCTCTTCATTCTCCAACAAAGTTGAGGTTCGCAGCTCAGATATAAGTCGAGAAAATTGTCCTCATTCGCAGCCATGTTTACTTTTGTTTATGTATGTACACGTGTATTGCTGCATAGGCCTATGCCGCCAGTGACCTGACGCGTGAGTCTCAAAGTTTGGGTTTTTTCCGGTAAGATTTTGTTTGATATTTTAGCTCAGATGTGGAGCAGGTGAGTGTCTCATCATCCTCCAACAAAGTTGAGGTTCGCATCTCACATATAAGTCGATAAAATTGACCTCATTCGCAGTCATGTTTTCTTCTATGTATGTACATGTATGTACACGTGTATTGCTGCATAGGCCTATGCCGCCAGTGACCTGACGCATGAGTCTCAACGTTTGGGTCCCTTCCGGTGAGAATTTTGGCGATATGTTAGCTCAGATGTGGAGCTGGTGAGTGTCTCATCATCCTCCAACAAAGTTGAGGTTCGCAGCTCAGATATAAGTCGAGAAAATTATCCTCATTCGCAGCCATGTTTACTTCTGTTTATGTATGTACACGTGTATTACGGCATAGGCCTATGCCGCCAGTGACCTTACGCATGAGTCTCAAAGTTGTGGTCTCTTCCGGTGTGTATTTTAGCGATATGTTAGCTCAGATGTGGAGCTGGTGAGTGTCTCTTCATTCTCCAACAAAGTTGAGGTTCGCAGCTCAGATATAAGTCGAGAAAATTGTCCTCATTCGCAGCCATGTTTTCTTCTATGTATGTACATGTATGTACACGTGTATTGCTGCATAGGCCTATGCCGCCAGTGACCTGACGCATCAGTCTCAACGTTTGGGTCTCTTTCGGTGAGTATTTTGGCGATATGTTAGCTCAGATGTGGAGCTGGTGAGTGTCTCTTCATTCTCCAACAAAGTTGAGGTTCGCAGCTCAGATATAAGTCGAGAAAATTATCCTCATTCTCAGCCATGTTTTCTTCTATGTATGTACATGTATGTACACGTGTATTGCTGCATAGGCCTATGCCGCCAGTGACCTGACGCATGAGTCTCAACGTTTGGGTCCCTTCCGGTGAGAATTTTGCTGATATGTTAGTTCAGATGTGGAGCTGGTGAGGGTCTCATCATCCTCCAACAAAGTTGAGGTTCGCATCTCACATATAAGTCGAGAAAATTATCCTCCTTCACAGCAATGTTTACTTCTGTTTATGTATGCACACGTGTATTGCTGCATAGGCCTATGCCGCCAGTGACCTGACACATGAGTCTCAAAGTTTGGGTCCCTTCTGGTGAGTATTTTGGCGATATGTTAGTTCAGATGTGGAGCTGGTGAGTGTCTCTTCATTCTCCAACAAAGTTGAGGTTCGCAGCTCAGATATAAGTCGAGAAAATTGTCCTCATTTGCAGCCATGTTTACTTTTGTTTATGTATGTACACGTGTATTGCTGCACAGGCCTATGCCGCCAGTGACCTGACGCGTGAGTCTCAAAGTTTGGGTTTCTTCCGGTAAGAATATTGGTGATATTTTAGCTCAGATGTGGAGCTGGTGAGTGTCTCATCATCCTCCAACAAAGTTGAGGTTCGCATCTCACATATAAGTCGAGAAAATTGACCTCATTCGCAGCCATGTTTTCTTCTATGTATGTACATGTATGTACACGTGTATTGCTGCATAGGCCTATGCCGCCAGTGACCTGACGCATGAGTCTCAACGTTTGGGTCCCTTCCGGTGAGAATTTTGGCGATATGTTAGCTCAGATGTGGAGCTGGTGAGTGTCTCATCATCCTCCAACAAAGTTGAGGTTCGCAGCTCAGATATAAGTCGAGAAAATTATCCTCATTCGCAGCCATGTTTACTTCTGTTTATGTATGTACAGGTGTATTACGGCATAGGCCTATGCCGCCAGTGACCTTACGCATGAGTCTCAAAGTTGTGGTCTCTTCCGGTCTCTTCCGGTGTGTATTTTAGCGAAATGTTAGCTCAGATGTGGAGCTGGTGAGTGTCTCTTCATTCTCCAACAAAGTTGAGGTTCGCAGCTCAGATATAAGTCGAGAAAATTGTCCTCATTCGCAGCCATGTTTACTTTTGTTTACGTATGCACACGTGTATTGCTGCATAGGCCTATGCCGCCAGTGACCTGACACATGAGTCTCAAAGTTTGGGTCTCTTCCGGTGAGTATTTTGGCGATATGTTAGCTCAGACGTGGAGCTGGTGAGTGTCTCTTCATTCTCCAACAAAGTTGAGGTTCGCAGCTCAGATATAAGTCGAGAAAATTATCCTCATTCGCAGCCATGTTTACTTCTGTTTATGTATGTACACGTGTATTACGGCATAGGCCTATGCCGCCAGTGACCTTACGCATGAGTCTCAAAGTTGTGGTCTCTTCCGGTGTGTATTTTAGCGATATGTTAGCTCAGATGTGGAGCTGGTGAGTGTCTCTTCATTCTCCAACAAAGTTGAGGTTCGCAGCTCAGATATAAGTCGAGAAAATTGTCCTCATTCGCAGCCATGTTTTCTTCTATGTATGTACATGTATGTACACGTGTATTGCTGCATAGGCCTATGCCGCCAGTGACCTGACGCATCAGTCTCAACGTTTGGGTCTCTTTCGGTGAGTATTTTGGCGATATGTTAGCTCAGATGTGGAGCTGGTGAGTGTCTCTTCATTCTCCAACAAAGTTGAGGTTCGCAGCTCAGATATAAGTCGAGAAAATTATCCTCATTCTCAGCCATGTTTTCTTCTATGTATGTACATGTATGTACACGTGTATTGCTGCATAGGCCTATGCCGCCAGTGACCTGACGCATGAGTCTCAACGTTTGGGTCCCTTCCGGTGAGAATTTTGCTGATATGTTAGTTCAGATGTGGAGCTGGTGAGGGTCTCATCATCCTCCAACAAAGTTGAGGTTCGCATCTCACATATAAGTCGAGAAAATTATCCTCCTTCACAGCAATGTTTACTTCTGTTTATGTATGCACACGTGTATTGCTGCATAGGCCTATGCCGCCAGTGACCTGACACATGAGTCTCAAAGTTTGGGTCCCTTCTGGTGAGTATTTTGGCGATATGTTAGTTCAGATGTGGAGCTGGTGAGTGTCTCTTCATTCTCCAACAAAGTTGAGGTTCGCAGCTCAGATATAAGTCGAGAAAATTGTCCTCATTTGCAGCCATGTTTACTTTTGTTTATGTATGTACACGTGTATTGCTGCACAGGCCTATGCCGCCAGTGACCTGACGCGTGAGTCTCAAAGTTTGGGTTTCTTCCGGTAAGAATATTGGTGATATTTTAGCTCAGATGTGGAGCTGGTGAGTGTCTCATCATCCTCCAACAAAGTTGAGGTTCGCATCTCACATATAAGTCGAGAAAATTGACCTCATTCGCAGCCATGTTTTCTTCTATGTATGTACATGTATGTACACGTGTATTGCTGCATAGGCCTATGCCGCCAGTGACCTGACGCATGAGTCTCAACGTTTGGGTCCCTTCCGGTGAGAATTTTGGCGATATGTTAGCTCAGATGTGGAGCTGGTGAGTGTCTCATCATCCTCCAACAAAGTTGAGGTTCGCAGCTCAGATATAAGTCGAGAAAATTATCCTCATTCGCAGCCATGTTTACTTCTGTTTATGTATGTACAGGTGTATTACGGCATAGGCCTATGCCGCCAGTGACCTTACGCATGAGTCTCAAAGTTGTGGTCTCTTCCGGTCTCTTCCGGTGTGTATTTTAGCGAAATGTTAGCTCAGATGTGGAGCTGGTGAGTGTCTCTTCATTCTCCAACAAAGTTGAGGTTCGCAGCTCAGATATAAGTCGAGAAAATTGTCCTCATTCGCAGCCATGTTTACTTTTGTTTACGTATGCACACGTGTATTGCTGCATAGGCCTATGCCGCCAGTGACCTGACACATGAGTCTCAAAGTTTGGGTCTCTTCCGGTGAGTATTTTGGCGATATGTTAGCTCAGACGTGGAGCTGGTGAGTGTCTCTTCATTCTCCAACAAAGTTGAGGTTCGCAGCTCAGATATAAGTCGAGAAAATTATCCTCATTCGCAGCCATGTTTACTTCTGTTTATGTATGTACACGTGTATTACGGCATAGGCCTATGCCGCCAGTGACCTTACGCATGAGTCTCAAAGTTGTGGTCTCTTCCGGTGTGTATTTTAGCGATATGTTAGCTCAGATGTGGAGCTGGTGAGTGTCTCTTCATTCTCCAACAAAGTTGAGGTTCGCAGCTCAGATATAAGTCGAGAAAATTGTCCTCATTCGCAGCCATGTTTTCTTCTATGTATGTACATGTATGTACACGTGTATTGCTGCATAGGCCTATGCCGCCAGTGACCTGACGCATCAGTCTCAACGTTTGGGTCTCTTTCGGTGAGTATTTTGGCGATATGTTAGCTCAGATGTGGAGCTGGTGAGTGTCTCTTCAT
Organism: Crossaster papposus; assembly: GCA_037893245.1. Classification (NCBI taxonomy): domain Eukaryota; kingdom Metazoa; phylum Echinodermata; class Asteroidea; order Velatida; family Solasteridae; genus Crossaster; species Crossaster papposus. Next base: position 372,270 of record JBAIAA010000178.1, read on the forward strand.
TCTCCAACAAAGTTGAGGTTCGCAGCTCAGATATAAGTCGAGAAAATTATCCTCATTCTCAGCCATGTTTTCTTCTATGTATGTACATGTATGTACACGTGTATTGCTGCATAGGCCTATGCCGCCAGTGACCTGACGCATGAGTCTCAACGTTTGGGTCCCTTCCGGTGAGAATTTTGCTGATATGTTAGTTCAGATGTGGAGCTGGTGAGGGTCTCATCATCCTCCAACAAAGTTGAGGTTCGCATCTCACATATAAGTCGAGAAAATTATCCTCCTTCACAGCAATGTTTACTTCTGTTTATGTATGCACACGTGTATTGCTGCATAGGCCTATGCCGCCAGTGACCTGACACATGAGTCTCAAAGTTTGGGTCCCTTCTGGTGAGTATTTTGGCGATATGTTAGTTCAGATGTGGAGCTGGTGAGTGTCTCTTCATTCTCCAACAAAGTTGAGGTTCGCAGCTCAGATATAAGTCGAGAAAATTGTCCTCATTTGCAGCCATGTTTACTTTTGTTTATGTATGTACACGTGTATTGCTGCACAGGCCTATGCCGCCAGTGACCTGACGCGTGAGTCTCAAAGTTTGGGTTTCTTCCGGTAAGAATATTGGTGATATTTTAGCTCAGATGTGGAGCTGGTGAGTGTCTCATCATCCTCCAACAAAGTTGAGGTTCGCATCTCACATATAAGTCGAGAAAATTGACCTCATTCGCAGCCATGTTTTCTTCTATGTATGTACATGTATGTACACGTGTATTGCTGCATAGGCCTATGCCGCCAGTGACCTGACGCATGAGTCTCAACGTTTGGGTCCCTTCCGGTGAGAATTTTGGCGATATGTTAGCTCAGATGTGGAGCTGGTGAGTGTCTCATCATCCTCCAACAAAGTTGAGGTTCGCAGCTCAGATATAAGTCGAGAAAATTATCCTCATTCGCAGCCATGTTTACTTCTGTTTATGTATGTACAGGTGTATTACGGCATAGGCCTATGCCGCCAGTGACCTTACGCATGAGTCTCAAAGTTGTGGTCTCTTCCGGTCTCTTCCGGTGTGTATTTTAGCGAAATGTTAGCTCAGATGTGGAGCTGGTGAGTGTCTCTTCATTCTCCAACAAAGTTGAGGTTCGCAGCTCAGATATAAGTCGAGAAAATTGTCCTCATTCGCAGCCATGTTTACTTTTGTTTACGTATGCACACGTGTATTGCTGCATAGGCCTATGCCGCCAGTGACCTGACACATGAGTCTCAAAGTTTGGGTCTCTTCCGGTGAGTATTTTGGCGATATGTTAGCTCAGATGTGGAGCTGGTGAGTGTCTCTTCATTCTCCAACAAAGTTGAGGTTCGCAGCTCAGATATAAGTCGAGAAAATTATCCTCATTCGCAGCCATGTTTACTTCTGTTTATGTATGTACACGTGTATTACGGCATAGGCCTATGCCGCCAGTGACCTGACGTATGAGTCTCAACGTTTGGGTCCCTTCCGGTGAGAATTGTTGCGATATGTTAGCTCAGATGTGGAGCTGGTGAGTGTCTCATCATCCTCCAACAAAGTTGAGGTTCGCAACTCAGATATAAGTCGAGAAAATTATCCTCATTCGCAGCCATGTTTACTTCTGTTTATGTATGTACACGTGTATTGCTGCATAGGCCTATGCCGCCAGTGACCTGACGCGTGAGTCTCAAAGTTTGGGTTTCTTCCGGTAAGATTTTTTTTGATATTTTAGCTCAGATGTGGAGCAGGTGAGTGTCTCATCATCCTCCAACAAAGTTGAGGTTCGCAACCCAGATATAAGTCGAGAAAATTATCCTCATTCGCAGCCATGTTTACTTCTGTTTATGTATGTACACGTGTATTACGGCATAGACCTATGCCGCCAGTGACCTTACGCTTGAGTCTCAAAGTTGTGGTCTCTTCCGGTGAGTATTTTGGCAATATGTTAGCTCAGATGTGGAGCTGGTGAGTGTCTCTTCATTCTCCAACAAAGTTGAGGTTCGCAGCTCAGATATAAGTCGAGAAAATTGTCCTCATTCGCAGCCATGTTTACTTTTGTTTATGTATGTACACGTGTATTGCTGCATAGGCCTATGCCGCCAGTGACCTGACGCGTGAGTCTCAAAGTTTGGGTTTCTTCCGGTAAGATTTTGTTTGATATTTTAGCTCAGATGTGGAGCAGGTGAGTGTCTCATCATCCTCCAACAAAGTTGAGGTTCGCATCTCACATATAAGTCGATAAAATTGACCTCATTCGCAGCCATGTTTACTTTTGTTTATGTATGTACACGTGTATTACGGCATAGGCGTATGCCGCCAGTGACCTTACGCTTGAGTCTCAAAGTTGTGGTCTCTTTCGGTGTGTATTTTAGCGATATGTTAGCTCAGATGTGGAGCTGGCGAGTGTCTCTTCATTCTCCAACAAAGTTGAGGTTCGCAGCTCAAATATAAGTCTCAACGTTTGGGTCCCTTCCGGTGAGAATTTTGCCAATATGTTAGCTCAGATGTGGAGCTGGTGAGTGTCTCATCATCCTCCAACAAAGTTGAGGTTCGCAGCTCAGATATAAGTCGAGAAAATTATCCTCATTCGCAGCCATGTTTACTTCTGTTTATGTATGTACACGTGTATTACAGCATAGGCCTATGCCGCCAGTGACCTTACGCATGAGTCTCAAAGTTTGGGTCTCTTCCGGTGAGTATTTTGGCGATATGTTAGCTCAGATGTGGAGCTGGTGAGTGTCTCTTCATTCTCCAACAAAGTTGAGGTTCGCAGCTCAGATATAAGTCGAGAAAATTATCCTCATTCGCAGCCATGTTTACTTCTGTTTATGTATGTACACGTGTATTACGGCATAGGCCTATGCCGCCAGTGACCTGACGTATGAGTCTCAACGTTTGGGTCCCTTCCGGTGAGAATTGTTGCGATATGTTAGCTCAGATGTGGAGCTGGTGAGTGTCTCATCATCCTCCAACAAAGTTGAGGTTCGCAACTCAGATATAAGTCGAGAAAATTATCCTCATTCGCAGCCATGTTTACTTCTGTTTATGTATGTACACGTGTATTGCTGCATAGGCCTATGCCGCCAGTGACCTGACGCGTGAGTCTCAAAGTTTGGGTTTCTTCCGGTAAGATTTTTTTTGATATTTTAGCTCAGATGTGGAGCAGGTGAGTGTCTCATCATCCTCCAACAAAGTTGAGGTTCGCAACCCAGATATAAGTCGAGAAAATTATCCTCATTCGCAGCCATGTTTACTTCTGTTTATGTATGTACACGTGTATTACGGCATAGACCTATGCCGCCAGTGACCTTACGCTTGAGTCTCAAAGTTGTGGTCTCTTCCGGTGAGTATTTTGGCAATATGTTAGCTCAGATGTGGAGCTGGTGAGTGTCTCTTCATTCTCCAACAAAGTTGAGGTTCGCAGCTCAGATATAAGTCGAGAAAATTGTCCTCATTCGCAGCCATGTTTACTTTTGTTTATGTATGTACACGTGTATTGCTGCATAGGCCTATGCCGCCAGTGACCTGACGCGTGAGTCTCAAAGTTTGGGTTTCTTCCGGTAAGATTTTGTTTGATATTTTAGCTCAGATGTGGAGCAGGTGAGTGTCTCATCATCCTCCAACAAAGTTGAGGTTCGCATCTCACATATAAGTCGATAAAATTGACCTCATTCGCAGCCATGTTTACTTTTGTTTATGTATGTACACGTGTATTACGGCATAGGCGTATGCCGCCAGTGACCTTACGCTTGAGTCTCAAAGTTGTGGTCTCTTTCGGTGTGTATTTTAGCGATATGTTAGCTCAGATGTGGAGCTGGCGAGTGTCTCTTCATTCTCCAACAAAGTTGAGGTTCGCAGCTCAAATATAAGTCTCAACGTTTGGGTCCCTTCCGGTGAGAATTTTGCCAATATGTTAGCTCAGATGTGGAGCTGGTGAGTGTCTCATCATCCTCCAACAAAGTTGAGGTTCGCAGCTCAGATATAAGTCGAGAAAATTATCCTCATTCGCAGCCATGTTTACTTCTGTTTATGTATGTACACGTGTATTACAGCATAGGCCTATGCCGCCAGTGACCTTACGCATGAGTCTCAAAGTTGTGGTCTCTTCCGGTGTGTATTTTAGCGATATGTTAGCTCAGATGTGGAGCTGGTGAGTGTCTCTTCATTCTCCAACAAAGTTGAGGTTCGCAGCTCAGATATAAGTCGAGAAAATTTTCCTCATTCGCAGCCATGTTTACTTCTGTTTATGTATGTACACGTGTATTACGGCATAGGCCTATGTCGCCAGTGACCTTACGGTTGAGTCTCAAAGTTGTGGTCTCTTCCGGTGAGTATTTTGGCGATATGTTAGCTCAGATGTGGAGCTGGTGAGAGTCTCTTCATTCTCCAACAAAGTTGAGGTTCGCAGCTCAGATATAAGTCGAGAAAATTGTCCTCATTCGCAGCCATGTTTACTTTTGTTTATGTATGCACATGTGTATTGCTGCATAGGCCTATGCCGCCAGTGACCTGACACATGAGTCTCAAAGTTTGGGTCTCTTCCGGTGAGTATTTTGGCGATATGTTGGCTCAGATGTGGAGCTGGTGAGTGTCTCTTCATTCTCCAACAAAGTTGAGGTTCGCAGCTCAGATATAAGTCGAGAAAATTGTCCTCATTCGCAGCCATGTTTTCTTCTATGTATGTACATGTATGTACACGTGTATTGCTGCATAGGCCTATGCCGCCAGTGACCTGACGCATGAGTCTCAACGTTTGGGTCCCTTCCGCTGAGAATTTTGGCGATATGTTAGCTCAGATGTGGAGCTGGTTAGTGTCTCGTCATCCTCCAACAAAGTTGAGGTTCGCAGCTCAGATATAAGTCGAGAAAATTATCCTCATTCGCAGCCATGTTTACTTCTGTTTATGTATGTACAGGTGTATTACGGCATAGGCCTATGCCGCCAGTGACCTTACGCATGAGTCTCAAAGTTGTGGTCTCTTCCGGTGTGTATTTTAGCGATATGTTAGCTCAGATGTGGAGCTGGTGAGTGTCTCTTCATTCTCCAACAAAGTTGAGGTTCGCAGCTCAGATATAAGTCGAGAAAATTGTCCTCATTCGCAGCCATGTTTACTTTTGTTTACGTATGCACACGTGTATTGCTGCATAGGCCTATGCCGCCAGTGACCTGACACATGAGTCTCAAAGTTTGGGTCTCTTCCGGTGAGTATTTTGGCGATATGTTAGCTCAGATGTAGAGCTGGTGAGTGTCTCTTCATTCTCCAACAAAGTTGAGGTTCGCAGCTCAGATATAAGTCGAGAAAATTATCCTCATTCGCAGCCATGTTTACTTCTGTTTATGTATGTACACGTGTATTACGGCATAGGCCTATGCCGCCAGTGACCTGACGTATGAGTCTCAACGTTTGGGTCCCTTCCGGTGAGAATTGTTGCGATATGTTAGCTCAGATGTGGAGCTGGTGAGTGTCTCATCATCCTCCAACAAAGTTGAGGTTCGCAACTCAGATATAAGTCGAGAAAATTATCCTCATTCGCAGCCATGTTTACTTCTGTTTATGTATGTACACGTGTATTGCTGCATAGGCCTATGCCGCCAGTGACCTGACGCGTGAGTCTCAAAGTTTGGGTTTCTTCCGGTAAGATTTTTTTTGATATTTTAGCTCAGATGTGGAGCAGGTGAGTGTCTCATCATCCTCCAACAAAGTTGAGGTTCGCAACCCAGATATAAGTCGAGAAAATTATCCTCATTCGCAGCCATGTTTACTTCTGTTTATGTATGTACACGTGTATTACGGCATAGGCCTATGCCGCCAGTGACCTTACGCTTGAGTCTCAAAGTTGTGGTCTCTTCCGGTGAGTATTTTGGCAATATGTTAGCTCAGATGTGGAGCTGGTGAGTGTCTCTTCATACTCCAACAAAGTTGAGGTTCGCAGCTCAAATATAAGTCGAGAAAATTGTCCTCATTCGCAGCCATGTTTACTTTTGTTTATGTATGTACACGTGTATTGCTGCATAGGCCTATGCCGCCAGTGACCTGACGCGTGAGTCTCAAAGTTTGGGTTTCTTCCGGTAAGATTTTGTTTGATATTTTAGCTCAGATGTGGAGCAGGTGAGTGTCTCATCATCCTCCAACAAAGTTGAGGTTCGCATCTCACATATAAGTCGATAAAATTGACCTCATTCGCAGCCATGTTTACTTTTGTTTATGTATGCACACGTGTATTGCTGCATAGGCCTATGCCGCCAGTGACCTGACACATGAGTCTCAAAGTTTGGGTCTCTTCCGGTGAGTATTTTGGCGATATGTTGGCTCAGATGTGGAGCTGGTGAGTGTCTCTTCATTCTCCAACAAAGTTGAGGTTCGCAGCTCAGATATAAGTCGAGAAAATTGTCCTCATTCGCAGCCATGTTTTCTTCTATGTATGTACATGTATGTACACGTGTATTGCTGCATAGGCCTATGCCGCCAGTGACCTGACGCATCAGTCTCAACGTTTGGGTCTCTTTCGGTGAGTATTTTGGCGATATGTTAGCTCAGATGTGGAGCTGGTGAGTGTCTCTTCATTCTCCAACAAAGTTGAGGTTCGCAGCTCAGATATAAGTCGAGAAAATTGTCCTCATTCGCAGCCATGTTTACTTTTGTTTATGTATGCATACGTGTATTGCTGCATAGGCCTATGCCGCCATTGACCTGACACATGAGTCTCAAAGTTTGGGTCTCTTCCGGTGAGAATTTTGGCGATATGTTAGCTCAGATGTGGAGCTGGTGAGTGTCTCATCATCCTCCAACAAAGTTGAGGTTCGCAGCTCAGATATAAGTCGAGAAAATTGTCCTCATTCGCAGCCATGTTTACTTTTGTTTATGTATGTACACGTGTATTACGGCATAGGCCTATGCCGCCAGTGACCTTACGCTTGAGTCTCAAAGTTGTGGTCTCTTCCGGTGAGTATTTTGGCAATATGTTAGCTCAGATGTGGAGCTGGTGAGTGTCTCTTCATTCTCCAACAAAGTTGAGGTTCGCAGCTCAGATATAAGTCGAGAAAATTGTCCTCATTCGCAGCCATGTTTTCTTCTATGTATGTACATGTATGTACACGTGTATTGCTGCATAGGCCTATGCCGCCAGTGACCTGACGCATCAGTCTCAACGTTTGGGTCTCTTTCGGTGAGTATTTTGGCGATATGTTAGCTCAGATGTGGAGCTGGTGAGTGTCTCTTCATTCTCCAACAAAGTTGAGGTTCGCAGCTCAGATATAAGTCGAGAAAATTGTCCTCATTCGCAGCCATGTTTACTTTTGTTTATGTATGCATACGTGTATTGCTGCATAGGCCTATGCCGCCAGTGACCTGACACATGAGTCTCAAAGTTTGGGTCTCTTCCGGTGAGAATTTTGGCGATATGTTAGCTCAGATGTGGAGCTGGTGAGTGTCTCATCATCCTCCAACAAAGTTGAGGTTCGCAGCTCAGATATAAGTCGAGAAAATTGTCCTCATTTGCAGCCATGTTTACTTCTGTTTATGTATGTACACGTGTATTACGGCATAGGCCTATGCCGCCAGTGACCTTACGCATGAGTCTCAAAGTTGTGGTCTCTTCCGGTGTGTATTTTAGCGATATGTTAGCTCAGATTTGGAGCTGGTGAGTGTCTCTTCATTCTCCAACAAAGTTGAGGTTCGCAGCTCAGATATAAGTCGAGAAAATTGTCCTCATTCGCAGCCATGTTTACTTTTGTTTATGTATGTACACGTGTATTACGGCATAGGCGTATGCCGCCAGTGACCTTACGCTTGAGTCTCAAAGTTGTGGTCTCTTTCGGTGTGTATTTTAGCGATATGTTAGCTCAGATGTGGAGCTGGCGAGTGTCTCTTCATTCTCCAACAAAGTTGAGGTTCGCAGCTCAGATATAAGTCAAGAAAATTATCCTCATTCGCAGCCATGTTTACTTCTGTTTATGTATGTACACGTGTATTACGGCATAGGCCTATGCCGCCAGTGACCTGACGTATGAGTCTCAACGTTTGGGTCCCTTCCGGTGAGAATTGTTGCGATATGTTAGCTCAGATGTGGAGCTGGTGAGTGTCTCATCATCCTCCAACAAAGTTGAGGTTCGCAACTCAGATATAAGTCGAGAAAATTATCCTCATTCGCAGCCATGTTTACTTCTGTTTATGTATGTACACGTGTATTGCTGCATAGGCCTATGCCGCCAGTGACCTGACGCGTGAGTCTCAAAGTTTGGGTTTCTTCCGGTAAGATTTTTTTTGATATTTTAGCTCAGATGTGGAGCAGGTGAGTGTCTCATCATCCTCCAACAAAGTTGAGGTTCGCAACCCAGATATAAGTCGAGAAAATTATCCTCATTCGCAGCCATGTTTACTTCTGTTTATGTATGTACACGTGTATTACGGCATAGGCCTATGCCGCCAGTGACCTTACGCTTGAGTCTCAAAGTTGTGGTCTCTTCCGGTGAGTATTTTGGCAATATGTTAGCTCAGATGTGGAGCTGGTGAGTGTCTCTTCATTCTCCAACAAAGTTGAGGTTCGCAGCTCAGATATAAGTCGAGAAAATTGTCCTCATTCGCAGCCATGTTTACTTTTGTTTATGTATGTACACGTGTATTGCTGCATAGGCCTATGCCGCCAGTGACCTTACGCTTGAGTCTCAAAGTTGTGGTCTCTTCCGGTGAGTATTTTGGCAATATGTTAGCTCAGATGTGGAGCTGGTGAGTGTCTCTTCATTCTCCAACAAAGTTGAGGTTCGCAGCTCAGATATAAGTCGAGAAAATTGTCCTCATTCGCAGCCATGTTTACTTTTGTTTATGTATGCACACGTGTATTGCTGCATAGGCCTATGCCGCCAGTGACCTGACACATGAGTCTCAAAGTTTGGGTCTCTTCCGGTGAGTATTTTGGCGATATGTTGGCTCAGATGTGAAGCTGGTGAGTGTCTCTTCATTCTCCAACAAAGTTGAGGTTCGCAGCTCAGATATAAGTCGAGAAAATTGTCCTCATTCGCAGCCATGTTTTCTTCTATGTATGTACATGTATGTACACGTGTATTGCTGCATAGGCCTATGCCGCCAGTGACCTGACGCATCAGTCTCAACGTTTGGGTCTCTTTCGGTGAGTATTTTGGCGATATGTTAGCTCAGATGTGGAGCTGGTGAGTGTCTCTTCATTCTCCAACAAAGTTGAGGTTCGCAGCTCAGATATAAGTCGAGAAAATTGTCCTCATTCGCAGCCATGTTTACTTTTGTTTATGTATGCATACGTGTATTGCTGCATAGGCCTATGCCGCCAGTGACCTGACACATGAGTCTCAAAGTTTGGGTCTCTTCCGGTGAGAATTTTGGCGATATGTTAGCTCAGATGTGGAGCTGGTGAGTGTCTCATCATCCTCCAACAAAGTTGAGGTTCGCAACTCAGATATAAGTCGAGAAAATTATCCTCATTCACAGCCATGTTTACTTCTGTTTATGTATGTACACGTGTATTGCTGCATAGGCCTATGCCGCCAGTGACCTGACGCGTGAGTCTCAAAGTTTGGGTTTCTTCCGGTAAGATTTTGTTTGATATTTTAGCTCAGATGTGGAGCAGGTGAGTGTCTCATCATCCTCCAACAAAGTTGAGGTTCGCAACCCAGATATAAGTCGAGAAAATTATCCTCATTCGCAGCCATGTTTACTTCTGTTTATGTATGTACACGTGTATTACGGCATAGGCCTATGCCGCCAGTGACCTTACGCTTGAGTCTCAAAGTTGTGGTCTCTTCCGGTGAGTATTTTGGCAATATGTTAGCTCAGATGTGGAGCTGGTGAGTGTCTCTTCATTCTCCAACAAAGTTGAGGTTCGCAGCTCAGATATAAGTCGAGAAAATTGTCCTCATTCGCAGCCATGTTTACTTTTGTTTATGTATGTACACGTGTATTGCTGCATAGGCCTATGCCGCCAGTGACCTGACGCGTGAGTCTCAAAGTTTGGGTTTCTTCCGGTAAGATTTTGTTTGATATTTTAGCTCAGATGTGGAGCAGGTGAGTGTCTCATCATCCTCCAACAAAGTTGAGGTTCGCATCTCACATATAAGTCGATAAAATTGACCTCATTCGCAGCCATGTTTACTTTTGTTTATGTATGCACACGTGTATTGCTGCATAGGCCTATGCCGCCAGTGACCTGACACATGAGTCTCAAAGTTTGGGTCTCTTCCGGTGAGTATTTTGGCGATATGTTGGCTCAGATGTGGAGCTGGTGAGTGTCTCTTCATTCTCCAACAAAGTTGAGGTTCGCAGCTCAGATATAAGTCGAGAAAATTGTCCTCATTCGCAGCCATGTTTTCTTCTATGTATGTACATGTATGTACACGTGTATTGCTGCATAGGCCTATGCCGCCAGTGACCTGACGCATCAGTCTCAACGTTTGGGTCTCTTTCGGTGAGTATTTTGGTGATATGTTAGCTCAGATGTGGAGCTGGTGAGTGTCTCTTCATTCTCCAACAAAGTTGAGGTTCGCAGCTCAGATATAAGTCGAGAAAATTGTCCTCATTCGCAGCCATGTTTACTTTTGTTTATGTATGCATACGTGTATTGCTGCATAGGCCTATGCCGCCAGTGACCTGACACATGAGTCTCAAAGTTTGGGTCTCTTCCGGTGAGAATTTTGGCGATATGTTAGCTCAGATGTGGAGCTGGTGAGTGTCTCATCATCCTCCAACAAAGTTGAGGTTCGCAGCTCAGATATAAGTCGAGAAAATTGTCCTCATTTGCAGCCATGTTTACTTCTGTTTATGTATGTACACGTGTATTACGGCATAGGCCTATGCCGCCAGTGACCTTACGCATGAGTCTCAAAGTTGTGGTCTCTTCCGGTGTGTATTTTAGCGATATGTTAGCTTAGATTTGGAGCTGGTGAGTGTCTCTTCATTCTCCAACAAAGTTGAGGTTCGCAGCTCAGATATAAGTCGAGAAAATTGTCCTCATTCGCAGCCATGTTTACTTTTGTTTATGTATGTACACGTGTATTACGGCATAGGCGTATGCCGCCAGTGACCTTACGCTTGAGTCTCAAAGTTGTGGTCTCTTTCGGTGTGTATTTTAGCGATATGTTAGCTCAGATGTGGAGCTGGCGAGTGTCTCTTCATTCTCCAACAAAGTTGAGGTTCGCAGCTCAGATATAAGTCTCAACGTTTGGGTCCCTTCCGGTGAGAATTTTGGCAATATGTTAGCTCAGATGTGGAGCTGGTGAGTGTCTCATCATCCTCCAACAAAGTTGAGGTTCGCAGCTCAGATATAAGTCGAAAAATTATCCTCATTCGCAGCCATGTTTACTTCTGTTTATGTATGTACACGTGTATTACAGCATATAGTCAGGTTGCTTAGGTCCAAATTTTGACGAGATCGTGACCGACTGGCCCAAAGCACCAAACTTGGTAGATATATTATTTTGGTCCTAGAGAAGATATTTAGAAGGAGTGACACCTGAAAATTATCTTGGAAGGGTACCTAATTTGCATAAATCTAATTTGGTGTCAAATTTGCATATAAAATCTTTTTAAAAATTATGTGGCGATTTTTTTTCAGTTGAGTGCTGTATTCAGCCCTATATTAATTATTGATAGGGTTCGAGTTGTGTATGTTTTACTTTAAAGTCAAAGTAGACTGATGCTTATAACTAATTATCACTAATTAAGACTAATTACAACATAATTATTATTGATTTGATGAATAATTCATTTAGAAAGATTCAGTGTATCATTTTATGTATTTGTTTTATTATTTGCACCTACAATTTGGAGGAGGGCTTCAATTTGCCAATTCAAAAATTGTTTTTATCCTTCCTGTCGTATGTTTGGAAAAGTTATTCTCTTATCGCTAGGGGAGATTATCTTTCTTTACTCTCGACCCAATATGTTACCTTCTTTTCAGTTTCCTTACCTTGACAAAAACAGTATCAATATTTGGTGTAGCCCTATTCCCTAAACTCACAAGAAACGAATATAGCTATTCCTCACTCCACACATCTCGAAACACAATTTAACCTTAACTATAAAAACGATGTTTTATTTTTCAACAGCTTTACTAAACACAATCTTTTTTTTTGTAAAAATAAAAAACAAAAAATATCTTAAAAAGAAGGCACTCTTGTTGCACACGTTTAATCAGGAATCCTAATAAGGCGTCCATTTCAGCAGAACCTCCCCCATTAAATACAAAGCAAACAAAAAACAAAAGAAATACAAGGTTAATTGTAGTGCAACCGACACGTACACAAACCCCCTTCTTATCCTTCTTCAAAGGATATCTCTTAATATCGGCCTGCACACACCGGTTTCTACCATTACTCTTAAAAACAAATTATTATATAATTTTTATTTTTTCAGAGATTGCTTTATTATTTCATTCTTTTTGATTACGACACAATTCCAAAAAAAAGAGAAAAAGTTTGAGCTCAAAATCCACGACACATGTTCTTGTAATTATATCTCTTACCTATTGACTATCACCTAACGAAGAAAACAATATGTGTCATATGCCCCACTTAGGGATACCATAGGGTGTACACAACATACACTCATCAATTCGATAAAGGCCGCGATGTGTGCGTCTTTAACAAACAAGACTACATACGTGAAGGGACACGACAATTAACAGGCCCCCACTATGAAGAAATTAACATGGACCTGACCGATGAAACCGCGGAATTAGTCTCTCAAGCCATACGCCAACTCTACGTGGACGGACTCATATCGAAAGACGTGTCTGAGTTTCTTAACCCCCGCAACCACGACATTAAAACACCTTGCCTTTACCTCCTACCGAAAGTTCACAAAAAAGTACCAGAAGGAACACGGTTCGTGGGGAGGCCAATCATTAGTGGTTGCGGAGGACCGACTCAATCCATATCCAAATACATAGACTATTTCTTACTCCCAATTGTCAAACGGCAAAGCAGATACACACGCGATTCTGGGCATGTGCTTGAAAAACTAAATAACCTGACATTGGAGCAAGATAACTTATTGATAACACTGGATATAGTATCCATGTACACTAACTGCCCACAAGATGAGGCAATTGAATCAGTTTGTGACACACTTTCAATGGCCGACGACAGACTATACGCAATACCCAAACCCACGACAGACCACGCGCGAAGTCTCCTTGAACTCATTACGCGTCGAAACACGTTTGATTTCAGACAAAAAATTGGCGTGGCCATGGGCAGCGAATGCAGTCCGGCGATTTTTGACATAACCCTATTCAAATACGAACAATACAAAATCCTCCCTCACAATCCCTCCATTGTGAGCTACATGAGATATAGAGACGATGTTCTTATAATCTTTAACGGAAATGAAAAGCAGGCTGCTGACCTAGTGCAATCACTTAATAAAATTCATCCCACGCTGAAGTTCACGTCCGAGATCTCGCACCGCCAAGTCACTTTTCTCGACCTTATTATCTACAAAGGCGAACGATTCATACATGAAGGGATATTGGATACTCGAGTCGCTACCAAAAAAACTTATACATTTCAGTACCTAGCTCGAGATGCAGCACACCCTAAGTCGGTATTTGGCGGATTAATCAAGGGCGAAGTGACCAGATACAAACGTATATGTACCCATTTAAAAGACTTTGAGGAGAGGGTTAAATTCTTCAAAGACAAACTTCAAAAGCGCGGATACACAAACGAAGACCTAGCCCTCCTTTCTCAAAGGGGCAAGACTCCCGCGGACCCTAAGCGTAAAAAACCCAAAAACAATATCCCACTGGTGTTTGTCCTACCATACTACCCACATGTCGCGCACCCAGCCCTCAAATGGGCTATCCTCAAACACTGGCCCTTGATTAGCGAAAACGAATATCTGAATAGGATATTTGATACCCAACCCATCCTGGCATACAAACGGCACAAAAACATAAAAGATGAACTTGTTCGATCTAGGACTAAAGCATCTCCACAATCCAACCAAGAGGAACAAAATCTTGATGAGGAGAATCTGCAGATTCTATTGGAACTATTGAAAGAACAAAACAATGATCAAAGAAATGGATCTCAAGACTAAAACAAAATAAATAAGTCAAACCCCCCCCCCCCCCCCCCACCCCTTGTCCTTGCCACGCGTCATATAAACCGACACACAAATAAAAACAAGAAAGGGAAAATGATAATAGGTGACTGATGAAGTGCATGATATACCACAGAAAATATGCCCTGCTCCCCTTCCAAAAAAGGGGAAAAAAGAGGGGACGGCATATTATCACCGGTAATAATCAATCACTGTGTGAACGAAAAACAAAGGGACCACTGTTGCAATACACAAACCAGTCATCGCGTCGCCAAAACCCGAGACAGGGTTTGAAACTTCCGCATTTAGGGAATGTCTAACCCAATTGGCCTGCAGACGTTTGATGTATTTGCCCGTCCACGAACTCCAACCACTGACTGTCATCTAGCAGAGATAATGTGGCTAGAACTGACCCCCAGATGCGTATCTTACACAAAAATAGGGAAAAAAAAGAGTTAAGAACTACGCTCTGGAGAGACCAGTCAAACAACCACTTTCTAGCATACCCACTAGTTAACGTACAATGGCAGATCTATCTGTGTATAGACCAGTCACAAATACAATCCATATGATACTTGTCAGCAGAACATTTTCCGCGTCTCAAAAAAATAACGAAAAGCACGGAGGGGGTTCTTTTGAAACTTGTACAAGAAACCCCCCCCCCCCCCCCCCCCATTCCTACAGACTGCAATTTCGCGAAAAAAATGTGGCCTGAACTGACCTCCCATGAAGCGTATATCACTAGCAACAAAAACCTTAAATTAAGAATTACGCTCTGGGCGGGATAGCTACGCAACCACACTGCTGGCATACCAGCACATCATAAATTATACAGATCTATCTCTGTAGACTAGCCACACACCTACAATCCAATGATACTTCACGCAGCAGAACTGCTTCAGCATCTCCACAAAAAATAACGAAAACGATGAGAAAAAGTTCTGACTTGTGACAACTCCCATAAACACCCTCCCCTTCCCACATAGAATGAGTTCTGATTCACTGCAGCTAACTCTAGAATTGATCAAAAAAACACAAACAATTTTTACTGATCATTCCTTGAAGTATGCCTGCATACACCGGTTTCTCTGAGCTATACCTTCTTGCAAAAACACTCCATTAGAATTAAAAAACCTAATAGCCTCACAGAAAAAGAAAGAAAATTCCACAAAACCCAGTATTACACGTCCTTCACATTAATGTCCTTCCCAGGTGACCGAGAATCGTTCTAAAAATAAAAAAAACGGTGAGTGACATGTATGATTACGCTGCTTCCCAATAAACACGATACTTAATTTATTATTATCGTGGCCATCTTGGATTTCTGACTAAACATAATTACCTAGGCACATCATCAGCTAATTAATGTTGTTTAAGTGCAGAATATGTAAACAAAACCACCGAAGTAAATATTTCAAAATGACTTTTGCTTTCAAATGATAAAAATGTACCGAAATTAGTGCTTAAGTATAGGATTTTGCAGCCATTTTGAAATTATGCAAATTAGGTACCTTCCAAAAATATTTTTTGGTGTCACCCCTTCTAAAATTTATTTTTGGGGCCTATAGAAGGTACCTACCAAATTTGGTGCTTTGGGCCAGTCGGTCACGATTCCATCCCTAGGCTACCTGACTAATAGGCCTATGCCGCCAGTGACCTTACGCATGAGTCTCAAAGTTGTGGTCTCTTCCGGTGTGTATTTTAGCGATATGTTAGCTCAGATGTGGAGCTGGTGAGTGTCTCTTCATTCTCCAACAAAGTTGAGGTTCGCAGCTCAGATATAAGTCGAGAAAATTTTCCTCATTCGCAGCCATGTTTACTTCTGTTTATGTATGTACACGTGTATTACGGCATAGGCCTATGTCGCCAGTGACCTTACGGTTGAGTCTCAAAGTTGTGGTCTCTTCGGGTGAGTATTTTGGCGATATGTTAGCTCAGATGTGGAGCTGGTGAGAGTCTCTTCATTCTCCAACAAAGTTGAGGTTCGCAGCTCAGATATAAGTCGAGAAAATTGTCCTCATTCGCAGCCATGTTTACTTTTGTTTATGTAGGCACATGTGTATTGCTGCATAGGCCTATGCCGCCAGTGACCTGACACATGAGTCTCAAAGTTTGGGTCTCTTCCGGTGAGTATTTTGGCGATATGTTGGCTCAGATGTGGAGCTGGTGAGTGTCTCTTCATTCTCCAACAAAGTTGAGGTTCGCAGCTCAGATATAAGTCGAGAAAATTGTCCTCATTCGCAGCCATGTTTTCTTCTATGTATGTACATGTATGTACACGTGTATTGCTGCATAGGCCTATGCCGCCAGTGACCTGACGCATGAGTCTCAACGTTTGGGTCCCTTCCGGTGAGAATTTTGGCGATATGTTAGCTCAGATGTGGAGCTGGTGAGTGTCTCGTCATCCTCCAACAAAGTTGAGGTTCGCAGCTCAGATATAAGTCGAGAAAATTGTCCTCATTTGCAGCCATGTTTACTTCTGTTTATGTATGTACACGTGTATTACGGCATAGGCCTATGCCGCCAGTGACCTTACGCATGAGTCTCAAAGTTGTGGTCTCTTCCGGTGTGTATTTTAGCGATATGTTAGCTCAGATTTGGAGCTGGTGAGTGTCTCTTCATTCTCCAACAAAGTTGAGGTTCGCAGCTCAGATATAAGTCGAGAAAATTGTCCTCATTCGCAGCCATGTTTACTTTTGTTTATGTATGTACACGTGTATTACGGCATAGGCGTATGCCGCCAGTGACCTTACGCTTGAGTCTCAAAGTTGTGGTCTCTTTCGGTGTGTATTTTAGCGATATGTTAGCTCAGATGTGGAGCTGGCGAGTGTCTCTTCATTCTCCAACAAAGTTGAGGTTCGCAGCTCAGATATAAGTCTCAACGTTTGGGTCCCTTCCGGTGAGAATTTTGGCAATATGTTAGCTCAGATGTGGAGCTGGTGAGTGTCTCATCATCCTCCAACAAAGTTGAGGTTCGCAGCTCAGATATAAGTCGAAAAATTATCCTCATTCGCAGCCATGTTTACTTCTGTTTATGTATGTACACGTGTATTACAGCATAGGCCTATGCCGCCAGTGACCTTACGCATGAGTCTCAAAGTTGTGGTCTCTTCCGGTGTGTATTTTAGCGATATGTTAGCTCAGATGTGGAGCTGGTGAGTGTCTCTTCATTCTCCAACAAAGTTGAGGTTCGCAGCTCAGATATAAGTCGAGAAAATTTTCCTCATTCGCAGCCATGTTTACTTCTGTTTATGTATGTACACGTGTATTACGGCATAGGCCTATGTCGCCAGTGACCTTACGGTTGAGTCTCAAAGTTGTGGTCTCTTCCGGTGAGTATTTTGGCGATATGTTAGCTCAGATGTGGAGCTGGTGAGAGTCTCTTCATTCTCCAACAAAGTTGAGGTTCGCAGCTCAGATATAAGTCGAGAAAATTGTCCTCATTCGCAGCCATGTTTTCTTCTATGTATGTACATGTATGTACACGTGTATTGCTGCATAGGCCTATGCCGCCAGTGACCTGACACATGAGTCTCAAAGTTTGGGTCTCTTCCGGTGAGTATTTTGGCGATTTGTTGGCTCAGATGTGGAGCTGGTGAGTGTCTCTTCATTCTCCAACAAAGTTGAGGTTCGCAGCTCAGATATAAGTCGAGAAAATTGTCCTTATTCGCAGCCATGTTTTCTTCTATGTATGTACATGTATGTACACGTGTATTGCTGCATAGGCCTATGCCGCCAGTGACCTGACACATGAGTCTCAAAGTTTGGGTCTCTTCCGGTGAGTATTTTGGCGATATGTTAGCTCAGATGTGGAGCTGGTGAGTGTCTCTTCATTCTCCAACAAAGTTGAGGTTCGCAGCTCAGATATAAGTCGAGAAAATTATCCTCATTCGCAGCCATGTTTACTTCTGTTTATGTATGTACACGTGTATTACGGCATAGGCCTATGCCGCCAGTGACCTGACGTATGAGTCTCAACGTTTGGGTCCCTTCCGGTGAGAATTGTTGCGATATGTTAGCTCAGATGTGGAGCTGGTGAGTGTCTCATCATCCTCCAACAAAGTTGAGGTTCGCAACTCAGATATAAATCGAGAAAATTATCCTCATTCGCAGCCATGTTTACTTCTGTTTATGTATGTACACGTGTATTGCTGCATAGGCCTATGCCGCCAGTGACCTGACGCGTGAGTCTCAAAGTTTGGGTTTCTTCCGGTAAGATTTTTTTTGATATTTTAGCTCAGATGTGGAGCAGGTGAGTGTCTCATCATCCTCCAACAAAGTTGAGGTTCGCAACCCAGATATAAGTCGAGAAAATTATCCTCATTCGCAGCCATGTTTACTTCTGTTTATGTATGTACACGTGTATTACGGCATAGGCCTATGCCGCCAGTGACCTTACGCTTGAGTCTCAAAGTTGTGGTCTCTTCCGGTGAGTATTTTGGCAATATGTTAGCTCAGATGTGGAGCTGGTGAGTGTCTCTTCATTCTCCAACAAAGTTGAGGTTCGCAGCTCAGATATAAGTCGAGAAAATTGTCCTCATTCGCAGCCATGTTTACTTTTGTTTATGTATGTACACGTGTATTGCTGCATAGGCCTATGCCGCCAGTGACCTGACGCGTGAGTCTCAAAGTTTGGGTTTCTTCCGGTAAGATTTTGTTTGATATTTTAGCTCAGATGTGGAGCAGGTGAGTGTCTCATCATCCTCCAACAAAGTTGAGGTTCGCATCTCACATATAAGTCGATAAAATTGACCTCATTCTCAGCCATGTTTACTTTTGTTTATGTATGCACACGTGTATTGCTGCATAGGCCTATGCCGCCAGTGACCTGACACATGAGTCTCAAAGTTTGGGTCTCTTCCGGTGAGTATTTTGGCGATATGTTGGCTCAGATGTGGAGCTGGTGAGTGTCTCTTCATTCTCCAACAAAGTTGAGGTTCGCAGCTCAGATATAAGTCGAGAAAATTATCCTCATTCGCAGCCATGTTTACTTCTGTTTATGTATGTACACGTGTATTACGGCATAGGCCTATGCCGCCAGTGACCTGACGTATGAGTCTCAACGTTTGGGTCCCTTCCGGTGAGAATTGTTGCGATATGTTAGCTCAGATGTGGAGCTGGTGAGTGTCTCATCATCCTCCAACAAAGTTGAGGTTCGCAACTCAGATATAAATCGAGAAAATTATCCTCATTCGCAGCCATGTTTACTTCTGTTTATGTATGTACACGTGTATTGCTGCATAGGCCTATGCCGCCAGTGACCTGACGCGTGAGTCTCAAAGTTTGGGTTTCTTCCGGTAAGATTTTTTTTGATATTTTAGCTCAGATGTGGAGCAGGTGAGTGTCTCATCATCCTCCAACAAAGTTGAGGTTCGCAACCCAGATATAAGTCGAGAAAATTATCCTCATTCGCAGCCATGTTTACTTCTGTTTATGTATGTACACGTGTATTACGGCATAGGCCTATGCCGCCAGTGACCTTACGCTTGAGTCTCAAAGTTGTGGTCTCTTCCGGTGAGTATTTTGGCAATATGTTAGCTCAGATGTGGAGCTGGTGAGTGTCTCTTCATTCTCCAACAAAGTTGAGGTTCGCAGCTCAGATATAAGTCGAGAAAATTGTCCTCATTCGCAGCCATGTTTACTTTTGTTTATGTATGTACACGTGTATTGCTGCATAGGCCTATGCCGCCAGTGACCTGACGCGTGAGTCTCAAAGTTTGGGTTTCTTCCGGTAAGATTTTGTTTGATATTTTAGCTCAGATGTGGAGCAGGTGAGTGTCTCATCATCCTCCAACAAAGTTGAGGTTCGCATCTCACATATAAGTCGATAAAATTGACCTCATTCTCAGCCATGTTTACTTTTGTTTATGTATGCACACGTGTATTGCTGCATAGGCCTATGCCGCCAGTGACCTGACACATGAGTCTCAAAGTTTGGGTCTCTTCCGGTGAGTATTTTGGCGATATGTTGGCTCAGATGTGGAGCTGGTGAGTGTCTCTTCATTCTCCAACAAAGTTGAGGTTCGCAGCTCAGATATAAGTCGAGAAAATTGTCCTCATTCGCAGCCATGTTTTCTTCTATGTATGTACATGTATGTACACGTGTATTGCTGCATAGGCCTATGCCGCCAGTGACCTGACGCATCAGTCTCAACGTTTGGGTCTCTTTCGGTGAGTATTTTGGCGATATGTTAGCTCAGATGTGGAGCTGGTGAGTGTCTCTTCATTCTCCAACAAAGTTGAGGTTCGCAGCTCAGATATAAGTCGAGAAAATTGTCCTCATTCGCAGCCATGTTTACTTTTGTTTATGTATGCATACGTGTATTGCTGCATAGGCCTATGCCGCCAGTGACCTGACACATGAGTCTCAAAGTTTGGGTCTCTTCCGGTGAGAATTTTGGCGATATGTTAGCTCAGATGTGGAGCTGGTGAGTGTCTCATCATCCTCCAACAAAGTTGAGGTTCGCAGCTCAGATATAAGTCGAGAAAATTGTCCTCATTTGCAGCCATGTTTACTTCTGTTTATGTATGTACACGTGTATTACGGCATAGGCCTATGCCGCCAGTGACCTTACGCATGAGTCTCAAAGTTGTGGTCTCTTCCGGTGTGTATTTTAGCGATATGTTAGCTCAGATTTGGCGCTGGTGAGTATCTCTTCATTCTCCAACAAAGTTGAGGTTCGCAGCTCAGATATAAGTCGAGAAAATTGTCCTCATTCGCAGCCATGTTTACTTTTGTTTATGTATGTACACGTGTATTACGGCATAGGCGTATGCCGCCAGTGACCTTACGCTTGAGTCTCAAAGTTGTGGTCTCTTTCGGTGTGTATTTTAGCGATATGTTAGCTCAGATGTGGAGCTGGCGAGTGTCTCTTCATTCTCCAACAAAGTTGAGGTTCGCAGCTCAGATATAAGTCTCAACGTTTGGGTCCCTTCCGGTGAGAATTTTGGCAATATGTTAGCTCAGATGTGGAGCTGGTGAGTGTCTCATCATCCTCCAACAAAGTTGAGGTTCGCAGCTCAGATATAAGTCGAAAAATTATCCTCATTCGCAGCCATGTTTACTTCTGTTTATGTATGTACACGTGTATTACAGCATAGGCCTATGCCGCCAGTGACCTTACGCATGAGTCTCAAAGTTGTGGTCTCTTCCGGTGTGTATTTTAGCGATATGTTAGCTCAGATGTGGAGCTGGTGAGTGTCTCTTCATTCTCCAACAAAGTTGAGGTTCGCAGCTCAGATATAAGTCGAGAAAATTTTCCTCATTCGCAGCCATGTTTACTTCTGTTTATGTATGTACACGTGTATTACGGCATAGGCCTATGTCGCCAGTGACCTTACGGTTGAGTCTCAAAGTTGTGGTCTCTTCCGGTGAGTATTTTGGCGATATGTTAGCTCAGATGTGGAGCTGGTGAGAGTCTCTTCATTCTCCAACAAAGTTGAGGTTCGCAGCTCAGATATAAGTCGAGAAAATTGTCCTCATTCGCAGCCATGTTTACTTTTGTTTATGTATGCACATGTGTATTGCTGCATAGGCCTATGCCGCCAGTGACCTGACACATGAGTCTCAAAGTTTGGGTCTCTTCCGGTGAGTATTTTGGCGATATGTTGGCTCAAATGTGGAGCTGGTGAGTGTCTCTTCATTCTCCAACAAAGTTGAGGTTCGCAGCTCAGATATAAGTCGAGAAAATTGTCCTCATTCGCAGCCATGTTTTCTTCTATGTATGTACATGTATGTACACGTGTATTGCTGCATAGGCCTATGCCGCCAGTGACCTGACGCATGAGTCTCAACGTTTGGGTCCCTTCCGGTGAGAATTTTGGCGATATGTTAGCTCAGATGTGGAGCTGGTGAGTGTCTCGTCATCCTCCAACAAAGTTGAGGTTCGCAGCTCAGATATAAGTCGAGAAAATTATCCTCATTCGCAGCCATGTTTACTTCTGTTTATGTATGTACACGTGTATTACGGCACAGGCCTGTGCCGCGAGTGACCTGACGCATGAGTCTCAACGTTTGGGTCCCTTCCGGTGAGAATTTTGGCGATATGTTAGCTCAGATGTGGAGCTGGTGAGTGTCTCATCATCCTCCAACAAAGTTGAGGTTCGCAGCTCAGATATAAGTCGAGAAAATTATCCTCATTCGCAGCCATGTTTACTTCTGTTTATGTATGTACACGTGTATTACGGCATAGGCCTATGCCGCCAGTGACCTTACGCATGAGTCTCAAAGTTGTGGTCTCTTCCGGTGTGTATTTTAGCGATATGTTAGCTCAGATGTGGAGCTGGTGAGTGTCTCTTCATTCTCCAACAAAGTTGAGGTTCGCAGCTCAGATATAAGTCGAGAAAATTTTCCTCATTCGCAGCCATGTTTACTTTTGTTTATGTATGTACACGTGTATTACGGCATAGGCCTATGTCGCCAGTGACCTTACGGTTGAGTCTCAAAGTTGTGGTCTCTTCCGGTGAGTATTTTGGCGATATGTTAGCTCAGATGTGGAGCTGGTGAGAGTCTCTTCATTCTCCAACAAAGTTGAGGTTCGCAGCTCAGATATAAGCCAAGAAAATTGTCCTCATTCGCAGCCATGTTTACTTTTGTTTATGTATGCACACGTGTATTGCTGCATAGGCCTATGCCGCCAGTGACCTGACACATGAGTCTCAAAGTTTGGGTCTCTTCCGGTGAGTATTTTGGCGATATGTTGGCTCAGATGTGGAGCTGGTGAGTGTCTCTTCATTCTCCAACAAAGTTGAGGTTCGCAGCTCAGATATAAGTCGAGAAAATTGTCCTCATTCGCAGCCATGTTTTCTTCTATGTATGTACATGTATGTACACGTGTATTGCTGCATAGGCCTATGCCGCCAGTGACCTGACGCATCAGTCTCAACGTTTGGGTCTCTTTCGGTGAGTATTTTGGCGATATGTTAGCTCAGATGTGGAGCTGGTGAGTGTCTCTTCATTCTCCAACAAAGTTGAGGTTCGCAGCTCAGATATAAGTCGAGAAAATTGTCCTCATTCGCAGCCATGTTTACTTTTGTTTATGTATGCATACGTGTATTGCTGCATAGGCCTATGCCGCCAGTGACCTGACACATGAGTCTCAAAGTTTGGGTCTCTTCCGGTGAGAATTTTGGCGATATGTTAGCTCAGATGTGGAGCTGGTGAGTGTCTCTTCATTCTCCAACAAAGTTGAGGTTCGCAGCTCAGATATAAGTCGAGAAAATTTTCCTCATTCGCAGCCATGTTTACTTTTGTTTATGTATGTACACGTGTATTACGGCATAGGCCTATGTCGCCAGTGACCTTACGGTTGAGTCTCAAAGTTGTGGTCTCTTCCGGTGAGTATTTTGGCGATATGTTAGCTCAGATGTGGAGCTGGTGAGAGTCTCTTCATTCTCCAACAAAGTTGAGGTTCGCAGCTCAGATATAAGTCGAGAAAATTGTCCTCATTCGCAGCCATGTTTACTTTTGTTTATGTATGCACACGTGTATTGCTGCATAGGCCTATGCCGCCAGTGACCTGACACATGAGTCTCAAAGTTTGGGTCTCTTCCGGTGAGTATTTTGGGGATATGTTGGCTCAGATGTGGAGCTGGTGAGTGTCTCTTCATTCTCCAACAAAGTTGAGGTTCGCAGCTCAGATATAAGTCGAGAAAATTGTCCTCATTCGCAGCCATGTTTTCTTCTATGTATGTACATGTATGTACACGTGTATTGCTGCATAGGCCTATGCCGCCAGTGACCTGACGCATCAGTCTCAACGTTTGGGTCTCTTTCGGTGAGTATTTTGGCGATATGTTAGCTCAGATGTGGAGCTGGTGAGTGTCTCTTCATTCTCCAACAAAGTTGAGGTTCGCAGCTCAGATATAAGTCGAGAAAATTGTCCTCATTCGCAGCCATGTTTACTTTTGTTTATGTATGCATACGTGTATTGCTGCATAGGCCTATGCCGCCAGTGACCTGACACATGAGTCTCAAAGTTTGGGTCTCTTCCGGTGAGAATTTTGGCGATATGTTAGCTCAGATGTGGAGCTGGTGAGTGTCTCATCATCCTCCAACAAAGTTGAGGTTCGCAGCTCAGATATAAGTCGAGAAAATTGTCCTCATTTGCAGCCATGTTTACTTCTGTTTATGTATGTACACGTGTATTACGGCATAGGCGTATGCCGCCAGTGACCTTACGCTTGAGTCTCAAAGTTGTGGTCTCTTTCGGTGTGTATTTTAGCGATATGTTAGCTCAGATGTGGAGCTGGCGAGTGTCTCTTCATTCTCCAACAAAGTTGAGGTTCGCAGCTCAGATATAAGTCTCAACGTTTGGGTCCCTTCCGGTGAGAATTTTGGCAATATGTTAGCTCAGATGTGGAGCTGGTGAGTGTCTCATCATCCTCCAACAAAGTTGAGGTTCGCAGCTCAGATATAAGTCGAAAAATTATCCTCATTCGCAGCCATGTTTACTTCTGTTTATGTATGTACACGTGTATTACAGCATAGGCCTATGCCGCCAGTGACCTTACGCATGAGTCTCAAAGTTGTGGTCTCTTCCGGTGAGTATTTTGGCGATATGTTAGCTCAGATGTGGAGCTGGTGAGAGTCTCTTCATTCTCCAACAAAGTTGAGGTTCGCAGCTCAGATATAAGTCGAGAAAATTGTCCTCATTCGCAGCCATGTTTACTTTTGTTTATGTATGCACATGTGTATTGCTGCATAGGCCTATGCCGCCAGTGACCTGACACATGAGTCTCAAAGTTTGGGTCTCTTCCGGTGAGTATTTTGGCGATATGTTGGCTCAGATGTGGAGCTGGTGAGTGTCTCTTCATTCTCCAACAAAGTTGAGGTTCGCAGCTCAGATATAAGTCGAGAAAATTATCCTCATTCGCAGCCATGTTTACTTCTGTTTATGTATGTACACGTGTATTACGGCACAGGCGTATGCCGCCAGTGACCTTACGCTGGAGTCTCAAAGTTGTGGTCTCTTCCGGTGAGTATTTTGGCGATATGTTAGCTCAGTGTCTCTTCATTCTCTAACAAAGTTGAGGTTCGCAGCTCAGATATAAGTCGAGAAAATTGTCCTCATTCGCAGCCATGTTTACTTTTGTTTATGTATGCACACGTGTATTGCTGCATAGGCCTATGCCGCCAGTGACCTGACACATGAGTCTCAACGTTTGGGTCTCTTCCAATGAGTATTTTGGCGATATGTTAGCTCAGATGTGGAGCTGGTGAGTGTCTCTTCATTCTCCAACAAAGTTGAGGTTCGCAGCTCAGATCTAAGTCGAGAAAATTGTCCTCATTCGCAGCCATGTGTTCTTCTATGTATGTACATGTATGTACACGTGTATTGCTGCATAGGCCTGTGCCGCGAGTGACCTGACGCATGAGTCTCAACGTTTGGGTCCCTTCCGGTGAGAATTTTGGCGATATGTTAGCTCAGATGTGGAGCTGGTGAGTGTCTCATCATCCTCCAACAAAGTTGAGGTTCGCAGCTCAGATATAAGTCGAGAAAATTATCCTCATTCGCAGCCATGTTTACTTCTGTTTATGTATGTACACGTGTATTACGGCATAGGCCTATGCCGCCAGTGACCTTACGCATGAGTCTCAAAGTTGTGGTCTCTTCCGGTGTGTATTTTAGCGATATGTTAGCTCAGATGTGGAGCTGGTGAGTGTCTCTTCATTCTCCAACAAAGTTGAGGTTCGCAGCTCAGATATAAGTCGAGAAAATTTTCCTCATTCGCAGCCATGTTTACTTTTGTTTATGTATGTACACGTGTATTACGGCATAGGCCTATGTCGCCAGTGACCTTACGGTTGAGTCTCAAAGTTGTGGTCTCTTCTGGTGAGTATTTTGGCGATATGTTAGCTCAGATGTGGAGCTGGTGAGAGTCTCTTCATTCTCCAACAAAGTTGAGGTTCGCAGCTCAGATATAAGTCGAGAAAATTGTCCTCATTCGCAGCCATGTTTACTTTTGTTTATGTATGCACACGTGTATTGCTGCATAGGCCTATGCCGCCAGTGACCTGACACATGAGTCTCAAAGTTTGGGTCTCTTCCGGTGAGTATTTTGGCGATATGTTGGCTCAGATGTGGAGCTGGTGAGTGTCTCTTCATTCTCCAACAAAGTTGAGGTTCGCAGCTCAGATATAAGTCGAGAAAATTGTCCTCATTCGCAGCCATGTTTTCTTCTATGTATGTACATGTATGTACACGTGTATTGCTGCATAGGCCTATGCCGCCAGTGACCTGACGCATGAGTCTCAACGTTTGGGTCCCTTCCGGTGAGAATTTTGGCGATATGTTAGCTCAGATGTGGAGCTGGTGAGTGTCTCTTCATTCTCCAACAAAGTTGAGGTTCGCAGCTCAGATATAAGTCGAGAAAATTGTCCTCATTCGCAGCCATGTTTACTTTTGTTTATGTATGCACACGTGTATTGCTGCATAGGCCTATGCCGCCAGTGACCTGACACATGAGTCTCAAAGTTTGGGTCTCTTCCGGTGAGTATTTTGGCGATATGTTAGCTCAGATGTGGAGCTGGTGAGTGTCTCTTCATTCTCCAACAAAGTTGAGGTTCGCAACTCAGATATAAGTCGAGAAAATTATCCTCATTCGCAGCCATGTTTACTTCTGTTTATGTATGTACACGTGTATTACGGCATAGGCGTATGCCGCCAGTGACCTTACGCTTGAGTCTCAAAGTTGTGGTCTCTTTCGGTGTGTATTTTAGCGATATGTTAGCTCAGATGTGGAGCTGGTGAGTGTCTCTTCATTCTCCAACAAAGTTGAGGTTCGCAGCTCAGATATAAGTCCACAAAATTGTCCTCATTCGCAGCCATGTTTTCTTCTATGTATGTACATGTATGTACACGTGTATTGCTGCATAGGCCTATGCCTCCAGTGACCTGACGCATGAGTCTCAAAGTTTGGGTTCCTTCCGGTAAGAATTTTGGTGATATTTTAGCTCATATGTGGAGCTGGTGAGTGTCTCATCATCCTCCAACAAAGTTGAGGTTCGCAGCTCAGATATAAGTCGAAAAAATTATCCTCCTTCACAGCAATGTTTACTTCTGTTTATGTATGCACACGTGTATTGCTGCATAGGCCTATGCCGCCAGTGACCTGACGCATGAGTCTCAATGTTTGGGTTCCTTCCGGTACGAATTTTGGTGATATTTTAGCTCAGATGTGGAGCTGGTGAGTGTCTCATCATCCTCCAACAAAGTTGAGGTTCGCAGCTCAGATATAAGTCGAGAAAATTATCCTCATTCGCAGCCATGTTTACTTCTGTTTATGTATGTACACGTGTATTACGGGATAGGCCTATGCCGCCAGTGACCTTACGCATGAGTCTCAAAGTTGTGGTCTCTTCCGGAAAGTATTTTTGTGATATTTTAGCTCAGATGTGGAGCTGGTGAGTGTCTCTTCATTCTCCAACAAAGTTGAGGTTCGCAGCTCAGATATAAGTCGAGAAAATGGTCCTCATTCGCAGCCATGTTTACTTTTGTTTATGTATGCACACGTGTATTGCTGCATAGGCCTATGCCGCCAGTGACCTGACGCATGAGTCTCAAAGTTTGGGTCCCTTCTGGTGAGTATTTTGGCGATATGTTAGCTCAGATGTGGAGCTGGTGAGTGTCTCTTCATTCTCCAACAAAGTTGAGGTTCGCAGCTAAGATACAAGTCATGAAAATTTTCCTCCTTCGCAGCCATATTTACTTCTGTTTATGTATGTACACGTGTATTGCAGCATAGACCTATGCCGCCAGTGACCTGACGCATGAGTCTCAAAGTTTGGGTCCCTTCTGGTGAGTATTTTGTTTATGTATGCACATGTGTATTGCTGCATAGGCCTATGCCGCCAGTGACCTGACACATGAGTCTCAAAGTTTGGGTCTCTTCCGGTGAGTATTTTGGCGATATGTTGGCTCAGATGTGGAGCTGGTGAGTGTCTCTTCATTCTCCAACAAAGTTGAGGTTCGCAGCTCAGATATAAGTCGAGAAAATTGTCCTCATTCGCAGCCATGTTTTCTTCTATGTATGTACATGTATGTACACGTGTATTGCTGCATAGGCCTATGCCGCCAGTGACCTGACGCATGAGTCTCAACGTTTGGGTCCCTTCCGGTGAGAATTTTGGCGATATGTTAGCTCAGATGTGGAGCTGGTGAGTGTCTCGTCATCCTCCAACAAAGTTGAGGTTCGCAGCTCAGATATAAGTCGAGAAAATTATCCTCATTCGCAGCCATGTTTACTTCTGTTTATGTATGTACACGTGTATTACGGCACAGGCCTATGCCGCCAGTGACCTTACGCTGGAGTCTCAAAGTTGTGGTCTCTTCCGGTGAGTATTTTGGCGATATGTTAGCTCAGTGTCTCTTCATTCTCTAACAAAGTTGAGGTTCGCAGCTCAGATATAAGTCGAGAAAATTGTCCTCATTCGCAGCCATGTTTACTTTTGTTTATGTATGCACACGTGTATTGCTGCATAGGCCTATGCCGCCAGTGACCTGACACATGAGTCTCAACGTTTGGGTCTCTTCCAATGAGTATTTTGGCGATATGTTAGCTCAGATGTGGAGCTGGTGAGTGTCTCTTCATTCTCCAACAAAGTTGAGGTTCGCAGCTCAGATCTAAGTCGAGAAAATTGTCCTCATTCGCAGCCATGTGTTCTTCTATGTATGTACATGTATGTACACGTGTATTGCTGCATAGGCCTGTGCCGCGAGTGACCTGACGCATGAGTCTCAACGTTTGGGTCCCTTCCGGTGAGAATTTTGGCGATATGTTAGCTCAGATGTGGAGCTGGTGAGTGTCTCATCATCCTCCAACAAAGTTGAGGTTCGCAGCTCAGATATAAGTCGAGAAAATTATCCTCATTCGCAGCCATGTTTACTTCTGTTTATGTATGTACACGTGTATTACTGCATAGGCCTATGCCGCCAGTGACCTTACGCATGAGTCTCAAAGTTGTGGTCTCTTCCGGTGTGTATTTTAGCGATATGTTAGCTCAGATGTGGAGCTGGTGAGTGTCTCTTCATTCTCCAACAAAGTTGAGGTTCGCAGCTCAGATATAAGTCGAGAAAATTTTCCTCATTCGCAGCCATGTTTACTTTTGTTTATGTATGTACACGTGTATTACGGCATAGGCCTATGTCGCCAGTGACCTTACGGTTGAGTCTCAAAGTTGTGGTCTCTTCTGGTGAGTATTTTGGCGATATGTTAGCTCAGATGTGGAGCTGGTGAGAGTCTCTTCATTCTCCAACAAAGTTGAGGTTCGCAGCTCAGATATAAGTCGAGAAAATTGTCCTCATTCGCAGCCATGTTTACTTTTGTTTATGTATGCACACGTGTATTGCTGCATAGGCCTATGCCGCCAGTGACCTGACACATGAGTCTCAAAGTTTGGGTCTCTTCCGGTGGGTATTTTGGCGATATGTTGGCTCAGATGTGGAGCTGGTGAGTGTCTCTTCATTCTCCAACAAAGTTGAGGTTCGCAGCTCAGATATAAGTCGAGAAAATTGTCCTCATTCGCAGCCATGTTTTCTTCTATGTATGTACATGTATGTACACGTGTATTGCTGCATAGGCCTATGCCGCCAGTGACCTGACGCATGAGTCTCAACGTTTGGGTCCCTTCCGGTGAGAATTTTGGCGATATGTTAGCTCAGATGTGGAGCTGGTGAGTGTCTCTTCATTCTCCAACAAAGTTGAGGTTCGCAGCTCAGATATAAGTCGAGAAAATTGTCCTCATTCGCAGCCATGTTTACTTTTGTTTATGTATGCACACGTGTATTGCTGCATAGGCCTATGCCGCCAGTGACCTGACACATGAGTCTCAAAGTTTGGGTCTCTTCCGGTGAGTATTTTGGCGATATGTTAGCTCAGATGTGGAGCTGGTGAGTGTCTCTTCATTCTCCAACAAAGTTGATGTTCGCAACTCAGATATAAGTCGAGAAAATTATCCTCATTCGCAGCCATGTTTACTTCTGTTTATGTATGTACACGTGTATTACGGCATAGGCGTATGCCGCCAGTGACCTTACGCTTGAGTCTCAAAGTTGTGGTCTCTTTCGGTGTGTATTTTAGCGATATGTTAGCTCAGATGTGGAGCTGGTGAGTGTCTCTTCATTCTCCAACAAAGTTGAGGTTCGCAGCTCAGATATAAGTCCACAAAATTGTCCTCATTCGCAGCCATGTTTTCTTCTATGTATGTACATGTATGTACACGTGTATTGCTGCATAGGCCTATGCCTCCAGTGACCTGACGCATGAGTCTCAAAGTTTGGGTTCCTTCCGGTAAGAATTTTGGTGATATTTTAGCTCATATGTGGAGCTGGTGAGTGTCTCATCATCCTCCAACAAAGTTGAGGTTCGCAGCTCAGATATAAGTCGAAAAAATTATCCTCCTTCACAGCAATGTTTACTTCTGTTTATGTATGCACACGTGTATTGCTGCATAGGCCTATGCCGCCAGTGACCTGACGCATGAGTCTCAATGTTTGGGTTCCTTCCGGTACGAATTTTGGTGATATTTTAGCTCAGATGTGGAGCTGGTGAGTGTCTCATCATCCTCCAACAAAGTTGAGGTTCGCAGCTCAGATATAAGTCGAGAAAATTATCCTCATTCGCAGCCATGTTTACTTCTGTTTATGTATGTACACGTGTATTACGGGATAGGCCTATGCCGCCAGTGACCTTACGCATGAGTCTCAAAGTTGTGGTCTCTTCCGGAAAGTATTTTTGTGATATTTTAGCTCAGATGTGGAGCTGGTGAGTGTCTCTTCATTCTCCAACAAAGTTGAGGTTCGCAGCTCAGATATAAGTCGAGAAAATGGTCCTCATTCGCAGCCATGTTTACTTTTGTTTATGTATGCACACGTGTATTGCTGCATAGGCCTATGCCGCCAGTGACCTGACGCATGAGTCTCAAAGTTTGGGTCCCTTCTGGTGAGTATTTTGGCGATATGTTAGCTCAGATGTGGAGCTGGTGAGTGTCTCTTCATTCTCCAACAAAGTTGAGGTTCGCAGCTAAGATACAAGTCATGAAAATTTTCCTCCTTCGCAGCCATATTTACTTCTGTTTATGTATGTACACGTGTATTGCAGCATAGACCTATGGCGCCAGTGACCTGACGCATGAGTCTCAAAGTTTGGGTCCCTTCTGGTGAGTATTTTGGCGATATGTTAGCTCAGATGTGGAGATGGTGAGTGTCTCATCATCCTCCAACAAAGTTGAGGTTCGCAGCTCAGATATAAGTCGAGAAAATTATCCTCATTCGCAGCCATGTTTACTTCTGTTTATGTATGTACACGTGTATTACGGCATAGGCCTATGCCGCCAGTGACCTTACGCTTGAGTCTCAAAATTGTGGTCTCTTCCGGAGAGTATTTTTGTGATATTTTAGCTCAGATGTGGAGCTGGTGAGGGTCTCTTCATTCTCCAACAAAGATGAGGTTCGCAGCTCAGATATAAGTCGAGAAAATTATCCTCCTTCACAGCAATGTTTACTTCTGTTTATGTATGCACACGTGTATTGCTGCATAGGCCTATGCCGCCAGTGACCTGACGCATGAGTCTCAAAGTTTGGGTCCCTTCTGGTGAGTATTTTGGCGATATGTTAGCTCAGATGTGGAGCTGGTGAGTGTCTCATCATCCTCTAACAAAGTTGAGGTTCGCATCTCAGATATAAGTCGAAAAAATCATCCTCCTTCGCAGCCATGTTTACTTCTGTTTATGTATGTACACGTGTATTGCAGCATAGACCTATACCGCCAGTGACCTGACGCATGAGTCTCAAAGTTTGGGTCCCTTCTGGTGAGTATTTTGGCGATATGTTAGCTCAGATGTGGAGCTGGTGAGTGTCTCTTCATTCTGCAACAAAGTTGAGGTTCGCAGCTTAGATCAGCATAGACCTATACCGCCAGTGACCTGACGCATGAGTCTCAAAGTTTGGGTCCCTTCTGGTGAGTATTTTTGTGATATTTTAGCTCAGATGTGGAGCTGGTGAGTGTCTCTTCATTCTCCAACAAAGATGAGGTTCGCAGCTCAGATATAAGTCGAGAAAATTATCCTCCTTCACAGCAATGTTTACTTCTGTTTATGTATGCACACGTGTATTGCTGCATAGGCCTATGCCGCCAGTGACCTGACGCATGAGTCTCAATGTTTGGGTTCCTTCCGGTACGAATTTTGGTGATATTTTAGCTCAGATGTGGAGCTGGTGAGTGTCTCATCATCCTCCAACAAAGTTGAGGTTCGCAGCTCAGATATAAGTCGAGAAAATTATCCTCATTTGCAGCCATGTTTACTTCTGTTTATGTATGTACACGTGTATTACGGGATAGGCCTATGCCGCCAGTGACCTTACGCATGAGTCTCAAAGTTGTGGTCTCTTCCGGAAAGTATTTTTGTGATATTTTAGCTCAGATGTGGAGCTGGTGAGTGTCTCTTCATTCTCCAACAAAGTTGAGGTTCGCAGCTCAGATATAAGTCGAGAAAATGGTCCTCATTCGCAGCCATGTTTACTTTTGTTTATGTATGCACACGTGTATTGCTGCATAGGCCTATGCCGCCAGTGACCTGACGCATGAGTCTCAAAGTTTGGGTCCCTTCTGGTGAGTATTTTGGCGATATGTTAGCTCAGATGTGGAGCTGGTGAGTGTCTCTTCATTCTCCAACAAAGTTGAGGTTCGCAGCTAAGATACAAGTCATGAAAAGTTTCCTCCTTCGCAGCCATATTTACTTCTGTTTATGTATGTACACGTGTATTGCAGCATAGACCTATGCCGCCAGTGACCTGACGCATGAGTCTCAAAGTTTGGGTCCCTTCTGGTGAGTATTTTGGCGATATGTTAGCTCAGATGTGGAGATGGTGAGTGTCTCATCATCCTCCAACAAAGTTGAGGTTCGCAGCTCAGATATAAGTCGAGAAAATTATCCTCATTCGCAGCCATGTTTACTTCTGTTTATGTATGTACACGTGTATTACGGCATAGGCCTATGCCGCCAGTGACCTTACGCTTGAGTCTCAAAGTTGTGGTCTCTTCCGGAGAGTATTTTTGTGATATTTTAGCTCAGATGTGGAGCTGGTGAGGGTCTCTTCATTCTCCAACAAAGATGAGGTTCGCAGCTCAGATATAAGTCGAGAAAATTATCCTCCTTCACAGCAATGTTTACTTCTGTTTATGTATGCACACGTGTATTGCTGCATAGGCCTATGCCGCCAGTGACCTGACGCATGAGTCTCAAAGTTTGGGTCCCTTCTGGTGAGTATTTTGGCGATATGTTAGCTCAGATGTGGAGCTGGTGAGTGTCTCATCATCCTTTAACAAAGTTGAGGTTCGCATCTCAGATATAAGTCGAAAAAATCATCCTCCTTCGCAGCCATGTTTACTTCTGTTTATGTATGTACACGTGTATTGCAGCATAGACCTATACCGCCAGTGACCTGACGCATGAGTCTCAAAGTTTGGGTCCCTTCTGGTGAGTATTTTGGCGATATGTTAGCTCAGATGTGGAGCTGGTGAGTGTCTCTTCATTCTGCAACAAAGTTGAGGTTCGCAGCTTAGATCAGCATAGACCTATACCGCCAGTGACCTGACGCATGAGTCTCAAAGTTTGGGTCCCTTCTGGTGAGTATTTTTGTGATATTTTAGCTCAGATGTGGAGCTGGTGAGTGTCTCTTCATTCTCCAACAAAGATGAGGTTCGCAGCTCAGATATAAGTCGAGAAAATTATCCTCCTTCACAGCAATGTTTACTTCTGTTTATGTATGCACACGTGTATTGCTGCATAGGCCTATGCCGCCAGTGACCTGACGCATGAGTCTCAAAGTTTGGGTCCCTTCTGTTGAGTATTTTGGCGATATGTTATCTCAGATGTGGAGCTAGTGAGTGTCTCATCATCCTCTAACAAAGTTGAGGTTCGCATCCCAGATATAAGTCGAGAAAATCATCCTCCTTCGCAGCCATGTTTACTTCTGTTTATGTATGTACACGTGTATTGCAGCATAGACCTATACCGCCAGTGACCTGACGCATGAGTCTCAACGTTTGGGTCCCTTTCGGTAAGAATATTGGCGATATGTTATCTTAGATGTGGAGCTGGTGAGTGTCTCTTCATTCTCCAACAAAGTTGAGGTTCGCAGCTCAGATATAAGTCGAGAAAATTGTCCTCATTCGCAGCCATGTTTACTTTTGTTTATGTATGTACACGTGTATTGCTGCATAGGCCTATGCCGCCAGTGACCTGACGCATGAGACTCAAAGTTTGGGTTTCTTTCGGTAAGAAATTTTGTGATATTTTAGCTCAGATGTCGAGCTGGTGAGTGTCCCTTTATTCTCCAACAAAGTTGAGGTTCGCAGCTCAGATATAAGTCGAGAAAATTGTCCTCATTCGCAGCCATGTTTACTTTTGTTGATGTATGTACACGTGTATTGCTGCATAGGCCTATGCCGCCAGTGACCTGACGCATGAGTCTCAAAGTTTGGGTTCCTTCCGGTAAGAATTTTGGTGATATTTTAGCTCAGATGTGAAGCTGGTGAGTGTCTCATCATCCTCCAACAAAGTTGAGGTTCGCAGCTCAGATATAAGTCGAGAAAATTATCCTCCTTCACAGCAATGTTTACTTCTGTTTATGTATGCACACGTGTATTGCTGCATAGGCCTATGCCGCCAGTGACCTGACGCATGAGTCTCAAAGTTTGGGTCCCTTCTGGTGAGTATTTTGGCGATATGTTATCTCAGATGTGGAGCTGGTGAGTGTCTCATCATCCTCTAACAAAGTTGAGGTTCGCATCCCAGATATAAGTCGAGAAAATCATCCTCCTTCGCAGCCATGTTTACTTCTGTTTATGTATGTACACGTGTATTGCAGCATAGACCTATACCGCCAGTGACCTGACGCATGAGTCTCAACGTTTGGGTCCCTTTCGGTAAGAATATTGGCGATATGTTATCTCAGATGTGGAGCTGGTGAGTGTCTCTTCATTCTCCAACAAAGTTGAGGTTCGCAGCTCAGATATAAGTCGAGAAAATTGTCCTCATTCGCAGCCATGTTTACTTTTGTTTATGTATGTACACGTGTATTGCTGCATAGGCCTATGCCGCCAGTGACCTGACGCATGAGACTCAAAGTTTGGGTTTCTTTCGGTAAGAAATTTTGTGATATTTTAGCTCAGATGTCGAGCTGGTGAGTGTCCCTTTATTCTCCAACAAAGTTGAGGTTCGCAGCTCAGATATAAGTCGAGAAAATTGTCCTCATTCGCAGCCATGTTTACTTTTGTTGATGTATGTACACGTGTATTGCTGCATAGGCCTATGCCGCCAGTGACCTGACGCATGAGTCTCAAAGTTTGGGTTCCTTCCGGTAAGAATTTTGGTGATATTTTAGCTCAGATGTGAAGCTGGTGAGTGTCTCATCATCCTCCAACAAAGTTGAGGTTCGCAGCTCAGATATAAGTCGAGAAAATTATCCTCCTTCACAGCAATGTTTACTTCTGTTTATGTATGCACACGTGTATTGCTGCATAGGCCTATGCCGCCAGTGACCTGACGCATGAGTCTCAAAGTTTGGGTCCCTTCTGGTGAGTATTTTGGCGATATGTTATCTCAGATGTGGAGCTGGTGAGTGTCTCATCATCCACTAACAAAGTTGAGGTTCGCATCCCAGATATAAGTCGAGAAAATCATCCTCCTTCGCAGCCATGTTTACTTCTGTTTATGTATGTACACGTGTATTGCAGCATAGACCTATACCGCCAGTGACCTGACGCATGAGTCTCAACGTTTGGGTCCCTTTCGGTAAGAATATTGGCGATATGTTATCTCAGATGTGGAGCTGGTGAGTGTCGCTTCATTCTCCAACAAAGTTGAGGTTCGCAGCTCAGATATAAGTCGAGAAAATTGTCCTCATTCGCAGCCATGTTTACTTTTGTTTATGTATGTACACGTGTATTGCTGCATAGGCCTATGCCGCCAGTGACCTGACGCATGAGACTCAAAGTTTGGGTTTCTTTCGGTAAGAAATTTTGTGATATTTTAGCTCAGATGTCGAGCTGGTGAGTGTCCCTTTATTCTCCAACAAAGTTGAGGTTCGCAGCTCAGATATAAGTCGAGAAAATTGTCCTCATTCGCAGCCATGTTTACTTTTGTTGATGTATGTACACGTGTATTGCTGCATAGGCCTATGCCGCCAGTGACCTGACGCATGAGTCTCAAAGTTTGGGTTCCTTCCGGTAAGAATTTTGGTGATATTTTAGCTCAGATGTGAAGCTGGTGAGTGTCTCATCATCCTCCAACAAAGTTGAGGTTCGCAGCTCAGATATAAGTCGAGAAAATTATCCTCCTTCACAGCAATGTTTACTTCTGTTTATGTATGCACACGTGTATTGCTGCATAGGCCTATGCCGCCAGTGACCTGACGCATGAGTCTCAAAGTTTGGGTCCCTTCTGGTGAGTATTTTGGCGATATGTTATCTCAGATGTGGAGCTGGTGAGTGTCTCATCATCCTCTAACAAAGTTGAGGTTCGCATCCCAGATATAAGTCGAGAAAATCATCCTCCTTCGCAGCCATGTTTACTTCTGTTTATGTATGTACACGTGTATTGCAGCATAGACCTATACCGCCAGTGACCTGACGCATGAGTCTCAACGTTTGGGTCCCTTTCGGTAAGAATATTGGCGATATGTTATCTCAGATGTGGAGCTGGTGAGTGTCTCATCATCCTCTAACAAAGTTGAGGTTCGCATCCCAGATATAAGTCGAGAAAATCATCCTCCTTCGCAGCCATGTTTACTTCTGTTTATGTATGTACACGTGTATTGCAGCATAGACCTATACCGCCAGTGACCTGACGCATGAGTCTCAACGTTTGGGTCCCTTTCGGTAAGAATATTGGCGATATGTTATCTCAGATGTGGAGCTGGTGAGTGTCTCTTCATTCTCCAACAAAGTTGAGGTTCGCAGCTCAGATATAAGTCGAGAAAATTGTCCTCATTCGCAGCCATGTTTACTTTTGTTTATGTATGTACACGTGTATTGCTGCATAGGCCTATGCCGCCAGTGACCTGACGCATGAGACTCAAAGTTTGGGTTTCTTTCGGTAAGAAATTTTGTGATATTTTAGCTCAGATGTCGAGCTGGTGAGTGTCCCTTTATTCTCCAACAAAGTTGAGGTTCGCAGCTCAGATATAAGTCGAGAAAATTGTCCTCATTCGCAGCCATGTTTACTTTTGTTGATGTATGTACACGTGTATTGCTGCATAGGCCTATGCCGCCAGTGACCTGACGCATGAGTCTCAAAGTTTGGGTTCCTTCCGGTAAGAATTTTGGTGATATTTTAGCTCAGATGTGAAGCTGGTGAGTGTCTCATCATCCTCCAACAAAGTTGAGGTTCGCAGCTCAGATATAAGTCGAGAAAATTATCCTCCTTCACAGCAATGTTTACTTCTGTTTATGTATGCACACGTGTATTGCTGCATAGGCCTATGCCGCCAGTGACCTGACGCATGAGTCTCAAAGTTTGGGTCCCTTCTGGTGAGTATTTTGGCGATATGTTATCTCAGATGTGGAGCTGGTGAGTGTCTCATCATCCACTAACAAAGTTGAGGTTCGCATCCCAGATATAAGTCGAGAAAATCATCCTCCTTCGCAGCCATGTTTACTTCTGTTTATGTATGTACACGTGTATTGCAGCATAGACCTATACCGCCAGTGACCTGACGCATGAGTCTCAACGTTTGGGTCCCTTTCGGTAAGAATATTGGCGATATGTTATCTCAGATGTGGAGCTGGTGAGTGTCGCTTCATTCTCCAACAAAGTTGAGGTTCGCAGCTCAGATATAAGTCGAGAAAATTGTCCTCATTCGCAGCCATGTTTACTTTTGTTTATGTATGTACACGTGTATTGCTGCATAGGCCTATGCCGCCAGTGACCTGACGCATGAGACTCAAAGTTTGGGTTTCTTTCGGTAAGAAATTTTGTGATATTTTAGCTCAGATGTCGAGCTGGTGAGTGTCCCTTTATTCTCCAACAAAGTTGAGGTTCGCAGCTCAGATATAAGTCGAGAAAATTGTCCTCATTCGCAGCCATGTTTACTTTTGTTGATGTATGTACACGTGTATTGCTGCATAGGCCTATGCCGCCAGTGACCTGACGCATGAGTCTCAAAGTTTGGGTTCCTTCCGGTAAGAATTTTGGTGATATTTTAGCTCAGATGTGAAGCTGGTGAGTGTCTCATCATCCTCCAACAAAGTTGAGGTTCGCAGCTCAGATATAAGTCGAGAAAATTATCCTCCTTCACAGCAATGTTTACTTCTGTTTATGTATGCACACGTGTATTGCTGCATAGGCCTATGCCGCCAGTGACCTGACGCATGAGTCTCAAAGTTTGGGTCCCTTCTGGTGAGTATTTTGGCGATATGTTATCTCAGATGTGGAGCTGGTGAGTGTCTCATCATCCTCT
The DNA here is from genome assembly GCA_037893245.1 of Crossaster papposus. Lineage (NCBI taxonomy): Eukaryota > Metazoa > Echinodermata > Asteroidea > Velatida > Solasteridae > Crossaster > Crossaster papposus. The sequence goes on from JBAIAA010000178.1 coordinate 410,796, forward strand.
AACAAAGTTGAGGTTCGCATCCCAGATATAAGTCGAGAAAATCATCCTCCTTCGCAGCCATGTTTACTTCTGTTTATGTATGTACACGTGTATTGCAGCATAGACCTATACCGCCAGTGACCTGACGCATGAGTCTCAACGTTTGGGTCCCTTTCGGTAAGAATATTGGCGATATGTTATCTCAGATGTGGAGCTGGTGAGTGTCTCATCATCCTCTAACAAAGTTGAGGTTCGCATCCCAGATATAAGTCGAGAAAATCATCCTCCTTCGCAGCCATGTTTACTTCTGTTTATGTATGTACACGTGTATTGCAGCATAGACCTATACCGCTAGTGACCTGACGCATGAGTCTCAACGTTTGGGTCCCTTTCGGTAAGAATATTGGCGATATGTTATCTCAGATGTGGAGCTGGTGAGTGTCTCTTCATTCTCCAACAAAGTTGAGGTTCGCAGCTCAGATATAAGTCGAGAAAATTGTCCTCATTCGCAGCCATGTTTACTTTTGTTTATGTATGTACACGTGTATTGCTGCATAGGCCTATGCCGCCAGTGACCTGACGCATGAGACTCAAAGTTTGGGTTTCTTTCGGTAAGAAATTTTGTGATATTTTAGCTCAGATGTCGAGCTGGTGAGTGTCCCTTTATTCTCCAACAAAGTTGAGGTTCGCAGCTCAGATATAAGTCGAGAAAATTGTCCTCATTCGCAGCCATGTTTACTTTTGTTGACGTATGTACACGTGTATTGCTGCATAGGCCTATGCCGCCAGTGACCTGACGCATGAGTCTCAAAGTTTGGGTTCCTTCCGGTAAGAATTTTGGTGATATTTTAGCTCAGATGTGAAGCTGGTGAGTGTCTCATCATCCTCCAACAAAGTTGAGGTTCGCAGCTCAGATATAAGTCGAGAAAATTATCCTCCTTCACAGCAATGTTTACTTCTGTTTATGTATGCACACGTGTATTGCTGCATAGGCCTATGCCGCCAGTGACCTGACGCATGAGTCTCAAAGTTTGGGTCCCTTCTGGTGAGTATTTTGGCGATATGTTATCTCAGATGTGGAGCTGGTGAGTGTCTCATCATCCTCTAACAAAGTTGAGGTTCGCATCCCAGATATAAGTCGAGAAAATCATCCTCCTTCGCAGCCATGTTTACTTCTGTTTATGTATGTACACGTGTATTGCAGCATAGACCTATACCGCCAGTGACCTGACGCATGAGTCTCAACGTTTGGGTCCATTTCGGTAAGAATATTGGCGATATGTTATCTCAGATGTGGAGCTGGTGAGTGTCTCTTCATTCTCCAACAAAGTTGAGGTTCGCTGCTCAGATATAAGTCGAGAAAATTGTCCTCATTCGCAGCCATGTTTACTTTTGTTTATGTATGTACACGTGTATTGCTGCATAGGCCTATGCCGCCAGTGACCTGACGCATGAGACTCAAAGTTTGGGTTTCTTTCGGTAAGAAATTTTGTGATATTTTAGCTCAGATGTGGAGCTGGTGAGTGTCTCTTTATTCTCCAACAACGTTGAGGTTCGCAGCTCAGATATAAGTCGAGAAAATTGTCCTCATTCGCAGCCATGTTTACTTTTGTTTATGTATGTACACGTGTATTGCTGCATAGGCCTATGCCGCCAGTGACCTGACGCATGAGACTCAAAGTTTGGGTTTCTTCCGGTAAGACATTTTGTGATATTTTAGCACAGATGTGGAGCTGGTGAGTGTCTCTTCATTCTCCAACAAAGTTGAGGTTCGCAGCTCAGATATAAGTCGAGAAAATTGTCCTCATTCGCAGCCATGTTTACTTTTGTTGATGTATGTACACGTGTATTGCTGCATAGGCCTATGCCGCCAGTGACCTGACGCATGAGTCTCAAAGTTTGGGTTCCTTCCGGTAAGAATTTTGGTGATATTTTAGCTCATATGTGGAGCTGGTGAGTGTCTCATCATCCTCCAACAAAGTTGAGGTTCGCAGCTCAGATATAAGTCGAGAAAATTATCCTCCTTCACAGCAATGTTTACTTCTGTTTATGTATGCACACGTGTATTGCTGCATAGGCCTATGCCGCCAGTGACCTGACGCATGAGTCTCAAAGTTTGGGTCCCTTCTGGTGAGTATTTTGGCGATATGTTAGCTTAGATGTGGAGCTGGTGAGTGTCTCATCATCCTCCAACAAAGTTGAGGTTCGCAGCTCAGATGTAAGTCGAGAAAATTATCCTCATTCGCAGCCATGTTTACTTCTGTTTATGTATGTACACGTGTATTACGGCATAGGCCTATGCCGCCAGTGACCTTACGCTTGAGTCTCAAAGTTGTGGTCTCTTCCGGAGAGTATTTTTGTGATATTTTAGCTCAGATGTGGAGCTGGTGAGTGTCTCTTCATTCTCCAACAAAGATGAGGTTCGCAGCTCAGATATAATTCGAGAAAATTATCCTCATTCGCAGCCATGTTTACTTCTGTTTATGTATGTACACGTGTATTACGGCATAGGCCTATGCCGCCAGTGACCTTACGCTTGAGTCTCAAAGTTGTGGTCTCTTCCGGAGAGTATTTTCGTGATATTTTAGCTCAGATGTGGAGCTGGTGAGTGTCTCTTCATTCTCCAACAAAGATGAGGTTCGCAGCTCAGATATAAGTCGAGACAATTATCCTCCTTCACAGCAATGTTTACTTCTGTTTATGTATGCACACGTGTATTGCTGCATAGGCCTATGCCGCCAGTGACCTGACGCATGAGACTCAAAGTTTGGGTTTCTTCCGGTAAGAAATGTTGTGATATTTTAGCTCAGATGTGGAGCTGGTGAGTGTCTCTTTATTCTCCAACAAAGTTGAGGTTCGCAGCTCAGATATAAGTCGAGAAAATTGTCCTCATTCGCAGCCATGTTTACTTTTGTTGATGTATGTACACGTGTATTGCTGCATAGGCCTATGCCGCCAGTGACATGACGCATGAGTCTCAAAGTTTGGGTTCCTTCCGGTAAGAATTTTGGTGATATTTTAGCTCAGATGTGGAGCTGGTGAGTGTCTCATCATCCTCCAACAAAGTTGAGGTTCGCAGCTCAGATATAAGTCGAGAAAATTATCCTCCTTCACAGCAATGTTTACTTCTGTTTATGTATGCACACGTGTATTGCTGCATAGGCCTATGCCGCCAGTGACCTGACGCATGAGTCTCAAAGTTTGGGTCCCTTCTGGTGAGTATTTTGGCGATTTGTTAGCTCAGATATGGAGCTGGTGAGTGTCTCATCATCCTCCAACAAAGTTGAGGTTCGCAGCTCAGATATAAGTCGAGAAAATTATCCTCATTCGCAGCCATGTTTACTTCTGTTTATGTATGTACACGTGTATTACGGCATAGGCCTATGCCGCCAGTGACCTTACGCTTGAGTCTCAAAGTTGTGGTCTCTTCCGGAGAGTATTTTTGTAATATTTTAGCTCAGATGTGGAGCTGGTGAGTGTCTCTTCATTCTCCCACAAAGATGAGGTTCGCAGCTCAGATATAAGTCGAGAAAATTATCCTCCTTCACAGCAATGTTTACTTCTGTTTATGTATGCACACGTGTATTGCTGCATAGGCCTATGCCGCCAGTGACCTGACGCATGAGTCTCAAAGTTTGGGTCCCTTCTGGTGAGTATTTTGGCGATATGTTAGCTCAGATGTGGAGCTGGTGAGTGTCTCATCATCCTCTAACAAAGTTGAGGTTCGCATCTCAGATATAAGTCGAGAAAATCATCCTCCTTCGCAGCCATGTTTACTTCTGTTTATGTATGTACACGTGTATTGCAGCATAGACCTATACCGCCAGTGACCTGACGCATGAGTCTTCAACGTTTGGGTCCCTTTCGGTAAGAATATTGGCGATATGTTAGCTCAGATGTGGAGCTGGTGAGTGTCTCATCATCCTCCAAGAAAGTTGAGGTTCGCAGCTCAGATATAAGTCGAGAATATTATCCTCCTTCACAGCAATGTTTACTTCTGTTTATGTAGTTGTTGTTGTTGTAGGTTAGGTTGGCACGTATGGCGATCATAGCGCCCTGTGTGCCATTAGCATTACATTATGCACTATATCATCTCAGCACGCGGAACAGCTAGTACATCAGAGTGCAGTATGGGAAATTATGACGTAAGCAAAGGAGATAAACGGAGTGCTAGTAAAAGGCTGCTCGAAAAGGGAAAAAAAAGAAACAAAACAAAAAAGAATGGTGCATGAAGGTAAGGGCAGGGGGTGCGCCAGTAATCTTCCGAGAAACAGTGCCACAAAGGGTCCCGCAAGGCCGGCCGTTTCGCAGACAGGGGCACAAGGCTCCCATCTGTTACTTTTTTCAGGACGCGCATACCTCCGGGTGACGAAGGGTGGCACTGCGCTCGTCAATCACCAGCGACAACGGTCCTCACTACACCCTTACCCATGCGCAATATCAATAAAATCAGAAGGCCACACAAAACAAATTAAATATTAATGTTGCATCTTTGAACATAGTTAAGGATTTGTTGACAGTTTCGTTTCTGTCCAAGAAGTTGTGTAAGAGTCATTTGTGAATCTGTCAAATTAAGTGATTTTTCGAGGAGTTTTCTTTGGCTGTTAAATCGTTTGCATTCAAGTAGGAAGTGTCCAACATCATCACTAGCTCCACATATTTCACAGATACCGTTAGGGTGTTTTCCAGAGTAATAGAGAAATTTTTTGAGCCCTTTACAAATGCCAATACGTAATCTGTGAAGTGTAACTTCTTGGGGACGTTTTTTCCCCCATCTAGTGAAAGAAAAGGATGGGTCAAGTTTGCAATGTTTATTTGGGTCAAGTTTAGGAATACTTTTCGTCCATTCATCCTTGAGTTGTTTTTTGAGATGCTGCTTGATTTCAGTATCTGAGAAAGGGACATAGTGATCGATGTTGTGTTTCCGAGTGGCATACTTGGCAGCTGTGTCTGCTTTTTCATTGCCTGAAATTCCACAGTGGCCAGGCACCCACTCGAAGAAAACGGTGTTCCCCTGGTGTGTTATGTTAATTAATGTATGGCGGATATCACATGCAATTTTGTTGTGGGGGAAGGGTTTGCAGATGGACTGTATAGCACTCAAGCAATCGCTAAAAATAACAGAGTTCAAAGGTTTAACATCTTCCACCCATTCAAGAGCTAAAAGAATGGCAAACAGTTCAGCTGAAAAGATAGAGATCCCATTGTTAAGTCTAATACTTTTAGAGTAATTAAGTTGCGGTATGTAAATACCACAGCCAACAGTGTTTAGATTAGGATCAAAGGAGCCGTCCGTAAAAATATGGAGAGAGTTTTTCCAAGTGGTATTGATTACTTTAGTGCTAATACTACCTTTGTCCTTAGGGTCGTTCATGTGGGTCACCAAGGAGAGGATTTCTGTAGAAACAAGGGGCTTGTAATAATGCCAATATGGGAAAGGATTATGGAGGGTAAATGTGACTAGAGATTGTTGGGAAAATCTAGCTTCAAAAGGGGTCTTATGATGAGTATTATGCCACTTTGCGGCAAAATAGTGTTTTTGCCAATTATCCTCCTCAAGATGTTGGTTAGGATGGTTGGTATGAGTCTTTATCTTAATACCGTAGAGGTTTGTAAGTAATTGTCGACGGAGAGCCAGAGGGGGGTCACCACATTCGAGTTGTAATTTGAACAAGGGGGAGCTTTGAATGGCCCCAGTGCATATTTTGAGAGCTTGGTACTGGATACTGTCTAGTTTGCATTTCAGTGTATAGGAAGCGGAGTCGAAAGCTTCACATCCGTACTCTAGATGAGGTTTAATGAGGGCCGAGTAAAACTGGAATAGGGTTTTACAATCTGCACCCCAAGAAATACCGCTGATACAACGGAGAAGGTTCAGTTTCTTTTTACATTTAACAAGAATGTTGTCAATATGTTCTTTCCATGTCAGTTTGTTGTCAAAGATCACGCCCAAGAATTTAACAGATTTGAGGATTTGTACTGCGCAGTCGTTGATTCGCAAAGAAAGTTTCATTTCTTTTTTGTTTGAAAAAATGACAGCTTTTGTTTTTGGAGCAGAGAGTTTAAAGCCCCATTTATCACACCATGAATTTATGTTATCAAGACTTTTTTGAATTTTTCTCTCTAGGAAAGAGATGTTTCTATGACTCTTCCAAATAGCAATATCATCTGCATACTGGGAGACGTGGGAATCGGGCAGTTCTTGGGCGAGATCATTGACAGCAATGTTAAATAATAAAGGACTTATTACACTACCCTGGGGAACACCGTTTTCAAGAGTTCTTTGATCAGATATTGTGTTATTTATTTTAACTTGAATGTTCCTATCACTAAGGAAGCTATTAATCCATCTCGTAATTCTGCCATAGATGCCTAAGTTCTGGAGTTTGATGATGACGCCCTTGCGCCAGAGCATATCGTAGGCTTTCTCTATGTCCAAAAAAAACAGCAAGAGTACTCTCCTTATTCGCAAAAGCTTTATTAATAGAGGATTCTAGGCCGAGTACATGATCTTTAGTACTTCTGCCTTTTCGAAAACCACTTTGGTTATGAGTAAGAAGGTTATTTGTTTCGAGGTACCAGCTAAGACGTGTATTAACCATTCGCTCCATTAATTTACAAAGTGTGGAGGTGAGGGCTATGGGTCTATAAGAAGAAGGATTGCCAGGATCTTTCCCTGGTTTTAGAATGGGAATAAGGATCGCATCCTTCCACTGTCTTGGACATATAGAGGTGTGCCATATCATGTTAAAGATAATAAGTAAATAATTACGAATCTTCATAGAGAAATTTTTAATGACAGAATTACTGATATTATCTTTTCCTGGTGTGGTGCATTTAGACATATCAATAGCGTGGTTCAATTCTTCAATATTAAATGGCTCATTAAGGATACCGTCATTATTATCAATAATGGAAAGCTCGTTTTCAGCTTGAGCTTTATTATTGGCAAAGGAAGGGCAATAGTTGTCTGTACTGCTAACCTTGGTAAAGTTATCGGCAAGAGCTTCTACCTTATCAAAGTCTGTGACTGCATCGATGTCATTATGGTGAATAACGGGAATATTGTTATGACATTTAGTTTTTTCAATACGTTTGATCTTGTTCCAAATCAAGGTAGTATTTGTTTTGGGGTTAAAATCTTCACAAAATTTTTCCCAATCTTTTCTCTTGGCATTTTTTATTGCTCTCCTGGCTATGGCACTGGTTTTTTTTATATAGAATGAAATCATTAGGATGATGGCTTTTCCTAAGTTTTTTCAAGGCGTCCTTTTTGTCATCTAGGGCTTGTTTACACTCTTCATTCCACCAAGAAGTGGGTTGTTTGTGATGATTAGGGTTAGTTTTCGGAATAGAATTTGTCATCGCTAAATCTAATTGCTGCATAAATTGAGTGTACTCTTCGTCAACATCATTGCTAGTGACAGGCTCAGTAATATAAGTGTTGCATGCTTCAGTGAATTTATTCCAATCAGCTTTCTTAGTAGACCACTTAGGACTAAAGTTGGATGGGTTCTTGTGAATAGGATGATTAACTTCAATAACAATTGGACAGTGATCACTCCCCCATGTGTTGTCTAGGACTTTCCAATTGCATTTTCCGCCAATGCCAGGAGAAACGAAGGTGACATCGATGCAGGACAGAGAATTTTGAGATGTATTGACCCTTGTGCCTTCTCCAGTATTAATGCAGATCATGTTATTCAAAATGGCGTCTTCAATCATCTGTCCATTATGGTCAATTTAGTGCTGCCCCAAATAGGATTGTGGCCATTTAAATCTCCGCATATAATACACGGTCTATTAGCGATTTTTTCACAAATTAATTTAAGAGAGTTGGTGTCTAGAGAAGCACAAGGGTTATATACATTGACAAGCATAAGTTTATTTTTATTTGCATCATAAATTTCCCCGATTTGATATTCAATGAGATTTTCTGTAGCTCCTAAAATGTATTTAAAGGCAAGGCCGTGTTTGACGAAAAATGCACATCCTCCCCCGCATTTTTTAATAGTATCTTTTCTATCGTTACGATAAATGTCATAACCTGATAACCTGTAAGTTTTATCATTTTTTAACCATGTTTCTTGTATGCAAATAATATCAGGTTTGCATGTCATGACATTAATTGCATCCTTAAACTCCCTATCATGTGCAATGAGAGAATGTGCATTCCACTGAAGAATAATTAGTCCTGCAAAAATTGCGGCAATCATGTTTTATTAGTTTGGGATCTAAGGGTTTGGCTTCCACTTGGTTTGGGGTTATTAGGTGGACCCATTTTGCTTTGGGAAGATTTCTGGCCCGTGGCAGCCCTTCTCCTTGTGGCAGGTGATTGTGACGGAGTTCTTTGGTTTTGTTGCTTGCCTTTTGTCTTTGTGGATTCTTCTGAATTACCCAGGTGTTGGATTAGTGATAAGATGGCGGCAGTTCTTTCTACTTTGTTCTTTATTGTTTCCCCGATTTGTAGTGCCCCAATTAGGAGTTCGACGAGGTGTTGTTCATCATGAGCAGGCCAGATTGGTGCGTGCACATAGGTTCTGTCTGAGTTGCTATTGTTTCATCTGTCTGGGTGCTGGCGTCTACATTTCTGGGTTTCACGTCTTTTGTGATTGTCGCTTGGGTGTTTGTTGTTGTTTTGACTACCGTGACGGCTGGAATGCTGGGTTGCTGAGAGTTCCATTGATTCGGAGTGGTTACTATTCTATTTGTCTTGTTTGGCGGTTGTTGGGTAGGGGTGTCGGGCTGTATGTAGAAGTCAGCTTTGACGGCTTTAGCGGCGTCTGCATATGAAATATTGTATGAAATTCTTACACCCTGGATTCTCTTTTCCTGTTTTATGGTACTGCATCCTCCATAAGCCGATGAATGGTGTTCGCCACATCTGCAGCATCGAACTTGGTCTTTTTGCTGACATTGGTCAAAGGTATGGGCGCCTCCACATCTGACACATCGGGTCGAGCTACGGCAATTCGTCGCTGTATGTCCAAGTCGTTGACAGTTGAAACATCTTATTACTGGTGGGATGTAAGGTTTGACGGTGAACTGTTCGTATCCTAGTTGTATCTTGGATGGTAGGATAGGTGTATTGAATGTGAGGCATACTGACAGACTTTTTTCCAACTGGCCATCTCTTCTGCGCATAAGGCGTTTTACTTCTACAACTCCGTTTTTCTTACAGGCTTTAAGTAGGTCTTCATCTATTACCTCAGAGGGGATGCCCGTTATAACACCCTTACTCTGGGTTTCAGACTTGGCAAATTCAGTTGTCACAGCCCATTCTCCCAGTAGAGTGATACCTTTTAGTTTTCTTGCTTGGCCTGGAGTGAAGCAACGCACTGTAATGCCACCTTGGTTATTCTTAGATACATTCTTTATCAAATCAGTACCGATATTATTTAGAGCTTTACCTATTTTAATCGGACTTATTTTAGCTAGTTTAACATCGGGGGAATTTATGATGACTAGGGTTGGTTGACTAGGCTGAGTTGATTGAGTAACATTACGGCGTTTAACTTGGTGGGTATTTATTTGATCATTATCACTAGAGTCGGTATAGATGTCATTGTAGTTTATCGATCGCTTTCTTGTCTTAGTCTGGGGCTGAGATTGAGAGCTATTCTGGGCTTGACTTATAAGTATGTCAATGGTTGAGCGTTCTTGGTCGTCTTCGTGCTTGGATCTTTGAGTATCCATAGGTGATTGAGATAATTGATCCCAGGAAGTTACCAAATCCTCATTGCCGTCATCGGCCATTTCTAGCCGAAATCAGGCGTAGGGTGAAACAAGAAGAAAAAAGGAAATAGGTAGTATTATGTGTGGCCCACTGATATTATTATATTGCTTACCAGATACCCACAAAGGTAGTTTGCTGGAAAACGGAGGCTTGGAATAGAAGGTCACTTGGCGGGAAATGACGCACTCAGAATTGAATTTTCGCGCGGTCACGAGCAGCCTTTAAACACGTCCGACAATGTTTACTTCTGTTTATGTATGCACACGTGTATTGCTGCATAGGCCTATGCCGCCAGTGACCTTACGCATGAGTCTCAAAGTTGTGGTCTCTTCCGGTAAGAAATTTTGTGATATTTTAGCTCAGATGTGGAGCTGGTGAGTGTCTCTTCATTCTCCAACAAAGTTGAGGTTCGCAGCTCAGATATAAGTCGAGAAAATTTTCCTCCTTCGCAGCCATGTTTACTTTTGTTTATGTATGTACATGTGTATTGCTGCATAGACCTATGCCGCCAGTGACCTGACGCATGAGTCTCAAAGTTTGGGTCCCTTCTGGTGAGTATTTTGGCAATATGTTAGCTCAGATGTGGAGCTGGTGAGTGTCTCATCATCCTCTAACAAAGTTGAGGTTCGCATCTCAGATATAAGTCGAGAAAATCATCCTCCTTCGCAGCCATGTTTACTTCTGTTTATGTATGTACACGTGTATTGCAGCATAGACCTATACCGCCAGTGTCCTGACGCATGAGTCTCAAAGTTTGGGTCCCTTCTGGTGAGTATTTTGGCGATATGTTAGCTCAGATGTGGAGCTAGTGAGTGTCTCATCATCCTCTAACAAAGTTGAGGTTCGCATCCCAGATATAAGTCGAGAAAATCATCCTCCTTCGCAGCCATGTTTACTTCTGTTTATGTATGTACACGTGTATTGCAGCATAGACCTATACCGCCAGTGACCTGACGCATGAGTCTCAACGTTTGGGTCCCTTTCGGTAAGAATATTGGCGATATGTTAGCTCAGATGTGGAGCTGGTGAGTGTCTCATCATCCTCCAACAAAGTTGAGGTTCGCAGCTCAGATATAAGTCGAGAAAATTATCCTCCTTCACAGCAATGTTTACTTCTGTTTATGTATGCACACGTGTATTGCTGCATAGGCCTATGCCGCCAGTGACCTGACGCATGAGTCTCAAAGTTTGGGTCCCTTCTGGTGAGTATTTTGGCGATTTGTTAGCTCAGATGTGGAGCTAGTGAGTGTCTCACCATCCTCCAACAAAGTTGAGGTTCGCAGCTCAGATATAAGTCGAGAAAATTATCCTCATTCGCAGCCATGTTTACTTCTGTTTATGTATGTACACGTGTATTGCTGCATAGGCCTATGCCGCCAGTGACCTGACGCATGAGTCTCAAAGTTTGGGTTCCTTCCAGTAAGAATTTTGGTGATATTTTAGCTCAGATGTGGAGCTGGTGAGTGTCTCATCATCCTCCAACAAAGTTGAGGTTCGCAGCTCAGATATAAGTCGAGAAAATTATCCTCATTCGCAGCCATGTTTACTTCTGTTTATGTATGCACACGTGTATTACGGCATAGGCCTATGCCGCCAGTGACCTTACGCTTGAGTCTCAAAGTTGTGGTCTCTTCCGGAGAGTATTTTTGTAATATTTTAGCTCAGATGTGGAGCTGGTGAGTGTCTCTTCATTCTCTCACAAAGATGAGGTTCGCAGCTCAGATATAAGTCGAGAAAATTATCCTCCTTCACAGCAATGTTTACTTCTGTTTATGTATGCACACGTGTATTGCTGCATAGGCCTATGCCGCCAGTGACCTGACGCATGAGTCTCAAAGTTTGGGTCCCTTCTGGTGAGTATTTTGGCGATATGTTAGCTCAGATGTGGAGCTGGTGAGTGTCTCATCATCCTCTAACAAAGTTGAGGTTCGCATCTCAGATATAAGTCGAGAAAATCATCCTCCTTCGCAGCCATGTTTACTTCTGTTTATGTATGTACACGTGTATTGCAGCATAGACCTATACCGCCAGTGACCTGACGCATGAGTCTCAAAGTTTGGGTCCCTTCTGGTGAGTATTTTGGCGATATGTTAGCTCAGATGTGAAGCTAGTGAGTGTCTCATCATCCTCTAACAAAGTTGAGGTTCGCATCCCAGATATAAGTCGAGAAAATCATCCTCCTTCGCAGCCATGTTTACTTCTGTTTATGTATGTACACGTGTATTGCAGCATAGACCTATACCGCCAGTGACCTGACGCATGAGTCTCAACGTTTGGGTCCCTTTCGGTAAGAATATTGGCGATATGTTAGCTCAGATGTGGAGCTGGTGAGTGTCTCATCATCCTCCAACAAAGTTGAGGTTCGCAGCTCAGATATAAGTCGAGAAAATTATCCTCCTTCACAGCAATGTTTACTTCTGTTTATGTATGCACACGTGTATTGCTGCATAGGCCTATGCCGCCAGTGACCTGACGCATGAGTCTCAAAGTTTGGGTCCCTTCTGGTGAGTATTTTGGCGATTTGTTAGCTCATATGTGGAGCTGGTGAGTGTCTCATCATCCTCCAACAAAGTTGAGGTTCGCATCTCAGATATAAGTCGAGAAAATTATCCTCATTCGCAGCCATGTTTACTTCTGTTTATGTATGTACACGTGTATTACGGCATAGGCCTATGCCGCCAGTGACCTTACGCTTGAGTCTCAAAGTTGTGGTCTCTTCCGGAGAGTATTTTTGTAATATTTTAGCTCAGATGTGGAGCTGGTGAGTGTCTCTTCATTCTCCAACAAAGATGAGGTTCGCAGCTCAGATATAAGTCGAGAAAATTATCCTCCTTCACAGCAATGTTTACTTATGTTTATGTATGCCCACGTGTATTGCTGCATAGGCCTATGCCGCCAGTGACCTGACGCATGAGTCTCAAAGTTTGGGTCCCTTCTGGTGAGTATTTTGGCGATATGTTAGCTCAGATGTGGAGCTGGTGAGTGTCTCATCATCCTCTAACAAAGTTGAGGTTCGCATCTCAGATATAAGTCGAGAAAATCATCCTCCTTCGCAGCCATGTTTACTTCTGTTTATGTATGTACACGTGTATTGCAGCATAGACCTATACCGCCAGTGACCTGACGCATGAGTCTCAAAGTTTGGGTCCCTTCTAGTGAGTATTTTGGAGATATGTTAGCTCAGATGTGGAGCTGGTGAGTGTCTCTTCATTCTGCAACAAAGTTGAGGTTCGCAGCTTAGATCAGCATAGACCTATACCGCCAGTGACCTGACGCATGAGTCTCAAAGTTTGGGTCCCTTCCGGTGAATATTTTGGCGATATGTTAGCTCAGATGTGGAGCTGGTGAGTGTCTGTTCATTCTGCAACAAAGTTGAGGTTCGCAGCTCAGATATAAGTCGAGAAAATTGTCCTCATTCGCAGCCATGTTTACTTTTGTTTATGTATGTACATGTGTATTGCTGCATAGACCTATGCCGCCAGTGACCTGACGCATGAGTCTCAAAGTTTGGGTCCCTTCTGGTGAGTATTTTGGCAATATGTTAGCTCAGATGTGGAGCTGGTGAGTGTCTCATCATCCTCTAACAAAGTTGAGGTTCGCATCTCAGATATAAGTCGAGAAAATCATCCTCCTTCGCAGCCATGTTTACTTCTGTTTATGTATGTACACGTGTATTGCAGCATAGACCTATACCGCCAGTGTCCTGACGCATGAGTCTCAAAGTTTGGGTCCCTTCTGGTGAGTATTTTGGCGATATGTTAGCTCAGATGTGGAGCTAGTGAGTGTCTCATCATCCTCTAACAAAGTTGAGGTTCGCATCCCAGATATAAGTCGAGAAAATCATCCTCCTTCGCAGCCATGTTTACTTCTGTTTATGTATGTACACGTGTATTGCAGCATAGACCTATACCGCCAGTGACCTGACGCATGAGTCTCAACGTTTGGGTCCCTTTCGGTAAGAATATTGGCGATATGTTAGCTCAGATGTGGAGCTGGTGAGTGTCTCATCATCCTCCAACAAAGTTGAGGTTCGCAGCTCAGATATAAGTCGAGAAAATTATCCTCCTTCACAGCAATGTTTACTTCTGTTTATGTATGCACACGTGTATTGCTGCATAGGCCTATGCCGCCAGTGACCTGACGCATGAGTCTCAAAGTTTGGGTCCCTTCTGGTGAGTATTTTGGCGATTTGTTAGCTCAGATGTGGAGCTAGTGAGTGTCTCACCATCCTCCAACAAAGTTGAGGTTCGCAGCTCAGATATAAGTCGAGAAAATTATCCTCATTCGCAGCCATGTTTACTTCTGTTTATGTATGTACACGTGTATTGCTGCATAGGCCTATGCCGCCAGTGACCTGACGCATGAGTCTCAAAGTTTGGGTTCCTTCCAGTAAGAATTTTGGTGATATTTTAGCTCAGATGTGGAGCTGGTGAGTGTCTCATCATCCTCCAACAAAGTTGAGGTTCGCAGCTCAGATATAAGTCGAGAAAATTATCCTCATTCGCAGCCATGTTTACTTCTGTTTATGTATGCACACGTGTATTACGGCATAGGCCTATGCCGCCAGTGACCTTACGCTTGAGTCTCAAAGTTGTGGTCTCTTCCGGAGAGTATTTTTGTAATATTTTAGCTCAGATGTGGAGCTGGTGAGTGTCTCTTCATTCTCTCACAAAGATGAGGTTCGCAGCTCAGATATAAGTCGAGAAAATTATCCTCCTTCACAGCAATGTTTACTTCTGTTTATGTATGCACACGTGTATTGCTGCATAGGCCTATGCCGCCAGTGACCTGACGCATGAGTCTCAAAGTTTGGGTCCCTTCTGGTGAGTATTTTGGCGATATGTTAGCTCAGATGTGGAGCTGGTGAGTGTCTCATCATCCTCTAACAAAGTTGAGGTTCGCATCTCAGATATAAGTCGAGAAAATCATCCTCCTTCGCAGCCATGTTTACTTCTGTTTATGTATGTACACGTGTATTGCAGCATAGACCTATACCGCCAGTGACCTGACGCATGAGTCTCAAAGTTTGGGTCCCTTCTGGTGAGTATTTTGGCGATATGTTAGCTCAGATGTGAAGCTAGTGAGTGTCTCATCATCCTCTAACAAAGTTGAGGTTCGCATCCCAGATATAAGTCGAGAAAATCATCCTCCTTCGCAGCCATGTTTACTTCTGTTTATGTATGTACACGTGTATTGCAGCATAGACCTATACCGCCAGTGACCTGACGCATGAGTCTCAACGTTTGGGTCCCTTTCGGTAAGAATATTGGCGATATGTTAGCTCAGATGTGGAGCTGGTGAGTGTCTCATCATCCTCCAACAAAGTTGAGGTTCGCAGCTCAGATATAAGTCGAGAAAATTATCCTCCTTCACAGCAATGTTTACTTCTGTTTATGTATGCACACGTGTATTGCTGCATAGGCCTATGCCGCCAGTGACCTGACGCATGAGTCTCAAAGTTTGGGTCCCTTCTGGTGAGTATTTTGGCGATTTGTTAGCTCATATGTGGAGCTGGTGAGTGTCTCATCATCCTCCAACAAAGTTGAGGTTCGCATCTCAGATATAAGTCGAGAAAATTATCCTCATTCGCAGCCATGTTTACTTCTGTTTATGTATGTACACGTGTATTACGGCATAGGCCTATGCCGCCAGTGACCTTACGCTTGAGTCTCAAAGTTGTGGTCTCTTCCGGAGAGTATTTTTGTAATATTTTAGCTCAGATGTGGAGCTGGTGAGTGTCTCTTCATTCTCCAACAAAGTTGAGGTTCGCATCTCAGATATAAGTCGAGAAAATCATCCTCCTTCGCAGCCATGTTTACTTCTGTTTATGTATGTACACGTGTATTGCAGCATAGACCTATACCGCCAGTGACCTGACGCATGAGTCTCAAAGTTTGGGTCCCTTCTGGTGAGTATTTTGGAGATATGTTAGCTCAGATGTGGAGCTGGTGAGTGTCTCTTCATTCTGCAACAAAGTTGAGGTTCGCAGCTTAGATCAGCATAGACCTATACCGCCAGTGACCTGACGCATGAGTCTCAAAGTTTGGGTCCCTTCCGGTGAATATTTTGGCGATATGTTAGCTCAGATGTGGAGCTGGTGAGTGTCTGTTCATTCTGCAACAAAGTTGAGGTTCGCAGCTCAGATATAAGTCGAGAAAATTGTCCTCATTCGCAGCCATGTTTTCTTCTATGTATGTACATGTATGTACACGTGTATTGCAGCATAGACCTATACCGCCAGTGACCTGACGCATGAGTCTCAAAGTTTGGGTCCCTTCTGGTGAGTATTGTTGTGGTATTTTAGCTCAGATGTGGAGCTGGTGAGTGTCTCTTCATTCTCCAACAAAGATGAGGTTCGCAGCTCAGATATAAGTCGAGAAAATTATCCTCCTTCACAGCAATGTTTACTTCTGTTTATGTATGCACACGTGTATTGCTGCATAGGCCTATGCCGCCAGTGACCTGACGCATGAGTCTCAAAGTTTGGGTCCCTTCTAGTGAGTATTTTGGCGATATGTTATCTCAGATGTGGAGCTGGTGAGTGTCTCATCATCCTCTAACAAAGTTGAGGTTCGCATCCCAGATATAAGTCGAGAAAATCATCCTCCTTCGCAGCCATGTTTACTTCTGTTTATGTATGTACACGTGTATTGCAGCATAGACCTATACCGCCAGTGACCTGACGCATGAGTCTCAAAGTGTGGGTCCCTTCTGGTGAGTATTTTGGCGATATGTTAGCTCAGATGTGGAGCTGGTGAGTGTCTCATCATCCTCTAACAAAGTTGAGGTTCGCATCTCAGATATAAGTCGAGAAAATCATCCTCATTCGCAGCCATGTTTACTTCTGTTTATGTATGTACACGTGTATTACGGCATAGGCCTATGCCGCCAGTGACCTTACGCTTGAGTCTCAAAGTTGTGGTCTCTTCCGGAGAGTATTTTTGTAATATTTTAGCTCAGATGTGGAGCTGGTGAGTGTCTCTTCATTCTCCAACAAAGATGAGGTTCGCAGCTCAGATATAAGTCGAGAAAATTATCCTCCTTCACAGCAATGTTTACTTATGTTTATGTATGCACACGTGTATTGCTGCATAGGCCTATGCCGCCAGTGACCTGACGCATGAGTCTCAAAGTTTGGGTCCCTTCTGGTGAGTATTTTGGCGATATGTTAGCTCAGATGTGGAGCTGGTGAGTGTCTCATCATCCTCTAACAAAGTTGAGATTCGCATCTCAGATATAAGTCGAGAAAATCATCCTCCTTCGCAGCCATGTTTACTTCTGTTTATGTATGTACACGTGTATTGCAGCATAGACCTATACCGCCAGTGACCTGACGCATGAGTCTCAAAGTTTGGGTCCCTTCTGGTGAGTATTTTGGAGATATGTTAGCTCAGATGTGGAGCTGGTGAGTGTCTCTTCATTCTGCAACAAAGTTGAGGTTCGCAGCTTAGATCAGCATAGACCTATACCGCCAGTGACCTGACGCATGAGTCTCAAAGTTTGGGTCCCTTCCGGTGAATATTTTGGCGATATGTTAGCTCAGATGTGGAGCTGGTGAGTGTCTGTTCATTCTGCAACAAAGTTGAGGTTCGCAGCTCAGATATAAGTCGAGAAAATTGTCCTCATTCGCAGCCATGTTTTCTTCTATGTATGTACATGTATGTACACGTGTATTGCAGCATAGACCTATACCGCCAGTGACCTGACGCATGAGTCTCAAAGTTTGGGTCCCTTCTGGTGAGTATTTTTGTGGTATTTTAGCTCAGATGTGGAGCTGGTGAGTGTCTCTTCATTCTCCAACAAAAATGAGGTTTGCAGCTCAGATATAAGTCGAGAAAATTATCCTCCTTCACAGCAATGTTTACTTCTGTTTATGTATGCACACGTGTATTGCTGCATAGGCCTATGCCGCCAGTGACCTGACGCATGAGTCTCAAAGTTTGGGTCCCTTCTAGTGAGTATTTTGGCGATATGTTATCTCAGATGTGGAGCTGGTGAGTGTCTCATCATCCTCTAACAAAGTTGAGGTTCGCATCCCAGATATAAGTCGAGAAAATCATCCTCCTTCGCAGCCATGTTTACTTCTGTTTATGTATGTACACGTGTATTGCAGCATAGACCTATACCGCCAGTGACCAGACGCATGAGTCTCAACGTTTGGGTCCCTTTCGGTAAGAATATTGGCGATATGTTATCTCAGATGTGGAGCTGGTGAGTGTCTCTTCATTCTCCAACAAAGTTGAGGTTCGCAGCTCAGATATAAGTCGAGAAAATTGTCCTCATTCGCAGCCATGTTTACTTTTGTTTATGTATGTACACGTGTATTGCTGCATAGGCCTATGCCGCCAGTGACCTGACGCATGAGACTCAAAGTTTGGGTTTCTTCCGGTAAGAAATTTTGTGATATTTTAGCTCAGATGTGGAGCTGGTGAGTGTCTCTTTATTCTCCAACAAAGTTGAGGTTCGCAGCTCAGATATAAGTCGAGAAAATTGTCCTCATTCGCAGCCATGTTTACTTTTGTTGATGTATGTACACGTGTATTGCTGCATAGGCCTATGCCGCCAGTGACCTGACGCATGAGTCTCAAAGTTTGGGTTCCTTCCAGTAAGAAATTTTGTGATATTTTAGCTCAGATGTGGAGCTGGTGAGTGTCTCATCATCCTCCAACATTCGCAGCCATGTTTACTTCTGTTTATGTATGCACACGTGTATTACGGCATAGGCCTATGCCGCCAGTGACCTTACGCTTGAGTCTCAAAGTTGTGGTCTCTTCCGGAGAGTATTTTTGTAATATTTTAGCTCAGATGTGGAGCTGGTGAGTGTCTCTTCATTCTCTCACAAAGATGAGGTTCGCAGCTCAGATATAAGTCGAGAAAATTATCCTCCTTCACAGCAATGTTTACTTCTGTTTATGTATGCACACGTGTATTGCTGCATAGGCCTATGCCGCCAGTGACCTGACGCATGAGTCTCAAAGTTTGGGTCCCTTCTGGTGAGTATTTTGGCGATATGTTAGCTCAGATGTGGAGCTGGTGAGTGTCTCATCATCCTCTAACAAAGTTGAGGTTCGCATCTCAGATATAAGTCGAGAAAATCATCCTCCTTCGCAGCCATGTTTACTTCTGTTTATGTATGTACACGTGTATTGCAGCATAGACCTATACCGCCAGTGACCTGACGCATGAGTCTCAAAGTTTGGGTCCCTTCTGGTGAGTATTTTGGCGATATGTTAGCTCAGATGTGAAGCTAGTGAGTGTCTCATCATCCTCTAACAAAGTTGAGGTTCGCATCCCAGATATAAGTCGAGAAAATCATCCTCCTTCGCAGCCATGTTTACTTCTGTTTATGTATGTACACGTGTATTGCAGCATAGACCTATACCGCCAGTGACCTGACGCATGAGTCTCAACGTTTGGGTCCCTTTCGGTAAGAATATTGGCGATATGTTAGCTCAGATGTGGAGCTGGTGAGTGTCTCATCATCCTCCAACAAAGTTGAGGTTCGCAGCTCAGATATAAGTCGAGAAAATTATCCTCCTTCACAGCAATGTTTACTTCTGTTTATGTATGCACACGTGTATTGCTGCATAGGCCTATGCCGCCAGTGACCTGACGCATGAGTCTCAAAGTTTGGGTCCCTTCTGGTGAGTATTTTGGCGATTTGTTAGCTCATATGTGGAGCTGGTGAGTGTCTCATCATCCTCCAACAAAGTTGAGGTTCGCATCTCAGATATAAGTCGAGAAAATTATCCTCATTCGCAGCCATGTTTACTTCTGTTTATGTATGTACACGTGTATTACGGCATAGGCCTATGCCGCCAGTGACCTTACGCTTGAGTCTCAAAGTTGTGGTCTCTTCCGGAGAGTATTTTTGTAATATTTTAGCTCAGATGTGGAGCTGGTGAGTGTCTCTTCATTCTCCAACAAAGATGAGGTTCGCAGCTCAGATATAAGTCGAGAAAATTATCCTCCTTCACAGCAATGTTTACTTATGTTTATGTATGCCCACGTGTATTGCTGCATAGGCCTATGCCGCCAGTGACCTGACGCATGAGTCTCAAAGTTTGGGTCCCTTCTGGTGAGTATTTTGGCGATATGTTAGCTCAGATGTGGAGCTGGTGAGTGTCTCATCATCCTCTAACAAAGTTGAGGTTCGCATCTCAGATATAAGTCGAGAAAATCATCCTCCTTCGCAGCCATGTTTACTTCTGTTTATGTATGTACACGTGTATTGCAGCATAGACCTATACCGCCAGTGACCTGACGCATGAGTCTCAAAGTTTGGGTCCCTTCTGGTGAGTATTTTGGAGATATGTTAGCTCAGATGTGGAGCTGGTGAGTGTCTCTTCATTCTGCAACAAAGTTGAGGTTCGCAGCTTAGATCAGCATAGACCTATACCGCCAGTGACCTGACGCATGAGTCTCAAAGTTTGGGTCCCTTCCGGTGAATATTTTGGCGATATGTTAGCTCAGATGTGGAGCTGGTGAGTGTCTGTTCATTCTGCAACAAAGTTGAGGTTCGCAGCTCAGATATAAGTCGAGAAAATTGTCCTCATTCGCAGCCATGTTTTCTTCTATGTATGTACATGTATGTACACGTGTATTGCAGCATAGACCTATACCGCCAGTGACCTGACGCATGAGTCTCAAAGTTTGGGTCCCTTCTGGTGAGTATTGTTGTGGTATTTTAGCTCAGATGTGGAGCTGGTGAGTGTCTCTTCATTCTCCAACAAAGATGAGGTTCGCAGCTCAGATATAAGTCGAGAAAATTATCCTCCTTCACAGCAATGTTTACTTCTGTTTATGTATGCACACGTGTATTGCTGCATAGGCCTATGCCGCCAGTGACCTGACGCATGAGTCTCAAAGTTTGGGTCCCTTCTAGTGAGTATTTTGGCGATATGTTATCTCAGATGTGGAGCTGGTGAGTGTCTCATCATCCTCTAACAAAGTTGAGGTTCGCATCCCAGATATAAGTCGAGAAAATCATCCTCCTTCGCAGCCATGTTTACTTCTGTTTATGTATGTACACGTGTATTGCAGCATAGACCTATACCGCCAGTGACCTGACGCATGAGTCTCAAAGTGTGGGTCCCTTCTGGTGAGTATTTTGGCGATATGTTAGCTCAGATGTGGAGCTGGTGAGTGTCTCATCATCCTCTAACAAAGTTGAGGTTCGCATCTCAGATATAAGTCGAGAAAATCATCCTCATTCGCAGCCATGTTTACTTCTGTTTATGTATGTACACGTGTATTACGGCATAGGCCTATGCCGCCAGTGACCTTACGCTTGAGTCTCAAAGTTGTGGTCTCTTCCGGAGAGTATTTTTGTAATATTTTAGCTCAGATGTGGAGCTGGTGAGTGTCTCTTCATTCTCCAACAAAGATGAGGTTCGCAGCTCAGATATAAGTCGAGAAAATTATCCTCCTTCACAGCAATGTTTACTTATGTTTATGTATGCACACGTGTATTGCTGCATAGGCCTATGCCGCCAGTGACCTGACGCATGAGTCTCAAAGTTTGGGTCCCTTCTGGTGAGTATTTTGGCGATATGTTAGCTCAGATGTGGAGCTGGTGAGTGTCTCATCATCCTCTAACAAAGTTGAGATTCGCATCTCAGATATAAGTCGAGAAAATCATCCTCCTTCGCAGCCATGTTTACTTCTGTTTATGTATGTACACGTGTATTGCAGCATAGACCTATACCGCCAGTGACCTGACGCATGAGTCTCAAAGTTTGGGTCCCTTCTGGTGAGTATTTTGGAGATATGTTAGCTCAGATGTGGAGCTGGTGAGTGTCTCTTCATTCTGCAACAAAGTTGAGGTTCGCAGCTTAGATCAGCATAGACCTATACCGCCAGTGACCTGACGCATGAGTCTCAAAGTTTGGGTCCCTTCCGGTGAATATTTTGGCGATATGTTAGCTCAGATGTGGAGCTGGTGAGTGTCTGTTCATTCTGCAACAAAGTTGAGGTTCGCAGCTCAGATATAAGTCGAGAAAATTGTCCTCATTCGCAGCCATGTTTTCTTCTATGTATGTACATGTATGTACACGTGTATTGCAGCATAGACCTATACCGCCAGTGACCTGACGCATGAGTCTCAAAGTTTGGGTCCCTTCTGGTGAGTATTTTTGTGGTATTTTAGCTCAGATGTGGAGCTGGTGAGTGTCTCTTCATTCTCCAACAAAGATGAGGTTTGCAGCTCAGATATAAGTCGAGAAAATTATCCTCCTTCACAGCAATGTTTACTTCTGTTTATGTATGCACACGTGTATTGCTGCATAGGCCTATGCCGCCAGTGACCTGACGCATGAGTCTCAAAGTTTGGGTCCCTTCTAGTGAGTATTTTGGCGATATGTTATCTCAGATGTGGAGCTGGTGAGTGTCTCATCATCCTCTAACAAAGTTGAGGTTCGCATCCCAGATATAAGTCGAGAAAATCATCCTCCTTCGCAGCCATGTTTACTTCTGTTTATGTATGTACACGTGTATTGCAGCATAGACCTATACCGCCAGTGACCAGACGCATGAGTCTCAACGTTTGGGTCCCTTTCGGTAAGAATATTGGCGATATGTTATCTCAGATGTGGAGCTGGTGAGTGTCTCTTCATTCTCCAACAAAGTTGAGGTTCGCAGCTCAGATATAAGTCGAGAAAATTGTCCTCATTCGCAGCCATGTTTACTTTTGTTTATGTATGTACACGTGTATTGCTGCATAGGCCTATGCCGCCAGTGACCTGACGCATGAGACTCAAAGTTTGGGTTTCTTCCGGTAAGAAATTTTGTGATATTTTAGCTCAGATGTGGAGCTGGTGAGTGTCTCTTTATTCTCCAACAAAGTTGAGGTTCGCAGCTCAGATATAAGTTGAGAAAATTGTCCTCATTCGCAGCCATGTTTACTTTTGTTGATGTATGTACACGTGTATTGCTGCATAGGCCTATGCCGCCAGTGACCTGACGCATGAGTCTCAAAGTTTGGGTTCCTTCCGGTAAGAATTTTGGTGATATTTTAGCTCAGATGTGGAGCTGGTGAGTGTCTCATCATCCTCCAACAAAGTTGAGGTTCGCAGCTCAGATATAAGTCGAGAAAATCATCCTCCTTCGCAGCCATGTTTACTTCTGTTTATGTATGTACACGTGTATTGCAGCATAGACCTATACCGCCAGTGACCTGACGCATGAGTCTCAACGTTTGGGTCCCTTTCGGTAAGAATATTGGCGATATGTTATCTCAGATGTGGAGCTGGTGAGTGTTTCTTCATTCTCCAACAAAGTTGAGGTTCGCAGCTCAGATATAAGTCGAGAAAATTGTCCTCATTCGCAGCCATGTTTACTTTTGTTTATGTATGTACACGTGTATTGCTGCATAGGCCTATGCCGCCAGTGACCTGACGCATGAGACTCAAAGTTTGGGTTTCTTCCGGTAAGAAATTTTGTGATATTTTAGCTCAGATGTGGAGCTGGTGAGTGTCTCTTTATTCTCCAACAAAGTTGAGGTTCGCAGCTCAGATATAAGTCGAGAAAATTGTCCTCATTCGCAGCCATGTTTACTTTTGTTGATGTATGTACACGTGTATTGCTGCATAGGCCTATGCCGCCAGTGACCTGACGCATGAGTCTCAAAGTTTGGGTTCCTTCCGGTAAGAATTTTGGTGATATTTTAGCTCAGATGTGGAGCTGGTGAGTGTCTCATCATCCTCCAACAAAGTTGAGGTTCACAGCTCAGATATAAGTCGAGAAAATTATCCTCATTCGCAGCCATGTTTACTTCTGTTTATGTATGCACACGTGTATTACGGCATAGGCCTATGCCGCCAGTGACCTTACGCTTGAGTCTCAAAGTTGTGGTCTCTTCCGGAGAGTATTTTTGTAATATTTTAGCTCAGATGTGGAGCTGGTGAGTGTCTCTTCATTCTCTCACAAAGATGAGGTTCGCAGCTCAGATATAAGTCGAGAAAATTATCCTCCTTCACAGCAATGTTTACTTCTGTTTATGTATGCACACGTGTATTGCTGCATAGGCCTATGCCGCCAGTGACCTGACGCATGAGTCTCAAAGTTTGGGTCCCTTCTGGTGAGTATTTTGGCGATATGTTAGCTCAGATGTGGAGCTGGTGAGTGTCTCATCATCCTCTAACAAAGTTGAGGTTCGCATCTCAGATATAAGTCGAGAAAATCATCCTCCTTCGCAGCCATGTTTACTTCTGTTTATGTATGTACACGTGTATTGCAGCATAGACCTATACCGCCAGTGACCTGACGCATGAGTCTCAAAGTTTGGGTCCCTTCTGGTGAGTATTTTGGCGATATGTTAGCTCAGATGTGAAGCTAGTGAGTGTCTCATCATCCTCTAACAAAGTTGAGGTTCGCATCCCAGATATAAGTCGAGAAAATCATCCTCCTTCGCAGCCATGTTTACTTCTGTTTATGTATGTACACGTGTATTGCAGCATAGACCTATACCGCCAGTGACCTGACGCATGAGTCTCAACGTTTGGGTCCCTTTCGGTAAGAATATTGGCGATATGTTAGCTCAGATGTGGAGCTGGTGAGTGTCTCATCATCCTCCAACAAAGTTGAGGTTCGCAGCTCAGATATAAGTCGAGAAAATTATCCTCCTTCACAGCAATGTTTACTTCTGTTTATGTATGCACACGTGTATTGCTGCATAGGCCTATGCCGCCAGTGACCTGACGCATGAGTCTCAAAGTTTGGGTCCCTTCTGGTGAGTATTTTGGCGATTTGTTAGCTCATATGTGGAGCTGGTGAGTGTCTCATCATCCTCCAACAAAGTTGAGGTTCGCAGCTCAGATATAAGTCGAGAAAATTATCCTCATTCGCAGCCATGTTTACTTCTGTTTATGTATGTACACGTGTATTACGGCATAGGCCTATGCCGCCAGTGACCTTACGCTTGAGTCTCAAAGTTGTGGTCTCTTCCGGAGAGTATTTTTGTAATATTTTAGCTCAGATGTGGAGCTGGTGAGTGTCTCTTCATTCTCCAACAAAGATGAGGTTCGCAGCTCAGATATAAGTCGAGAAAATTATCCTCCTTCACAGCAATGTTTACTTATGTTTATGTATGCACACGTGTATTGCTGCATAGGCCTATGCCGCCAGTGACCTGACGCATGAGTCTCAAAGTTTGGGTCCCTTCTGGTGAGTATTTTGGCGATATGTTAGCTCAGATGTGGAGCTGGTGAGTGTCTCATCATCCTCTAACAAAGTTGAGGTTCGCATCTCAGATATAAGTCGATAAAATCATCCTCCTTCGCAGCCATGTTTACTTCTGTTTATGTATGTACACGTGTATTGCAGCATAGACCTATACCGCCAGTGACCTGACGCATGAGTCTCAAAGTTTGGGTCCCTTCTGGTGAGTATTTTGGAGATATGTTAGCTCAGATGTGGAGCTGGTGAGTGTCTCTTCATTCTGCAACAAAGTTGAGGTTCGCAGCTTAGATCAGCATAGACCTATACCGCCAGTGACCTGACGCATGAGTCTCAAAGTTTGGGTCCCTTCCGGTGAATATTTTGGCGATATGTTAGCTCAGATGTGGAGCTGGTGAGTGTCTGTTCATTCTGCAACAAAGTTGAGGTTCGCAGCTCAGATATAAGTCGAGAAAATTGTCCTCATTCGCAGCCATGTTTTCTTCTATGTATGTACATGTATGTACACGTGTATTGCAGCATAGACCTATACCGCCAGTAACCTGACGCATGAGTCTCAAAGTTTGGGTCCCTTCTGGTGAGTATTGTTGTGGTATTTTAGCTCAGATGTGGAGCTGGTGAGTGTCTCTTCATTCTCCAACAAAGATGAGGTTCGCAGCTCAGATATAAGTCGAGAAAATTATCCTCCTTCACAGCAATGTTTACTTCTGTTTATGTATGCACACGTGTATTGCTGCATAGGCCTATGCCGCCAGTGACCTGACGCATGAGTCTCAAAGTTTGGGTCCCTTCTAGTGAGTATTTTGGCGATATGTTATCTCAGATGTGGAGCTGGTGAGTGTCTCATCATCCTCTAACAAAGTTGAGGTTCGCATCCCAGATATAAGTCGAGAAAATCATCCTCCTTCGCAGCCATGTTTACTTCTGTTTATGTATGTACACGTGTATTGCAGCATAGACCTATACCGCCAGTGACCTGACGCATGAGTCTCAAAGTGTGGGTCCCTTCTGGTGAGTATTTTGGCGATATGTTAGCTCAGATGTGGAGCTGGTGAGTGTCTCATCATCCTCTAACAAAGTTGAGGTTCGCATCTCAGATATAAGTCGAGAAAATCATCCTCATTCGCAGCCATGTTTACTTCTGTTTATGTATGTACACGTGTATTACGGCATAGGCCTATGCCGCCAGTGACCTTACGCTTGAGTCTCAAAGTTGTGGTCTCTTCCGGAGAGTATTTTTGTAATATTTTAGCTCAGATGTGGAGCTGGTGAGTGTCTCTTCATTCTCCAACAAAGATGAGGTTCGCAGCTCGGATATAAGTCGAGAAAATTATCCTCCTTCACAGCAATGTTTACTTATGTTTATGTATGCACACGTGTATTGCTGCATAGGCCTATGCCGCCAGTGACCTGACGCATGAGTCTCAAAGTTTGGGTCCCTTCTGGTGAGTATTTTGGCGATATGTTAGCTCAGATGTGGAGCTGGTGAGTGTCTCATCATCCTCTAACAAAGTTGAGATTCGCATCTCAGATATAAGTCGAGAAAATCATCCTCCTTCGCAGCCATGTTTACTTCTGTTTATGTATGTACACGTGTATTGCAGCATAGACCTATACCGCCAGTGACCTGACGCATGAGTCTCAAAGTTTGGGTCCCTTCTGGTGAGTATTTTGGAGATATGTTAGCTCAGATGTGGAGCTGGTGAGTGTCTCTTCATTCTGCAACAAAGTTGAGGTTCGCAGCTTAGATCAGCATAGACCTATACCGCCAGTGACCTGACGCATGAGTCTCAAAGTTTGGGTCCCTTCCGGTGAATATTTTGGCGATATGTTAGCTCAGATGTGGAGCTGGTGAGTGTCTGTTCATTCTGCAACAAAGTTGAGGTTCGCAGCTCAGATATAAGTCGAGAAAATTGTCCTCATTCGCAGCCATGTTTTCTTCTATGTATGTACATGTATGTACACGTGTATTGCAGCATAGACCTATACCGCCAGTGACCTGACGCATGAGTCTCAAAGTTTGGGTCCCTTCTGGTGAGTATTTTTGTGGTATTTTAGCTCAGATGTGGAGCTGGTGAGTGTCTCTTCATTCTCCAACAAAGATGAGGTTCGCAGCTCAGATATAAGTCGAGAAAATTATCCTCCTTCACAGCAATGTTTACTTCTGTTTATGTATGCACACGTGTATTGCTGCATAGGCCTATGCCGCCAGTGACCTGACGCATGAGTCTCAAAGTTTGGGTCCCTTCTAGTGAGTATTTTGGCGATATGTTATCTCAGATGTGGAGCTGGTGAGTGTCTCATCATCCTCTAACAAAGTTGAGGTTCGCATCCCAGATATAAGTCGAGAAAATCATCCTCCTTCGCAGCCATGTTTACTTCTGTTTATGTATGTACACGTGTATTGCAGCATAGACCTATACCGCCAGTGACCTGACGCATGAGTCTCAACGTTTGGGTCCCTTTCGGTAAGAATATTGGCGATATGTTATCTCAGATGTGGAGCTGGTGAGTGTCTCTTCATTCTCCAACAAAGTTGAGGTTCGCAGCTCAGATATAAGTCGAGAAAATTGTCCTCATTCGCAGCCATGTTTACTTTTGTTTATGTATGTACACGTGTATTGCTGCATAGGCCTATGCCGCCAGTGACCTGACGCATGAGACTCAAAGTTTGGGTTTCTTCCGGTAAGAAATTTTGTGATATTTTAGCTCAGATGTGGAGCTGGTGAGTGTCTCTTTATTCTCCAACAAAGTTGAGGTTCGCAGCTCAGATATAAGTCGAGAAAATTGTCCTCATTCGCAGCCATGTTTACTTTTGTTGACGATGTACACGTGTATTGCTGCATAGGCCTATGCCGCCAGTGACCTGACGCATGAGTCTCAAAGTTTGGGTTCCTTCCGGTAAGAATTTTGGTGATATTTTAGCTCAGATGTGGAGCTGGTGAGTGTCTCATCATCCTCCAACAAAGTTGAGGTTCACAGCTCAGATATAAGTCGAGAAAATTATCCTCATTCGCAGCCATGTTTACTTCTGTTTATGTATGCACACGTGTATTACGGCATAGGCCTATGCCGCCAGTGACCTTACGCTTGAGTCTCAAAGTTGTGGTCTCTTCCGGAGAGTATTTTTGTAATATTTTAGCTCAGATGTGGAGCTGGTGAGTGTCTCTTCATTCTCTCACAAAGATGAGGTTCGCAGCTCAGATATAAGTCGAGAAAATTATCCTCCTTCACAGCAATGTTTACTTCTGTTTATGTATGCACACGTGTATTGCTGCATAGGCCTATGCCGCCAGTGACCTGACGCATGAGTCTCAAAGTTTGGGTCCCTTCTGGTGAGTATTTTGGCGATATGTTAGCTCAGATGTGGAGCTGGTGAGTGTCTCATCATCCTCTAACAAAGTTGAGGTTCGCATCTCAGATATAAGTCGAGAAAATCATCCTCCTTCGCAGCCATGTTTACTTCTGTTTATGTATGTACACGTGTATTGCAGCATAGACCTATACCGCCAGTGACCTGACGCATGAGTCTCAACGTTTGGGTCCCTTTCGGTAAGAATAATGGCGATATGTTAGCTCAGATGTGGAGCTGGTGAGTGTCTCATCATCCTCCAACAAAGTTGAGGTTCGCAGCTCAGATATAAGTCGAGAATATTATCCTCCTTCACAGCAATGTTTACTTCTGTTTATGTATGCACACGTGTATTGCTGCATAGGCCTATGCCGCCAGTGACCTGACGCATGAGTCTCAAAGTTTGGGTCCCTTCTGGTGAGTATTTTGGCGATATGTTATCTCAGATGTGGAGCTGGTGAGTGTCTCATCATCCTCTAACAAAGTTGAGGTTCGCATCCCAGATATAAGTCGAGAAAATCATCCTCCTTCGCAGCCATGTTTACTTCTGTTTATGTATGTACACGTGTATTGCAGCATAGACCTATACCGCCAGTGACCTGACGCATGAGTCTCAACGTTTGGGTCCCTTTCGGTAAGAATATTGGCGATATGTTATCTCAGATGTGGAGCTGGTGAGTGTCTCTTCATTCTCCAACAAAGTTGAGGTTCGCAGCTCAGATATAAGTCGAGAAAATTGTCCTCATTCGCAGCCATGTTTACTTTTGTTTATGTATGTACACGTGTATTGCTGCATAGGCCTATGCCGCCAGTGACCTGACGCATGAGACTCAAAGTTTGGGTTTCTTCCGGTAAGAAATGTTGTGATATTTTAGCTCAGATGTGGAGCTGGTGAGTGTCTCTTTATTCTCCAACAAAGTTGAGGTTCGCAGCTCAGATATAAGTCGAGAAAATTGTCCTCATTCGCAGCCATGTTTACTTTTGTTGACGATGTACACGTGTATTGCTGCATAGGCCTATGCCGCCAGTGACCTGACGCATGAGTCTCAAAGTTTGGGTTCCTTCCGGTAAGAATTTTGGTGATATTTTAGCTCAGATGTGGAGCTGGTGAGTGTCTCATCATCCTCCAACAAAGTTGAGGTTCACAGCTCAGATATAAGTCGAGAAAATTATCCTCATTCGCAGCCATGTTTACTTCTGTTTATGTATGCACACGTGTATTACGGCATAGGCCTATGCCGCCAGTGACCTTACGCTTGAGTCTCAAAGTTGTGGTCTCTTCCGGAGAGTATTTTTGTAATATTTTAGCTCAGATGTGGAGCTGGTGAGTGTCTCTTCATTCTCTCACAAAGATGAGGTTCGCAGCTCAGATATAAGTCGAGAAAATTATCCTCCTTCACAGCAATGTTTACTTCTGTTTATGTATGCACACGTGTATTGCTGCATAGGCCTATGCCGCCAGTGACCTGACGCATGAGTCTCAAAGTTTGGGTCCCTTCTGGTGAGTATTTTGGCGATATGTTAGCTCAGATGTGGAGCTGGTGAGTGTCTCATCATCCTCTAACAAAGTTGAGGTTCGCATCTCAGATATAAGTCGAGAAAATCATCCTCCTTCGCAGCCATGTTTACTTCTGTTTATGTATGTACACGTGTATTGCAGCATAGACCTATACCGCCAGTGACCTGACGCATGAGTCTCAACGTTTGGGTCCCTTTCGGTAAGAATAATGGCGATATGTTAGCTCAGATGTGGAGCTGGTGAGTGTCTCATCATCCTCCAACAAAGTTGAGGTTCGCAGCTCAGATATAAGTCGAGAATATTATCCTCCTTCACAGCAATGTTTACTTCTGTTTATGTATGCACACGTGTATTGCTGCATAGGCCTATGCCGCCAGTGACCTGACGCATGAGTCTCAAAGTTTGGGTCCCTTCTGGTGAGTATTTTGGCGATATGTTATCTCAGATGTGGAGCTGGTGAGTGTCTCATCATCCTCTAACAAAGTTGAGGTTCGCATCCCAGATATAAGTCGAGAAAATCATCCTCCTTCGCAGCCATGTTTACTTCTGTTTATGTATGTACACGTGTATTGCAGCATAGACCTATACCGCCAGTGACCTGACGCATGAGTCTCAACGTTTGGGTCCCTTTCGGTAAGAATATTGGCGATATGTTATCTCAGATGTGGAGCTGGTGAGTGTCTCTTCATTCTCCAACAAAGTTGAGGTTCGCAGCTCAGATATAAGTCGAGAAAATTGTCCTCATTCGCAGCCATGTTTACTTTTGTTTATGTATGTACACGTGTATTGCTGCATAGGCCTATGCCGCCAGTGACCTGACGCATGAGACTCAAAGTTTGGGTTCCTTCCGGTAAGAAATTTTGTGATATTTTAGCTCAGATGTGGAGCTGGTGAGTGTCTCTTTATTCTCCAACAAAGTTGAGGTTCGCAGCTCAGATATAAGTCGAGAAAATTGTCCTCATTCGCAGCCATGTTTACTTTTGTTGATGTATGTACACGTGTATTGCTGCATAGGCCTATGCCGCCAGTGACCTGACGCATGAGTCTCAAAGTTTGGGTTCCTTCCGGTAAGAATTTTGGTGATATTTTAGCTCAGATGTGGAGCTGGTGAGTGTCTCATCATCCTCCAACAAAGTTGAGGTTCGCAGCTCAAATATAAGTCGAGAAAATTATCCTCCTTCACAGCAATGTTTACTTCTGTTTATGTATGCACACGTGTATTGCTGCATAGGCCTATGCCGCCAGTGACCTGACGCATGAGTCTCAAAGTATGGGTCCCTTCTGGTGAGTATTTTGGCGATTTGTTAGCTCAGGTATGGAGCTGTTGAGTGTCTCATCATCCTCCAACAAAGTTGAGGTTCGCAGCTCAGATATAAGTCGAGAAAATTATCCTCATTCGCAGCCATGTTTACTTCTGTTTATGTATGTACACGTGTATTGCAGCATAGACCTATACCGCCAGTGACCTGACGCATGAGTCTCAAAGTTTGGGTCCCTTCTAGTGAGTATTTTGGCGATATGTTATCTCAGATGTGGAGCTGGTGAGTGTCTCATCATCCTCTAACAAAGTTGAGGTTCGCATCTCAGATATAAGTCGAGAAAATCATCCTCCTTCGCAGCCATGTTTACTTCTGTTTATGTATGTACACGTGTATTGCAGCATAGACCTATACCGCCAGTGACCTGACGCATGAGTCTCAACGTTTGGGTCCCTTTCGGTAAGAATATTGGCGATATGTTATCTCAGATGTGGAGCTGGTGAGTGTCTCTTCATTCTCCAACAAAGTTGAGGTTCGCAGCTCAGATATAAGTCGAGAAAATTGTCCTCATTCGCAGCCATGTTTACTTTTGTTTATGTATGTACACGTGTATTGCTGCATAGGCCTATGCCGCCAGTGACCTGACGCATGAGACTCAAAGTTTGGGTTCCTTCCGGTAAGAAATTTTGTGATATTTTAGCTCAGATGTGGAGCTGGTGAGTGTCTCTTTATTCTCCAACAAAGTTGAGGTTCGCAGCTCAGATATAAGTCGAGAAAATTGTCCTCATTCGCAGCCATGTTTACTTTTGTTGATGTATGTACACGTGTATTGCTGCATAGGCCTATGCCGCCAGTGACCTGACGCATGAGTCTCAAAGTTTGGGTTCCTTCCGGTAAGAATTTTGGTGATATTTTAGCTCAGATGTGGAGCTGGTGAGTGTCTCATCATCCTCCAACAAAGTTGAGGTTCGCAGCTCAAATATAAGTCGAGAAAATTATCCTCCTTCACAGCAATGTTTACTTCTGTTTATGTATGCACACGTGTATTGCTGCATAGGCCTATGCCGCCAGTGACCTGACGCATGAGTCTCAAAGTTTGGGTCCCTTCTGGTGAGTATTTTGGCGATTTGTTAGCTCAGGTATGGAGCTGTTGAGTGTCTCATCATCCTCCAACAAAGTTGAGGTTCGCAGCTCAGATATAAGTCGAGAAAATTATCCTCATTCGCAGCCATGTTTACTTCTGTTTATGTATGTACACGTGTATTGCAGCATAGACCTATACCGCCAGTGACCTGACGCATGAGTCTCAAAGTTTGGGTCCCTTCTGGTGAGTATTTTGGAGATATGTTAGCTCAGATGTGGAGCTGGTGAGTGTCTCTTCATTCTGCAACAAAGTTGAGGTTCGCAGCTTAGATCAGCATAGACCTATACCGCCAGTGACCTGACGCATGAGTCTCAAAGTTTGGGTCCCTTCCGGTGAATATTTTGGCGATATGTTAGCTCAGATGTGGAGCTGGTGAGTGTCTGTTCATTCTGCAACAAAGTTGAGGTTCGCAGCTCAGATATAAGTCGAGAAAATTGTCCTCATTCGCAGCCATGTTTTCTTCTATGTATGTACATGTATGTACACGTGTATTGCAGCATAGACCTATACCGCCAGTAACCTGACGCATGAGTCTCAAAGTTTGGGTCCCTTCTGGTGAGTATTGTTGTGGTATTTTAGCTCAGATGTGGAGCTGGTGAGTGTCTCTTCATTTTCCAACAAAGATGAGGTTCGCAGCTCAGATATAAGTCGAGAAAATTATCCTCCTTCACAGCAATGTTTACTTCTGTTTATGTATGCACACGTGTATTGCTGCATAGGCCTATGCCGCCAGTGACCTGACGCATGAGTCTCAAAGTTTGGGTCCCTTCTAGTGAGTATTTTGGCGATATGTTATCTCAGATGTGGAGCTGGTGAGTGTCTCATCATCCTCTAACAAAGTTGAGGTTCGCATCCCAGATATAAGTCGAGAAAATCATCCTCCTTCGCAGCCATGTTTACTTCTGTTTATGTATGTACACGTGTATTGCAGCATAGACCTATACCGCCAGTGACCTGACGCATGAGTCTCAAAGTGTGGGTCCCTTCTGGTGAGTATTTTGGCGATATGTTAGCTCAGATGTGGAGCTGGTGAGTGTCTCATCATCCTCTAACAAAGTTGAGGTTCGCATCTCAGATATAAGTCGAGAAAATCATCCTCATTCGCAGCCATGTTTACTTCTGTTTATGTATGTACACGTGTATTACGGCATAGGCCTATGCCGCCAGTGACCTTACGCTTGAGTCTCAAAGTTGTGGTCTCTTCCGGAGAGTATTTTTGTAATATTTTAGCTCAGATGTGGAGCTGGTGAGTGTCTCTTCATTCTCCAACAAAGATGAGGTTCGCAGCTCGGATATAAGTCGAGAAAATTATCCTCCTTCACAGCAATGTTTACTTATGTTTATGTATGCACACGTGTATTGCTGCATAGGCCTATGCCGCCAGTGACCTGACGCATGAGTCTCAAAGTTTGGGTCCCTTCTGGTGAGTATTTTGGCGATATGTTAGCTCAGATGTGGAGCTGGTGAGTGTCTCATCATCCTCTAACAAAGTTGAGATTCGCATCTCAGATATAAGTCGAGAAAATCATCCTCCTTCGCAGCCATGTTTACTTCTGTTTATGTATGTACACGTGTATTGCAGCATAGACCTATACCGCCAGTGACCTGACGCATGAGTCTCAAAGTTTGGGTCCCTTCTGGTGAGTATTTTGGAGATATGTTAGCTCAGATGTGGAGCTGGTGAGTGTCTCTTCATTCTGCAACAAAGTTGAGGTTCGCAGCTTAGATCAGCATAGACCTATACCGCCAGTGACCTGACGCATGAGTCTCAAAGTTTGGGTCCCTTCCGGTGAATATTTTGGCGATATGTTAGCTCAGATGTGGAGCTGGTGAGTGTCTGTTCATTCTGCAACAAAGTTGAGGTTCGCAGCTCAGATATAAGTCGAGAAAATTGTCCTCATTCGCAGCCATGTTTTCTTCTATGTATGTACATGTATGTACACGTGTATTGCAGCATAGACCTATACCGCCAGTGACCTGACGCATGAGTCTCAAAGTTTGGGTCCCTTCTGGTGAGTATTTTTGTGGTATTTTAGCTCAGATGTGGAGCTGGTGAGTGTCTCTTCATTCTCCAACAAAGATGAGGTTCGCAGCTCAGATATAAGTCGAGAAAATTATCCTCCTTCACAGCAATGTTTACTTCTGTTTATGTATGCACACGTGTATTGCTGCATAGGCCTATGCCGCCAGTGACCTGACGCATGAGTCTCAAAGTTTGGGTCCCTTCTAGTGAGTATTTTGGCGATATGTTATCTCAGATGTGGAGCTGGTGAGTGTCTCATCATCCTCTAACAAAGTTGAGGTTCGCATCCCAGATATAAGTCGAGAAAATCATCCTCCTTCGCAGCCATGTTTACTTCTGTTTATGTATGTACACGTGTATTGCAGCATAGACCTATACCGCCAGTGACCTGACGCATGAGTCTCAACGTTTGGGTCCCTTTCGGTAAGAATATTGGCGATATGTTATCTCAGATGTGGAGCTGGTGAGTGTCTCTTCATTCTCCAACAAAGTTGAGGTTCGCAGCTCAGATATAAGTCGAGAAAATTGTCCTCATTCGCAGCCATGTTTACTTTTGTTTATGTATGTACACGTGTATTGCTGCATAGGCCTATGCCGCCAGTGACCTGACGCATGAGACTCAAAGTTTGGGTTTCTTCCGGTAAGAAATTTTGTGATATTTTAGCTCAGATGTGGAGCTGGTGAGTGTCTCTTTATTCTCCAACAAAGTTGAGGTTAGCAGCTCAGATATAAGTCGAGAAAATTGTCCTCATTCGCAGCCATGTTTACTTTTGTTGATGTATGTACACGTGTATTGCTGCATAGGCCTATGCCGCCAGTGACCTGACGCATGAGTCTCAAAGTTTGGGTTCCTTCCGGTAAGAATTTTGGTGATATTTTAGCTCAGATGTGGAGCTGGTGAGTGTCTCATCATCCTCCAACAAAGTTGAGGTTCACAGCTCAGATATAAGTCGAGAAAATTATCCTCATTCGCAGCCATGTTTACTTCTGTTTATGTATGCACACGTGTATTACGGCATAGGCCTATGCCGCCAGTGACCTTACGCTTGAGTCTCAAAGTTGTGGTCTCTTCCGGAGAGTATTTTTGTAATATTGTAGCTCAGATGTGGAGCTGGTGAGTGTCTCTTCATTCTCTCACAAAGATGAGGTTCGCAGCTCAGATATAAGTCGAGAAAATTATCCTCCTTCACAGCAATGTTTACTTCTGTTTATGTATGCACACGTGTATTGCTGCATAGGCCTATGCCGCCAGTGACCTGACGCATGAGTCTCAAAGTTTGGGTCCCTTCTGGTGAGTATTTTGGCGATATGTTAGCTCAGATGTGGAGCTGGTGAGTGTCTCATCATCCTCTAACAAAGTTGAGGTTCGCATCTCAGATATAAGTCGAGAAAATCATCCTCCTTCGCAGCCATGTTTACTTCTGTTTATGTATGTACACGTGTATTGCAGCATAGACCTATACCGCCAGTGACCTGACGCATGAGTCTCAACGTTTGGGTCCCTTTCGGTAAGAATAATGGCGATATGTTAGCTCAGATGTGGAGCTGGTGAGTGTCTCATCATCCTCCAACAAAGTTGAGGTTCGCAGCTCAGATATAAGTCGAGAATATTATCCTCCTTCACAGCAATGTTTACTTCTGTTTATGTATGCACACGTGTATTGCTGCATAGGCCTATGCCGCCAGTGACCTGACGCATGAGTCTCAAAGTTTGGGTCCCTTCTGGTGAGTATTTTGGCGATATGTTATCTCAGATGTGGAGCTGGTGAGTGTCTCATCATCCTCTAACAAAGTTGAGGTTCGCATCCCAGATATAAGTCGAGAAAATCATCCTCCTTCGCAGCCATGTTTACTTCTGTTTATGTATGTACACGTGTATTGCAGCATAGACCTATACCGCCAGTGACCTGACGCATGAGTCTCAACGTTTGGGTCCCTTTCGGTAAGAATATTGGCGATATGTTATCTCAGATGTGGAGCTGGTGAGTGTCTCTTCATTCTCCAACAAAGTTGAGGTTCGCAGCTCAGATATAAGTCGAGAAAATTGTCCTCATTCGCAGCCATGTTTACTTTTGTTTATGTATGTACACGTGTATTGCTGCATAGGCCTATGCCGCCAGTGACCTGACGCATGAGACTCAAAGTTTGGGTTCCTTCCGGTAAGAAATTTTGTGATATTTTAGCTCAGATGTGGAGCTGGTGAGTGTCTCATCATCCTCCAACAAAGTTGAGGTTCGCAGCTCAGATATAAGTCGAGAATATTATCCTCCTTCACAGCAATGTTTACTTCTGTTTATGTATGCACACGTGTATTGCTGCATAGGCCTATGCCGCCAGTGACCTGACGCATGAGTCTCAAAGTTTGGGTCCCTTCTGGTGAGTATTTTGGCGATATGTTATCTCAGATGTGGAGCTGGTGAGTGTCTCATCATCCTCTAACAAAGTTGAGGTTCGCATCCCAGATATAAGTCGAGAAAATCATCCTCCTTCGCAGCCATGTTTACTTCTGTTTATGTATGTACACGTGTATTGCAGCATAGACCTATACCGCCAGTGACCTGACGCATGAGTCTCAACGTTTGGGTCCCTTTCGGTAAGAATATTGGCGATATGTTATCTCAGATGTGGAGCTGGTGAGTGTCTCTTCATTCTCCAACAAAGTTGAGGTTCGCAGCTCAGATATAAGTCGAGAAAATTGTCCTCATTCGCAGCCATGTTTACTTTTGTTTATGTATGTACACGTGTATTGCTGCATAGGCCTATGCCGCCAGTGACCTGACGCATGAGACTCAAAGTTTGGGTTCCTTCCGGTAAGAAATTTTGTGATATTTTAGCTCAGATGTGGAGCTGGTGAGTGTCTCTTTATTCTCCAACAAAGTTGAGGTTCGCAGCTCAGATATAAGTCGAGAAAATTGTCCTCATTCGCAGCCATGTTTACTTTTGTTGATGTATGTACACGTGTATTGCTGCATAGGCCTATGCCGCCAGTGACCTGACGCATGAGTCTCAAAGTTTGGGTTCCTTCCGGTAAGAATTTTGGTGATATTTTAGCTCAGATGTGGAGCTGGTGAGTGTCTCATCATCCTCCAACAAAGTTGAGGTTCGTAGCTCAAATATAAGTCGAGAAAATTATCCTCCTTCACAGCAATGTTTACTTCTGTTTATGTATGCACACGTGTATTGCTGCATAGGCCTATGCCGCCAGTGACCTGACGCATGAGTCTCAAAGTTTGGGTCCCTTCTGGTGAGTATTTTGGCGATTTGTTAGCTCAGGTATGGAGCTGTTGAGTGTCTCATCATCCTCCAACAAAGTTGAGGTTCGCAGCTCAGATATAAGTCGAGAAAATTATCCTCATTCGCAGCCATGTTTACTTCTGTTTATGTATGTACACGTGTATTACGGCATAGGCCTATGCCGCCAGTGACCTTACGCTTGAGTCTCAAAGTTGTGGTCTCTTCCGGAGAGTATTTTTGTAATATTTTAGCTCAGATGTGGAGCTGGTGAGTGTCTCTTCATTCTCCAACAAAGATGAGGTTCGCAGCTCAAATATAAGTCGAGAAAATTATCCTCCTTCACAGCAATGTTTACTTCTGTTTATGTATGCACACGTGTATTGCTGCATAGGCCTATGCCGCCAGTGACCTGACGCATGAGTCTCAAAGTTTGGGTCCCTTCTGGTGAGTATTTTGGCGATTTGTTAGCTCAGGTATGGAGCTGTTGAGTGTCTCATCATCCTCCAACAAAGTTGAGGTTCGCAGCTCAGATATAAGTCGAGAAAATTATCCTCATTCGCAGCCATGTTTACTTCTGTTTATGTATGTACACGTGTATTACGGCATAGGCCTATGCCGCCAGTGACCTTACGCTTGAGTCTCAAAGTTGTGGTCTCTTCCAGAGAGTATTTTTGTAATATTTTAGCTCAGATGTGGAGCTGGTGAGTGTCTCTTCATTCTCCAACAAAGATGAGGTTCGCAGCTCAGATATAAGTCGAGAAAATTATCCTCCTTCACAGCAATGTTTACTTCTGTTTATGTATGCACACGTGTATTGCTGCATAGGCCTATGCCGCCAGTGACCTGACGCATGAGTCTCAAAGTTTGGGTCCCTTCTGTTGAGTATTTTGGCGATATGTTAGCTCAGATGTGGAGCTGGTGAGTGTCTCATCATCCTCTAACAAAGTTGAGGTTCGCATCTCAGATATAAGTCGAGAAAATCATCCTTCTTCGCAGCCATGTTTACTTCTGTTTATGTATGTACACGTGTATTGCAGCATAGACCTATACCGCCAGTGACCTGACGCATGAGTCTCAAAGTTTGGGTCCCTTCTGTTGAGTATTTTGGCGATATGTTAGCTCAGATGTGGAGCTGGTGAGTGTCTCATCATCCTCTAACAAAGTTGAGGTTCGCATCTCAGATATAAGTCGAGAAAATCATCTTTCTTCGCAGCCATGTTTACTTCTGTTTATGTATGTACACGTGTATTGCAGCATAGACCTATACCGCCAGTGACCTGACGCATGAGTCTCAAAGTTTGGGTCCCTTCTGGTGAGTATTTTGGAGATATGTTAGCTCAGATGTGGAGCTGGTGAGTGTCTCTTCATTCTGCAACAAAGTTGAGGTTCGCAGCTTAGATCAGCATAGACCTATACCGCCAGTGACCTGACGCATGAGTCTCAAAGTTTGGGTCCCTTCCGGTGAGTATTTTGGCGATATGTTAGCTCAGATGTGGAGCTGGTGAGTGTCTCTTCATTCTGCAACAAAGTTGAAGTTCGCAGCTCAGATATAAGTCGAGAAAATTGTCCTCATTCGCAGCCATGTTTTCTTCTATGTATGTACATGTATGTACACGTGTATTGCAGCATAGACCTATACCGCCAGTGACCTGACGCATGAGTCTCAAAGTTTGGGTCCCTTCTGGTGAGTATTTTTGTGGTATTTTAGCTCAGATGTGGAGCTGGTGAGTGTCTCTTCATTCTCCAACAAAGATGAGGTTCGCAGCTCAGATATAAGTCGAGAAAATTATCCTCCTTCACAGCAATGTTTACTTCTGTTTATGTATGCACACGTGTATTGCTGCATAGGCCTATGCCGCCAGTGACCTGACGCATGAGTCTCAAAGTTTGGGTCCCTTCTGGTGAGTATTTTGGCGATATGTTATCTCAGATGTGGAGCTGGTGAGTGTCTCATCATCCTCTAACAAAGTTGAGGTTCGCATCCTAGATATAAGTCGAGAAAATCATCCTCCTTCGCAGCCATGTTTACTTCTGTTTATGTATGTACACGTGTATTGCAGCATAGACCTATACCGCCAGTGACCTGACGCATGAGTCTCAACGTTTGGGTCCCTTTCGGTAAGAATATTGGCGATATGTTATCTCAGATGTGGAGCTGGTGAGTGTCTCTTCATTCTCCAACAAAGTTGAGGTTCGCAGCTCAGATATAAGTCGAGAAAATTGTCCTCATTCGCAGCCATGTTTACTTTTGTTTATGTATGTACACGTGTATTGCTGCATAGGCCTATGCGGCCAGTGACCTGACGCATGAGACTCAAAGTTTGGGTTTCTTCCGGTAAGAAATTTTGTGATATTTTAGCTCAGATGTGGAGCTGGTGAGTGTCTCTTTATTCTCCAACAAAGTTGAGGTTCGCAGCTCAGATATAAGTCGAGAAAATTGTCCTCATTCGCAGCCATGTTTACTTTTGTTGATGTATGTACACGTGTATTGCTGCATAGGCCTATGCCGCCAGTGACCTGACGCATGAGTCTCAAAGTTTGGGTTCCTTCCGGTAAGAATTTTGGTGATATTTTAGGTCAGATGTGGAGCTGGTGAGTGTCTCATCATCCTCCAACAAAGTTGAGGTTCGCAGCTCAGATATAAGTCGAGAAAATTATCCTCATTCTCAGCCATGTTTACTTCTGTTTATGTATGCACACGTGTATTACGGCATAGGCCTATGCCGCCAGTGACCTTACGCTTGAGTCTCAAAGTTGTGGTCTCTTCCGGAGAGTATTTTTGTAATATTTTAGCTCAGATGTGGAGCTGGTGAGTGTCTCTTCATTCTCTCACAAAGATGAGGTTCGCAGCTCAGATATAAGTCGAGAAAATTATCCTCCTTCACAGCAATGTTTACTTCTGTTTATGTATGCACACGTGTATTTCTGCATAGGCCTATGCCGCCAGTGACCTGACGCATGAGTCTCAAAGTTTGGGTCCCTTCTGGTGAGTATTTTGGAGATATGTTAGCTCAGATGTGGAGCTGGTGAGTGTCTCTTCATTCTGCAACAAAGTTGAGGTTCGCAGCTTAGATCAGCATAGACCTATACCGCCAGTGACCTGACGCATGAGTCTCAAAGTTTGGGTCCCTTCCGGTGAGTATTTTGGCGATATGTTAGCTCAGATGTGGAGCTGGTGAGTGTCTCTTCATTCTGCAACAAAGTTGAAGTTCGCAGCTCAGATATAAGTCGAGAAAATTGTCCTCATTCGCAGCCATGTTTTCTTCTATGTATGTACATGTATGTACACGTGTATTGCAGCATAGACCTATACCGCCAGTGACCTGACGCATGAGTCTCAAAGTTTGGGTCCCTTCTGGTGAGTATTTTTGTGGTATTTTAGCTCAGATGTGGAGCTGGTGAGTGTCTCTTCATTCTCCAACAAAGATGAGGTTCGCAGCTCAGATATAAGTCGAGAAAATTATCCTCCTTCACAGCAATGTTTACTTCTGTTTATGTATGCACACGTGTATTGCTGCATAGGCCTATGCCGCCAGTGACCTGACGCATGAGTCTCAAAGTTTGGGTCCCTTCTGGTGAGTATTTTGGCGATATGTTATCTCAGATGTGGAGCTGGTGAGTGTCTCATCATCCTCTAACAAAGTTGAGGTTCGCATCCTAGATATAAGTCGAGAAAATCATCCTCCTTCGCAGCCATGTTTACTTCTGTTTATGTATGTACACGTGTATTGCAGCATAGACCTATACCGCCAGTGACCTGACGCATGAGTCTCAACGTTTGGGTCCCTTTCGGTAAGAATATTGGCGATATGTTATCTCAGATGTGGAGCTGGTGAGTGTCTCTTCATTCTCCAACAAAGTTGAGGTTCGCAGCTCAGATATAAGTCGAGAAAATTGTCCTCATTCGCAGCCATGTTTACTTTTGTTTATGTATGTACACGTGTATTGCTGCATAGGCCTATGCGGCCAGTGACCTGACGCATGAGACTCAAAGTTTGGGTTTCTTCCGGTAAGAAATTTTGTGATATTTTAGCTCAGATGTGGAGCTGGTGAGTGTCTCTTTATTCTCCAACAAAGTTGAGGTTCGCAGCTCAGATATAAGTCGAGAAAATTGTCCTCATTCGCAGCCATGTTTACTTTTGTTGATGTATGTACACGTGTATTGCTGCATAGGCCTATGCCGCCAGTGACCTGACGCATGAGTCTCAAAGTTTGGGTTCCTTCCGGTAAGAATTTTGGTGATATTTTAGGTCAGATGTGGAGCTGGTGAGTGTCTCATCATCCTCCAACAAAGTTGAGGTTCGCAGCTCAGATATAAGTCGAGAAAATTATCCTCATTCGCAGCCATGTTTACTTCTGTTTATGTATGCACACGTGTATTACGGCATAGGCCTATGCCGCCAGTGACCTTACGCTTGAGTCTCAAAGTTGTGGTCTCTTCCGGAGAGTATTTTTGTAATATTTTAGCTCAGATGTGGAGCTGGTGAGTGTCTCTTCATTCTCTCACAAAGATGAGGTTCGCAGCTCAGATATAAGTCGAGAAAATTATCCTCCTTCACAGCAATGTTTACTTCTGTTTATGTATGCACACGTGTATTTCTGCATAGGCCTATGCCGCCAGTGACCTGACGCATGAGTCTCAAAGTTTGGGTCCCTTCTGGTGAGTATTTTGGCGATATGTTAGCTCAGATGTGGAGCTGGTGAGTGTCTCATCATCCTCTAACAAAGTTGAGGTTCGCATCTCAGATATAAGTCGAGAAAATCAT
Source organism: Crossaster papposus (assembly GCA_037893245.1). Taxonomy (NCBI): domain Eukaryota; kingdom Metazoa; phylum Echinodermata; class Asteroidea; order Velatida; family Solasteridae; genus Crossaster; species Crossaster papposus. The sequence continues at coordinate 452,982 of JBAIAA010000178.1, forward strand.
CCTCCTTCGCAGCCATGTTTACTTCTGTTTATGTATGTACACGTGTATTGCAGCATAGACCTATACCGCCAGTGTCCTGACGCATGAGTCTCAAAGTTTGGGTCCCTTCTGGTGAGTATTTTGGCGATATGTTAGCTCAGATGTGGAGCTAGTGAGTGTCTCATCATCCTCTAACAAAGTTGAGGTTCGCATCCCAGATATAAGTCGAGAAAATCATCCTCCTTCGCAGCCATGTTTACTTCTGTTTATGTATGTACACGTGTATTGCAGCATAGACCTATACCGCCAGTGACCTGACGCATGAGTCTCAACGTTTGGGTCCCTTTCGGTAAGAATATTGGCGATATGTTAGCTCAGATGTGGAGCTGGTGAGTGTCTCATCATCCTCCAACAAAGTTGAGGTTCGCAGCTCAGATATAAGTCGAGAAAATTATCCTCCTTCACAGCAATGTTTACTTCTGTTTATGTATGCACACGTGTATTGCTGCATAGGCCTATGCCGCCAGTGACCTGACGCATGAGTCTCAAAGTTTGGGTCCCTTCTGGTGAGTATTTTGGCGATTTGTTAGCTCAGATGTGGAGCTGGTGAGTGTCTCATCATCCTCCAACAAAGTTGAGGTTCGCAGCTCAGATATAAGTCGAGAAAATTATCCTCATTCGCAGCCATGTTTACTTCTGTTTATGTATGTACACGTGTATTACGGCATAGGCCTATGCCGCCAGTGACCTTACGCTTGAGTCTCAAAGTTGTGGTCTCTTCCGGAGAGTATTTTTGTAATATTTTAGCTCAGATGTGGAGCTGGTGAGTGTCTCTTCATTCTCCAACAAAGATGAGGTTCGCAGCTCAGATATAAGTCGAGAAAATTATCCTCCTTCACAGCAATGTTTACTTCTGTTTATGTATGCACACGTGTGTTGCTGCATAGGCCTATGCCGCCAGTGACCTGACGCATGAGTCTCAAAGTTTGGGTCCCTTCTGGTGAGTATTTTGGCGATATGTTAGCTCAGATGTGGAGCTGGTGAGTGTCTCATCATCCTCTAACAAAGTTGAGGTTCGCATCTCAGATATAAGTCGAGAAAATCATCCTCCTTCGCAGCCATGTTTACTTCTGTTTATGTATGTACACGTGTATTGCAGCATAGACCTATACCGCCAGTGACCTGACGCATGAGTCTCAAAGTTTGGGTCCCTTCTGGTGAGTATTTTGGAGATATGTTAGCTCAGATGTGGACCTGGTGAGTGTCTCTTCATTCTGCAACAAAGTTGAGGTTCGCAGCTTAGATCAGCATAGACCTATACCGCCAGTGACCTGACGCATGAGTCTCAAAGTTTGGATCCCTTCCGGTGAGTATTTTGGCGATATGTTAGCTCAGATGTGGAGCTGGTGAGTGTCTGTTCATTCTGCAACAAAGTTGAGGTTCGCAGCTCAGATATAAGTCGAGAAAATTGTCCTCATTCGCAGCCATGTTTTCTTCTATGTATGTACATGTATGTACACGTGTATTGCAGCATAGACCTATACCGCCAGTGACCTGACGCATGAGTCTCAAAGTTTGGGTCCCTTCTGGTGAGTATTTTTGTGGTATTTTAGCTCAGATGTGGAGCTGGTGAGTGTCTCTTCATTCTCCAACAAAGATGAGGTTCGCAGCTCAGATATAAGTCGAGAAAATTATCCTCCTTCACAGCAATGTTTACTTCTGTTTATGTATGCACACGTGTATTGCTGCATAGGCCTATGCCGCCAGTGACCTGACGCATGAGTCTCAAAGTTTGGGTCCCTTCTGGTGAGTATTTTGGCGATATGTTATCTCAGATGTGGAGCTGGTGAGTGTCTCATCATCCTCTAACAAAGTTGAGGTTCGCATCCCAGATATAAGTCGAGAAAATCATCCTCCTTCGCAGCCATGTTTACTTCTGTTTATGTATGTACACGTGTATTGCAGCATAGACCTATACCGCCAGTGACCTGACGCATGAGTCTCAACGTTTGGGTCCCTTTCGGTAAGAATATTGGCGATATGTTATCTCAGATGTGGAGCTGGTGAGTGTCTCTTCATTCTCCAACAAAGTTGAGGTTCGCAGCTCAGATATAAGTCGAGACAATTGTCCTCATTCGCAGCCATGTTTACTTTTGTTTATGTATGTACACGTGTATTGCTGCATAGGCCTATGCCGCCAGTGACCTGACGCATGAGACTCAAAGTTTGGGTTTCTTCCGGTAAGAAATGTTGTGATATTTTAGCTCAGATGTGGAGCTGGTGAGTGTCTCTTTATTCTCCAACAAAGTTGAGGTTCGCAGCTCAGATATAAGTCGAGAAAATTGTCCTCATTCGCAGCCATGTTTACTTTTGTTGATGTATGTACACGTGTATTGCTGCATAGGCCTATGCCGCCAGTGACCTGACGCATGAGTCTCAAAGTTTGGGTTCCTTCCGGTGAGAATTTTGGTGATATTTTAGCTCAGATGTGGAGCTGGTGAGTGTCTCATCATCCTCCAACAAAGTTGAGGTTCGCAGCTCAGATATAAGTCGAGAAAATTATCCTCATTCGCAGCCATGTTTACTTCTGTTTATGTATGCACACGTGTATTGCTGCATAGGCCTATGCCGCCAGTGACCTGACGCATGAGTCTCAAAGTTTGGGTCCCTTCTGGTGAGTATTTTGGCGATATGTTAGCTCAGATGTGGAGCTGGTGAGTGTCTCATCATCCTCTAACAAAGTTGAGGTTCGCATCTCAGATATAAGTCGAGAAAATTATCCTCCTTCGCAGCCATGTTTACTTCTGTTTATGTATGTACACGTGTATTGCAGCATAGACCTATACCGCCAGTGACCTGACGCATGAGTCTCAAAGTTTGGGTCCCTTCTGGTGAGTATTTTGGAGATATGTTAGCTCAGATGTGGAGCTGGTGAGTGTCTCTTCATTCTGCAACAAAGTTGAGGTTCGCAGCTTAGATCAGCATAGACCTATACCGCCAGTGACCTGACGCATGAGTCTCAAAGTTTGGGTCCCTTCCGGTGAGTATTTTGGAGATATGTTAGCTCAGATGTGGAGCTGGTGAGTGTCTGTTCATTCTGCAACAAAGTTGAGGTTCGCAGCTCAGATATAAGTCGAGAAAATTGTCCTCATTCGCAGCCATGTTTTCTTCTATGTATGTACATGTATGTACACGTGTATTGCAGCATAGACCTATACCGCCAGTGACCTGACGCATGAGTCTCAAAGTTTGGGTCCCTTCTGGTGAGTATTTTGGCGATATGTTAGCTCAGATGTGAAGCTAGTGAGTGTCTCATCATCCTCTAACAAAGTTGAGGTTCGCATCCCAGATATAAGTCGAGAAAATCATCCTCCTTCGCAGCCATGTTTACTTCTGTTTATGTATGTACACGTGTATTGCAGCATAGACCTATACCGCCAGTGACCTGACGCATGAGTCTCAACGTTTGGGTCCCTTTCGGTAAGAATATTGGCGATATGTTAGCTCAGATGTGGAGCTGGTGAGTGTCTCATCATCCTCCAACAAAGTTGAGGTTCGCAGCTCAGATATAAGTCGAGAAAATTATCCTCCTTCACAGCAATGTTTACTTCTGTTTATGTATGCACACGTGTATTGCTGCATAGGCCTATGCCGCCAGTGACCTGACGCATGAGTCTCAAAGTTTGGGTCCCTTCTGGTGAGTATTTTGGCGATTTGTTAGCTCATATGTGGAGCTGGTGAGTGTCTCATCATCCTCCAACAAAGTTGAGGTTCGCAGCTCAGATATAAGTCGAGAAAATTATCCTCATTCGCAGCCATGTTTACTTCTGTTTATGTATGTACACGTGTATTACGGCATAGGCCTATGCCGCCAGTGACCTTACGCTTGAGTCTCAAAGTTGTGGTCTCTTCCGGAGAGTATTTTTGTAATATTTTAGCTCAGATGTGGAGCTGGTGAGTGTCTCTTCATTCTCCATCAAAGATGAGGTTCGCAGCTCAGATATAAGTCGAGAAAATTATCCTCCTTCACAGCAATGTTTACTTATGTTTATGTATGCACACGTGTATTGCTGCATAGGCCTATGCCGCCAGTGACCTGACGCATGAGTCTCAAAGTTTGGGTCCCTTCTGGTGAGTATTTTGGCGATATGTTAGCTCAGATGTGGAGCTGGTGAGTGTCTCATCATCCTCTAACAAATTTGAGGTTCGCATCTCAGATATAAGTCGAGAAAATCATCCTCCTTCGCAGCCATGTTTACTTCTGTTTATGTATGTACACGTGTATTGCAGCATAGACCTATACCGCCAGTGACCTGACGCATGAGTCTCAAAGTTTGGGTCCCTTCTGGTGAGTATTTTGGAGATATGTTAGCTCAGATGTGGAGCTGGTGAGTGTCTCTTCATTCTGCAACAAAGTTGAGGTTCGCAGCTTAGATCAGCATAGACCTATACCGCCAGTGACCTGACGCATGAGTCTCAAAGTTTGGGTCCCTTCCGGTGAATATTTTGGCGATATGTTAGCTCAGATGTGGAGCTGGTGAGTGTCTGTTCATTCTGCAACAAAGTTGAGGTTCGCAGCTCAGATATAAGTCGAGAAAATTGTCCTCATTCGCAGCCATGTTTTCTTCTATGTATGTACATGTATGTACACGTGTATTGCAGCATAGACCTATACCGCCAGTGACCTGACGCATGAGTCTCAAAGTTTGGGTCCCTTCTGGTGAGTATTGTTGTGGTATTTTAGCTCAGATGTGGAGCTGGTGAGTGTCTCTTCATTCTCCAACAAAGATGAGGTTCGCAGCTCAGATATAAGTCGAGAAAATTATCCTCCTTCACAGCAATGTTTACTTCTGTTTATGTATGCACACGTGTATTGCTGCATAGGCCTATGCCGCCAGTGACCTGACGCATGAGTCTCAAAGTTTGGGTCCCTTCTAGTGAGTATTTTGGCGATATGTTATCTCAGATGTGGAGCTGGTGAGTGTCTCATCATCCTCTAACAAAGTTGAGGTTCGCATCCCAGATATAAGTCGAGAAAATCATCCTCCTTCGCAGCCATGTTTACTTCTGTTTATGTATGTACACGTGTATTGCAGCATAGACCTATACCGCCAGTGACCTGACGCATGAGTCTCAAAGTTTGGGTCCCTTCTGGTGAGTATTTTGGCGATATGTTAGCTCAGATGTGGAGCTGGTGAGTGTCTCATCATCCTCTAACAAAGTTGAGGTTCGCATCTCAGATATAAGTCGAGAAAATCATCCTCCTTCGCAGCCATGTTTACTTCTGTTTATGTATGTACACGTGTATTGCAGCATAGACCTATACCGCCAGTGACCTGACGCATGAGTCTCAAAGTTTGGGTCCCTTCTGGTGAGTATTTTGGCGATATGTTAGCTCAGATGTGGAGCTAGTGAGTGTCTCATCATCCTCTAACAAAGTTGAGGTTCGCATCCCAGATATAAGTCGAGAAAATCATCCTCCTTCGCAGCCATGTTTACTTCTGTTTATGTATGTACACGTGTATTGCAGCATAGACCTATACCGCCAGTGACCTGACGCATGAGTCTCAACGTTTGGGTCCCTTTCGGTAAGAATATTGGCGATATGTTAGCTCAGATGTGGAGCTGGTGAGTGTCTCATCATCCTCCAACAAAGTTGAGGTTCGCAGCTCAGATATAAGTCGAGAAAATTATCCTCCTTCACAGCAATGTTTACTTCTGTTTATGTATGCACACGTGTATTGCTGCATAGGCCTATGCCGCCAGTGACCTGACGCATGAGTCTCAAAGTTTGGGTCCCTTCTGGTGAGTATTTTGGCGATTTGTTAGCTCATATGTGGAGCTGGTGAGTGTCTCATCATCCTCCAACAAAGTTGAGGCTCGCAGCTCAGATATAAGTCGAGAAAATTATCCTCATTCGCAGCCATGTTTACTTCTGTTTATGTATGTACACGTGTATTACGGCATAGGCCTATGCCGCCAGTGACCTTACGCTTGAGTCTCAAAGTTGTGGTCTCTTCCGGAGAGTATTTTTGTAACATTTTAGCTCAGATGTGGAGCTGGTGAGTGTCTCTTCATTCTCCAACAAAGATGAGGTTCGCAGCTCAGATATAAGTCGAGAAAATTATCCTCCTTCACAGCAATGTTTACTTATGTTTATGTATGCACACGTGTATTGCTGCATAGGCCTATGCCGCCAGTGACCTGACGCATGAGTCTCAAAGTTTGGGTCCCTTCTGGTGAGTATTTTGGCGATATGTTAGCTCAGATGTGGAGCTGGTGAGTGTCTCATCTTCCTCTAACAAAGTTGAGGTTCGCATCTCAGATATAAGTCGAGAAAATCATCCTCCTTCGCAGCCATGTTTACTTCTGTTTATGTATGTACACGTGTATTGCAGCATAGACCTATACCGCCAGTGACCTGACGCATGAGTCTCAAAGTTTGGGTCCCTTCTGGTGAGTATTTTGGAGATATGTTAGCTCAGATGTGGAGCTGGTGAGTGTCTCTTCATTCTGCAACAAAGTTGAGGTTCGCAGCTTAGATCAGCATAGACCTATACCGCCAGTGACCTGACGCATGAGTCTCAAAGTTTGGGTCCCTTCCGGTGAATATTTTGGCGATATGTTAGCTCAGATGTGGAGCTGGTGAGTGTCTGTTCATTCTGCAACAAAGTTGAGGTTCGCAGCTCAGATATAAGTCGAGAAAATTGTCCTCATTCGCAGCCATGTTTTCTTCTATGTATGTACATGTATGTACACGTGTATTGCAGCATAGACCTATACCGCCAGTGACCTGACGCATGAGTCTCAAAGTTTGGGTCCCTTCTGGTGAGTATTTTTGTGGTATTTTAGCTCAGATGTGGAGCTGGTGAGTGTCTCTTCATTCTCCAACAAAGATGAGGTTCGCAGCTCAGATATAAGTCGAGAAAATTATCCTCCTTCACAGCAATGTTTACTTCTGTTTATGTATGCACACGTGTATTGCTGCATAGGCCTATGCCGCCAGTGACCTGACGCATGAGTCTCAAAGTTTGGGTCCCTTCTAGTGAGTATTTTGGCGATATGTTATCTCAGATGTGGAGCTGGTGAGTGTCTCATCATCCTCTAACAAAGTTGAGGTTCGCATCCCAGATATAAGTCGAGAAAATCATCCTCCTTCGCAGCCATGTTTACTTCTGTTTATGTATGTACACGTGTATTGCAGCATAGACCTATACCGCCAGTGACCTGACGCATGAGTCTCAACGTTTGGGTCCCTTTCGGTAAGAATATTGGCGATATGTTATCTCAGATGTGGAGCTGGTGAGTGTCTCTTCATTCTCCAACAAAGTTGAGGTTCGCAGCTCAGATATAAGTCGAGAAAATTGTCCTCATTCGCAGCCATGTTTACTTTTGTTTATGTATGTACACGTGTATTGCTGCATAGGCCTATGCCGCCAGTGACCTGACGCATGAGACTCAAAGTTTGGGTTTCTTCCGGTAAGAAATTTTGTGATATTTTAGCTCAGATGTGGAGCTGGTGAGTGTCTCTTTATTCTCCAACAAAGTTGAGGTTCGCAGCTCAGATATAAGTCGAGAAAATTGTCCTCATTCGCAGCCATGTTTACTTTTGTTGATGTATGTACACGTGTATTGCTGCATAGGCCTATGCCGCCAGTGACCTGACGCATGAGTCTCAAAGTATGGGTTCCTTCCGGTAAGAATTTTGGTGATATTTTAGCTCAGATGTGGAGCTGGTGAGTGTCTCATCATCCTCCAACAAAGTTGAGGTTCACAGCTCAGATATAAGTCGAGAAAATTATCCTCATTCGCAGCCATGTTTACTTCTGTTTATGTATGCACACGTGTATTACGGCATAGGCCTATGCCGCCAGTGACCTTACGCTTGAGTCTCAAAGTTGTGGTCTCTTCCGGAGAGTATTTTTGTAATATTTTAGCTCAGATGTGGAGCTGGTGAGTGTCTCTTCATTCTCTCACAAAGATGATGTTCGCAGCTCAGATATAAGTCGAGAAAATTATCCTCCTTCACAGCAATGTTTACTTCTGTTTATGTATGCACACGTGTATTGCTGCATAGGCCTATGCCGCCAGTGACCTGACGCATGAGTCTCAAAGTTTGGGTCCCTTCTGGTGAGTATTTTGGCGATATGTTAGCTCAGATGTGGAGCTGGTGAGTGTCTCATCATCCTCTAACAAAGTTGAGGTTCGCATATCAGATATAAGTCGAGAAAATCATCCTCCTTCGCAGCCATGTTTACTTCTGTTTATGTATGTACACGTGTATTGCAGCATAGACCTATACCGCCAGTGACCTGACGCATGAGTCTCAAAGTTTGGGTCCCTTCCGGTGAATATTTTGGCGAGATGTTAGCTCAGATGTGGAGCTGGTGAGTGTCTGTTCATTCTGCAACAAAGTTGAGGTTCGCAGCTCAGATATAAGTCGAGAAAATTGTCCTCATTCGCAGCCATGTTTTCTTCTATGTATGTACGTGTATGTACACGTGTATTGCAGCATAGACCTATACCGCCAGTGACCTGACGCATGAGTCTCAAAGTTTGGGTCCCTTCTGGTGAGTATTTTTGTGGTATTTTAGCTCAGATGTGGAGCTGGTGAGTGTCTCTTCATTCTCCAACAAAGATGAGGTTCGCAGCTCAGATATAAGTCGAGAAAATTATCCTCCTTCACAGCAATGTTTACTTCTGTTTATGTATGCACACGTGTATTGCTGCATAGGCCTATGCCGCCAGTGACCTGACGCATGAGTCTCAAAGTTTGGGTCCCTTCTAGTGAGTATTTTGGCGATATGTTATCTCAGATGTGGAGCTGGTGAGTGTCTCATCATCCTCTAACAAAGTTGAGGTTCGCATCCCAGATATAAGTCGAGAAAATCATCCTCCTTCGCAGCCATGTTTACTTCTGTTTATGTATGTACACGTGTATTGCAGCATAGACCTATACCGCCAGTGACCTGACGCATGAGTCTCAACGTTTGGGTCCCTTTCGGTAAGAATATTGGCGATATGTTATCTCAGATGTGGAGCTGGTGAGTGTCTCTTCATTCTCCAACAAAGTTGAGGTTCGCAGCTCAGATATAAGTCGAGAAAATTGTCCTCATTCGCAGCCATGTTTACTTTTGTTTATGTATGTACACGTGTATTGCTGCATAGGCCTATGCCGCCAGTGACCTGACGCATGAGACTCAAAGTTTGGGTTTCTTCCGGTAAGAAATTTTGTGATATTTTAGCTCAGATGTGGAGCTGGTGAGTGTCTCTTTATTCTCCAACAAAGTTGAGGTTCGCAGCTCAGATATAAGTCGAGAAAATTGTCCTCATTCGCAGCCATGTTTACTTTTGTTGATGTATGTACACGTGTATTGCTGCATAGGCCTATGCCGCCAGTGACCTGACGCATGAGTCTCAAAGTATGGGTTCCTTCCGGTAAGAATTTTGGTGATATTTTAGCTCAGATGTGGAGCTGGTGAGTGTCTCATCATCCTCCAACAAAGTTGAGGTTCACAGCTCAGATATAAGTCGAGAAAATTATCCTCATTCGCAGCCATGTTTACTTCTGTTTATGTATGCACACGTGTATTACGGCATAGGCCTATGCCGCCAGTGACCTTACGCTTGAGTCTCAAAGTTGTGGTCTCTTCCGGAGAGTATTTTTGTAATATTTTAGCTCAGATGTGGAGCTGGTGAGTGTCTCTTCATTCTCTCACAAAGATGATGTTCGCAGCTCAGATATAAGTCGAGAAAATTATCCTCCTTCACAGCAATGTTTACTTCTGTTTATGTATGCACACGTGTATTGCTGCATAGGCCTATGCCGCCAGTGACCTGACGCATGAGTCTCAAAGTTTGGGTCCCTTCTGGTGAGTATTTTGGCGATATGTTAGCTCAGATGTGGAGCTGGTGAGTGTCTCATCATCCTCTAACAAAGTTGAGGTTCGCATATCAGATATAAGTCGAGAAAATCATCCTCCTTCGCAGCCATGTTTACTTCTGTTTATGTATGTACACGTGTATTGCAGCATAGACCTATACCGCCAGTGACCTGACGCATGAGTCTCAACGTTTGGGTCCCTTTCGGTAAGAATATTGGCGATATGTTAGCTCAGATGTGGAGCTGGTGAGTGTCTCATCATCCTCCAACAAAGTTGAGGTTCGCAGCTCAGATATAAGTCGAGAATATTATCCTCCTTCACAGCAATGTTTACTTCTGTTTATGTATGCACACGTGTATTGCTGCATAGGCCTATGCCGCCAGTGACCTGACGCATGAGTCTCAAAGTTTGGGTCCCTTCTGGTGAGTATTTTGGCGATATGTTATCTCAGATGTGGAGCTGGTGAGTGTCTCATCATCCTCTAACAAAGTTGAGGTTCGCATCCCAGATATAAGTCGAGAAAATCATCCTCCTTCGCAGCCATGTTTACTTCTGTTTATGTATGTACACGTGTATTGCAGCATAGACCTATACCGCCAGTGACCTGACGCATGAGTCTCAACGTTTGGGTCCCTTTCGGTAAGAATATTGGCGATATGTTATCTCAGATGTGGAGCTGGTGAGTGTCTCTTCATTCTCCAACAAAGTTGAGGTTCGCAGCTCAGATATAAGTCGAGAAAATTGTCCTCATTCGCAGCCATGTTTACTTTTGTTTATGTATGTACACGTGTATTGCTGCATAGGCCTATGCCGCCAGTGACCTGACGCATGAGACTCAAAGTTTGGGTTCCTTCCGGTAAGAAATTTTGTGATATTTTAGCTCAGTTGTGGAGCTGGTGAGTGTCTCTTTATTCTCCAACAAAGTTGAGGTTCGCAGCTCAGATATAAGTCGAGAAAATTGTCCTCATTCGCAGCCATGTTTACTTTTGTTGATGTATGTACACGTGTATTGCTGCATAGGCCTATGCCGCCAGTGACCTGACGCATGAGTCTCAAAGTTTGGGTTCCTTCCGGTAAGAATTTTGGTGATATTTTAGCTCAGATGTGGAGCTGGTGAGTGTCTCATCATCCTCCAACAAAGTTGAGGTTCGCAGCTCAAATATAAGTCGAGAAAATTATCCTCCTTCACAGCAATGTTTACTTCTGTTTATGTATGCACACGTGTATTGCTGCATAGGCCTATGCCGCCAGTGACCTGACGCATGAGTCTCAAAGTTTGGGTCCCTTCTGGTGAGTATTTTGGCGATTTGTTAGCTCAGGTATGGAGCTGTTGAGTGTCTCATCATCCTCCAACAAAGTTGAGGTTCGCAGCTCAGATATAAGTCGAGAAAATTATCCTCATTCGCAGCCATGTTTACTTCTGTTTTTGTATATACACGTGTATTACGGCATAGGCCTATGCCGCCAGTGACCTTACGCTTGAGTCTCAAAGTTGTGGTCTCTTCCGGAGAGTATTTTTGTAATATTTTAGCTCAGATGTGGAGCTGGTGAGTGTCTCTTCATTCTCTCACAAAGATGATGTTCGCAGCTCAGATATAAGTCGAGAAAATTATCCTCCTTCACAGCAATGTTTACTTCTGTTTATGTATGCACACGTGTATTGCTGCATAGGCCTATGCCGCCAGTGACCTGACGCATGAGTCTCAAAGTTTGGGTCCCTTCTGGTGAGTATTTTGGCGATATGTTAGCTCAGATGTGGAGCTGGTGAGTGTCTCATCATCCTCTAACAAAGTTGAGGTTCGCATATCAGATATAAGTCGAGAAAATCATCCTCCTTCGCAGCCATGTTTACTTCTGTTTATGTATGTACACGTGTATTGCAGCATAGACCTATACCGCCAGTGACCTGACGCATGAGTCTCAACGTTTGGGTCCCTTTCGGTAAGAATATTGGCGATATGTTAGCTCAGATGTGGAGCTGGTGAGTGTCTCATCATCCTCCAACAAAGTTGAGGTTCGCAGCTCAGATATAAGTCGAGAATATTATCCTCCTTCACAGCAATGTTTACTTCTGTTTATGTATGCACACGTGTATTGCTGCATAGGCCTATGCCGCCAGTGACCTGACGCATGAGTCTCAAAGTTTGGGTCCCTTCTGGTGAGTATTTTGGCGATATGTTATCTCAGATGTGGAGCTGGTGAGTGTCTCATCATCCTCTAACAAAGTTGAGGTTCGCATCCCAGATATAAGTCGAGAAAATCATCCTCCTTCGCAGCCATGTTTACTTCTGTTTATGTATGTACACGTGTATTGCAGCATAGACCTATACCGCCAGTGACCTGACGCATGAGTCTCAACGTTTGGGTCCCTTTCGGTAAGAATATTGGCGATATGTTATCTCAGATGTGGAGCTGGTGAGTGTCTCTTCATTCTCCAACAAAGTTGAGGTTCGCAGCTCAGATATAAGTCGAGAAAATTGTCCTCATTCGCAGCCATGTTTACTTTTGTTTATGTATGTACACGTGTATTGCTGCATAGGCCTATGCCGCCAGTGACCTGACGCATGAGACTCAAAGTTTGGGTTCCTTCCGGTAAGAAATGTTGTGATATTTTAGCTCAGTTGTGGAGCTGGTGAGTGTCTCTTTATTCTCCAACAAAGTTGAGGTTCGCAGCTCAGATATAAGTCGAGAAAATTGTCCTCATTCGCAGCCATGTTTACTTTTGTTGATGTATGTACACGTGTATTGCTGCATAGGCCTATGCCGCCAGTGACCTGACGCATGAGTCTCAAAGTTTGGGTTCCTTCCGGTAAGAATTTTGGTGATATTTTAGCTCAGATGTGGAGCTGGTGAGTGTCTCATCATCCTCCAACAAAGTTGAGGTTCGCAGCTCAAATATAAGTCGAGAAAATTATCCTCCTTCACAGCAATGTTTACTTCTGTTTATGTATGCACACGTGTATTGCTGCATAGGCCTATGCCGCCAGTGACCTGACGCATGAGTCTCAAAGTTTGGGTCCCTTCTGGTGAGTATTTTGGCGATTTGTTAGCTCAGGTATGGAGCTGTTGAGTGTCTCATCATCCTCCAACAAAGTTGAGGTTCGCAGCTCAGATATAAGTCGAGAAAATTATCCTCATTCGCAGCCATGTTTACTTCTGTTTTTGTATATACACGTGTATTACGGCATAGGCCTATGCCGCCAGTGACCTTACGCTTGAGTCTCAAAGTTGTGGTCTCTTCCGGAGAGTATTTTTGTAATATTTTAGCTCAGATGTGGAGCTGGTGAGTGTCTCTTCATTCTCTCACAAAGATGAGGTTCGCAGCTCAGATATAAGTCGAGAAAATTATCCTCCTTCACAGCAATGTTTACTTCTGTTTATGTATGCACACGTGTATTGCTGCATAGGCCTATGCCGCCAGTGACCTGACGCATGAGCCCTCAAAGTTTGGGTCCCTTCTGGTGAGTATTTTGGCGATATGTTAGCTCAGATGTGGAGCTGGTGAGTGTCTCATCATCCTCTAACAAAGTTGAGGTTCGCATCTCAGATATAAGTCGAGAAAATCATCCTCCTTCGCAGCCATGTTTACTTCTGTTTATGTATGTACACGTGTATTGCAGCATAGACCTATACCGCCAGTGACCTGACGCATGAGTCTCAACGTTTGGGTCCCTTTCGGTAAGAATATTGGCGATATGTTAGCTCAGATGTGGAGCTGGTGAGTGTCTCATCATCCTCCAACAAAGTTGAGGTTCGCAGCTCAGATATAAGTCGAGAATATTATCCTCCTTCACAGCAATGTTTACTTCTGTTTATGTATGCACACGTGTATTGCTGCATAGGCCTATGCCGCCAGTGACCTGACGCATGAGTCTCAAAGTTTGGGTCCCTTCTGGTGAGTATTTTGGCGATATGTTATCTCAGATGTGGAGCTGGTGAGTGTCTCATCATCCTCTAACAAAGTTGAGGTTCGCATCCCAGATATAAGTCGAGAAAATCATCCTCCTTCGCAGCCATGTTTACTTCTGTTTATGTATGTACACGTGTATTGCAGCATAGACCTATACCGCCAGTGACCTGACGCATGAGTCTCAACGTTTGGGTCCCTTTCGGTAAGAATATTGGCGATATGTTATCTTAGATGTGGAGCTGGTGAGTGTCTCTTCATTCTCCAACAAAGTTGAGGTTCGCAGCTCAGATATAAGTCGAGAAAATTGTCCTCATTCGCAGCCATGTTTACTTTTGTTTATGTATGTACACGTGTATTGCTGCATAGGCCTATGCCGCCAGTGACCTGACGCATGAGACTCAAAGTTTGGGTTCCTTCCGGTAAGAAATTTTGTGATATTTTAGCTCAGATGTGGAGCTGGTGAGTGTCTCTTTATTCTCCAACAAAGTTGAGGTTCGCAGCTCAGATATAAGTCGAGAAAATTGTCCTCATTCGCAGCCATGTTTACTTCTGTTTATGTATGCACACGTGTATTGCTGCATAGGCCTATGCCGCCAGTGACCTGACGCATGAGTCTCAAAGTTTGGGTCCCTTCTGGTGAGTATTTTGGCGATTTGTTAGCTCAGATATGGAGCTGTTGAGTGTCTCATCATCCTCCAACAAAGTTGAGGTTCGCAGCTCAGATATAAGTCGAGAAAATTATCCTCATTCGCAGCCATGTTTACTTCTGTTTATGTATATACACGTGTATTACGGCATAGGCCTATGCCGCCAGTGACCTTACGCTTGAGTCTCAAAGTTGTGGTCTCTTCCGGAGAGTATTTTTGTAATATTTTAGCTCAGATGTGGAGCTGGTGAGTGTCTCTTCATTCTCCCACAAAGATGAGGTTCGCAGCTCAGATATAAGTCGAGAAAATTATCCTCCTTCACAGCAATGTTTACTTTTGTTTATGTATGCACACGTGTATTGCTGCATAGGCCTATGCCGCCAGTGACCTGACGCATGAGTCTCAAAATTTGGGTCCCTTCTGGTGAGTATTTTGGCGATATGTTAGCTCAGATGTGGAGCTGGTGAGTGTCTCATCATCCTCTAACAAAGTTGAGGTTCGCATCTCAGATATAAGTCGAGAAAATCATCCTCCTTCGCAGCCATGTTTACTTCTGTTTATGTATGTACACGTGTATTGCAGCATAGACCTATACCGCCAGTGACCTGACGCATGAGTCTCAAAGTTTGGGTCCCTTCTGGTGAGTATTTTGGCGATATGTTAGCTCAGATGTGGAGCTAGTGAGTGTCTCATCATCCTCTAACAAAGTTGAGGTTCGCATCCCAGATATAAGTCGAGAAAATCATCCTCCTTCGCAGCCATGTTTACTTCTGTTTATGTATGTACACGTGTATTGCAGCATAGACCTATACCGCCAGTGACCTGACGCATGAGTCTCAACGCTTGGGTCCCTTTCGGTAAGAATATTGGCGATATGTTAGCTCAGATGTGGAGCTGGTGAGTGTCTCATCATCCTCCAACAAAGTTGAGGTTCGCAGCTCAGATATAAGTCGAGAAAATTATCCTCCTTCACAGCAATGTTTACTTCTGTTTATGTATGCACACGTGTATTGCTGCATAGGCCTATGCCGCCAGTGACCTGACGCATGAGTCTCAAAGTTTGGGTCCCTTCTGGTGAGTATTTTGGCGATTTGTTAGCTCAGATGTGGAGCTGGTGAGTGTCTCATCATCCTCCAACAAAGTTGAGGTTCGCAGCTCAGATATAAGTCGAGAAAATTATCCTCATTCGCAGCCATGTTTACTTCTGTTTATGTATGTACACGTGTATTACGGCATAGGCCTATGCCGCCAGTGACCTTACGCTTGAGTCTCAAAGTTGTGGTCTCTTCCGGAGAGTATTTTTGTAATATTTTAGCTCAGATGTGGAGCTGGTGAGTGTCTCTTCATTCTCCGAAAAAGATGAGGTTCGCAGCTCAGATATAAGTCGAGAAAATTATCCTCCTTCACAGCAATGTTTACTTCTGTTTATGTATGCACACGTGTATTGCTGCATAGGCCTATGCCGCCAGTGACCTGACGCATGAGTCTCAAAGTTTGCGTCCCTTCTGGTGAGTATTTTGGCGATATGTTAGCTCAGATGTGGAGCTGGTGAGTGTCTCATCATCCTCTAACAAAGTTGAGGTTCGCATCTCAGATATAAGTCGAGAAAATCATCCTCCTTCGCAGCCATGTTTACTTCTGTTTATGTATGTACACGTGTATTGCAGCATAGACCTATACCGCCAGTGACCTGACGCATGAGTCTGAAAGTTTGGGTCCCTTCTGGTGAGTATTTTGGCGATATGTTAGCTCAGATGTGGAGCTGGTGAGTGTCTCTTCATTCTGCAACAAAGTTGAGGTTCGCAGCTTAGATCAGCATAGACCTATACCGCCAGTGACCTGACGCATGAGTCTCAAAGTTTGGGTCCCTTCTGGTGAGTATTTTGGCGATATGTTAGCTCAGATGTGGAGCTGGTGAGTGTCTCTTCATTCTCCAACAAAGATGAGGTTCGCAGCTCAGATATAAGTCGAGAAAATTATCCTCCTTCACAGCAATGTTTACTTCTGTTTATGTATGCACACGTGTATTGCTGCATATGCCTATGCCGCCAGTGACCTGACGCATGAGTCTCAAAGTTTGGGTCCCTTCTGGTGAGTATTTTGGCGATATTTTAGCTCAGATGTGGAGCTGGTGAGTGTCTCATCATCCTCCAACAAAGTTGAGGTTCGCAGCTCAGATATAAGTCGATAAAATTATCCTCCTTCACAGCAATGTTTACTTCTGTTTATGTATGCACACGTGTATTGCTGCATAGGCCTATGCCGCCAGTGACCTGACGCATGAGTCTCAAAGTTTGGGTCCCTTCTGGTGAGTATTTTGGCGATTTGTTAGCTCAGATGTGGAGCTGGTGAGTGTCTCTTCATTCTCCAACAAAGTTGAGGTTCGCAGCTAAGATACAAGTCATGAAAATTGTCCTCCTTCGCAGCCATATTTACTTCTGTTTATGTATGTACACGTGTATTGCGGCATAGACATATGCCGCCAGTGACCTGACGCATGAGTCTCAAAGTTTGGGTCCCTTCTGGTTAGTATTTTGGCGATATGTTAGCTCAGATGTGGAGCTGGTGAGTGTCTCATCATCCTCCAACAAAGTTGAGGTTCGCATCTCACATATAAGTCAAGAAAATCATCCTCCTTCGCAGCCATGTTTACTTTTGTTTATGTATGTACACGTGTATTGCTGCATAGGTCTATGCCGCCAGTGACCTGACGCATGAGTCTCAAAGTTTGGGTTCTTTTCGGTAAGAATTTTGGTGATATTTTAGCTCAGATGTGGAGCTGGTGAGTGTCTCATCATCCTCCAACAAAGTTGAGGTTCGCATCTCACATATAAGTCGAGAAAATTATCCTCCTTCACAGCAATGTTTACTTCTGTTTATGTATGCACACTTGTATTGCTGCGTAGGCCTATGCCGCCAGTGACCTGACGCATGAGTCTCAAAGTTTGGGTCCCTTCTGGTGAGTATTTTGGCGATATGTTAGCTCAGATGTGGAGCTGGTGAGTGTCTCATCATCCTCCAACAAAGTTGAGGTTCGCAGCTCAGATATAAGTCGAGAAAATTATCCTCATTCGCAGCCATGTTTACTTCTGTTTATGTATGTACACGTGTATTACGGCATAGGCCTATGCCGCCAGTGACCTTACGCTTGAGTCTCAAAGTTGTGGTCTCTTCCGGAGAGTATTTTTGTAATATTTTAGCTCAGATGTGGAGCTGGTGAGTGTCTCTTCATTCTCCGAAAAAGATGAGGTTCGCAGCTCAGATATAAGTCGAGAAAATTATCCTCCTTCACAGCAATGTTTACTTCTGTTTATGTATGCACACGTGTATTGCTGCATAGGCCTATGCCGCCAGTGACCTGACGCATGAGTCTCAAAGTTTGCGTCCCTTCTGGTGAGTATTTTGGCGATATGTTAGCTCAGATGTGGAGCTGGTGAGTGTCTCATCATCCTCTAACAAAGTTGAGGTTCGCATCTCAGATATAAGTCGAGAAAATCATCCTCCTTCGCAGCCATGTTTACTTCTGTTTATGTATGTACACGTGTATTGCAGCATAGACCTATACCGCCAGTGACCTGACGCATGAGTCTGAAAGTTTGGGTCCCTTCTGGTGAGTATTTTGGCGATATGTTAGCTCAGATGTGGAGCTGGTGAGTGTCTCTTCATTCTGCAACAAAGTTGAGGTTCGCAGCTTAGATCAGCATAGACCTATACCGCCAGTGACCTGACGCATGAGTCTCAAAGTTTGGGTCCCTTCTGGTGAGTATTTTGGCGATATGTTAGCTCAGATGTGGAGCTGGTGAGTGTCTCTTCATTCTCCAACAAAGATGAGGTTCGCAGCTCAGATATAAGTCGAGAAAATTATCCTCCTTCACAGCAATGTTTACTTCTGTTTATGTATGCACACGTGTATTGCTGCATATGCCTATGCCGCCAGTGACCTGACGCATGAGTCTCAAAGTTTGGGTCCCTTCTGGTGAGTATTTTGGCGATATTTTAGCTCAGATGTGGAGCTGGTGAGTGTCTCATCATCCTCCAACAAAGTTGAGGTTCGCAGCTCAGATATAAGTCGATAAAATTATCCTCCTTCACAGCAATGTTTACTTCTGTTTATGTATGCACACGTGTATTGCTGCATAGGCCTATGCCGCCAGTGACCTGACGCATGAGTCTCAAAGTTTGGGTCCCTTCTGGTGAGTATTTTGGCGATTTGTTAGCTCAGATGTGGAGCTGGTGAGTGTCTCTTCATTCTCCAACAAAGTTGAGGTTCGCAGCTAAGATACAAGTCATGAAAATTGTCCTCCTTCGCAGCCATATTTACTTCTGTTTATGTATGTACACGTGTATTGCGGCATAGACATATGCCGCCAGTGACCTGACGCATGAGTCTCAAAGTTTGGGTCCCTTCTGGTTAGTATTTTGGCGATATGTTAGCTCAGATGTGGAGCTGGTGAGTGTCTCATCATCCTCCAACAAAGTTGAGGTTCGCATCTCACATATAAGTCAAGAAAATCATCCTCCTTCGCAGCCATGTTTACTTTTGTTTATGTATGTACACGTGTATTGCTGCATAGGTCTATGCCGCCAGTGACCTGACGCATGAGTCTCAAAGTTTGGGTTCTTTTCGGTAAGAATTTTGGTGATATTTTAGCTCAGATGTGGAGCTGGTGAGTGTCTCATCATCCTCCAACAAAGTTGAGGTTCGCATCTCACATATAAGTCGAGAAAATTATCCTCCTTCACAGCAATGTTTACTTCTGTTTATGTATGCACACTTGTATTGCTGCGTAGGCCTATGCCGCCAGTGACCTGACGCATGAGTCTCAAAGTTTGGGTCCCTTCTGGTGAGTATTTTGGCGATATGTTAGCTCAGATGTGGAGCTGGTGAGTGTCTCTTCATTCTCCAACAAAGTTGAGGTTCGCATCTCAGATATAAGTCGAGAAAATTATCCTCCTTCGCAGCCATGTTTACTTCTGTTTATGTATGTACACGTGTATTGCAGCATAGACCTATACCGCCAGTGACCTGACGCATGAGTCTCAAAGTTTGGGTCCCTTCTGGTGAGTATTTTGGCGATATGTTAGCTCAGATGGGGAGCTGGTGAGTGTCTCTTCATTTTGCAACAAAGTTGAGGTTCGCAGCTTAGATATAAGTCCAGAAAATTGTCCTCATTCGCAGCCATGTTTTCTTCTATGTATGTACATGTATGTACACGTGTATTGCTGCATAGGCCTATGCCGCAAGTGACCTGACGCATGAGTCTCAACGTTTGGGTCCCTTTCGGTGAGAATTGTGGCGATATGTTAGCTCAGATGTGGAGCTGGTGAATGTCTCATCATCCTCCAACAAAGTTGAGGTTCGCAGCTCAGATATAAGTCGAGAAAATTATCCTCATTCGCAGCCATGTTTTCTTCTATGTATGTACATGTATGTACACGTGTATTGCTGCATAGGCCTATGCCGCCAGTAACCTGACGCATGAGTCTCACAGTTTGGGTCTCTTCCGGTGAGAATTTTGGCGATATGTTAGCTAAGATTTGGAGCTGGTGAGTGTCTCATCATCCTCCAACAAAGTTGAGGTTCGCAGCTCAGATATAGGTCGAGAACATTTTATTTATTAGCAGCCATGTTTTTTTCTGTGTATGTATGTACATGTGTATTGCTGCTTAGGCCTATGCCGCCAGTGACCTGACGCATGAGTCTCAAAGTTTGGGCTCCTTCCGGTAATAATGTTGGTGATATTTTAGCTCAGATGTGGAGCTGGTGAGTGTCTCTTTATTCTGCAACAAAGTTGAGGTTCGCATCTCAGATATAGGTCGAGAACATTTTATTTATTAGCAGCCATGTTTTCTTCTGTGTATGTATGTACATGTGTATTGCTGCATAGGCCTATGCCGCCAGTGACCTGACGCATGAGTCTCAAAGTTTGGGTCCCTTCTGGTGAGTATTTTGGCGATTTGTTAGCTCATATGTGGAGCTGGTGAGTGTCTCATCATCCTCCAACAAAGTTGAGGCTCGCAACTCAGATATAAGTCGAGAAAATTATCCTCATTCGCAGCCATGTTTACTTCTGTTTATGTATGTACACGTGTATTACGGCATAGGCCTATGCCGCCAGTGACCTTACGCTTGAGTCTCAAAGTTGTGGTCTCTTCCGGAGAGTATTTTTGTAATATTTTAGCTCAGATGTGGAGCTGGTGAGTGTCTCTTCATTCTCCAACAAAGATGAGGTTCGCAGCTCAGATATAAGTCGAGAAAATTATCCTCCTTCACAGCAATGTTTACTTATGTTTATGTATGCACACGTGTATTGCTGCATAGGCCTATGCCGCCAGTGACCTGACGCATGAGTCTCAAAGTTTGGGTCCCTTCTGGTGAGTATTTTGGCGATATGTTAGCTCAGATGTGGAGCTGGTGAGTGTCTCTTCATTCTGCAACAAAGTTGAGGTTCGCAGCTTAGATCAGCATAGACCTATACCGCCAGTGACCTGACGCATGAGTCTCAAAGTTTGGGTCCCTTCCGGTGAATATTTTGGCGATATGTTAGCTCAGATGTGGAGCTGGTGAGTGTCTCTTCATTCTCCAACAAAGATGAGGTTCGCAGCTCAGATATAAGTCGAGAAAATTGTCCTCATTCGCAGCCATGTTTTCTTCTATGTATGTACATGTATGTACACGTGTATTGCAGCATAGACCTATACCGCCAGTGACCTGACGCATGAGTCTCAAAGTTTGGGTCCCTTCTGGTGAGTATTTTTGTGGTATTTTAGCTCAGATGTGGAGCTGGTGAGTGTCTCTTCATTCTCCAACAAAGATGAGGTTCGCAGCTCAGATATAAGTCGATAAAATTATCCTCCTTCACAGCAATGTTTACTTCTGTTTATGTATGCACACGTGTATTGCTGCATAGGCCTATGCCGCCAGTGACCTGACGCATGAGTCTCAAAGTTTGGGTCCCTTCTAGTGAGTATTTTGGCGATATGTTATCTCAGATGTGGAGCTGGTGAGTGTCTCATCATCCTCTAACAAAGTTGAGGTTCGCATCCCAGATATAAGTCGAGAAAATCATCCTCCTTCGCAGCCATGTTTACTTTTGTTTATGTATGTACACGTGTATTGCAGCATAGACCTATACCGCCAGTGACCTGACGCATGAGTCTCAACGTTTGGGTCCCTTTCGGTAAGAATATTGGCGATATGTTATCTCAGATGTGGAGCTGGTGAGTGTCTCTTCATTCTCCAACAAAGTTGAGGTTCGCAGCTCAGATATAAGTCGAGAAAATTGTCCTCATTCGCAGCCATGTTTACTTTTGTTTATGTATGTACACGTGTATTGCTGCATAGGCCTATGCCGCCAGTGACCTGACGCATGAGACTCAAAGTTTGGGTTTCTTCCGGTAAGAAATTTTGTGATATTTTAGCTCAGATGTGGAGCTGGTGAGTGTCTCTTTATTCTCCAACAAAGTTGAGGTTCGCAGCTCAGATATAAGTCGAGAAAATTGTCCTCATTCGCAGCCATGTTTACTTTTGTTGATGTATGTACACGTGTATTGCTGCATAGGCCTATGCCGCCAGTGACCTGACGCATGAGTCTCAAAGTATGGGTTCCTTCCGGTAAGAATTTTGGTGATATTTTAGCTCAGATGTGGAGCTGGTGAGTGTCTCATCATCCTCCAACAAAGTTGAGGTTCACAGCTCAGATATAAGTCGAGAAAATTATCCTCATTCGCAGCCATGTTTACTTCTGTTTATGTATGCACACGTGTATTACGGCATAGGCCTATGCCGCCAGTGACCTTACGCTTGAGTCTCAAAGTTGTGGTCTCTTCCGGAGAGTATTTTTGTAATATTTTAGCTCAGATGTGGAGCTGGTGAGTGTCTCTTCATTCTCTCACAAAGATGATGTTCGCAGCTCAGATATAAGTCGAGAAAATTATCCTCCTTCACAGCAATGTTTACTTCTGTTTATGTATGCACACGTGTATTGCTGCATAGGCCTATGCCGCCAGTGACCTGACGCATGAGTCTCAAAGTTTGGGTCCCTTCTGGTGAGTATTTTGGCGATATGTTAGCTCAGATGTGGAGCTGGTGAGTGTCTCATCATCCTCTAACAAAGTTGAGGTTCGCATATCAGATATAAGTCGAGAAAATCATCCTCCTTCGCAGCCATGTTTACTTCTGTTTATGTATGTACACGTGTATTGCAGCATAGACCTATACCGCCAGTGACCTGACGCATGAGTCTCAACGTTTGGGTCCCTTTCGGTAAGAATATTGGCGATATGTTAGCTCAGATGTGGAGCTGGTGAGTGTCTCATCATCCTCCAACAAAGTTGAGGTTCGCAGCTCAGATATAAGTCGAGAATATTATCCTCCTTCACAGCAATGTTTACTTCTGTTTATGTATGCACACGTGTATTGCTGCATAGGCCTATGCCGCCAGTGACCTGACGCATGAGTCTCAAAGTTTGGGTCCCTTCTGGTGAGTATTTTGGCGATATGTTATCTCAGATGTGGAGCTGGTGAGTGTCTCATCATCCTCTAACAAAGTTGAGGTTCGCATCCCAGATATAAGTCGAGAAAATCATCCTCCTTCGCAGCCATGTTTACTTCTGTTTATGTATGTACACGTGTATTGCAGCATAGACCTATACCGCCAGTGACCTGACGCATGAGTCTCAACGTTTGGGTCCCTTTCGGTAAGAATATTGGCGATATGTTATCTCAGATGTGGAGCTGGTGAGTGTCTCTTCATTCTCCAACAAAGTTGAGGTTCGCAGCTCAGATATAAGTCGAGAAAATTGTCCTCATTCGCAGCCATGTTTACTTTTGTTTATGTATGTACACGTGTATTGCTGCATAGGCCTATGCCGCCAGTGACCTGACGCATGAGACTCAAAGTTTGGGTTCCTTCCGGTAAGAAATTTTGTGATATTTTAGCTCAGATGTGGAGCTGGTGAGTGTCTCTTTATTCTCCAACAAAGTTGAGGTTCGCAGCTCAGATATAAGTCGAGAAAATTGTCCTCATTCGCAGCCATGTTTACTTTTGTTGATGTATGTACACGTGTATTGCTGCATAGGCCTATGCCGCCAGTGACCTGACGCATGAGTCTCAAAGTTTGGGTTCCTTCCGGTAAGAATTTTGGTGATATTTTAGCTCAGATGTGGAGCTGGTGAGTGTCTCATCATCCTCCAACAAAGTTGAGGTTCGCAGCTCAAATATAAGTCGAGAAAATTATCCTCCTTCACAGCAATGTTTACTTCTGTTTATGTATGCACACGTGTATTGCTGCATAGGCCTATGCCGCCAGTGACCTGACGCATGAGTCTCAAAGTTTGGGTCCCTTCTGGTGAGTATTTTGGCGATTTGTTAGCTCAGGTATGGAGCTGTTGAGTGTCTCATCATCCTCCAACAAAGTTGAGGTTCGCAGCTCAGATATAAGTCGAGAAAATTATCCTCATTCGCAGCCATGTTTACTTCTGTTTTTGTATATACACGTGTATTACGGCATAGGCCTATGCCGCCAGTGACCTTACGCTTGAGTCTCAAAGTTGTGGTCTCTTCCGGAGAGTATTTTTGTAATATTTTAGCTCAGATGTGGAGCTGGTGAGTGTCTCTTCATTCTCTCACAAAGATGAGGTTCGCAGCTCAGATATAAGTCGAGAAAATTATCCTCCTTCACAGCAATGTTTACTTCTGTTTATGTATGCACACGTGTATTGCTGCATAGGCCTATGCCGCCAGTGACCTGACGCATGAGCCCTCAAAGTTTGGGTCCCTTCTGGTGAGTATTTTGGCGATATGTTAGCTCAGATGTGGAGCTGGTGAGTGTCTCATCATCCTCTAACAAAGTTGAGGTTCGCATCTCAGATATAAGTCGAGAAAATCATCCTCCTTCGCAGCCATGTTTACTTCTGTTTATGTATGTACACGTGTATTGCAGCATAGACCTATACCGCCAGTGACCTGACGCATGAGTCTCAACGTTTGGGTCCCTTTCGGTAAGAATATTGGCGATATGTTAGCTCAGATGTGGAGCTGGTGAGTGTCTCATCATCCTCCAACAAAGTTGAGGTTCGCAGCTCAGATATAAGCCGAGAATATTATCCTCCTTCACAGCAATGTTTACTTCTGTTTATGTATGCACACGTGTATTGCTGCATAGGCCTATGCCGCCAGTGACCTGACGCATGAGTCTCAAAGTTTGGGTCCCTTCTGGTGAGTATTTTGGCGATATGTTATCTCAGATGTGGAGCTGGTGAGTGTCTCATCATCCTCTAACAAAGTTGAGGTTCGCATCCCAGATATAAGTCGAGAAAATCATCCTCCTTCGCAGCCATGTTTACTTCTGTTTATGTATGTACACGTGTATTGCAGCATAGACCTATACCGCCAGTGACCTGACGCATGAGTCTCAACGTTTGGGTCCCTTTCGGTAAGAATATTGGCGATATGTTATCTTAGATGTGGAGCTGGTGAGTGTCTCTTCATTCTCCAACAAAGTTGAGGTTCGCAGCTCAGATATAAGTCGAGAAAATTGTCCTCATTCGCAGCCATGTTTACTTTTGTTTATGTATGTACACGTGTATTGCTGCATAGGCCTATGCCGCCAGTGACCTGACGCATGAGACTCAAAGTTTGGGTCCCTTCCGGTGAATATTTTGGCGATATGTTAGCTCAGATGTGGAGCTGGTGAGTGTCTGTTCATTCTGCAACAAAGTTGAGGTTCGCAGCTCAGATATAAGTCGAGAAAATTGTCCTCATTCGCAGCCATGTTTTCTTCTATGTATGTACATGTATGTACACGTGTATTGCAGCATAGACCTATACCGCCAGTGACCTGACGCATGAGTCTCAAAGTTTGGGTCCCTTCTGGTGAGTATTGTTGTGGTATTTTAGCTCAGATGTGGAGCTGGTGAGTGTCTCTTCATTCTCCAACAAAGATGAGGTTCGCAGCTCAGATATAAGTCGAGAAAATTATCCTCCTTCACAGCAATGTTTACTTCTGTTTATGTATGCACACGTGTATTGCTGCATAGGCCTATGCCGCCAGTGACCTGACGCATGAGCCCTCAAAGTTTGGGTCCCTTCTGGTGAGTATTTTGGCGATATGTTAGCTCAGATGTGGAGCTGGTGAGTGTCTCATCATCCTCTAACAAAGTTGAGGTTCGCATCTCAGATATAAGTCGAGAAAATCATCCTCCTTCGCAGCCATGTTTACTTCTGTTTATGTATGTACACGTGTATTGCAGCATAGACCTATACCGCCAGTGACCTGACGCATGAGTCTCAACGTTTGGGTCCCTTTCGGTAAGAATATTGGCGATATGTTAGCTCAGATGTGGAGCTGGTGAGTGTCTCATCATCCTCCAACAAAGTTGAGGTTCGCAGCTCAGATATAAGCCGAGAATATTATCCTCCTTCACAGCAATGTTTACTTCTGTTTATGTATGCACACGTGTATTGCTGCATAGGCCTATGCCGCCAGTGACCTGACGCATGAGTCTCAAAGTTTGGGTCCCTTCTGGTGAGTATTTTGGCGATATGTTATCTCAGATGTGGAGCTGGTGAGTGTCTCATCATCCTCTAACAAAGTTGAGGTTCGCATCCCAGATATAAGTCGAGAAAATCATCCTCCTTCGCAGCCATGTTTACTTCTGTTTATGTATGTACACGTGTATTGCAGCATAGACCTATACCGCCAGTGACCTGACGCATGAGTCTCAACGTTTGGGTCCCTTTCGGTAAGAATATTGGCGATATGTTATCTTAGATGTGGAGCTGGTGAGTGTCTCTTCATTCTCCAACAAAGTTGAGGTTCGCAGCTCAGATATAAGTCGAGAAAATTGTCCTCATTCGCAGCCATGTTTACTTTTGTTTATGTATGTACACGTGTATTGCTGCATAGGCCTATGCCGCCAGTGACCTGACGCATGAGACTCAAAGTTTGGGTCCCTTCCGGTGAATATTTTGGCGATATGTTAGCTCAGATGTGGAGCTGGTGAGTGTCTGTTCATTCTGCAACAAAGTTGAGGTTCGCAGCTCAGATATAAGTCGAGAAAATTGTCCTCATTCGCAGCCATGTTTTCTTCTATGTATGTACATGTATGTACACGTGTATTGCAGCATAGACCTATACCGCCAGTGACCTGACGCATGAGTCTCAAAGTTTGGGTCCCTTCTGGTGAGTATTGTTGTGGTATTTTAGCTCAGATGTGGAGCTGGTGAGTGTCTCTTCATTCTCCAACAAAGATGAGGTTCGCAGCTCAGATATAAGTCGAGAAAATTATCCTCCTTCACAGCAATGTTTACTTCTGTTTATGTATGCACACGTGTATTGCTGCATAGGCCTATGCCGCCAGTGACCTGACGCATGAGTCTCAAAGTTTGGGTCCCTTCTAGTGAGTATTTTGGCGATATGTTATCTCAGATGTGGAGCTGGTGAGTGTCTCATCATCCTCTAACAAAGTTGAGGTTCGCATCCCAGATATAAGTCGAGAAAATCATCCTCCTTCGCAGCCATGTTTACTTCTGTTTATGTATGTACACGTGTATTGCAGCATAGACCTATACCGCCAGTGACCTGACGCATGAGTCTCAAAGTTTGGGTCCCTTCTGGTGAGTATTTTGGCGATATGTTAGCTCAGATGTGGAGCTGGTGAGTGTCTCATCATCCTCTAACAAAGTTGAGGTTCGCATCTCAGATATAAGTCGAGAAAATCATCCTCCTTCGCAGCCATGTTTACTTCTGTTTATGTATGTACACGTGTATTGCAGCATAGACCTATACCGCCAGTGACCTGACGCATGAGTCTCAAAGTTTGGGTCCCTTCTGGTGAGTATTTTGGCGATATGTTAGCTCAGATGTGGAGCTAGTGAGTGTCTCATCATCCTCTAACAAAGTTGAGGTTCGCATCCCAGATATAAGTCGAGAAAATCATCCTCCTTCGCAGCCATGTTTACTTCTGTTTATGTATGTACACGTGTATTGCAGCATAGACCTATACCGCCAGTGACCTGACGCATGAGTCTCAACGTTTGGGTCCCTTTCGGTAAGAATATTGGCGATATGTTAGCTCAGATGTGGAGCTGGTGAGTGTCTCATCATCCTCCAACAAAGTTGAGGTTCGCAGCTCAGATATAAGTCGAGAAAATTATCCTCCTTCACAGCAATGTTTACTTCTGTTTATGTATGCACACGTGTATTGCTGCATAGGCCTATGCCGCCAGTGACCTGACGCATGAGTCTCAAAGTTTGGGTCCCTTCTGGTGAGTATTTTGGCGATTTGTTAGCTCATATGTGGAGCTGGTGAGTGTCTCATCATCCTCCAACAAAGTTGAGGCTCGCAGCTCAGATATAAGTCGAGAAAATTATCCTCATTCGCAGCCATGTTTACTTCTGTTTATGTATGTACACGTGTATTACGGCATAGGCCTATGCCGCCAGTGACCTTACGCTTGAGTCTCAAAGTTGTGGTCTCTTCCGGAGAGTATTTTTGTAATATTTTAGCTCAGATGTGGAGCTGGTGAGTGTCTCTTCATTCTCCAACAAAGATAAGGTTCGCAGCTCAGATATAAGTCGAGAAAATTATCCTCCTTCACAGCAATGTTTACTTATGTTTATGTATGCACACGTGTATTGCTGCATAGGCCTATGCCGCCAGTGACCTGACGCATGAGTCTCAAAGTTTGGGTCCCTTCTGGTGAGTATTTTGGCGATATGTTAGCTCAGATGTGGAGCTGGTGAGTGTCTCATCTTCCTCTAACAAAGTTGAGGTTCGCATCTCAGATATAAGTCGAGAAAATCATCCTCCTTCGCAGCCATGTTTACTTCTGTTTATGTATGTACACGTGTATTGCAGCATAGACCTATACCGCCAGTGACCTGACGCATGAGTCTCAAAGTTTGGGTCCCTTCTGGTGAGTATTTTGGAGATATGTTAGCTCAGATGTGGAGCTGGTGAGTGTCTCTTCATTCTGCAACAAAGTTGAGGTTCGCAGCTTAGATCAGCATAGACCTATACCGCCAGTGACCTGACGCATGAGTCTCAAAGTTTGGGTCCCTTCCGGTGAATATTTTGGCGATATGTTAGCTCAGATGTGGAGCTGGTGAGTGTCTGTTCATTCTGCAACAAAGTTGAGGTTCGCAGCTCAGATATAAGTCGAGAAAATTGTCCTCATTCGCAGCCATGTTTTCTTCTATGTATGTACATGTATGTACACGTGTATTGCAGCATAGACCTATACCGCCAGTGACCTGACGCATGAGTCTCAAAGTTTGGGTCCCTTCTGGTGAGTATTTTTGTGGTATTTTAGCTCAGATGTGGAGCTGGTGAGTGTCTCTTCATTCTCCAACAAAGATGAGGTTCGCAGCTCAGATATAAGTCGAGAAAATTATCCTCCTTCACAGCAATGTTTACTTCTGTTTATGTATGCACACGTGTATTGCTGCATAGGCCTATGCCGCCAGTGACCTGACGCATGAGTCTCAAAGTTTGGGTCCCTTCTAGTGAGTATTTTGGCGATATGTTATCTCAGATGTGGAGCTGGTGAGAGTCTCATCATCCTCTAACAAAGTTGAGGTTCGCATCCCAGATATAAGTCGAGAAAATCATCCTCCTTCGCAGCCATGTTTACTTCTGTTTATGTATGTACACGTGTATTGCAGCATAGACCTATACCGCCAGTGACCTGACGCATGAGTCTCAACGTTTGGGTCCCTTTCGGTAAGAATATTGGCGATATGTTATCTCAGATGTGGAGCTGGTGAGTGTCTCTTCATTCTCCAACAAAGTTGAGGTTCGCAGCTCAGATATAAGTCGAGAAAATTGTCCTCATTCGCAGCCATGTTTACTTTTGTTTATGTATGTACACGTGTATTGCTGCATAGGCCTATGCCGCCAGTGACCTGACGCATGAGACTCAAAGTTTGGGTTTCTTCCGGTAAGAAACTTTGTGATATTTTAGCTCAGATGTGGAGCTGGTGAGTGTCTCTTTATTCTCCAACAAAGTTGAGGTTCGCAGCTCAGATATAAGTCGAGAAAATTGTCCTCATTCGCAGCCATGTTTACTTTTGTTGATGTATGTACACGTGTATTGCTGCATAGGCCTATGCCGCCAGTGACCTGACGCATGAGTCTCAAAGTATGGGTTCCTTCCGGTAAGAATTTTGGTGATATTTTAGCTCAGATGTGGAGCTGGTGAGTGTCTCATCATCCTCCAACAAAGTTGAGGTTCACAGCTCAGATATAAGTCGAGAAAATTATCCTCATTCGCAGCCATGTTTACTTCTGTTTATGTATGCACACGTGTATTACGGCATAGGCCTATGCCGCCAGTGACCTTACGCTTGAGTCTCAAAGTTGTGGTCTCTTCCGGAGAGTATTTTTGTAATATTTTAGCTCAGATGTGGAGCTGGTGAGTGTCTCTTCATTCTCTCACAAAGATGATGTTTGCAGCTCAGATATAAGTCGAGAAAATTATCCTCCTTCACAGCAATGTTTACTTCTGTTTATGTATGCACACGTGTATTGCTGCATAGGCCTATGCCGCCAGTGACCTGACGCATGAGTCTCAAAGTTTGGGTCCCTTCTGGTGAGTATTTTGGCGATATGTTAGCTCAGATGTGGAGCTGGTGAGTGTCTCATCATCCTCTAACAAAGTTGAGGTTCGCATATCAGATATAAGTCGAGAAAATCATCCTCCTTCGCAGCCATGTTTACTTCTGTTTATGTATGTACACGTGTATTGCAGCATAGACCTATACCGCCAGTGACCTGACGCATGAGTCTCAACGTTTGGGTCCCTTTCGGTAAGAATATTGGCGATATGTTAGCTCAGATGTGGAGCTGGTGAGTGTCTCATCATCCTCCAACAAAGTTGAGGTTCGCAGCTCAGATATAAGTCGAGAATATTATCCTCCTTCACAGCAATGTTTACTTCTGTTTATGTATGCACACGTGTATTGCTGCATAGGCCTATGCCGCCAGTGACCTGACGCATGAGTCTCAAAGTTTGGGTCCCTTCTGGTGAGTATTTTGGCGATATGTTATCTCAGATGTGGAGCTGGTGAGTGTCTCATCATCCTCTAACAAAGTTGAGGTTCGCATCCCAGATATAAGTCGAGAAAATCATCCTCCTTCGCAGCCATGTTTACTTCTGTTTATGTATGTACACGTGTATTGCAGCATAGACCTATACCGCCAGTGACCTGACGCATGAGTCTCAACGTTTGGGTCCCTTTCGGTAAGAATATTGGCGATATGTTATCTCAGATGTGGAGCTGGTGAGTGTCTCTTCATTCTCCAACAAAGTTGAGGTTCGCAGCTCAGATATAAGTCGAGAAAATTGTCCTCATTCGCAGCCATGTTTACTTTTGTTTATGTATGTACACGTGTATTGCTGCATAGGCCTATGCCGCCAGTGACCTGACGCATGAGACTCAAAGTTTGGGTTCCTTCCGGTAAGAAATTTTGTGATATTTTAGCTCAGATGTGGAGCTGGTGAGTGTCTCTTTATTCTCCAACAAAGTTGAGGTTCGCAGCTCAGATATAAGTCGAGAAAATTGTCCTCATTCGCAGCCATGTTTACTTTTGTTGATGTATGTACACGTGTATTGCTGCATAGGCCTATGCCGCCAGTGACCTGACGCATGAGTCTCAAAGTTTGGGTTCCTTCCGGTAAGAATTTTGGTGATATTTTAGCTCAGATGTGGAGCTGGTGAGTGTCTCATCATCCTCCAACAAAGTTGAGGTTCGCAGCTCAAATATAAGTCGAGAAAATTATCCTCCTTCACAGCAATGTTTACTTCTGTTTATGTATGCACACGTGTATTGCTGCATAGGCCTATGCCGCCAGTGACCTGACGCATGAGTCTCAAAGTTTGGGTCCCTTCTGGTGAGTATTTTGGCGATTTGTTAGCTCAGGTATGGAGCTGTTGAGTGTCTCATCATCCTCCAACAAAGTTGAGGTTCGCAGCTCAGATATAAGTCGAGAAAATTATCCTCATTCGCAGCCATGTTTACTTCTGTTTTTGTATATACACGTGTATTACGGCATAGGCCTATGCCGCCAGTGACCTTACGCTTGAGTCTCAAAGTTGTGGTCTCTTCCGGAGAGTATTTTTGTAATATTTTAGCTCAGATGTGGAGCTGGTGAGTGTCTCTTCATTCTCTCACAAAGATGAGGTTCGCAGCTCAGATATAAGTCGAGAAAATTATCCTCCTTCACAGCAATGTTTACTTCTGTTTATGTATGCACACGTGTATTGCTGCATAGGCCTATGCCGCCAGTGACCTGACGCATGAGCCCTCAAAGTTTGGGTCCCTTCTGGTGAGTATTTTGGCGATATGTTAGCTCAGATGTGGAGCTGGTGAGTGTCTCATCATCCTCTAACAAAGTTGAGGTTCGCATCTCAGATATAAGTCGAGAAAATCATCCTCCTTCGCAGCCATGTTTACTTCTGTTTATGTATGTACACGTGTATTGCAGCATAGACCTATACCGCCAGTGACCTGACGCATGAGTCTCAACGTTTGGGTCCCTTTCGGTAAGAATATTGGCGATATGTTAGCTCAGATGTGGAGCTGGTGAGTGTCTCATCATCCTCCAACAAAGTTGAGGTTCGCAGCTCAGATATAAGTCGAGAATATTATCCTCCTTCACAGCAATGTTTACTTCTGTTTATGTATGCACACGTGTATTGCTGCATAGGCCTATGCCGCCAGTGACCTGACGCATGAGTCTCAAAGTTTGGGTCCCTTCTGGTGAGTATTTTGGCGATATGTTATCTCAGATGTGGAGCTGGTGAGTGTCTCATCATCCTCTAACAAAGTTGAGGTTCGCATCCCAGATATAAGTCGAGAAAATCATCCTCCTTCGCAGCCATGTTTACTTCTGTTTATGTATGTACACGTGTATTGCAGCATAGACCTATACCGCCAGTGACCTGACGCATGAGTCTCAACGTTTGGGTCCCTTTCGGTAAGAATATTGGCGATATGTTATCTTAGATGTGGAGCTGGTGAGTGTCTCTTCATTCTCCAACAAAGTTGAGGTTCGCAGCTCAGATATAAGTCGAGAAAATTGTCCTCATTCGCAGCCATGTTTACTTTTGTTTATGTATGTACACGTGTATTGCTGCATAGGCCTATGCCGCCAGTGACCTGACGCATGAGACTCAAAGTTTGGGTTCCTTCCGGTAAGAAATTTTGTGATATTTTAGCTCAGATGTGGAGCTGGTGAGTGTCTCTTTATTCTCCAACAAAGTTGAGGTTCGCAGCTCAGATATAAGTCGAGAAAATTGTCCTCATTCGCAGCCATGTTTACTTTTGTTGATGTATGTACACGTGTATTGCTGCATAGGCCTATGCCGCCAGTGACCTGACGCATGAGTCTCAAAGTTTGGGTTCCTTCCGGTAAGAATTTTGGTGATATTTTAGCTCAGATGTGGAGCTGGTGAGTGTCTCATCATCCTCCAACAAAGTTGAGGTTCGCAGCTCAAATATAAGTCGAGAAAATTATCCTCCTTCACAGCAATGTTTACTTCTGTTTATGTATGCACACGTGTATTGCTGCATAGGCCTATGCCGCCAGTGACCTGACGCATGAGTCTCAAAGTTTGGGTCCCTTCTGGTGAGTATTTTGGCGATTTGTTAGCTCAGATATGGAGCTGTTGAGTGTATCATCATCCTCCAACAAAGTTGAGGTTCGCAGCTCAGATATAAGTCGAGAAAATTATCCTCATTCGCAGCCATGTTTACTTCTGTTTATGTATATACACGTGTATTACGGCATAGGCCTATGCCGCCAGTGACCTTACGCTTGAGTCTCAAAGTTGTGGTCTCTTCCGGAGAGTATTTTTGTAATATTTTAGCTCAGATGTGGAGCTGGTGAGTGTCTCTTCATTCTCCCACAAAGATGAGGTTCGCAGCTCAGATATAAGTCGAGAAAATTATCCTCCTTCACAGCAATGTTTACTTTTGTTTATGTATGCACACGTGTATTGCTGCATAGGCCTATGCCGCCAGTGACCTGACGCATGAGTCTCAAAATTTGGGTCCCTTCTGGTGAGTATTTTGGCGATATGTTAGCTCAGATGTGGAGCTGGTGAGTGTCTCATCATCCTCTAACAAAGTTGAGGTTCGCATCTCAGATATAAGTCGAGAAAATCATCCTCCTTCGCAGCCATGTTTACTTCTGTTTATGTATGTACACGTGTATTGCAGCATAGACCTATACCGCCAGTGACCTGACGCATGAGTCTCAAAGTTTGGGTCCCTTCTGGTGAGTATTTTGGCGATATGTTAGCTCAGATGTGGAGCTAGTGAGTGTCTCATCATCCTCTAACAAAGTTGAGGTTCGCATCCCAGATATAATTCGAGAAAATCATCCTCCTTCGCAGCCATGTTTACTTCTGTTTATGTATGTACACGTGTATTGCTGCATAGGCCTATGCCGCCAGTGACCTGACGCATGAGACTCAAAGTTTGGGTTCCTTCCGGTAAGAAATTTTGTGATATTTTAGCTCAGATGTGGAGCTGGTGAGTGTCTCTTTATTCTCCAACAAAGTTGAGGTTCGCAGCTCAGATATAAGTCGAGAAAATTGTCCTCATTCGCAGCCATGTTTACTTTTGTTGATGTATGTACACGTGTATTGCTGCATAGGCCTATGCCGCCAGTGACCTGACGCATGAGTCTCAAAGTTTGGGTTCCTTCCGGTAAGAATTTTGGTGATATTTTAGCTCAGATGTGGAGCTGGTGAGTGTCTCATCATCCTCCAACAAAGTTGAGGTTCGCAGCTCAAATATAAGTCGAGAAAATTATCCTCCTTCACAGCAATGTTTACTTCTGTTTATGTATGCACACGTGTATTGCTGCATAGGCCTATGCCGCCAGTGACCTGACGCATGAGTCTCAAAGTTTGGGTCCCTTCTGGTGAGTATTTTGGCGATTTGTTAGCTCAGATATGGAGCTGTTGAGTGTATCATCATCCTCCAACAAAGTTGAGGTTCGCAGCTCAGATATAAGTCGAGAAAATTATCCTCATTCGCAGCCATGTTTACTTCTGTTTATGTATATACACGTGTATTACGGCATAGGCCTATGCCGCCAGTGACCTTACGCTTGAGTCTCAAAGTTGTGGTCTCTTCCGGAGAGTATTTTTGTAATATTTTAGCTCAGATGTGGAGCTGGTGAGTGTCTCTTCATTCTCCCACAAAGATGAGGTTCGCAGCTCAGATATAAGTCGAGAAAATTATCCTCCTTCACAGCAATGTTTACTTTTGTTTATGTATGCACACGTGTATTGCTGCATAGGCCTATGCCGCCAGTGACCTGACGCATGAGTCTCAAAATTTGGGTCCCTTCTGGTGAGTATTTTGGCGATATGTTAGCTCAGATGTGGAGCTGGTGAGTGTCTCATCATCCTCTAACAAAGTTGAGGTTCGCATCTCAGATATAAGTCGAGAAAATCATCCTCCTTCGCAGCCATGTTTACTTCTGTTTATGTATGTACACGTGTATTGCAGCATAGACCTATACCGCCAGTGACCTGACGCATGAGTCTCAAAGTTTGGGTCCCTTCTGGTGAGTATTTTGGCGATATGTTAGCTCAGATGTGGAGCTAGTGAGTGTCTCATCATCCTCTAACAAAGTTGAGGTTCGCATCCCAGATATAAGTCGAGAAAATCATCCTCCTTCGCAGCCATGTTTACTTCTGTTTATGTATGTACACGTGTATTGCAGCATAGACCTATACCGCCAGTGACCTGACGCATGAGTCTCAACGCTTGGGTCCCTTTCGGTAAGAATATTGGCGATATGTTAGCTCAGATGTGGAGCTGGTGAGTGTCTCATCATCCTCCAACAAAGTTGAGGTTCGCAGCTCAGATATAAGTCGAGAAAATTATCCTCCTTCACAGCAATGTTTACTTCTGTTTATGTATGCACACGTGTATTGCTGCATAGGCCTATGCCGCCAGTGACCTGACGCATGAGTCTCAAAGTTTGGGTCCCTTCTGGTGAGTATTTTGGCGATTTGTTAGCTCAGATGTGGAGCTGGTGAATGTCTCATCATCCTCCAACAAAGTTGAGGTTCGCAGCTCAGATATAAGTCGAGAAAATTATCCTCATTCGCAGCCATGTTTACTTCTGTTTATGTATGTACACGTGTATTACGGCATAGGCCTATGCCGCCAGTGACCTTACGCTTGAGTCTCAAAGTTGTGGTCTCTTCCGGAGAGTATTTTTGTAATATTTTAGCTCAGATGTGGAGCTGGTGAGTGTCTCTTCATTCTCCGAAAAAGATGAGGTTCGCAGCTCAGATATAAGTCGAGAAAATTATCCTCCTTCACAGCAATGTTTACTTCTGTTTATGTATGCACACGTGTATTGCTGCATAGGCCTATGCCGCCAGTGACCTGACGCATGAGTCTCAAAGTTTGCGTCCCTTCTGGTGAGTATTTTGGCGATATGTTAGCTCAGATGTGGAGCTGGTGAGTGTCTCATCATCCTCTAACAAAGTTGAGGTTCGCATCTCAGATATAAGTCGAGAAAATCATCCTCCTTCGCAGCCATGTTTACTTCTGTTTATGTATGTACACGTGTATTGCAGCATAGACCTATACCGCCAGTGACCTGACGCATGAGTCTGAAAGTTTGGGTCCCTTCTGGTGAGTATTTTGGCGATATGTTAGCTCAGATGTGGAGCTGGTGAGTGTCTCTTCATTCTGCAACAAAGTTGAGGTTCGCAGCTTAGATCAGCATAGACCTATACCGCCAGTGACCTGACGCATGAGTCTCAAAGTTTGGGTCCCTTCTGGTGAGTATTTTGGCGATATGTTAGCTCAGATGTGGAGCTGGTGAGTGTCTCTTCATTCTCCAACAAAGATGAGGTTCGCAGCTCAGATATAAGTCGAGAAAATTATCCTCCTTCACAGCAATGTTTACTTCTGTTTATGTATGCACACGTGTATTGCTGCATATGCCTATGCCGCCAGTGACCTGACGCATGAGTCTCAAAGTTTGGGTCCCTTCTGGTTAGTATTTTGGCGATATGTTAGCTCAGATGTGGAGCTGGTGAGTGTCTCATCATCCTCCAACAAAGTTGAGGTTCGCATCTCACATATAAGTCAAGAAAATCATCCTCCTTCGCAGCCATGTTTACTTTTGTTTATGTATGTACACGTGTATTGCTGCATAGGTCTATGCCGCCAGTGACCTGACGCATGAGTCTCAAAGTTTGGGTTCTTTCCGGTAAGAATTTTGGTGATATTTTAGCTCAGATGTGGAGCTGGTGAGTGTCTCATCATCCTCCAACAAAGTTGAGGTTCGCATCTCACATATAAGTCGAGAAAATTATCCTCCTTCACAGCAATGTTTACTTCTGTTTATGTATGCACACTTGTATTGCTGCGTAGGCCTATGCCGCCAGTGACCTGACGCATGAGTCTCAAAGTTTGGGTCCCTTCTGGTGAGTATTTTGGCGATATGTTAGCTCAGATGTGGAGCTGGTGAGTGTCTCTTCATTCTCCAACAAAGTTGAGGTTCGCATCTCAGATATAAGTCGAGAAAATTATCCTCCTTCGCAGCCATGTTTACTTCTGTTTATGTATGTACACGTGTATTGCAGCATAGACCTATACCGCCAGTGACCTGACGCATGAGTCTCAAAGTTTGGGTCCCTTCTGGTGAGTATTTTGGCGATATGTTAGCTCAGATGGGGAGCTGGTGAGTGTCTCTTCATTTTGCAACAAAGTTGAGGTTCGCAGCTTAGATATAAGTCCAGAAAATTGTCCTCATTCGCAGCCATGTTTTCTTCTATGTATGTACATGTATGTACACGTGTATTGCTGCATAGGCCTATGCCGCAAGTGACCTGACGCATGAGTCTCAACGTTTGGGTCCCTTTCGGTGAGAATTGTGGCGATATGTTAGCTCAGATGTGGAGCTGGTGAATGTCTCATCATCCTCCAACAAAGTTGAGGTTCGCAGCTCAGATATAAGTCGAGAAAATTATCCTCATTCGCAGCCATGTTTTCTTCTATGTATGTACATGTATGTA
Organism: Crossaster papposus; assembly: GCA_037893245.1. Taxonomy (NCBI): domain Eukaryota; kingdom Metazoa; phylum Echinodermata; class Asteroidea; order Velatida; family Solasteridae; genus Crossaster; species Crossaster papposus. Next base: position 490,466 of record JBAIAA010000178.1, read on the forward strand.
CACGTGTATTGCTGCATAGGCCTATGCCGCCAGTAACCTGACGCATGAGTCTCACAGTTTGGGTCTCTTCCGGTGAGAATTTTGGCGATATGTTAGCTAAGATTTGGAGCTGGTGAGTGTCTCATCATCCTCCAACAAAGTTGAGGTTCGCAGCTCAGATATAGGTCGAGAACATTTTATTTATTAGCAGCCATGTTTTTTTCTGTGTATGTATGTACATGTGTATTGCTGCTTAGGCCTATGCCGCCAGTGACCTGACGCATGAGTCTCAAAGTTTGGGTCCCTTCAAGTGAGATTTTTGGCGATATGTTAGCTCAGATGTGGAGCTGGTGAGTGTCTCATCATCCTCCAACAAAGTTGAGGTTCGCAGCTAAGATATAAGTCATGAAAAGTTTCCTCATTCGCAGCCACGTTTACTTGTGTTTATGTAACTATGTACACGTGTATTGCTGCTTAGGCCTATGCCGCCAGTGACCTGACGCATGAGTCTCAAAGTTTGGGTCCCTTCCGGTGAGAATTTTGGCGATATGTTAGCTCAGATGTGGAGCTGGTGAGTGTCTCATCATCCTCCAACAAAGTTAAGGTTCGCAGCTCAGATATAAGTTGCGAAAATTATGCTCATTCGCAGCCATGTTTACTTCTGTATAATTATGTATGTACACGTGTATTACGGTATAGGCCTATGCCGCCAGTGACCTGACGCATGAGTCTCATAGTTTGGGTCCCTTCTGGTGAGTATTTTGGCGATATGTTAGCTCAGATGTGGAGCTGGTAAGTGTCTCATCGTCCTCCAACAATGTTGAGGTTCGCAGCTCAGATATAAGTCGAGAAAATTATCCTCATTCGCAGCCATGTTTTCTTCTATGTATGTACATGTATGTACACGTGTATTGCTGCATAGGCCTATGCCGCCAGTGACCTGACGCATGAGTCTTACAGTTTGGGTCTCTTCCGGTGAGAATTTTGGCGATATGTTAGCTCAGATTTGGAGCTGGTGAGTGTCTCTTCATTCTGCAACAAAGTTGAGGTTCGCATCTCAGATAAAAGTCGAGAAAATTATCCTCCTTCGCAGCCATGTTTACTTCTGTTTATGTATGTACACGTGTATTGCTGCATAGACCTATGCCGCCAGTGACCTGACGCTTGAGTTTTAAAGTTTGGGCTCCTTCCGGTAATAATGTTGGTGATATTTTAGCTCAGATGTGGAGCTGGTGAGTGTCTCTTTATTCTGCAACAAAGTTGAGGTTCGCATCTCAGATATAGGTCGAGAACATTTTATTTATTAGCAGCCATGTTTTCTTCTGTGTATGTATGTACATGTGTATTGCTGCATAGGCCTATGCCGCCAGTGACCTGACGCATGAGTCTCAAAGTTTGGGTCCCTTCTGGTGAGTATTTTGGCGATTTGTTAGCTCATATGTGGAGCTGGTGAGTGTCTCATCATCCTCCAACAAAGTTGAGGCTCGCAACTCAGATATAAGTCGAGAAAATTATCCTCATTCGCAGCCATGTTTACTTCTGTTTATGTATGTACACGTGTATTACGGCATAGGCCTATGCCGCCAGTGACCTTACGCTTGAGTCTCAAAGTTGTGGTCTCTTCCGGAGAGTATTTTTGTAATATTTTAGCTCAGATGTGGAGCTGGTGAGTGTCTCTTCATTCTCCAACAAAGATGAGGTTCGCAGCTCAGATATAAGTCGAGAAAATTATCCTCCTTCACAGCAATGTTTACTTATGTTTATGTATGCACACGTGTATTGCTGCATAGGCCTATGCCGCCAGTGACCTGACGCATGAGTCTCAAAGTTTGGGTCCCTTCTGGTGAGTATTTTGGCGATATGTTAGCTCAGATGTGGAGCTGGTGAGTGTCTCATCTTCCTCTAACAAAGTTGAGGTTCGCATCTCAGATATAAGTCGAGAAAATCATCCTCCTTCGCAGCCATGTTTACTTCTGTTTATGTATGTACACGTGTATTGCAGCATAGACCTATACCGCCAGTGACCTGACGCATGAGTCTCAAAGTTTGGGTCCCTTCTGGTGAGTATTTTGGAGATATGTTAGCTCAGATGTGGAGCTGGTGAGTGTCTCTTCATTCTGCAACAAAGTTGAGGTTCGCAGCTTAGATCAGCATAGACCTATACCGCCAGTGACCTGACGCATGAGTCTCAAAGTTTGGGTCCCTTCCGGTGAATATTTTGGCGATATGTTAGCTCAGATGTGGAGCTGGTGAGTGTCTGTTCATTCTGCAACAAAGTTGAGGTTCGCAGCTCAGATATAAGTCGAGAAAATTGTCCTCATTCGCAGCCATGTTTTCTTCTATGTATGTACATGTATGTACACGTGTATTGCAGCATAGACCTATACCGCCAGTGACCTGACGCATGAGTCTCAAAGTTTGGGTCCCTTCTGGTGAGTATTTTTGTGGTATTTTAGCTCAGATGTGGAGCTGGTGAGTGTCTCTTCATTCTCCAACAAAGATGAGGTTCGCAGCTCAGATATAAGTCGAGAAAATTATCCTCCTTCACAGCAATGTTTACTTCTGTTTATGTATGCACACGTGTATTGCTGCATAGGCCTATGCCGCCAGTGACCTGATGCATGAGTCTCAAAGTTTGGGTCCCTTCTAGTGAGTATTTTGGCGATATGTTATCTCAGATGTGGAGCTGGTGAGTGTCTCATCATCCTCTAACAAAGTTGAGGTTCGCATCCCAGATATAAGTCGAGAAAATCATCCTCCTTCGCAGCCATGTTTACTTCTGTTTATGTATGTACACGTGTATTGCAGCATAGACCTATACCGCCAGTGACCTGACGCATGAGTCTCAACGTTTGGGTCCCTTTCGGTAAGAATATTGGCGATATGTTATCTCAGATGTGGAGCTGGTGAGTGTCTCTTCATTCTCCAACAAAGTTGAGGTTCGCAGCTCAGATATAAGTCGAGAAAATTGTCCTCATTCGCAGCCATGTTTACTTTTGTTTATGTATGTACACGTGTATTGCTGCATAGGCCTATGCCGCCAGTGACCTGACGCATGAGACTCAAAGTTTGGGTTTCTTCCGGTAAGAAATTTTGTGATATTTTAGCTCAGATGTGGAGCTGGTGAGTGTCTCTTTATTCTCCAACAAAGTTGAGGTTCGCAGCTCAGATATAAGTCGAGAAAATTGTCCTCATTCGCAGCCATGTTTACTTTTGTTGATGTATGTACACGTGTATTGCTGCATAGGCCTATGCCGCCAGTGACCTGACGCATGAGTCTCAAAGTATGGGTTCCTTCCGGTAAGAATTTTGGTGATATTTTAGCTCAGATGTGGAGCTGGTGAGTGTCTCATCATCCTCCAACAAAGTTGAGGTTCACAGCTCAGATATAAGTCGAGAAAATTATCCTCATTCGCAGCCATGTTTACTTCTGTTTATGTATGCACACGTGTATTACGGCATAGGCCTATGCCGCCAGTGACCTTACGCTTGAGTCTCAAAGTTGTGGTCTCTTCCGGAGAGTATTTTTGTAATATTTTAGCTCAGATGTGGAGCTGGTGAGTGTCTCTTCATTCTCTCACAAAGATGATGTTCGCAGCTCAGATATAAGTCGAGAAAATTATCCTCCTTCACAGCAATGTTTACTTCTGTTTATGTATGCACACGTGTATTGCTGCATAGGCCTATGCCGCCAGTGACCTGACGCATGAGTCTCAAAGTTTGGGTCCCTTCTGGTGAGTATTTTGGCGATATGTTAGCTCAGATGTGGAGCTGGTGAGTGTCTCATCATCCTCTAACAAAGTTGAGGTTCGCATATCAGATATAAGTCGAGAAAATCATCCTCCTTCGCAGCCATGTTTACTTCTGTTTATGTATGTACACGTGTATTGCAGCATAGACCTATACCGCCAGTGACCTGACGCATGAGTCTCAACGTTTGGGTCCCTTTCGGTAAGAATATTGGCGATATGTTAGCTCAGATGTGGAGCTGGTGAGTGTCTCATCATCCTCCAACAAAGTTGAGGTTCGCAGCTCAGATATAAGTCGAGAATATTATCCTCCTTCACAGCAATGTTTACTTCTGTTTATGTATGCACACGTGTATTGCTGCATAGGCCTATGCCGCCAGTGACCTGACGCATGAGTCTCAAAGTTTGGGTCCCTTCTGGTGAGTATTTTGGCGATATGTTATCTCAGATGTGGAGCTGGTGAGTGTCTCATCATCCTCTAACAAAGTTGAGGTTCGCATCCCAGATATAAGTCGAGAAAATCATCCTCCTTCGCAGCCATGTTTACTTCTGTTTATGTATGTACACGTGTATTGCAGCATAGACCTATACCGCCAGTGACCTGACGCATGAGTCTCAACGTTTGGGTCCCTTTCGGTAAGAATATTGGCGATATGTTATCTCAGATGTGGAGCTGGTGAGTGTCTCTTCATTCTCCAACAAAGTTGAGGTTCGCAGCTCAGATATAAGTCGAGAAAATTGTCCTCATTCGCAGCCATGTTTACTTTTGTTGATGTATGTACACGTGTATTGCTGCATAGGCCTATGCCGCCAGTGACCTGACGCATGAGTCTCAAAGTTTGGGTTCCTTCCGGTAAGAATTTTGGTGATATTTTAGCTCAGATGTGGAGCTGGTGAGTGTCTCATCATCCTCCAACAAAGTTGAGGTTCGCAGCTCAAATATAAGTCGAGAAAATTATCCTCCTTCACAGCAATGTTTACTTCTGTTTATGTATGCACACGTGTATTGCTGCATAGGCCTATTCCGCCAGTGACCTGACGCATGAGTCTCAAAGTTTGGGTCCCTTCTGGTGAGTATTTTGGCGATTTGTTAGCTCAGGTATGGAGCTGTTGAGTGTCTCATCATCCTCCAACAAAGTTGAGGTTCGCAGCTCAGATATAAGTCGAGAAAATTATCCTCATTCGCAGCCATGTTTACTTCTGTTTTTGTATATACACGTGTATTACGGCATAGGCCTATGCCGCCAGTGACCTTACGCTTGAGTCTCAAAGTTGTGGTCTCTTCCGGAGAGTATTTTTGTAATATTTTAGCTCAGATGTGGAGCTGGTGAGTGTCTCTTCATTCTCTCACAAAGATGAGGTTCGCAGCTCAGATATAAGTCGAGAAAATTATCCTCCTTCACAGCAATGTTTACTTCTGTTTATGTATGCACACGTGTATTGCTGCATAGGCCTATGCCGCCAGTGACCTGACGCATGAGCCCTCAAAGTTTGGGTCCCTTCTGGTGAGTATTTTGGCGATATGTTAGCTCAGATGTGGAGCTGGTGAGTGTCTCATCATCCTCTAACAAAGTTGAGGTTCGCATCTCAGATATAAGTCGAGAAAATCATCCTCCTTCGCAGCCATGTTTACTTCTGTTTATGTATGTACACGTGTATTGCAGCATAGACCTATACCGCCAGTGACCTGACGCATGAGTCTCAACGTTTGGGTCCCTTTCGGTAAGAATATTGGCGATATGTTAGCTCAGATGTGGAGCTGGTGAGTGTCTCATCATCCTCCAACAAAGTTGAGGTTCGCAGCTCAGATATAAGTCGAGAATATTATCCTCCTTCACAGCAATGTTTACTTCTGTTTATGTATGCACACGTGTATTGCTGCATAGGCCTATGCCGCCAGTGACCTGACGCATGAGTCTCAAAGTTTGGGTCCCTTCTGGTGAGTATTTTGGCGATATGTTATCTCAGATGTGGAGCTGGTGAGTGTCTCATCATCCTCTAACAAAGTTGAGGTTCGCATCCCAGATATAAGTCGAGAAAATCATCCTCCTTCGCAGCCATGTTTACTTCTGTTTATGTATGTACACGTGTATTGCAGCATAGACCTATACCGCCAGTGACCTGACGCATGAGTCTCAACGTTTGGGTCCCTTTCGGTAAGAATATTGGCGATATGTTATCTTAGATGTGGAGCTGGTGAGTGTCTCTTCATTCTCCAACAAAGTTGAGGTTCGCAGCTCAGATATAAGTCGAGAAAATTGTCCTCATTCGCAGCCATGTTTACTTTTGTTTATGTATGTACACGTGTATTGCTGCATAGGCCTATGCCGCCAGTGACCTGACGCATGAGACTCAAAGTTTGGGTTCCTTCCGGTAAGAAATTTTGTGATATTTTAGCTCAGATGTGGAGCTGGTGAGTGTCTCTTTATTCTCCAACAAAGTTGAGGTTCGCAGCTCAGATATAAGTCGAGAAAATTGTCCTCATTCGCAGCCATGTTTACTTTTGTTGATGTATGTACACGTGTATTGCTGCATAGGCCTATGCCGCCAGTGACCTGACGCATGAGTCTCAAAGTTTGGGTTCCTTCCGGTAAGAATTTTGGTGATATTTTTGCTCAGATGTGGAGCTGGTGAGTGTCTCATCATCCTCCAACAAAGTTGAGGTTCGCAGCTCAAATATAAGTCGAGAAAATTATCCTCCTTCACAGCAATGTTTACTTCTGTTTATGTATGCACACGTGTATTGCTGCATAGGCCTATGCCGCCAGTGACCTGACGCATGAGTCTCAAAGTTTGGGTCCCTTCTGGTGAGTATTTTGGCGATTTGTTAGCTCAGATATGGAGCTGTTGAGTGTCTCATCATCCTCCAACAAAGTTGAGGTTCGCAGCTCAGATATAAGTCGAGAAAATTATCCTCATTCGCAGCCATGTTTACTTCTGTTTATGTATATACACGTGTATTACGGCATAGGCCTATGCCGCCAGTGACCTTACGCTTGAGTCTCAAAGTTGTGGTCTCTTCCGGAGAGTATTTTTGTAATATTTTAGCTCAGATGTGGAGCTGGTGAGTGTCTCTTCATTCTCCCACAAAGATGAGGTTCGCAGCTCAGATATAAGTCGAGAAAATTATCCTCCTTCACAGCAATGTTTACTTTTGTTTATGTATGCACACGTGTATTGCTGCATAGGCCTATGCCGCCAGTGACCTGACGCATGAGTCTCAAAATTTGGGTCCCTTCTGGTGAGTATTTTGGCGATATGTTAGCTCAGATGTGGAGCTGGTGAGTGTCTCATCATCCTCTAACAAAGTTGAGGTTCGCATCTCAGATATAAGTCGAGAAAATCATCCTCCTTCGCAGCCATGTTTACTTCTGTTTATGTATGTACACGTGTATTGCAGCATAGACCTATACCGCCAGTGACCTGACGCATGAGTCTCAAAGTTTGGGTCCCTTCTGGTGAGTATTTTGGCGATATGTTAGCTCAGATGTGGAGCTAGTGAGTGTCTCATCATCCTCTAACAAAGTTGAGGTTCGCATCCCAGATATAAGTCGAGAAAATCATCCTCCTTCGCAGCCATGTTTACTTCTGTTTATGTATGTACACGTGTATTGCAGCATAGACCTATACCGCCAGTGACCTGACGCATGAGTCTCAACGCTTGGGTCCCTTTCGGTAAGAATATTGGCGATATGTTAGCTCAGATGTGGAGCTGGTGAGTGTCTCATCATCCTCCAACAAAGTTGAGGTTCGCAGCTCAGATATAAGTCGAGAAAATTATCCTCCTTCACAGCAATGTTTACTTCTGTTTATGTATGCACACGTGTATTGCTGCATAGGCCTATTCCGCCAGTGACCTGACGCATGAGTCTCAAAGTTTGGGTCCCTTCTGGTGAGTATTTTGGCGATTTGTTAGCTCAGATGTGGAGCTGGTGAGTGTCTCATCATCCTCCAACAAAGTTGAGGTTCGCAGCTCAGATATAAGTCGAGAAAATTATCCTCATTCGCAGCCATGTTTACTTCTGTTTATGTATGTACACGTGTATTACGGCATAGGCCTATGCCGCCAGTGACCTTACGCTTGAGTCTCAAAGTTGTGGTCTCTTCCGGAGAGTATTTTTGTAATATTTTAGCTCAGATGTGGAGCTGGTGAGTGTCTCTTCATTCTCCGAAAAAGATGAGGTTCGCAGCTCAGATATAAGTCGAGAAAATTATCCTCCTTCACAGCAATGTTTACTTCTGTTTATGTATGCACACGTGTATTGCTGCCTAGGCCTATGCCGCCAGTGACCTGACGCATGAGTCTCAAAGTTTGCGTCCCTTCTGGTGAGTATTTTGGCGATATGTTAGCTCAGATGTGGAGCTGGTGAGTGTCTCATCATCCTCTAACAAAGTTGAGGTTCGCATCTCAGATATAAGTCGAGAAAATCATCCTCCTTCGCAGCCATGTTTACTTCTGTTTATGTATGTACACGTGTATTGCAGCATAGACCTATACCGCCAGTGACCTGACGCATGAGTCTGAAAGTTTGGGTCCCTTCTGGTGAGTATTTTGGCGATATGTTAGCTCAGATGTGGAGCTGGTGAGTGTCTCTTCATTCTGCAACAAAGTTGAGGTTCGCAGCTTAGATCAGCATAGACCTATACCGCCAGTGACCTGACGCATGAGTCTCAAAGTTTGGGTCCCTTCTGGTGAGTATTTTGGCGATATGTTAGCTCAGATGTGGAGCTGGTGAGTGTCTCTTCATTCTCCAACAAAGATGAGGTTCGCAGCTCAGATATAAGTCGAGAAAATTATCCTCCTTCACAGCAATGTTTACTTCTGTTTATGTATGCACACGTGTATTGCTGCATATGCCTATGCCGCCAGTGACCTGACGCATGAGTCTCAAAGTTTGGGCCCCTTCTGGTGAGTATTTTGGCGATATTTTAGCTCAGATGTGGAGCTGGTGAGTGTCTCATCATCCTCCAACAAAGTTGAGGTTCGCAGCTCAGATATAAGTCGATAAAATTATCCTCCTTCACAGCAATGTTTACTTCTGTTTATGTATGCACACGTGTATTGCTGCATAGGCCTATGCCGCCAGTGACCTGACGCATGAGTCTCAAAGTTTGGGTCCCTTCTGGTGAGTATTTTGGCGATTTGTTAGCTCAGATGTGGAGCTGGTGAGTGTCTCTTCATTCTCCAACAAAGTTGAGGTTCGCAGCTAAGATACAAGTCATGAAAATTGTCCTCCTTCGCAGCCATATTTACTTCTGTTTATGTATGTACACGTGTATTGCGGCATAGACCTATGCCGCCAGTGACCTGACGCATGAGTCTCAAAGTTTGGGTCCCTTCTGGTTAGTATTTTGGCGATATGTTAGCTCAGATGTGGAGCTGGTGAGTGTCTCATCATCCTCCAACAAAGTTGAGGTTCGCATCTCACATATAAGTCAAGAAAATCATCCTCCTTCGCAGCCATGTTTACTTTTGTTTATGTATGTACACGTGTATTGCTGCATAGGTCTATGCCGCCAGTGACCTGACGCATGAGTCTCAAAGTTTGGGTTCTTTCCGGTAAGAATTTTGGTGATATTTTAGCTCAGATGTGGAGCTGGTGAGTGTCTCATCATCCTCCAACAAAGTTGAGGTTCGCATCTCACATATAAGTCGAGAAAATTATCCTCCTTCACAGCAATGTTTACTTCTGTTTATGTATGCACACTTGTATTGCTGCGTAGGCCTATGCCGCCAGTGACCTGACGCATGAGTCTCAAAGTTTGGGTCCCTTCTGGTGAGTATTTTGGCGATATGTTAGCTCAGATGTGGAGCTGGTGAGTGTCTCTTCATTCTCCAACAAAGTTGAGGTTCGCATCTCAGATATAAGTCGAGAAAATTATCCTCCTTCGCAGCCATGTTTACTTCTGTTTATGTATGTACACGTGTATTGCAGCATAGACCTATACCGCCAGTGACCTGACGCATGAGTCTCAAAGTTTGGGTCCCTTCTGGTGAGTATTTTGGCGATATGTTAGCTCAGATGGGGAGCTGGTGAGTGTCTCTTCATTTTGCAACAAAGTTGAGGTTCGCAGCTTAGATATAAGTCCAGAAAATTGTCCTCATTCGCAGCCATGTTTTCTTCTATGTATGTACATGTATGTACACGTGTATTGCTGCATAGGCCTATGCCGCAAGTGACCTGACGCATGAGTCTCAACGTTTGGGTCCCTTTCGGTGAGAATTGTGGCGATATGTTAGCTCAGATGTGGAGCTGGTGAATGTCTCATCATCCTCCAACAAAGTTGAGGTTCGCAGCTCAGATATAAGTCGAGAAAATTATCCTCATTCGCAGCCATGTTTTCTTCTATGTATGTACATGTATGTACACGTGTATTGCTGCATAGGCCTATGCCGCCAGTAACCTGACGCATGAGTCTCACAGTTTGGGTCTCTTCCGGTGAGAATTTTGGCGATATGTTAGCTAAGATTTGGAGCTGGTGAGTGTCTCATCATCCTCCAACAAAGTTGAGGTTCGCAGCTCAGATATAGGTCGAGAACATTTTATTTATTAGCAGCCATGTTTTTTTCTGTGTATGTATGTACATGTGTATTGCTGCTTAGGCCTATGCCGCCAGTGACCTGACGCATGAGTCTCAAAGTTTGGGTCCCTTCCGGTGAGATTTTTGGCGATATGTTAGCTCAGATGTGGAGCTGGTGAGTGTCTCATCATCCTCCAACAAAGTTGAGGTTCGCAGCTAAGATATAAGTCATGAAAAGTTTCCTCATTCGCAGCCACGTTTACTTGTGTTTATGTAACTATGTACACGTGTATTGCTGCTTAGGCCTATGCCGCCAGTGACCTGACGCATGAGTCTCAAAGTTTGGGTCCCTTCCGGTGAGAATTTTGGCGATATGTTAGCTCAGATGTGGAGCTGGTGAGTGTCTCATCATCCTCCAACAAAGTTAAGGTTCGCAGCTCAGATATAAGTTGCGAAAATTATGCTCATTCGCAGCCATGTTTACTTCTGTATAATTATGTATGTACACGTGTATTACGGTATAGGCCTATGCCGCCAGTGACCTGACGCATGAGTCTCATAGTTTGGGTCCCTTCTGGTGAGTATTTTGGCGATATGTTAGCTCAGATGTGGAGCTGGTAAGTGTCTCATCGTCCTCCAACAATGTTGAGGTTCGCAGCTCAGATATAAGTCGAGAAAATTATCCTCATTCGCAGCCATGTTTTCTTCTATGTATGTACATGTATGTACACGTGTATTGCTGCATAGGCCTATGCCGCCAGTGACCTGACGCATGAGTCTTACAGTTTGGGTCTCTTCCGGTGAGAATTTTGGCGATATGTTAGCTCAGATTTGGAGCTGGTGAGTGTCTCTTCATTCTGCAACAAAGTTGAGGTTCGCATCTCAGATAAAAGTCGAGAAAATTATCCTCCTTCGCAGCCATGTTTACTTCTGTTTATGTATGTACACGTGTATTGCTGCATAGACCTATGCCGCCAGTGACCTGACGCTTGAGTCTTAAAGTTTGGGCTCCTTCCGGTAATAATGTTGGTGATATTTTAGCTCAGATGTGGAGCTGGTGAGTGTCTCTTTATTCTGCAACAAAGTTGAGGTTCGCATCTCAGATATAGGTCGAGAACATTTTATTTATTAGCAGCCATGTTTTCTTCTGTGTATGTATGTACATGTGTATTGCTGCATAGGCCTATGCCGCCAGTGACCTGACGCATGAGTCTCAAAGTTTGGGTCCCTTCCGGTAATAATGTTTGTGATATTTTAGCTCAGATGTGGAGCTGGTGAGTGTCTCTTCATACTGCAACAAAGTTGAGGTTTGCATCTCAGATAAAAGTCGAGAAAATTATCCTCCTTAGCAGCCATGTTTACTTCTGTTTATGTATGTACAAGTGTATTGCTGCATAGACCTATGACGCCAGTGACCTGACGCTTGAGTCTCAAAGTTTGGGTCTTTTCCGGTGAGTATTTTGGCGATATGTTAGCTCAGAAGTGGAGCTGGTGAGTGTCTCTTCATTCTCCAACAAAGTTTAGGTTCGCAGCTCAGATATAAGTCGAGAAAATTGTCCTCATTCGCAGCCATGTTTACTTTTGTTTATGTATGTACACGTGTATTGCTGCATAGGCCTATGCCGCCAGTGACCTGACGCATGAGTCTCAAAGTTTGGGTTCCTTCCGGTAAGAATTTTGGTGATATTTTAGCTCAGATGTGGAGCTGGTGAGTTTCTCTTCATACTCGAACAACGTGGAGGTTCGCATCTTAGATATAAGTCGAGAAAATTATCCTCATTCGCCACCATGTTTACTTTTGTTTATGTATGTACACGTGTATTGCTGCATAGACCTATGCCGACAGTGACCTGACGCATGAGTCTCAAAGTTTGGGTCCCTTCTGGTGAGTATTTTGGCGATATGTTAGCTCAGATGTGGAGCTGGTGAGTGTCTCTTCATTTTCCAACAAAGTTAAGGTTCGCAGCTCACATATAAGTCGAGAAAATTGTCCTCTTTCGCAGCCATGTTTTCTTCTATGTATGTACATGTATGTACACGTGTATTGCTGCTTAGGCCTATGCCGCCAGTGACCTGACGCATGAGTCTCGAAGTTTGGGTCCCTTCCGGTGAGAATTTTGGCGATATGTTAGCTCAGATGTGGAGCTGGTGAGTGTCTCATCATCCTCCAACAAAGTTAAGGTTCGCAGCTCAGATATAAGTTGCGAAAATTATGCTCATTCGCAGCCATGTTTACTTCTGTATAATTATGTATGTACACGTGTATTACGGTATAGGCCTATGCCGCCAGTGACCTGACGCATGAGTCTCATAGTTTGGGTCCCTTCTGGTGAGTATTTTGGCGATATGTTAGCTCAGATGTGGAGCTGGTAAGTGTCTCATCGTCCTCCAACAATGTTGAGGTTCGCAGCTCAGATATAAGTCGATAAAATTATCCTCATTCGCAGCCATGTTTTCTTCTATGTATGTACATGTATGTACACGTGTATTGCTGCATAGGCCTATGCCGCCAGTGACCTGACGCATGAGTCTTACAGTTTGGGTCTCTTCCGGTGAGAATTTTGGCGATATGTTAGCTCAGATTTGGAGCTGGTGAGTGTCTCTTCATTCTGCAACAAAGTTGAGGTTCGCATCTCAGATAAAAGTCGAGAAAATTATCCTCCTTCGCAGCCATGTTTACTTCTGTTTATGTATGTACACGTGTATTGCTGTATAGACCTATGCCGCCAGTGACCTGACGCTTGAGTCTTAAAGTTTGGGCTCCTTCCGGTAATAATGTTGGTGATATTTTAGCTCAGATGCGGAGCTGGTGAGTGTCTCTTCATTCTGCAACAAAGTTGAGGTTCGCATCTCAGATATAGGTCGAGAACATTTTATTTATTAGCAGCCATGTTTTCTTCTGTGTATGTATGTACATGTGTATTGCTGCATAGGCCTATGCCGCCAGTGACCTGACGCATGAGTCTCAAAGTTTGGGTCCCTTCCGGTAATAATGTTTGTGATATTTTAGCTCAGATGTGGAGCTGGTGAGTGTCTCTTCATTCTGCAACAAAGTTGAGGTTTGCATCTCAGATAAAAGTCGAGAAAATCATCCTCCTTCGCAGCCATGTTTACTTCTGTTTATGTATGTACACGTGTATTGCAGCATAGACCTATACCGCCAGTGACCTGACGTATGAGTCTCAACGTTTGGGTCCCTTTCGGTAAGAATATTGGCGATATGTTAGCTCAGATGTGGAGCTGGTGAGTGTCTCATCATCCTCCAACAAAGTTGAGGTTCGCAGCTCAGATATAAGTCGAGAATATTATCCTCATTCGCAGCCATGTTTACTTTTGTTTATGTATGTACACGTGTATTGCTGCATAGGCCTATGCCGCCAGTGACCTGACGCATGAGACTCAAAGTTTGGGTTTCTTCCGGTAAGAAATTTTGTGATATTTTAGCTCAGATGTGGAGCTGGTGAGTGTCTCTTTATTCTCCAACAAAGTTGAGGTTCGCAGCTCAGATATAAGTCGAGAAAATTGTCCTCATTCGCAGCCATGTTTACTTTTGTTGATGTATGTACACGTGTATTGCTGCATAGGCCTATGCCGCCAGTGACCTGACGCATGAGTCTCAAAGTTTGGGTTCCTTCCGGTAAGAATTTTGGTGATATTTTAGCTCAGATGTGGAGCTGGTGAGTGTCTCATCATCCTCCAACAAAGTTGAGGTTCGCAGCTCAAATATAAGTCGAGAAAATTATCCTCCTTCACAGCAATGTTTACTTCTGTTTATGTATGCACACGTGTATTGCTGCATAGGCCTATGCCGCCAGTGACCTGACGCATGAGTCTCAAAGTTTGGGTCCCTTCTGGTGAGTATTTTGGCGATTTGTTAGCTCAGATATGGAGCTGTTGAGTGTCTCATCATCCTCCAACAAAGTTGAGGTTCGCAGCTCAGATATAAGTCGAGAAAATTATCCTCATTCGCAGCCATGTTTACTTCTGTTTATGTATATACACGTGTATTACGGCATAGGCCTATGCCGCCAGTGACCTTACGCTTGAGTCTCAAAGTTGTGGTCTCTTCCGGAGAGTATTTTTGTAATATTTTAGCTCAGATGTGGAGCTGGTGAGTGTCTCTTCATTCTCCCACAAAGATGAGGTTCGCAGCTCAGATATAAGTCGAGAAAATTATCCTCCTTCACAGCAATGTTTACTTCTGTTTATGTATGCACACGTGTATTGCTGCATAGGCCTATGCCGCCAGTGACCTGACGCATGAGTCTCAAAGTTTGGGTCCCTTCTGGTGAGTATTTTGGCGATATGTTAGCTCAGATGTGGAGCTGGTGAGTGTCTCATCATCCTCTAACAAAGTTGAGGTTCGCATCTCAGATATAAGTCGAGAAAATCATCCTCCTTCGCAGCCATGTTTACTTCTGTTTATGTATGTACACGTGTATTGCAGCATAGACCTATACCGCCAGTGACCTGACGCATGAGTCTCAAAGTTTGGGTCCCTTCTGGTGAGTATTTTGGCGATATGTTAGCTCAAATGTGGAGCTAGTGAGTGTCTCATCATCCTCTAACAAAGTTGAGGTTCGCATCCCAGATATAAGTCGAGAAAATCATCCTCCTTCGCAGCCATGTTTACTTCTGTTTATGTATGTACACGTGTATTGCAGCATAGACCTATACCGCCAGTGACCTGACGCATGAGTCTCAACGTTTGGGTCCCTTTCGGTAAGAATATTGGCGATATGTTAGCTCAGATGTGGAGCTGGTGAGTGTCTCATCATCCTCCAACAAAGTTGAGGTTCGCAGCTCAGATATAAGTCGAGAAAATTATCCTCCTTCACAGCAATGTTTACTTCTGTTTATGTATGCACACGTGTATTGCTGCATAGGCCTATGCCGCCAGTGACCTGACGCATGAGTCTCAAAGTTTGGGTCCCTTCTGGTGAGTATTTTGGCGATTTGTTAGCTCAGATGTGGAGCTGGTGAGTGTCTCATCATCCTCCAACAAAGTTGAGGTTCGCAGCTCAGATATAAGTCGAGAAAATTATCCTCATTCGCAGCCATGTTTACTTCTGTTTATGTATGTACACGTGTATTACGGCATAGGCCTATGCCGCCAGTGACCTTACGCTTGAGTCTCAAAGTTGTGGTCTCTTCCGGAGAGTATTTTTGTAATATTTTAGCTCAGATGTGGAGCTGGTGAGTGTCTCTTCATTCTCCGAAAAAGATGAGGTTCGCAGCTCAGATATAAGTCGAGAAAATTATCCTCCTTCGCAGCCATGTTTACTTCTGTTTATGTATGTACACGTGTATTGCTGCATAGACCTATGCCGCCAGTGACCTGACGCTTGAGTCTTAAAGTTTGGGCTCCTTCCGGTAATAATGTTGGTGATATTTTAGCTCAGATGTGGAGCTGGTGAGTGTCTCTTTATTCTGCAACAAAGTTGAGGTTCGCATCTCAGATATAGGTCGAGAACATTTTATTTATTAGCAGCCATGTTTTCTTCTGTGTATGTATGTACATGTGTATTGCTGCATAGGCCTATGCCGCCAGTGACCTGACGCATGAGTCTCAAAGTTTGGGTCCCTTCCGGTAATAATGTTTGTGATATTTTAGCTCAGATGTGGAGCTGGTGGGTGTCTCTTCATTCTGCAACAAAGTTGAGGTTTGCATCTCAGATAAAAGTCGAGAAAATTATCCTCCTTAGCAGCCATGTTTACTTCTGTTTATGTATGTACAAGTGTATTGCTGCATAGACCTATGCCGCCAGTGACCTGACGCTTGAGTCTCAAAGTTTGGGTCTTTTCCGGTGAGTATTTTGGCGATATGTTAGCTCAGAAGTGGAGCTGGTGAGTGTCTCTTCATTCTCCAACAAAGTTGAGGTTCGCAGCTCAGATATAAGTCGAGAAAATTGTCCTCATTCGCAGCCATGTTTACTTCTGTTTATGTATGCACACGTGTATTGCTGCATAGGCCTATGCCGCCAGTGACCTGACGCATGAGTCTCAAAGTTTGGGTCCCTTCTGGTGAGTATTTTGGCGATATGTTATCTCAGATGTGGAGCTGGTGAGTGTCTCATCATCCTCTAACAAAGTTGAGGTTCGCATCCCAGATATAAGTCGAGAAAATCATCCTCCTTCGCAGCCATGTTTACTTCTGTTTATGTATGTACACGTGTATTGCAGCATAGACCTATACCGCCAGTGACCTGACGCATGAGTCTCAACGTTTGGGTCCCTTTCGGTAAGAATATTGGCGATATGTTATCTCAGATGTGGAGCTGGTGAGTGTCACTTCATTCTCCAACAAAGTTGAGGTTCGCAGCTCAGATATAAGTCGAGAAAATTGTCCTCATTCGCAGCCATGTTTACTTTTGTTTATGTATGTACACGTGTATTGCTGCATAGGCCTATGCCGCCAGTGACCTGACGCATGAAACACAAAGTTTGGGTTTCTTCCGGTAAGAAATTTTGTGATATTTTAGCTCAGATGTGGAGCTGGTGAGTGTCTCTTCATTCTCCAACAAAGTTGAGGTTCGCAGCTCAGATAGAAGTCGAGAAAATTGTCCTCCTTCACAGCAATGTTTACTTCTGTTTATGTATGCACACGTGTATTGCTGCATAGGCCTATGCCGCCAGTGACCTGACGCATGAGTCTCAAAGTTTGGGTCCCTTCTGGTGAGTATTTTGGTGATTTGTTAGCTCAGATGTGGAGCTGGTGAGTGTCTCTTCATTCTCCAACAAAGTTGAGGTTCGCAGCTAAGATACAAGTCATGAAAATTTTTCCTCCTTCGCAGCCATATTTACTTCTGTTTATGTATGTACACGTGTATTGCAGCATAGACCTATGCCGCCAGTGACCTGACGCATGAGTCTCAAAGTTTGGGTCCCTTCTGGTGAGTATTTTGGCGATATGTTAGCTCAGATGTGGAGCTGGTGAGTGTCTCATCATCCTCCAACAAAGTTGAGGTTCGCATCCCAGATATAAGTCGAGAAAATCAACCTCCTTCGCAGCCATGTTTACTTCTGTTTATGTATGTACACGTGTATTGCAGCATAGACCTATACCGCCAGTGACCTGACGCATGAGTCTCAACGTTTTGGTCCCTTTCGGTAAGAATATTGGCGATATTTTAGCTCAGATGTGGAGCTGGTGAGTGTCTCTTCATTCTCCAACAAAGATGAGGTTCGCAGCTCAGATATAAGTCGAGAAAATTATCCTCCTTCACAGCAATGTTTACTTCTGTTTATGTATGCACACGTGTATTGCTGCATAGGCCTATGCCGCCAGTGACCTGACGCATGAGTCTCAAAGTTTGGGTCCCTTCTGGTGAGTATTGTGGCGATATGTTAGCTCAGATGTGGAGCTGGTGAGTGTCTCATCATCCTCTAACAAAGTTGAGGTTCGCATCTCAGATATAAGTCGAGAAAATCATCCTCCTTCGCAGCCATGTTTACTTCTGTTTATGTATGTACACGTGTATTGCAGCATAGACCTATACCGCCAGTGACCTGACGCATGAGTCTCAAAGTTTGGGTCCCTTCTGGTGAGTATTTTGGCGATATGTTAGCTCAGATGTGGAGCTGGTGAGTGTCTCTTCATTCTGCAACAAAGTTGAGGTTCGCAGCTTAGATCAGCATAGACCTATACCGCCAGTGACCTGACGCATGAGTCTCAAAGTTTGGGTCCCTTCTGGTGAGTATTTTTGTGATATTTTAGCTCAGATGTGGAGCTGGTGAGTGTCTCATCATCCTCTAACAAAGTTGAGGTTCGCATCCCAGATATAAGTCGAGAAAATCATCCTCCTTCGCAGCCATGTTTACTTCTGTTTATGTATGTACACGTGTATTGCAGCATAGACCTATACCGCCAGTGACCTGACGCATGAGTCTCAACGTTTGGGTCCCTTTCGGTAAGAATATTGGCGATATGTTATCTCAGATGTGGAGCTGGTGAGTGTCACTTCATTCTCCAACAAAGTTGAGGTTCGCAGCTCAGATATAAGTCGAGAAAATTGTCCTCATTCGCAGCCATGTTTACTTTTGTTTATGTATGTACACGTGTATTGCTGCATAGGCCTATGCCGCCAGTGACCTGACGCATGAGACGCAAAGTTTGGGTTTCTTCCGGTAAGAAATTTTGTGATATTTTAGCTCAGATGTGGAGCTGGTGAGTGTCTCTTCATTCTCCAACAAAGTTGAGGTTCGCAGCTCAGATAGAAGTCGAGAAAATTGTCCTCCTTCACAGCAATGTTTACTTCTGTTTATGTATGCACACGTGTATTGCTGCATAGGCCTATGCCGCCAGTGACCTGACGCATGAGTCTCAAAGTTTGGGTCCCTTCTGGTGAGTATTTTGGCGATATGTTATCTCAGATGTGGAGCTGGTGAGTGTCTCATCATCCTCTAACAAAGTTGAGGTTCGCATCCCAGATATAAGTCGAGAAAATCATCCTCCTTCGCAGCCATGTTTACTTCTGTTTATGTATGTACACGTGTATTGCAGCATAGACCTATACCGCCAGTGACCTGACGCATGAGTCTCAACGTTTGGGTCCCTTTCGGTAAGAATATTGGCGATATGTTATCTCAGATGTGGAGCTGGTGAGTGTCACTTCATTCTCCAACAAAGTTGAGGTTCGCAGCTCAGATATAAGTCGAGAAAATTGTCCTCATTCGCAGCCATGTTTACTTTTGTTTATGTATGTACACGTGTATTGCTGCATAGGCCTATGCCGCCAGTGACCTGACGCATGAAACACAAAGTTTGGGTTTCTTCCGGTAAGAAATTTTGTGATATTTTAGCTCAGATGTGGAGCTGGTGAGTGTCTCTTCATTCTCCAACAAAGTTGAGGTTCGCAGCTCACATAGAAGTCGAGAAAATTGTCCTCCTTCACAGCAATGTTTACTTCTGTTTATGTATGCACACGTGTATTGCTGCATAGGCCTATGCCGCCAGTGACCTGACGCATGAGTCTCAAAGTTTGGGTCCCTTCTGGTGAGTATTTTGGCGATTTGTTAGCTCAGATGTGGAGCTGGTGAGTGTCTCTTCATTCTCCAACAAAGTTGAGGTTCGCAGCTAAGATACAAGTCATGAAAAATTTTCCTCCTTCGCAGCCATATTTACTTCTGTTTATGTATGTACACGTGTATTGCAGCATAGACCTATGCCGCCAGTGACCTGACGCATGAGTCTCAAAGTTTGGGTCCCTTCTGGTGAGTATTTTGGCGATATGTTAGCTCAGATGTGGAGCTGGTGAGTGTCTCATCATCCTCCAACAAAGTTGAGGTTCGCATCCCAGATATAAGTCGAGAAAATCAACCTCCTTCGCAGCCATGTTTACTTCTGTTTATGTATGTACACGTGTATTGCAGCATAGACCTATACCGCCAGTGACCTGACGCATGAGTCTCAACGTTTGGGTCCCTTTCGGTAAGAATATTGGCGATATTTTAGCTCAGATGTGGAGCTGGTGAGTGTCTCTTCATTCTCCAACAAAGATGAGGTTCGCAGCTCAGATATAAGTCGAGAAAATTATCCTCCTTCACAGCAATGTTTACTTCTGTTTATGTATGCACACGTGTATTGCTGCATAGGCCTATGCCGCCAGTGACCTGACGCATGAGTCTCAAAGTTTGGGTCCCTTCTGGTGAGTATTTTGGCGATATGTTATCTCAGATGTGGAGCTGGTGAGTGTCACTTCATTCTCCAACAAAGTTGAGGTTCGCAGCTCAGATATAAGTCGAGAAAATTGTCCTCATTCGCAGCCATGTTTACTTTTGTTTATGTATGTACACGTGTATTGCTGCATAGGCCTATGCCGCCAGTGACCTGACGCATGAGACGCAAAGTTTGGGTTTCTTCCGGTAAGAAATTTTGTGATATTTTAGCTCAGATGTGGAGCTGGTGAGTGTCTCTTCATTCTCCAACAAAGTTGAGGTTCGCAGCTCAGATAGAAGTCGAGAAAATCATCCTCCTTCGCAGCCATGTTTACTTCTGTTTATGTATGTACACGTGTATTGCAGCATAGACCTATACCGCCAGTGACCTGACGCATGAGTCTCAACGTTTGGGTCCCTTTCGGTAAGAATATTGGCGATATGTTATCTCAGATGTGGAGCTGGTGAGTGTCACTTCATTCTCCAACAAAGTTGAGGTTCGCAGCTCAGATATAAGTCGAGAAAATTGTCCTCATTCGCAGCCATGTTTACTTTTGTTTATGTATGTACACGTGTATTGCTGCATAGGCCTATGCCGCCAGTGACCTGACGCATGAAACACAAAGTTTGGGTTTCTTCCGGTAAGAAATTTTGTGATATTTTAGCTCAGATGTGGAGCTGGTGAGTGTCTCTTCATTCTCCAACAAAGTTGAGGTTCGCAGCTCAGATAGAAGTCGAGAAAATTGTCCTCCTTCACAGCAATGTTTACTTCTGTTTATGTATGCACACGTGTATTGCTGCATAGGCCTATGCCGCCAGTGACCTGACGCATGAGTCTCAAAGTTTGGGTCCCTTCTGGTGAGTATTTTGGCGATTTGTTAGCTCAGATGTGGAGCTGGTGAGTGTCTCTTCATTCTCCAACAAAGTTGAGGTTCGCAGCTAAGATACAAGTCATGAAAAATTTTCCTCCTTCGCAGCCATATTTACTTCTGTTTATGTATGTACACTTGTATTGCAGCATAGACCTATACCGCCAGTGACCTGACGCATGAGTCTCAACGTTTGGGTCCTTTTCGGTAAGAATATTGGCGATATTTTAGCTCAGATGTGGAGCTGGTGAGTGTCTCTTCATTCTCCAACAAAGATGAGGTTCGCAGCTCAGATATAAGTCGAGAAAATTATCCTCCTTCACAGCAATGTTTACTTCTGTTTATGTATGCACACGTGTATTGCTGCATAGGCCTATGCCGCCAGTGACCTGACGCATGAGTCTCAAAGTTTGGGTCCCTTCTGGTGAGTATTTTGGCGATATGTTAGCTCAGATGTGGAGCTGGTGAGTGTCTCATCATCCTCTAACAAAGTTGAGGTTCGCATCTCAGATATAAGTCGAGAAAATCATCCTCCTTCGCAGTCATGTTTACTTCTGTTTATGTATGTACACGGGTATTGCAGCATAGACCTATACCGCCAGTGACATGACGCATGAGTCTCAAAGTTTGGGTCCCTTCTGGTGAGTATTTTGGCGATATGTTATCTCAGATGTGGAGCTGGTGAGTGTCTCATCATCCTCTAACAAAGTTGAGGTTCGCATCCCAGATATAAGTCGAGAAAATCATCCTCCTTCGCAGCCATGTTTACTTCTGTTTATGTATGTACACTTGTATTGCAGCATAGACCTATACCGCCAGTGACCTGACGCATGAGTCTCAACGTTTGGGTCCCTTTCGGTAAGAATATTGGCGATATGTTATCTCAGATGTGGAGCTGGTGAGTGTCTCTTCATTCTCCAACAAAGTTGAGGTTCGCAGCTCAGATATAAGTCGAGAAAATTGTCCTCATTCGCAGCCATGTTTACTTTTGTTTATATATGTACACGTGTATTGCTGCATAGGCATATGCCGCCAGTGACCTGACGCATGAGACTCAAAGTTTGGGTTTCTTCCGGTAAGAAATTGTGTGATATTTTAGCTCAGATGTGGAGCTGGTGAGTGTCTCTTCATTCTCCAACAAAGTTGAGGTTCGCAATTCAGATATAAGTCGAGAAAATTGTCCTCATTCGCAGCCATGTTTACTTTTGTTGATGTATGTACACGTGTATTGCTGCATAGGCCTATGCCGCCAGTGACCTGACGCATGAGTCTCAAAGTTTGGGTTCCTTCCGGTAAGAATTTTGGTGATATTTTAGATCAGATGTGGAGCTGGTGAGTGTCTCATCATCCTCCAACAAAGTTGAGGTTCGCAGCTCAGATATAAGTCGAGAAAATTATCCTCCTTCACAGCAATGTTTACTTCTGTTTATGTATGCACACGTGTATTGCTGCATAGGCCTATGCCGCCAGTGACCTGACGCATGAGTCTCAAAGTTTGGGTCCCTTCTGGTGAGTATTTTGGCGATTTGTTAGCTCAGATGTGGAGCTGGTGAGTGTCTCTTCATTCTCCAACAAAGATGAGGTTCGCAGCTCAGATATAAGTCGAGAAAATTATCCTCCTTCACAGCAATGTTTACTTCTGTTTATGTATGCACACGTGTATTGCTGCATAGGCCTATGCCGCCAGTGACCTGACGCATGAGTCTCAAAGTTTGGGTCCCTTCTGGTGAGTATTTTGGCGATATGTTAGCTCAGATGTGGAGCTGGTGAGTGTCTCATCATCCTCTAACAAAGTTGAGGTTCGCATCTCAGATATAAGTCGAGAAAATCATCCTCCTTCGCAGTCATGTTTACTTCTGTTTATGTATGTACACGGGTATTGCAGCATAGACCTATACCGCCAGTGACCTGACGCATGAGTCTCAAAGTTTGGGTCCCTTCTGGTGAGTATTTTGGCGATATGTTATCTCAGATGTGGAGCTGGTGAGTGTCTCATCATCCTCTAACAAAGTTGAGGTTCGCATCCCAGATATAAGTCGAGAAAATCATCCTCCTTCTCAGCCATGTTTACTTCTGTTTATGTATGTACACTTGTATTGCAGCATAGACCTATACCGCCAGTGACCTGACGCATGAGTCTCAACGTTTGGGTCCCTTTCGGTAAGAATATTGGCGATATGTTATCTCAGATGTGGAGCTGGTGAGTGTCTCTTCATTCTCCAACAAAGTTGAGGTTCGCAGCTCAGATATAAGTCGAGAAAATTGTCCTCATTCGCAGCCATGTTTACTTTTGTTTATATATGTACACGTGTATTGCTGCATAGGCATATGCCGCCAGTGACCTGACGCATGAGACTCAAAGTTTGGGTTTCTTCCGGTAAGAAATTGTGTGATATTTTAGCTCAGATGTGGAGCTGGTGAGTGTCTCTTCATTCTCCAACAAAGTTGAGGTTCGCAATTCAGATATAAGTCGAGAAAATTGTCCTCATTCGCAGCCATGTTTACTTTTGTTGATGTATGTACACGTGTATTGCTGCATAGGCCTATGCCGCCAGTGACCTGACGCATGAGTCTCAAAGTTTGGGTTCCTTCCGGTAAGAATTTTGGTGATATTTTAGATCAGATGTGGAGCTGGTGAGTGTCTCATCATCCTCCAACAAAGTTGAGGTTCGCAGCTCAGATATAAGTCGAGAAAATTATCCTCCTTCACAGCAATGTTTACTTCTGTTTATGTATGCACACGTGTATTGCTGCATAGGCCTATGCCGCCAGTGACCTGACGCATGAGTCTCAAAGTTTGGGTCCCTTCTGGTGAGTATTTTGGCGATTTGTTAGCTCAGATGTGGAGCTGGTGAGTGTCTCTTCATTCTCCACCAAAGTTGAGGTTCGCAGCTAAGATACAAGTCATGAAAATTTTCCTCCTTCGCAGCCATATTTACTTCTGTTTATGTATGTACACGTGTATTGCAGCATAGACCTATGCCGCCAGTGACCTGACGCATGAGTCTCAAAGTTTGGGTCCCTTCTGGTGAGTATTTTCGCGATATGTTAGCTCAGATGTGGAGCTGGTGAGTGTCTCATCATCCTCCAACAAAGTTGAGGTTCGCAGCTCAGATATAAGTCGAGAAAATTATCCTCATTCGCAGCCATGTTTACTTCTGTTTATGTATGTACACGTGTATTACGGCATAGGCCTATGCCGCCAGTGACCTTACGCATGAGTCTCAAAGTTGTGGTCTCTTCCGGAGAGTATTTTTGTGATATTTTAGCTCAGATGTGGAGCTGGTGAGTGTCTCTTCATTCTCCAACAAAGATGAGGTGCGCAGCTCAGATATAAGTCGAGAAAATTATCCTCCTTCACAGCAATGTTTACTTCTGTTTATGTATGCACACGTGTATTGCTGCATAGGCCTATGCCGCCAGTGACCTGACGCATGAGTCTCAAAGTTTGGGTCCCTTCTGGTGAGTATTTTGGCGATATGTTAGCTCAGATTTGGAGCTGGTGAGTGTCTCTTCATTCTGCAACAAAGTTGAGGTTTGCATCTCAGATAAAAGTTGAGAAAATTATCCTCCTTCGCAGCCATGTTTACTTCTGTTTATGTATGTACACGTGTATTGCTGCATAGACCTATGCCGCCAGTGACCTGACGCTTGAGTCTTAAAGTTTGGGCTCCTTCCGGTAATAATGTTGGTGATATTTTAGCTCAGATGTGGAGCTGGTGAGTGTCTCTTCATTCTGCAACAAAGTTGAGGTTCGCATCTCAGATATAGGTCGAGAACATTTTATTTATTAGCAGCCATGTTTTCTTCTGTGTATGTATGTACATGTGTATTGCTGCATAGGCCTATGCCGCCAGTGACCTGACGCTTGAGTCTTAAAGTTTGGGCTCCTTCCGGTAATAATGTTGGTGATATTTTAGCTCAGATGTGGAGCTGGTGAGTGTCTCTTCATTCTGCAACAAAGTTGAGGTTCGCATCTCAGATATAGGTCGAGAACATTTTATTTATTAGCAGCCATGTTTTCTTCTGTGTATGTATGTACATGTGTATTGCTGCATAGGCCTATGCCGCCAGTGACCTGACGCATGAGTCTCAAAGTTTGGGTCCCTTCCGGTAATAATGTTTGTGATATTTTAGCTCAGATGTTGAGCTGGTGAGTGTCTCTTCATTCTGCAACAAAGTTGAGGTTTGCATCTCAGATAAAAGTCGAGAAAATTATCCTCCTTAGCAGCCATGTTTACTTCTGTTTATGTATGTACAAGTGTATTGCTGCATAGACCTATGCCGCCAGTGACCTGACGCTTGAGTCTCAAAGTTTGGGTCTTTTCCGGTGAGTATTTTGGCGATATGTTAGCTCAGAAGTGGAGCTGGTGAGTGTCTCTTCATTCTCCAACAAAGTTGAGGTTCGCAGCTCAGATATAAGTCGAGAAAATTGTCCTCATTCGCAGCCATGTTTACTTTTGTTTATGTATGTACACGTGTATTGCTGCATAGGCCTATGCCGCCAGTGACCTGACGCATGAGTCTCAAAGTTTGGGTTCCTTCCGGTAAGTATTTTGGCGATATGTTAGCTCAGATGTGGAGCTGGTGAGTGTCTCTTCATTTTCCAACAAAGTTAAGGTTCGCAGCTCACATATAAGTCGAGAAAATTATCCTCATTCGCCACCATGTTTACTTTTGTTTATGTATGTACACGTGTATTGCTGCATAGACCTATGCCGACAGTGACCTGACGCATGAGTCTCAAAGTTTAGGTCCCTTCTGGTGAGTATTTTGGCGATATGTTAGCTCAGATGTGGAGCTGGTGAGTGTCTCTTCATTTTCCAACAAAGTTAAGGTTCGCAGCTCACATATAAGTCGAGAAAATTGTCCTCTTTCGCAGCCATGTTTTCTTCTATGTATGTACATGTATGTACACGTGTATTGCTGCATAGGCCTATGCCGCCAGTGACCTGACGCATGAGTCTCAACGTTTGGGTCCCTTCCGTTGAGAATTTTGGCGATATGTTAGCTCAGATGTGGAGCTGGTGAGTGTCTCATCATCCTCCAACAAAGTTAAGGTTCGCAGCTCAGATATAAGTTGCTAAAATTATCCTCATTCGCAGCCATGTTTACTTCTGTATAATTATGTAGGTACACGTGTAGTACGGCATAGGCCTATGCCGCCAGTGACCTTACGCTTGAGTCTCAAAGTTGTGGTCTCTTCCGGAGAGTATTTTTGTGATATTTTAGCTCAGATGTGGAGCTGGTGAGTGTCTCTTCATTCTCCAACAAAGATGAGGTTCGCAGCTCAGATATAAGTCGAGAAAATTATCCTCCTTCACAGCAATGTTTACTTCTGTTTATGTATGCACACGTGTATTGCTGCATAGGCCTATGCCGCCAGTGACCTGACGCATGAGTCTCAAAGTTTGGGTCCCTTCTGGTGAGTATTTTGGCGATATGTTAGCTCAGATGTGGAGCTGGTGAGTGTCTCATCATCCTCTAACAAAGTTGAGGTTCGCATCCCAGATATAAGTCGAGAAAATCATCCTCCTTCGCAGCCATGTTTACTTCTGTTTATGTATGTACACGTGTATTGCAGCATAGACCTATACCGCCAGTGACCTGACGCATGAGTCTCAACGTTTGGGTCCCTTTCGGTAAGAATATTGGCGATATGTTATCTCAGATGTGGAGCTGGTGAGTGTCACTTCATTCTCCAACAAAGTTGAGGTTCGCAGCTCAGATATAAGTCGAGAAAATTGTCCTCATTCGCAGCCATGTTTACTTTTGTTTATGTATGTACACGTGTATTGCTGCATAGGCCTATGCCGCCAGTGACCTGACGCATGAGACTCAAAGTTTGGGTTTCTTCCGGTAAGAAATTTTGTGATATTTTAGCTCAGATGTGGAGCTGGTGAGTGTCTCTTCATTCTCCAACAAAGTTGAGGTTCGCAGCTCAGATAGAAGTCGAGAAAATTGTCCTCCTTCACAGCAATGTTTACTTCTGTTTATGTATGCACACGTGTATTGCTGCATAGGCCTATGCCGCCAGTGACCTGACGCATGAGTCTCAAAGTTTGGGTCCCTTCTGGTGAGTATTTTGGCGATATGTTAGCTCAGATGTGGAGCTGGTGAGTGTCTCATCATCCTCCAACAAAGTTGAGGTTCGCATCCCAGATATAAGTCGAGAAAATCATCCTCCTTCGCAGCCATGTTTACTTCTGTTTATGTATGTACACGTGTATTGCAGCATAGACCTATACCGCCAGTGACCTGACGCATGAGTCTCAACGTTTGGGTCCCTTTCGGTAAGAATATTGGCGATTTGTTAGCTCAGATGTGGAGCTGGTGAGTGTCACTTCATTCTCCAACAAAGTTGAGGTTCGCAGCTAAGATACAAGTCATGAAAATTTTCCTCCTTCGCAGCCATATTTACTTCTGTTTATGTATGTACACGTGTATTGCAGCATAGACCTATGCCGCCAGTGACCTGACGCATGAGTCTCAAAGTTTGGGTCCCTTCTGGTGAGTATTTTGGTGATATGTTAGCTCAGATGTGGAGCTGGTGAGTGTCTCATCATCCTCCAACAAAGTTGAGGTTCGCATCCCAGATATAAGTCGAGAAAATCATCCTCCTTCGCAGCCATGTTTACTTCTGTTTATGTATGTACACGTGTATTGCAGCATAGACCTATACCGCCAGTGACCTGACGCATGAGTCTCAACGTTTGGGTCCCTTTCGGTAAGAATATTGGCGATATTTTAGCTCAGATGTGGAGCTGGTGAGTGTCTCTTCATTCTCCAACAAAGATGAGGTTCGCAGCTCAGATATAAGTCGAGAAAATTATCCTCCTTCACAGCAATGTTTACTTCTGTTTATGTATGCACACGTGTATTGCTGCATAGGCCTATGCCGCCAGTGACCTGACGCATGAGTCTCAAAGTTTGGGTCCCTTCTGGTGAGTATTTTGGCGATATGTTAGCTCAGATGTGGAGCTGGTGAGTGTCTCATCATCCTCTAACAAAGTTGAGGTTCGCATCTCAGATATAAGTCGAGAAAATCATCCTCCTTCGCAGCCATGTTTACTTCTGTTTATGTATGTACACGGGTATTGCAGCATAGACCTATACCGCCAGTGACCTGACGCATGAGTCTCAAAGTTTGGGTCCCTTCTGGTGAGTATTTTGGCGATATGTTATCTCAGATGTGGAGCTGGTGAGTGTCTCATCATCCTCTAACAAAGTTGAGGTTCGCATCCCAGATATAAGTCGAGAAAATCATCCTCCTTCGCAGCCATGTTTACTTCTGTTTATGTATGTACACTTGTATTGCAGCATAGACCTATACCGCCAGTGACCTGACGCATGAGTCTCAACGTTTGGGTCCCTTTCGGTAAGAATATTGGCGATATGTTATCTCAGATGTGGAGCTGGTGAGTGTCTTTTCATTCTCCAACAAAGTTGAGGTTCGCAGCTCAGATATAAGTCGAGAAAATTGTCCTCATTCGCAGCCATGTTTACTTTTGTTTATGTATGTACACGTGTATTGCTGCATAGGCATATGCCGCCAGTGACCTGACGCATGAGACTCAAAGTTTGGGTTTCTTCCGGTAAGAAATTGTGTGATATTTTAGCTCAGATGTGGAGCTGGTGAGTGTCTCTTCATTCTCCAACAAAGTTGAGGTTCGCAATTCAGATATAAGTCGAGAAAATTGTCCTCATTCGCAGCCATGTTTACTTTTGTTGATGTATGTACACGTGTATTGCTGCATAGGCCTATGCCGCCAGTGACCTGACGCATGAGTCTCAAAGTTTGGGTTCCTTCCGGTAAGAATTTTGGTGATATTTTAGATCAGATGTGGAGCTGGTGAGTGTCTCATCATCCTCCAACAAAGTTGAGGTTCGCAGCTCAGATATAAGTCGAGAAAATTATCCTCCTTCACAGCAATGTTTACTTCTGTTTATGTATGCACACGTGTATTGCTGCATAGGCCTATGCCGCCAGTGACCTGACGCATGAGTCTCAAAGTTTGGGTCCCTTCTGGTGAGTATTTTGGCGATTTGTTAGCTCAGATGTGGAGCTGGTGAGTGTCTCTTCATTCTCCACCAAAGTTGAGGTTCGCAGCTAAGATACAAGTCATGAAAATTTTCCTCCTTCGCAGCCATATTTACTTCTGTTTATGTATGTACACGTGTATTGCAGCATAGACCTATGCCGCCAGTGACCTGACGCATGAGTCTCAAAGTTTGGGTCCCTTCTGGTGAGTATTTTGGCGATATGTTAGCTCAGATGTGGAGCTGGTGAGTGTCTCATCATCCTCCAACAAAGTTGAGGTTCGCAGCTCAGATATAAGTCGAGAAAATTATCCTCATTCGCAGCCATGTTTACTTCTGTTTATGTATGTACACGTGTATTACGGCATAGGCCTATGCCGCCAGTGACCTTACGCATGAGTCTCAAAGTTGTGGTCTCTTCCGGAGAGTATTTTTGTGATATTTTAGCTCAGATGTGGAGCTGGTGAGTGTCTCTTCATTCTCCAACAAAGATGAGGTGCGCAGCTCAGATATAAGTCGAGAAAATTATCCTCCTTCACAGCAATGTTTACTTCTGTTTATGTATGCACACGTGTATTGCTGCATAGGCCTATGCCGCCAGTGACCTGACGCATGAGTCTCAAAGTTTGGGTCCCTTCTGGTGAGTATTTTGACGATATGTTAGCTCAGATGTGGAGCTGGTGAGTGTCTCATCATCCTCCAACAAAGTTGAGGTTCGCAGCTCAGATATAAGTCGAGAAAATTATCCTCATTCGCAGCCATGTTTACTTCTGTTTATGTATGTACACGTGTATTACGGCATAGGCCTATGCCGCCAGTGACCTTACGCTTGAGTCTCAAAGTTGTGGTCTCTTCCGGAGAGTATTTTTTGTGTGATATTTTAGCTCAGATGTGGAGCTGGTGAGTGTCTCTTCATTCTCCAACAAAGATGAGGTTCGCAGCTCAGATATAAGTCGAGAAAATTATCCTCCTTCACAGCAATGTTTACTTCTGTTTATGTATGCACACGTGTATTGCTGCATAGGCCTATGCCGCCAGTGACCTGACGCATGAGTCTCAAAGTTTGGGTCCCTTCTGGTGAGTATTTTGGCGATATGTTAGCTCAGATGTGGAGCTGGTGAGTGTCTCATCATCCTCTAACAAAGTTGAGGTTCGCATCTCAAATATAAGTCGAGAAAATCATCCTCCTTCACAGCCATGTTTACTTCTGTTTATGTATGTACACGGGTATTGCTGCATAGGCCTATGCCGCCAGTGACCTGACGCATGAGTCTCAAAGTTTGGGTTCCTTCCGGTAAGAATTTTGGAGATATTTTAGCTCAGATGTGGAGCTGGTGAGTGGCTCATCATCCTCCAACAAAGTTGAGGTTCGCAGCTCAGATATAAGTCGAGAAAATTATCCTCCTTCACAGCAATGTTTACTTCTGTTTATGTATGCACACGTGTATTGCTGCATAGGCCTATGCCGCCAGTGACCTGACGCATGAGTCTCAAAGTTTGGGTCCCTTCTGGTGAGTATTTTGGCGATATGTTAGCTCAGATGTGGAGCTGGTGAGTGTCTCATCATCCTCTAACAAAGTTGAGGTTCGCATCTGAAATATAAGTCGAGAAAATCATCCTCCTTCGCAGCCATGTTTACTTCTGTTTATGTATGTACACGGGTATTGCTGCATAGGCCTATGCCGCCAGTGACCTGACGCATGAGTCTCAAAGTTTGGGTTTCTTCCGGTAAGAATTTTGGTGATATTTTAGCTCAGATGTGGAGCTGGTGAGTGGCTCATCATCCTCCAACAAAGTTGAGGTTCGCAGCTCAGATATAAGTCGAGAAAATTATCCTCCTTCACAGCAATGTTTACTTCTGTTTATGTATGCACACGTGTATTGCTGCATAGGCCTATGCCGCCAGTGACCTGACGCATGAGTCTCAAAGTTTGGGTCCCTTCTGGTGAGTATTTTGGCGATATGTTATCTCAGATGTGGAGCTGGTGAGTGTCTCATCATCCTCTAACAAAGTTGAGGTTCGCATCCCAGATATAAGTCGAGAAAATCATCCTCCTTCGCAGCAATGTTTACTTCTGTTTATGTATGCACACGTGTATTGCTGCATAGGCCTATGCCGCCAGTGACCTGACGCATGAGTCTCAAAGTTTGGGTCCCTTCTGGTGAGTATTTTGGCAATATGTTAGCTCAGATGTGGAGCTGGTGAGTGTCTCATCATCCTCTAACAAAGTTGAGGTTCGCATCTCAAATATAAGTCGAGAAAATCATCCTCCTTCGCAGCCATGTTTACTTCTGTTTATGTATGTACACGGGTATTGCTGCATAGGCCTATGCCGCCAGTGACCTGACGCATGAGTCTCAAAGTTTGGGTTTCTTCCGGTAAGAATTTTGGTGATATTTTAGCTCAGATGTGGAGCTGGTGAGTGGCTCATCATCCTCCAACAAAGTTGAGGTTCGCAGCTCAGATATAAGTCGAGAAAATTATCCTCCTTCACAGCAATGTTTACTTCTGTTTATGTATGCACACGTGTATTGCTGCATAGGCCTATGCCGCCAGTGACCTGGCGCATGAGTCTCAAAGTTTGGGTCCCTTCTGGTGAGTATTTTGGCGATATGTTAGCTCAGATGTGGAGCTGGTGAGTGTCTCATCATCCTCTAACAAAGTTGAGGTTCGCATCTGAAATATAAGTCGAGAAAATCATCCTCCTTCGCAGCCATGTTTACTTCTGTTTATGTATGTACACGGGTATTGCTGCATAGGCCTATGCCGCCAGTGACCTGACGCATGAGTCTCAAAGTTTGGGTTTCTTCCGGTAAGAATTTTGGTGATATTTTAGCTCAGATGTGGAGCTGGTGAGTGGCTCATCATCCTCCAACAAAGTTGAGGTTCGCAGCTCAGATATAAGTCGAGAAAATTATCCTCCTTCACAGCAATGTTTACTTCTGTTTATGTATGCACACGTGTATTGCTGCATAGGCCTATGCCGCCAGTGACCTGACGCATGAGTCTCAAAGTTTGGGTCCCTTCTGGTGAGTATTTTGGCGATATGTTATCTCAGATGTGGAGCTGGTGAGTGTCTCATCATCCTCTAACAAAGTTGAGGTTCGCATCCCAGATATAAGTCGAGAAAATCATCCTCCTTCGCAGCCATGTTTACTTCTGTTTATGTATGTACACGTGTATTGCAGCATAGACCTATACCGCCAGTGACCTGACGCATGAGTCTCAACGTTTGGGTCCCTTTCGGTAAGAATATTGGCGATATGTTATCTCAGATGTGGAGCTGGTGAGTGTCACTTCATTCTCCAACAAAGTTGAGGTTCGCAGCTCAGATAGAAGTCGAGAAAATTGTCCTCATTCGCAGCCATGTTTACTTTTGTTGATGTATGTACACGTGTATTGCTGCATAGGCCTATGCCGCCAGTGACCTGACGCATGAGTCTCAAAGTTTAGGTTCCTTCCGGTAAGAATTTTGTGATATTTTAGCTCAGATGTGGAGCCGGTGAGTGTCTCATCATCCTCCAACAAAGTTGAGGTTCGCAGCTCAGATATAAGTCGAGAAAATTATCCTCCTTCACAGCAATGTTTACTTCTGTTTATGTATGCACACGTGTATTGCTGCATAGGCCTATGCCGCCAGTGACCTGACGCATGGGTCTCAAAGTTTGGGTCCCTTCTGTTGAGTATTTTGGCGATTTGTTAGCTCAGATGTGGAGCTGGTGAGTGTCACTTCATTCTCCAACAAAGTTGAGGTTCGCAGCTAAGATACAAGTCATGAAAATTTTCCTCCTTCGCAGCCATATTTACTTCTGTTTATGTATGTACACGTGTATTGCAGCATAGACCTATGCCGCCAGTGACCTGACGCATGAGTCTCAAAGTTTGGGTCCCTTCTGGTGAGTATTTTGGCGATATGTTAGCTCAGATGTGGAGCTGGTGAGTGTCTCATCATCCTCCAACAAAGTTGAGGTTCGCAGCTCAGATATAAGTCGAGAAAATTATCCTCCTTCACAGCAATGTTTACTTCTGTTTATGTATGCACACGTGTATTGCTGCATAGGCCTATGCCGCCAGTGACCTGACGCATGAGTCTCAAAGTTTGGGTCCCTTCTGGTGAGTATTTTGGCGATATGTTAGCTCAGATGTGGAGCTGGTGAGTGTCTCATCATCCTCTAACAAAGTTGAGGTTCGCATCTCAGATATAAGTCGAGAAAATCATCCTCCTTCGCAGCCATGTTTACTTCTGTTTATGTATGTACACGGGTATTGCAGCATAGACCTATACCGCCAGTGACCTGACGCATGAGTCTCAAAGTTTGGGTCCCTTCTGGTGAGTATTTTGGCGATATGTTATCTCAGATGTGGAGCTGGTGAGTGTCTCATCATCCTCTAACAAAGTTGAGGTTCGCATCCCAGATATAAGTCGAGAAAATCATCCTCCTTCGCAGCCATGTTTACTTCTGTTTATGTATGTACACTTGTATTGCAGCATAGACCTATACCGCCAGTGACCTGACGCATGAGTCTCAACGTTTGGGTCCCTTTTGGTAAGAATATTGGCGATATGTTATCTCAGATGTGGAGCTGGTGAGTGTCTCTTCATTCTCCAACAAAGTTGAGGTTCGCAGCTCAGATATAAGTCGAGAAAATTGTCCTCATTCGCAGCCATGTTTACTTTTGTTTATGTATGTACACGTGTATTGCTGCATAGGCATATGCCGCCAGTGACCTGACGCATGATACTCAAAGTTTGGGTTTCTTCCGGTAAGAAATTGTGTGATATTTTAGCTCAGATGTGGAGCTGGTGAGTGTCTCTTCATTCTCCAACAAAGTTGAGGTTCGCAATTCAGATATAAGTCGAGAAAATTGTCCTCATTCGCAGCCATGTTTACTTTTGTTGATGTATGTACACGTGTATTGCTGCATAGGCCTATGCCGCCAGTGACCTGACGCATGAGTCTCAAAGTTTGGGTTCCTTCCGGAGAGTATTTTTGTGATATTTTAGCTCAGATGTGGAGGTGGTGAGTGTCTCTTCATTCTCCAACAAAGATGAGGTGCGCAGCTCAGATATAAGTCGAGAAAATTATCCTCCTTCACAGCAATGTTTACTTCTGTTTATGTATGCACACGTGTATTGCTGCATAGGCCTATGCCGCCAGTGACCTGACGCATGAGTCTCAAAGTTTGGGTCCCTTCTGGTGAGTATTTTGGCGATATGTTAGCTCAGATGTGGAGCTGGTGAGTGTCTCATCATCCTCCAACAAAGTTGAGGTTCGCAGCTTAGATATAAGTCGAGAAAATTATCCTCATTCGTAGCCATGTTTACTTCTGTTTATGTATGTACACGTGTATTACGGCATAGGCCTATGCCGCCAGTGACCTTACGCTTGAGTCTCAAAGTTGTGGTCTCTTCCGGAGAGTATTTTTGTGATATTTTAGCTCAGATGTGGAGCTGGTGAGTGTCTCTTCATTCTCCAACAAAGTTGAGGTTCGCAGCTCAGATATAAGTCGAGAAAATTATCCTCCTTCACAGCAATGTTTACTTCTGTTTATGTATGCACACGTGTATTGCTGCATAGGCCTATGCCGCCAGTGACCTGACGCATGAGTCTTAAAGTTTGGGTCCCTTCTGGTGAGTATTTTGGCGATATGTTAGCTCAGATGTGGAGCTGGTGAGTGTCTCATCATCCTCTAACAAAGTTGAGGTTCGCATCTCAAATATAAGTCGAGAAAATCATCCTCCTTCGCAGCCATGTTTACTTCTGTTTATGTATGTACACGGGTATTGCTGCATAGGCCTATGCCGCCAGTGACCTGACGCATGAGTCTCAAAGTTTGGGTCCCTTCCGGTAAGAATTTTGGTGATATTTTAGCTCAGATGTGGAGCTGGTGAGTGGCTCATCATCCTCCAACAAAGTTGAGGTTCGCAGCTCAGATATAAGTCGAGAAAATTATCCTCCTTCACAGCAATGTTTACTTCTGTTTATGTATGCACACGTGTATTGCTGCATAGGCCTATGCCGCCAGTGACCTGACGCATGAGTCTCAAAGTTTGGGTCCCTTCTGGTGAGTATTTTGGCGATTTGTTAGCTCAGATGTGGAGCTAGTGAGTGTCTCTTCATTCTCCACCAAAGTTGAGGTTCGCAGCTAAGATACAAGTCATGAAAATTTTCCTCCTTCGCAGCCATATTTACTTCTGTTTATGTATGTACACGTGTATTGCAGCATAGACCTATGCCGCCAGTGACCTGACGCATGAGTTTCAAAGTTTGGGTCCCTTCTGGTGAGTATTTTGGCGATATGTTAGCTCAGATGTGGAGCTGGTGAGTGTCTCATCATCCTCCAACAAAGTTGAGGTTCGCAGCTCAGATATAAGTCGAGAAAATTATCCTCATTCGCAGCCATGTTTACTTCTGTTTATGTATGTACACGTGTATTACGGCATAGACCTATGCCGCCAGTGACCTTACGCATGAGTCTCAAAGTTGTGGTCTCTTCCGGAGAGTATTTTTGTGATATTTTAGCTCAGATGTGGAGCTGGTGAGTGTCTCTTCATTCTCCAACAAAGATGAGGTTCGCAGCTCAGATATAAGTCGAGAAAATTATCCTCCTTCACAGCAATGTTTACTTCTGTTTATGTATGCACACGTGTATTGCTGCATATGCCTATGCCGCCAGTGACCTGACGCATGAGTCTCAAAGTTTGGGTCCCTTCTGGTGAGTATTTTGGCGATATCTTAGCTCAGATGTGGAGCTGGTGAGTGTCTCATCATCCTCCAACAAAGTTGAGGTTCGCATCTCAGATATAAGTCGAGAAAATCATCCTCCTTCGCAGCCATGTTTACTTCTGTTTATGTATGTACACGGGTATTGCAGCATAGACCTATACCGCCAGTGACCTGACGCATGAGTCTCAAAGTTTGGGTCCCTTCTGGTGAGTATTTTGGCGATATGTTATCTCAGATGTGGAGCTGGTGAGTGTCTCTTCATTCTCCAACAAAGTTGAAGTTCGCAGCTCAGATATAAGTCGAGAAAATTGTCCTCATTCGCAGCCATGTTTACTTTTGTTTATGTATGTACACGTGTATTGCTGCATAGGCCTATGCCGCCAGTGACCTGACGCATGAGACTCAAAGTTTGGGTTTCTTCCGGTAAGAAATTGTGTGATATTTTAGCTCAGATGTGGAGCTGGTGAGTGTCTCTTCATTCTCCAACAAAGTTGAGGTTCGCAGATCAGATATAAGTCGAGAAAATTGTCCTCATTCGCAGCCATGTTTACTTTTGTTTATGTATGTACACGTGTATTGCTGCATAGGCCTATGCCGCCAGTGACCTGACGCATGAGTCTCAAAGTTTGGGTTCCTTCCGATAAGAATTTTGGTGATATTTTAGCTCAGATGTGGAGCTGGTGAGTGTCTTATCATCCTCCAACAAAGTTGAGGTTCGCAGCTCAGATATAAGTCGAGAAAATTATCCTCCTTCACAGCAATGTTTACTTCTGTTTATGTATGCACACGTGTATTGCTGCATAGGCCTATGCCGCCAGTGACCTGACGCATGAGTCTCAAAGTTTGGGTCCCTTCTGGTGAGTATTTTGGCGATTTGTTAGCTCAGATGTGGAGCTGGTGAGTGTCTCTTAATTCTCCACCAAAGTTGAGGTTCGCAGCTAAGATACAAGTCATGAAAATTTTCCTCCTTCGCAGCCATATTTACTTCTGTTTATGTATGTACACGTGTATTGCAGCATAGACCTATGCCGCCAGTGACCTGACGCATGAGTCTCAAAGTTTGGGTCCCTTCTGGTGAGTATTTTGGCGATATGTTAGCTCAGATGTGGAGCTGGTGAGTGTCTCATCATCCTCCAACAAAGTTGAGGTTCGCAGCTCAGATATAAGTCGAGAAAATTATCCTCATTCGCAGCCATGTTTACTTCTGTTTATGTATGTACACGTGTATTACGGCATAGACCTATGTCGCCAGTGACCTTACGCATGAGTCTCAAAGTTGTGGTCTCTTCCGGAGAGTATTTTTGTGATATTTTAGCTCAGATGTGGAGCTGGTGAGTGTCTCTTCATTCTCCATCAAAGATGAGGTGCGCAGCTCAGATATAAGTCGAGAAAATTATCCTCCTTCACAGCAATGTTTACTTCTGTTTATGTATGCACACGTGTATTGCTGCATAGGCCTATGCCGCCAGTGACCTGACGCATGAGTCTCAAAGTTTGGGTCCCTTCTGGTGAGTATTTTGGCGATATGTTAGCTCAGATGTGGAGCTGGTGAGTGTCTCATCATCCTCCAACAAAGTTGAGGTTCGCAGCTCAGATATAAGTCGAGAAAATTATCCTCATTCGCAGCCATGTTTACTTCTGTTTATGTATGTACACGTGTATTACGGCATAGGCCTATGCCGCCAGTGACCTTACGCTTGAGTCTCAAAGTTGTGGTCTCTTCCGGAGAGTATTTTTGTGATATTTTAGCTCAGATGTGGAGCTGGTGAGTGTCTCTTCATTCTCCAACAAAGATGAGGTTCGCAGCTCAGATATAAGTCGAGAAAATTATCCTCCTTCACAGCAATGTTTACTTCTGTTTATGTATGCACACGTGTATTGCTGCATAGGCCTATGCCGCCAGTGACCTGACGCATGAGTCTCAAAGTTTGGGTCCCTTCTGGTGAGTATTTTGGCGATATGTTAGCTCAGATGTGGAGCTGGTGAGTGTCTCATCATCCTCTAACAAAGTTGAGGTTCGCATCTCAGATATAAGTCGAGAAAATCATCCTCCTTCGCAGCCATGTTTACTTCTGTTTATGTATGTACACGGGTATTGCAGCATAGACCTATACCGCCAGTGACCTGACGCATGAGTCTCAAAGTTTGGGTCCCTTCTGGTGAGTATTTTGGCGATATGTTATCTCAGATGTGGAGCTGGTGAGTGTCTCATCATCCTCTAACAAAGTTGAGGTTCGCATCCCAGATATAAGTCGAGAAAATCATCCTCCTTCGCAGCCATGTTTACTTCTGTTTATGTATGTACACGTGTATTGCAGCATAGACCTATACCGCCAGTGACCTGACGCATGAGTCTCAACGTTTGGGTCCCTTTCGGTAAGAATATTGGCGATATGTTATCTCAGATGTGGAGCTGGTGAGTGTCTCTTCATTCTCCAACAAAGTTGAGGTTCGCAGCTCAGATATAAGTCAAGAAAATTGTCCTCATTCGCAGCCATGTTTACTTTTGTTTATGTATGTACACGTGTATTGCTGCATAGGCCTATGCCGCCAGTGACCTGACGCATGAGACTCAAAGTTTGGGTTTCTTCCGGTAAGAAATTGTGTGATATTTTAGCTCAGATGTGGAGCTGGTGAGTGTCTCTTCATTCTCCAACAAAGTTGAGGTTCGCAGCTCAGATATAAGTCGAGAAAATTGTCCTCATTCGCAGCCATGTTTACTTTTGTTTATGTATGTACACGTGTATTGCTGCATAGGCCTATGCCGCCAGTGACCTGACGCATGAGTCTCAAAGTTTGGGTTCCTTCCGGTAAGAATTTTGGTGATATTTTAGCTCAGATGTGGAGCTGGTGAGTGGCTCATCATCCTCCAAGAAAGTTGAGGTTCGCAGCTCAGATATAAGTCGAGAAAATTATCCTCCTTTACAGCAATGTTTACTTCTGTTTATGTATGCACACGTGTATTGCTGCATAGGCCTATGCCGCCAGTGACCTGACGCATGAGTCTCAAAGTTTGGGTCCCTTCTGGTGAGTATTTTGGCGATTTGTTAGCTCAGATGTGGAGCTAGTGAGTGTCTCTTCATTCTCCACCAAAGTTGAGGTTCGCAGCTAAGATACAAGTCATGAAAATTTTCCTCCTTCGCAGCCATATTTACTTCTGTTTATGTATGTACACGTGTATTGCAGCATAGACCTATGCCGCCAGTGACCTGACGCATGAGTCTCAAAGTTTGGGTCCCTTCTGGTGAGTATTTTGGCGATATGTTAGCTCAGATGTGGAGCTGGTGAGTGTCTCATCATCCTCCAACAAAGTTGAGGTTCGCAGCTCAGATATAAGTCGAGAAAATTATCCTCATTCGCAGCCATGTTTACTTCTGTTTATGTATGTACACGTGTATTACGGCATAGGCCTATGCCGCCAGTGACCTTACGCATGAGTCTCAAAGTTGTGGTCTCTTCCGGAGAGTATTTTTATGATATTTTAGCTCAGATGTGGAGCTGGTGAGTGTCTCTTCATTCTCCAACAAAGATGAGGTTCGCAGCTCAGATATAAGTCGAGAAAATTATC
Organism: Crossaster papposus; assembly: GCA_037893245.1. NCBI lineage: Eukaryota > Metazoa > Echinodermata > Asteroidea > Velatida > Solasteridae > Crossaster > Crossaster papposus. The sequence continues at coordinate 529,579 of JBAIAA010000178.1, forward strand.
CTCCTTCACAGCAATGTTTACTTCTGTTTATGTATGCACACGTGTATTGCTGCATATGCCTATGCCGCCAGTGACCTGACGCATGAGTCTCAAAGTTTGGGTCCCTTCTGGTGAGTATTTTGGCGATATGTTATCTCAGATGTGGAGCTGGTGAGTGTCTCATCATCCTCTAACAAAGTTGAGGTTCGCATCCCAGATATAAGTCGAGAAAATCATCCTCCTTCGCAGCCATGTTTACTTCTGTTTATGTATGTACACGTGTATTGCAGCATAGACCTATACCGCCAGTGACATGACGCATGAGTCTCAACGTTTGGGTCCCTTTCGGTAAGAATATTGGCGATATGTTATCTCAGATGTGGAGCTGGTGAGTGTCTCTTCATTCTCCAACAAAGTTGAGGTTCGCAGCTCAGATATAAGTCGAGAAAATTGTCCTCATTCGCAGCCATGTTTACTTCTGTTTATGTATGTACACGTGTATTACGGCATAGGCCTATGCCGCCAGTGACCTTACGCTTGAGTCTCAAAGTTTGGGTCTTTTCCGGTGAGTATTTTGGTGATATTTTAGCTCAGATGTGGAGCTGGTGAGTGGCTCATCATCCTCCAAGAAAGTTGAGGTTCGCAGCTCAGATATAAGTCGAGAAAATTATCCTCCTTTACCGCAATGTTTACTTCTGTTTATGTATGCACACGTGTATTGCTGCATAGGCCTATGCCGCCAGTGACCTGACGCATGAGTCTCAAAGTTTGGGTCCCTTCTGGTGAGTATTTTGGCGATTTGTTAGCTCAGATGTGGAGCTAGTGAGTGTCTCTTCATTCTCCACCAAAGTTGAGGTTCGCAACTAAGATACAAGTCATGAAAATTTTCCTCCTTCGCAGCCATATTTACTTCTGTTTATGTATGTACACGTGTATTGCAGCATAGACCTATGCCGCCAGTGACCTGACGCATGAGTCTCAAAGTTGGGGTCCCTTCTGGTGAGTATTTTGGCGATATGTTAGCTCAGATGTGGAGCTGGTGAGTGTCTCATCATCCTCCAACAAAGTTGAGGTTCGCAGCTCAGATATAAGTCGAGAAAATTATCCTCATTCGCAGCCATGTTTACTTCTGTTTATGTATGTACACGTGTATTACGGCATAGGCCTATGCCGCCAGTGACCTTACGCATGAGTCTCAAAGTTGTGGTCTCTTCCGGAGAGTATTTTTATGATATTTTAGCTCAGATGTGGAGCTGGTGAGTGTCTCATCATCCTCTAACAAAGTTGAGGTTCGCATCCCAGATATAAGTCGAGAAAATCATCCTCCTTCGCAGCCATGTTTACTTCTGTTTATGTATGTACACGTGTATTGCAGCATAGACCTATACCGCCAGTGACCTGACGCATGAGTCTCAACGTTTGGGTCCCTTTCGGTAAGAATATTGGCGATATGTTATCTCAGATGTGGAGCTGGTGAGTGTCTCTTCATTCTCCAACAAAGTTGAGGTTCGCAGCTCAGATATAAGTCGAGAAAATTGTCCTCATTCGCAGCCATGTTTACTTTTGTTTATGTATGTACACGTGTATTGCTGCATAGGCCTATGCCGCCAGTGACCTGACGCATGAGACTCAAAGTTTGGGTTTCTTCCGGTAAGAAATTGTGTGATATTTTAGCTCAGATGTGGAGCTGGTGAGTGTCTCTTCATTCTCCAACAAAGTTGAGGTTCGCAGCTCAGATATAAGTCGAGAAAATTGTCCTCATTCGCAGCCATGTTTACTTTTGTTTATGTATGTACACGTGTATTGCTGCATAGGCCTATGCCGCCAGTGACCTGACGCATGAGTCTCAAAGTTTGGGTTCCTTCCGGTAAGAATTTTGGTGATATTTTAGCTCAGATGTGGAGCTGGTGAGTGGCTCATCATCCTCCAACAAAGTTGAGGTTCGCAGCTCAGATATAAGTCGAGAAAATTATCCTCCTTCACAGCAATGTTTACTTCTGTTTATGTATGCACACGTGTATTGCTGCATAGGCCTATGCCGCCAGTGACCTGACGCATGAGTCTCAAAGTTTGGGTCCCTTCTGGTGAGTATTTTGGCGATTTGTTAGCTCAGATGTGGAGCTGGTGAGTGTCTCATCATCCTCCAACAAAGTTGAGGTTCGCAGCTCAGATATAAGTCGAGAAAATTGTCCTCATTCGCAGCCATGTTTACTTCTGTTTATGTATGTACACGTGTATTACGGCATAGGCCTATGCCGCCAGTGACCTTACGCATGAGTCTCACAGTTGTGGTCTCTTCCGGTAAGAAATTGTGTGATATTTTAGCTCAGATGTGGAGCTGGTGAGTGGCTCATCATCCTCCAAGAAAGTTGAGGTTCGCAGCTCAGATATAAGTCGAGAAAATTATCCTCCTTTACAGCAATGTTTACTTCTGTTTATGTATGCACACGTGTATTGCTGCATAGGCCTATGTCGCCAGTGACCTGACGCATGAGTCTCAAAGTTTGGGTCCCTTCTGGTGAGTATTTTGGCGATTTGTTAGCTCAGATGTGGAGCTAGTGAGTGTCTCTTCATTCTCCACCAAAGTTGAGGTTCGCAGCTAAGATACAAGTCATGAAAATTTTCCTCCTTCGCAGCCATATTTACTTCTGTTTATGTATGTACACGTGTATTGCAGCATAGACCTATGCCGCCAGTGACCTGACGCATGAGTCTCAAAGTTTGGGTCCCTTCTGGTGAGTATTTTGGCGATATGTTAGCTCAGATGTGGAGCTGGTGAGTGTCTCATCATCCTCCAACAAAGTTGAGGTTCGCAGCTCAGATATAAGTCGAGAGAATTATCCTCATTCGCAGCCATGTTTACTTCTGTTTATGTATGTACACGTGTATTACGGCATAGGCCTATGCCGCCAGTGACCTTACGCATGAGTCTCAAAGTTGTGGTCTCTTCCGGAGAGTATGTTTATGATATTTTAGCTCAGATGTGGAGCTGGTGAGTGTCTCTTCATTCTCCAACAAAGATGAGGTTCGCAGCTCAGATATAAGTCGAGAAAATTATCCTCCTTCACAGCAATGTTTACTTCTGTTTATGTATGCACACGTGTATTGCTGCATATGCCTATGCCGCCAGTGACCTGACGCATGAGTCTCAAAGTTTGGGTCCCTTCTGGTGAGTATTTTGGCGATATGTTATCTCAGATGTGGAGCTGGTGAGTGTCTCATCATCCTCTAACAAAGTTGAGGTTCGCATCCCAGATATAAGTCGAGAAAATCATCCTCCTTCGCAGCCATGTTTACTTCTGTTTATGTATGTACACGTGTATTGCAGCATAGACCTATACCGCCAGTGACCTGACGCATGAGTCTCAACGTTTGGGTCCCTTTCGGTAAGAATATTGGCGATATGTTATCTCAGATGTGGAGCTGGTGAGTGTCTCTTCATTCTCCAACAAAGTTGAGGTTCGCAGCTCAGATATAAGTCGAGAAAATTGTCCTCATTCGCAGCCATGTTTACTTTTGTTTATGTATGTACACGTGTATTGCTGCATAGGCCTATGCCGCCAGTGACCTGACGCATGAGACTCAAAGTTTGGGTTTCTTCCGGTAAGAAATTGTGTGATATTTTAGCTCAGATGTGGAGCTGGTGAGTGTCTCTTCATTCTCCAACAAAGTTGAGGTTCGCAGCTCAGATATAAGTCGAGAAAATTGTCCTCATTCGCAGCCATGTTTACTTTTGTTTATGTATGTACACGTGTATTGCTGCATAGGCCTATGCCGCCAGTGACCTGACGCATGAGTCTCAAAGTTTGGGTTCCTTCCGGTAAGAATTTTGGTGATATTTTAGCTCAGATGTGGAGCTGGTGAGTGGCTCATCATCCTCCAAGAAAGTTGAGGTTCGCAGCTCAGATATAAGTCGAGAAAATTATCCTCCTTTACAGCCATATTTACTTCTGTTTATGTATGTACACGTGTATTGCAGCATAGACCTATGCCGCCAGTGACCTGACGCATGAGTCTCAAAGTTTGGGTCCCTTCTGGTGAGTATTTTGGCGATATGTTAGCTCAGATGTGGAGCTGGTGAGTGTCTCATCATCCTCCAACAAAGTTGAGGTTCGCAGCTCAGATATAAGTCGAGAAAATTATCCTCATTCGCAGCCATGTTTACTTCTGTTTATGTATGTACACGTGTATTACGGCATAGGCCTATGCCGCCAGTGACCTTACGCATGAGTCTCAAAGTTGTGGTCTCTTCCGGAGAGTATTTTTATGATATTTTAGCTCAGATGTGGAGCTGGTGAGTGTCTCTTCATTCTCCAACAAAGATGAGGTTCGCAGCTCAGATATAAGTCGAGAAAATTATCCTCCTTCACAGCAATGTTTACTTCTGTTTATGTATGCACACGTGTATTGCTGCATATGCCTATGCCGCCAGTGACCTGACGCATGAGTCTCAAAGTTTGGGTCCCTTCTGGTGAGTATTTTGGCGATATGTTATCTCAGATGTGGAGCTGGTGAGTGTCTCATCATCCTCTAACAAAGTTGAGGTTCGCATCCCAGATATAAGTCGAGAAAATCATCCTCCTTCGCAGCCATGTTTACTTCTGTTTATGTATGTACACGTGTATTGCAGCATAGACCTATACCGCCAGTGACATGACGCATGAGTCTCAACGTTTGGGTCCCTTTCGGTAAGAATATTGGCGATATGTTATCTCAGATGTGGAGCTGGTGAGTGTCTCTTCATTCTCCAACAAAGTTGAGGTTCGCAGCTCAGATATAAGTCGAGAAAATTGTCCTCATTCGCAGCCATGTTTACTTCTGTTTATGTATGTACACGTGTATTACGGCATAGGCCTATGCCGCCAGTGACCTTACGCTTGAGTCTCAAAGTTTGGGTCTTTTCCGGTGAGTATTTTGGTGATATTTTAGCTCAGATGTGGAGCTGGTGAGTGGCTCATCATCCTCCAAGAAAGTTGAGGTTCGCAGCTCAGATATAAGTCGAGAAAATTATCCTCCTTTACCGCAATGTTTACTTCTGTTTATGTATGCACACGTGTATTGCTGCATAGGCCTATGCCGCCAGTGACCTGACGCATGAGTCTCAAAGTTTGGGTCCCTTCTGGTGAGTATTTTGGCGATTTGTTAGCTCAGATGTGGAGCTAGTGAGTGTCTCTTCATTCTCCACCAAAGTTGAGGTTCGCAACTAAGATACAAGTCATGAAAATTTTCCTCCTTCGCAGCCATATTTACTTCTGTTTATGTATGTACACGTGTATTGCAGCATAGACCTATGCCGCCAGTGACCTGACGCATGAGTCTCAAAGTTGGGGTCCCTTCTGGTGAGTATTTTGGCGATATGTTAGCTCAGATGTGGAGCTGGTGAGTGTCTCATCATCCTCCAACAAAGTTGAGGTTCGCAGCTCAGATATAAGTCGAGAAAATTATCCTCATTCGCAGCCATGTTTACTTCTGTTTATGTATGTACACGTGTATTACGGCATAGGCCTATGCCGCCAGTGACCTTACGCATGAGTCTCAAAGTTGTGGTCTCTTCCGGAGAGTATTTTTATGATATTTTAGCTCAGATGTGGAGCTGGTGAGTGTCTCATCATCCTCTAACAAAGTTGAGGTTCGCATCCCAGATATAAGTCGAGAAAATCATCCTCCTTCGCAGCCATGTTTACTTCTGTTTATGTATGTACACGTGTATTGCAGCATAGACCTATACCGCCAGTGACCTGACGCATGAGTCTCAACGTTTGGGTCCCTTTCGGTAAGAATATTGGCGATATGTTATCTCAGATGTGGAGCTGGTGAGTGTCTCTTCATTCTCCAACAAAGTTGAGGTTCGCAGCTCAGATATAAGTCGAGAAAATTGTCCTCATTCGCAGCCATGTTTACTTTTGTTTATGTATGTACACGTGTATTGCTGCATAGGCCTATGCCGCCAGTGACCTGACGCATGAGACTCAAAGTTTGGGTTTCTTCCGGTAAGAAATTGTGTGATATTTTAGCTCAGATGTGGAGCTGGTGAGTGTCTCTTCATTCTCCAACAAAGTTGAGGTTCGCAGCTCAGATATAAGTCGAGAAAATTGTCCTCATTCGCAGCCATGTTTACTTTTGTTTATGTATGTACACGTGTATTGCTGCATAGGCCTATGCCGCCAGTGACCTGACGCATGAGTCTCAAAGTTTGGGTTCCTTCCGGTAAGAATTTTGGTGATATTTTAGCTCAGATGTGGAGCTGGTGAGTGGCTCATCATCCTCCAACAAAGTTGAGGTTCGCAGCTCAGATATAAGTCGAGAAAATTATCCTCCTTCACAGCAATGTTTACTTCTGTTTATGTATGCACACGTGTATTGCTGCATAGGCCTATGCCGCCAGTGACCTGACGCATGAGTCTCAAAGTTTGGGTCCCTTCTGGTGAGTATTTTGGCGATTTGTTAGCTCAGATGTGGAGCTGGTGAGTGTCTCATCATCCTCCAACAAAGTTGAGGTTCGCAGCTCAGATATAAGTCGAGAAAATTGTCCTCATTCGCAGCCATGTTTACTTCTGTTTATGTATGTACACGTGTATTACGGCATAGGCCTATGCCGCCAGTGACCTTACGCATGAGTCTCACAGTTGTGGTCTCTTCCGGTAAGAAATTGTGTGATATTTTAGCTCAGATGTGGAGCTGGTGAGTGGCTCATCATCCTCCAAGAAAGTTGAGGTTCGCAGCTCAGATATAAGTCGAGAAAATTATCCTCCTTTACAGCAATGTTTACTTCTGTTTATGTATGCACACGTGTATTGCTGCATAGGCCTATGTCGCCAGTGACCTGACGCATGAGTCTCAAAGTTTGGGTCCCTTCTGGTGAGTATTTTGGCGATTTGTTAGCTCAGATGTGGAGCTAGTGAGTGTCTCTTCATTCTCCACCAAAGTTGAGGTTCGCAGCTAAGATACAAGTCATGAAAATTTTCCTCCTTCGGAGCCATATTTACTTCTGTTTATGTATGTACACGTGTATTGCAGCATAGACCTATGCCGCCAGTGACCTGACGCATGAGTCTCAAAGTTTGGGTCCCTTCTGGTGAGTATTTTGGCGATATGTTAGCTCAGATGTGGAGCTGGTGAGTGTCTCATCATCCTCCAACAAAGTTGAGGTTCGCAGCTCAGATATAAGTCGAGAGAATTATCCTCATTCGCAGCCATGTTTACTTCTGTTTATGTATGTACACGTGTATTACGGCATAGGCCTATGCCGCCAGTGACCTTACGCATGAGTCTCAAAGTTGTGGTCTCTTCCGGAGAGTATGTTTATGATATTTTAGCTCAGATGTGGAGCTGGTGAGTGTCTCTTCATTCTCCAACAAAGATGAGGTTCGCAGCTCAGATATAAGTCGAGAAAATTATCCTCCTTCACAGCAATGTTTACTTCTGTTTATGTATGCACACGTGTATTGCTGCATATGCCTATGCCGCCAGTGACCTGACGCATGAGTCTCAAAGTTTGGGTCCCTTCTGGTGAGTATTTTGGCGATATGTTATCTCAGATGTGGAGCTGGTGAGTGTCTCATCATCCTCTAACAAAGTTGAGGTTCGCATCCCAGATATAAGTCGAGAAAATCATCCTCCTTCGCAGCCATGTTTACTTCTGTTTATGTATGTACACGTGTATTGCAGCATAGACCTATACCGCCAGTGACCTGACGCATGAGTCTCAACGTTTGGGTCCCTTTCGGTAAGAATATTGGCGATATGTTATCTCAGATGTGGAGCTGGTGAGTGTCTCTTCATTCTCCAACAAAGTTGAGGTTCGCAGCTCAGATATAAGTCGAGAAAATTGTCCTCATTCGCAGCCATGTTTACTTTTGTTTATGTATGTACACGTGTATTGCTGCATAGGCCTATGCCGCCAGTGACCTGACGCATGAGACTCAAAGTTTGGGTTTCTTCCGGTAAGAAATTGTGTGATATTTTAGCTCAGATGTGGAGCTGGTGAGTGTCTCTTCATTCTCCAACAAAGTTGAGGTTCGCAGCTCAGATATAAGTCGAGAAAATTGTCCTCATTCGCAGCCATGTTTACTTTTGTTTATGTATGTACACGTGTATTGCTGCATAGGCCTATGCCGCCAGTGACCTGACGCATGAGTCTCAAAGTTTGGGTTCCTTCCGGTAAGAATTTTGGTGATATTTTAGCTCAGATGTGGAGCTGGTGAGTGGCTCATCATCCTCCAAGAAAGTTGAGGTTCGCAGCTCAGATATAAGTCGAGAAAATTATCCTCCTTTACAGCAATGTTTACTTCTGTTTATGTATGCACACGTGTATTGCTGCATAGGCCTATGCCGCCAGTGACCTGACGCATGAGTCTCAAAGTTTGGGTCCCTTCTGGTGAGTATTTTGGCGATTTGTTAGCTCAGATGTGGAGCTAGTGAGTGTCTCTTCATTCTCCACCAAAGTTGAGGTTCGCAGCTAAGATACAAGTCATGAAAATTTTCCTCCTTCGCAGCCATATTTACTTCTGTTTATGTATGTACACGTGTATTGCAGCATAGACCTATGCCGCCAGTGACCTGACGCATGAGTCTCAAAGTTTGGGTCCCTTCTGGTGAGTATTTTGGCGATATGTTAGCTCAGATGTGGAGCTGGTGAGTGTCTCATCATCCTCCAACAAAGTTGAGGTTCGCAGCTCAGATATAAGTCGAGAAAATTATCCTCATTCGCAGCCATGTTTATTTCTGTTTATGTATGTACACGTGTATTACGGCATAGGCCTATGCCGCCAGTGACCTTACGCATGAGTCTCAAAGTTGTGGTCTCTTCCGGAGAGTATTTTTATGATATTTTAGCTCAGATGTGGAGCTGGTGAGTGTCTCTTCATTCTCCAACAAAGATGAGGTTCGCAGCTCAGATATAAGTCGAGAAAATTATCCTCCTTCACAGCAATGTTTACTTCTGTTTATGTATGCACACGTGTATTGCTGCATATGCCTATGCCGCCAGTGACCTGACGCATGAGTCTCAAAGTTTGGGTCCCTTCTGGTGAGTATTTTGGCGATATGTTATCTCAGATGTGGAGCTGGTGAGTGTCTCATCATCCTCTAACAAAGTTGAGGTTCGCATCCCAGATATAAGTCGAGAAAATCATCCTCCTTCGCAGCCATGTTTACTTCTGTTTATGTATGTACACGTGTATTGCAGCATAGACCTATACCGCCAGTGACATGACGCATGAGTCTCAACGTTTGGGTCCCTTTCGGTAAGAATATTGGCGATATGTTATCTCAGATGTGGAGCTGGTGAGTGTCTCTTCATTCTCCAACAAAGTTGAGGTTCGCAGCTCAGATATAAGTCGAGAAAATTGTCCTCATTCGCAGCCATGTTTACTTCTGTTTATGTATGTACACGTGTATTACGGCATAGGCCTATGCCGCCAGTGACCTTACGCTTGAGTCTCAAAGTTTGGGTCTTTTCCGGTGAGTATTTTGGTGATATTTTAGCTCAGATGTGGAGCTGGTGAGTGGCTCATCATCCTCCAAGAAAGTTGAGGTTCGCAGCTCAGATATAAGTCGAGAAAATTATCCTCCTTTACCGCAATGTTTACTTCTGTTTATGTATGCACACGTGTATTGCTGCATAGGCCTATGCCGCCAGTGACCTGACGCATGAGTCTCAAAGTTTGGGTCCCTTCTGGTGAGTATTTTGGCGATTTGTTAGCTCAGATGTGGAGCTAGTGAGTGTCTCTTCATTCTCCACCAAAGTTGAGGTTCGCAACTAAGATACAAGTCATGAAAATTTTCCTCCTTCGCAGCCATATTTACTTCTGTTTATGTATGTACACGTGTATTGCAGCATAGACCTATGCCGCCAGTGACCTGACGCATGAGTCTCAAAGTTGGGGTCCCTTCTGGTGAGTATTTTGGCGATATGTTAGCTCAGATGTGGAGCTGGTGAGTGTCTCATCATCCTCCAACAAAGTTGAGGTTCGCAGCTCAGATATAAGTCGAGAAAATTATCCTCATTCGCAGCCATGTTTACTTCTGTTTATGTATGTACACGTGTATTACGGCATAGGCCTATGCCGCCAGTGACCTTACGCATGAGTCTCAAAGTTGTGGTCTCTTCCGGAGAGTATTTTTATGATATTTTAGCTCAGATGTGGAGCTGGTGAGTGTCTCATCATCCTCTAACAAAGTTGAGGTTCGCATCCCAGATATAAGTCGAGAAAATCATCCTCCTTCGCAGCCATGTTTACTTCTGTTTATGTATGTACACGTGTATTGCAGCATAGACCTATACCGCCAGTGACCTGACGCATGAGTCTCAACGTTTGGGTCCCTTTCGGTAAGAATATTGGCGATATGTTATCTCAGATGTGGAGCTGGTGAGTGTCTCTTCATTCTCCAACAAAGTTGAGGTTCGCAGCTCAGATATAAGTCGAGAAAATTGTCCTCATTCGCAGCCATGTTTACTTTTGTTTATGTATGTACACGTGTATTGCTGCATAGGCCTATGCCGCCAGTGACCTGACGCATGAGACTCAAAGTTTGGGTTTCTTCCGGTAAGAAATTGTGTGATATTTTAGCTCAGATGTGGAGCTGGTGAGTGTCTCTTCATTCTCCAACAAAGTTGAGGTTCGCAGCTCAGATATAAGTCGAGAAAATTGTCCTCATTCGCAGCCATGTTTACTTTTGTTTATGTATGTACACGTGTATTGCTGCATAGGCCTATGCCGCCAGTGACCTGACGCATGAGTCTCAAAGTTTGGGTTCCTTCCGGTAAGAATTTTGGTGATATTTTAGCTCAGATGTGGAGCTGGTGAGTGGCTCATCATCCTCCAACAAAGTTGAGGTTCGCAGCTCAGATATAAGTCGAGAAAATTATCCTCCTTCACAGCAATGTTTACTTCTGTTTATGTATGCACACGTGTATTGCTGCATAGGCCTATGCCGCCAGTGACCTGACGCATGAGTCTCAAAGTTTGGGTCCCTTCTGGTGAGTATTTTGGCGATTTGTTAGCTCAGATGTGGAGCTGGTGAGTGTCTCATCATCCTCCAACAAAGTTGAGGTTCGCAGCTCAGATATAAGTCGAGAAAATTGTCCTCATTCGCAGCCATGTTTACTTCTGTTTATGTATGTACACGTGTATTACGGCATAGGCCTATGCCGCCAGTGACCTTACGCATGAGTCTCACAGTTGTGGTCTCTTCCGGTAAGAAATTGTGTGATATTTTAGCTCAGATGTGGAGCTGGTGAGTGGCTCATCATCCTCCAAGAAAGTTGAGGTTCGCAGCTCAGATATAAGTCGAGAAAATTATCCTCCTTTACAGCAATGTTTACTTCTGTTTATGTATGCACACGTGTATTGCTGCATAGGCCTATGTCGCCAGTGACCTGACGCATGAGTCTCAAAGTTTGGGTCCCTTCTGGTGAGTATTTTGGCGATTTGTTAGCTCAGATGTGGAGCTAGTGAGTGTCTCTTCATTCTCCACCAAAGTTGAGGTTCGCAGCTAAGATACAAGTCATGAAAATTTTCCTCCTTCGGAGCCATATTTACTTCTGTTTATGTATGTACACGTGTATTGCAGCATAGACCTATGCCGCCAGTGACCTGACGCATGAGTCTCAAAGTTTGGGTCCCTTCTGGTGAGTATTTTGGCGATATGTTAGCTCAGATGTGGAGCTGGTGAGTGTCTCATCATCCTCCAACAAAGTTGAGGTTCGCAGCTCAGATATAAGTCGAGAGAATTATCCTCATTCGCAGCCATGTTTACTTCTGTTTATGTATGTACACGTGTATTACGGCATAGGCCTATGCCGCCAGTGACCTTACGCATGAGTCTCAAAGTTGTGGTCTCTTCCGGAGAGTATGTTTATGATATTTTAGCTCAGATGTGGAGCTGGTGAGTGTCTCTTCATTCTCCAACAAAGATGAGGTTCGCAGCTCAGATATAAGTCGAGAAAATTATCCTCCTTCACAGCAATGTTTACTTCTGTTTATGTATGCACACGTGTATTGCTGCATATGCCTATGCCGCCAGTGACCTGACGCATGAGTCTCAAAGTTTGGGTCCCTTCTGGTGAGTATTTTGGCGATATGTTATCTCAGATGTGGAGCTGGTGAGTGTCTCATCATCCTCTAACAAAGTTGAGGTTCGCATCCCAGATATAAGTCGAGAAAATCATCCTCCTTCGCAGCCATGTTTACTTCTGTTTATGTATGTACACGTGTATTGCAGCATAGACCTATACCGCCAGTGACCTGACGCATGAGTCTCAACGTTTGGGTCCCTTTCGGTAAGAATATTGGCGATATGTTATCTCAGATGTGGAGCTGGTGAGTGTCTCTTCATTCTCCAACAAAGTTGAGGTTCGCAGCTCAGATATAAGTCGAGAAAATTGTCCTCATTCGCAGCCATGTTTACTTTTGTTTATGTATGTACACGTGTATTGCTGCATAGGCCTATGCCGCCAGTGACCTGACGCATGAGACTCAAAGTTTGGGTTTCTTCCGGTAAGAAATTGTGTGATATTTTAGCTCAGATGTGGAGCTGGTGAGTGTCTCTTCATTCTCCAACAAAGTTGAGGTTCGCAGCTCAGATATAAGTCGAGAAAATTGTCCTCATTCGCAGCCATGTTTACTTTTGTTTATGTATGTACACGTGTATTGCTGCATAGGCCTATGCCGCCAGTGACCTGACGCATGAGTCTCAAAGTTTGGGTTCCTTCCGGTAAGAATTTTGGTGATATTTTAGCTCAGATGTGGAGCTGGTGAGTGGCTCATCATCCTCCAAGAAAGTTGAGGTTCGCAGCTCAGATATAAGTCGAGAAAATTATCCTCCTTTACAGCAATGTTTACTTCTGTTTATGTATGCACACGTGTATTGCTGCATAGGCCTATGCCGCCAGTGACCTGACGCATGAGTCTCAAAGTTTGGGTCCCTTCTGGTGAGTATTTTGGCGATTTGTTAGCTCAGATGTGGAGCTAGTGAGTGTCTCTTCATTCTCCACCAAAGTTGAGGTTCGCAGCTAAGATACAAGTCATGAAAATTTTCCTCCTTCGCAGCCATATTTACTTCTGTTTATGTATGTACACGTGTATTGCAGCATAGACCTATGCCGCCAGTGACCTGACGCATGAGTCTCAAAGTTTGGGTCCCTTCTGGTGAGTATTTTGGCGATATGTTAGCTCAGATGTGGAGCTGGTGAGTGTCTCATCATCCTCCAACAAAGTTGAGGTTCGCAGCTCAGATATAAGTCGAGAAAATTATCCTCATTCGCAGCCATGTTTATTTCTGTTTATGTATGTACACGTGTATTACGGCATAGGCCTATGCCGCCAGTGACCTTACGCATGAGTCTCAAAGTTGTGGTCTCTTCCGGAGAGTATTTTTATGATATTTTAGCTCAGATGTGGAGCTGGTGAGTGTCTCTTCATTCTCCAACAAAGATGAGGTTCGCAGCTCAGATATAAGTCGAGAAAATTATCCTCCTTCACAGCAATGTTTACTTCTGTTTATGTATGCACACGTGTATTGCTGCATATGCCTATGCCGCCAGTGACCTGACGCATGAGTCTCAAAGTTTGGGTCCCTTCTGGTGAGTATTTTGGCGATATGTTATCTCAGATGTGGAGCTGGTGAGTGTCTCATCATCCTCTAACAAAGTTGAGGTTCGCATCCCAGATATAAGTCGAGAAAATCATCCTCCTTCGCAGCCATGTTTACTTCTGTTTATGTATGTACACGTGTATTGCAGCATAGACCTATACCGCCAGTGACCTGACGCATGAGTCTCAACGTTTGGGTCCCTTTCGGTAAGAATATTGGCGATATGTTATCTCAGATGTGGAGCTGGTGAGTGTCTCTTCATTCTCCAACAAAGTTGAGGTTCGCAGCTCAGATATAAGTCGAGAAAATTGTCCTCATTCGCAGCCATGTTTACTTTTGTTTATGTATGTACACGTGTATTGCTGCATAGGCCTATGCCGCCAGTGACCTGACGCATGAGACTCAAAGTTTGGGTTTCTTCCGGTAAGAAATTGTGTGATATTTTAGCTCAGATGTGGAGCTGGTGAGTGTCTCTTCATTCTCCAACAAAGTTGAGGTTCGCAGCTCAGATATAAGTCGAGAAAATTGTCCTCATTCGCAGCCATGTTTACTTTTGTTTATGTATGTACACGTGTATTGCTGCATAGGCCTATGCCGCCAGTGACCTGACGCATGAGTCTCAAAGTTTGGGTTCCTTCCGGTAAGAATTTTGGTGATATTTTAGCTCAGATGTGGAGCTGGTGAGTGGCTCATCATCCTCCAACAAAGTTGGGGTTCGCAGCTCAGATATAAGTCGAGAAAATTATCCTCCTTCACAGCAATGTTTACTTCTGTTTATGTATGCACACGTGTATTGCTGCATAGGCCTATGCCGCCAGTGACCAGACGCATGAGTCTCAAAGTTTGGGTCCCTTCTGGTGAGTATTTTGGCAATTTGTTAGCTCAGATGTGGAGCTAGTGAGTGTCTCTTCATTCTCCACCAAAGTTGAGGTTCGCAGCTAAGATACAAGTCATGAAAATTTTCCTCCTTCGCAGCCATATTTACTTCTGTTTATGTATGTACACGTGTATTGCAGCATAGACCTATGCCGCCAGTGACCTGACGCATGAGTCTCAAAGTTTGGGTCCCTTCTGGTGAGTATTTTGGCGATATGTTAGCTCAGATGTGGAGCTGGTGAGTGTCTCATCATCCTCCAACAAAGTTGAGGTTCGCAGCTCAGATATAAGTCGAGAAAATTGTCCTCATTCGCAGCCATGTTTACTTTTGTTTATGTATGTACACGTGTATTACGGCATAGGCCTATGCCGCCAGTGACCTTACGCATGAGTCTCACAGTTGTGGTCTCTTCCGGTAAGAAATTGTGTGATATTTTAGCTCAGATGTGGAGCTGGTGAGTGGCTCATCATCCTCCAAGAAAGTTGAGGTTCGCAGCTCAGATATAAGTCGAGAAAATTATCCTCCTTTACAGCAATGTTTACTTCTGTTTATGTATGCACACGTGTATTGCTGCATAGGCCTATGCCGCCAGTGACCTGACGCATGAGTCTCAAAGTTTGGGTCCCTTCTGGTGAGTATTTTGGCGATTTGTTAGCTCAGATGTGGAGCTAGTGAGTGTCTCTTCATTCTCCACCAAAGTTGAGGTTCGCAGCTAAGATACAAGTCATGAAAATTTTCCTCCTTCGCAGCCATATTTACTTCTGTTTATGTATGTACACGTGTATTGCAGCATAGACCTATACCGCCAGTGACCTGACGCATGAGTCTCAACGTTTGGGTCCCTTTCGGTAAGGATATTGGCGATATGTTATCTCAGATGTGGAGCTGGTGAGTGTCTCTTCATTCTCCAACAAAGTTGAGGTTTGCAGCTCAGATATAAGTCGAGAAAATTGTCCTCATTCGCAGCCATGTTTACTTTTGTTTATGTATGTACACGTGTATTGCTGCATAGGCCTATGCCGCCAGTGACCTGACGCATGAGACTCAAAGTTTGGGTTTCTTCCGGTAAGAAATTGTGTGATATTTTAGCTCAGATGTGGAGCTGGTGAGTGTCTCATCATTCTCCAACAAAGTTGAGGTTCGCAGCTCAGATATAAGTCGAGAAAATTGTCCTCATTCGCAGCCATGTTTACTTTTGTTTATGTATGTACACGTGTATTGCTGCATAGGCCTATGCCGCTAGTGACCTGACGCATGAGTCTCAAAGTTTGGGTCCCTTCTGGTGAGTATTTTGGCGATTTGTTAGCTCAGATGTGGAGCTAGTGAGTGTCTCTTCATTCTCCACCAAAGTTGAGGTTCGCAGCTAAGATACAAGTCATGAAAATTTTCCTCCTTCGCAGCCATATTTACTTCTGTTTATGTATGTACACGTGTATTGCAGCATAGACCTATGCCGCCAGTGACCTGACGCATGAGTCTCAAAGTTTGGGTCCCTTCTGGTGAGTATTTTGGCGATATGTTAGCTCAGATGTGGAGCTGGTGAGTGTCTCATCATCCTCCAACAAAGTTGAGGTTCGCAGCTCAGATATAAGTCGAGAAAATTGTCCTCATTCGCAGCCATGTTTACTTCTGTTTATGTATGTACACGTGTATTACGGCATAGGCCTATGCCGCCAGTGACCTTACGCATGAGTCTCACAGTTGTGGTCTCTTCCGGTAAGAAATTGTGTGATATTTTAGCTCAGATGTGGAGCTGGTGAGTGGCTCATCATCCTCCAAGAAAGTTGAGGTTCGCAGCTCAGATATAAGTCGAGAAAATTATCCTCCTTTACAGCAATGTTTACTTCTGTTTATGTATGTACACGTGTATTGCTGCATAGGCCTATGCCGCCAGTGACCTGACGCATGAGTCTCAAATTTGGGTCCCTTCTGGTGAGTATTTTGGCGATTTGTTAGCTCAGATGTGGAGCTAGTGAGTGTCTCTTCATTCTCCACCAAAGTTGAGGTTCGCAGCTAAGATACAAGTCATGAAAATTTTCCTCCTTCGCAGCCATATTTACTTCTGTTTATGTATGTACACGTGTATTGCAGCATAGACCTATGCCGCCAGTGACCTGACGCATGAGTCTCAAAGTTTGGGTCCCTTCTGGTGAGTATTTTGGCGATATGTTAGCTCAGATGTGGAGCTGGTGAGTGTCTCATCATCCTCCAACAAAGTTGAGGTTCGCAGCTCAGATATAAGTCGAGAGAATTATCCTCATTCGCAGCCATGTTTACTTCTGTTTATGTATGTACACGTGTATTACGGCATAGGCCTATGCCGCCAGTGACCTTACGCATGAGTCTCACAGTTGTGGTCTCTTCCGGAGAGTATTTTTGTGATATGTTAGCTCAGATGTGGAGCTGGTGAGTGTCTCTTCATTCTCCAACAAAGATGAGGTTCGCAGCTCAGATATAAGTCGAGAAAATTATCCTCCTTCACAGCAATGTTTACTTCTGTTTATGTATGCACACGTGTATTGCTGCATATGCCTATGCCGCCAGTGACCTGACGCATGAGTCTCAAAGTTTGGGTCCCTTCTGGTGAGTATTTTGGCGATATGTTAGCTCAGATGTGGAGCTGGTGAGTGTCTCATCATCCTCCAACAAAGTTGAGGTTCGCATCTCAGATATAAGTCGAGAAAATCATCTTCCTTCGCAGCCATGTTTACTTCTGTTTATGTATGTACACGGGTATTGCAGCATAGACCTATACCGCCAGTGACCTGACGCATGAGTCTCAAAGTTTGGGTCCCTTCTGGTGAGTATTTTGGCGATATGTTATCTCAGATGTGGAGCTGGTGAGTGTCTCTTCATTCTCCAACAAAGTTGAGGTTCGCAGCTCAGATATAAGTCGAGAAAATTGTCCTCATTCGCAGCCATGTTTACTTTTGTTTATGTATGTACGTGTATTGCTGCATAGGCCTATGCCGCCAGTGACCTGACGCATGAGACTCAAAGTTTGGGTTTCTTCCGGTAAGAAATTGTGTGATATTTTAGCTCAGATGTGGAGCTGGTGAGTGTCTCTTCATTCTCCAACAAAGTTGAGGTTCGCAGCTCAGATATAAGTCGAGAAAATTGTCCTCATTCGCAGCCATGTTTACTTTTGTTTATGTATGTACACGTGTATTGCTGCATAGGCCTATGCCGCCAGTGACCTGACGCATGAGTCTCAAAGTTTGGGTTCCTTCCGGTAAGAATTTTGGTGATATTTTAGCTCAGATGTGGAGCTGGTGAGTGGCTCATCATCCTCCAACAAAGTTGAGGTTCGCAGCTCAGAACTAAGTCGAGAAAATTATCCTCCTTCACAGCAATGTTTACTTCTGTTTATGTATGCACACGTGTATTGCTGCATAGGCCTATGCCGCCAGTGACCTGACGCATGAGTCTCAAAGTTTGGGTCCCTTCTGGTGAGTATTTTGGCGATTTGTTAGCTCAGATGTGGAGCTGGTGAGTGTCTCTTCATTCTCCACCAAAGTTGAGGTTCGCAGCTAAGATACAAGTCATGAAAATTTTCCTCCTTCGCAGCCATATTTACTTCTGTTTATGTATGTACACGTGTATTGCAGCATAGACCTATGCCGCCAGTGACCTGACGCATGAGTCTCAAAGTTTGGGTCCCTTCTGGTGAGTATTTTGGCGATATGTTAGCTCAGATGTGGAGCTGGTGAGTGTCTCATCATCCTCCAACAAAGTTGAGGTTCGCAGCTCAGATATAAGTCGAGAAATTTATCCTCATTCGCAGCCATGTTTACTTCTGTTTATGTATGTACACGTGTATTACGGCATAGGCCTATGCCGCCAGTGACCTTACGCTTGAGTCTCAAAGTTGTGGTCTCTTCCGGAGAGTATTTTTGTGATATTTTAGCTCAGATGTGGAGCTGGTGAGTGTCTCTTCATTCTCCAACAAAGATGAGGTTCGCATCCCAGATATAAGTCGAGAAAATCATCCTCCTTCGCAGCCATGTTTACTTCTGTTTATGTATGTACACGTGTATTGCAGCATAGACCTATACCGCCAGTGACCTGACGCATGAGTCTCAACGTTTGGGTCCCTTTCAGTAAGAATATTGGCGATATGTTATCTCAGATGTGGAGCTGGTGAGTGTCTCTTCATTCTCCAACAAAGTTGAGGTTCGCAGCTCAGATATAAGTCGAGAAAATTGTCCTCATTCGCAGCCATGTTTACTTTTGTTTATGTATGTACACGTGTATTGCTGCATAGGCCTATGCCGCCAGTGACCTGACGCATGAGTCTCAAAGTTTGGGTCCCTTCTGGTGAGTATTTTGGCGATTTGTTAGCTCAGATGTGGAGCTGGTGAGTGTCTCTTCATTCTCCAACAAAGTTGAGGTTCGCAGCTAAGATACAAGTCATGAAAATTGTCCTCCTTCGCAGCCATATTTACTTCTGTTTATGTATGTACACGTGTATTACGGCATAGGCCTATGCCGCCAGTGACCTTACGCTTGAGTCTCAAAGTTGTGGTCTCTTCCGGAGAGTATTTTTGTGATATTTTAGCTCAGATGTGGAGCTGGTGAGTGTCTCTTCATTCTCCAACAAAGATGAGGTTCGCAGCTCAGATATAAGTCGAGAACATTATCCTCCTTCACAGCAATGTTTACTTCTGTTTATGTATGCACACGTGTATTGCTGCATAGGCCTATGCCGCCAGTGACCTGACGCATGAGTCTCAAAGTTTGGGTCCCTTCTGGTAAGTATTTTGGCGATATGTTAGCTCAGATGTGGAGCTGGTGAGTGTCTCATCATCCTCTAACAAAGTTGAGGTTCGCATCTCAGATATAAGTCGAGAAAATCATCCTCTTTCGCAGCCATGTTTACTTCTGTTTATGTATGTACACGTGTATTGCAGCATAGACCTATACCGCCAGTGACCTGACGCATGAGCCTCTAAAGTTTGGGTCCCTTCTGGTGAGTATTTTGGCGATATGTTAGCTCAGATGTGGAGCTGGTGAGTGTCTCTTCATTCTGCAACAAAGTTGAGGTTCGCAGCTTAGATCAGCATAGACCTATACCGCCAGTGACCTGACGCATGAGTCTCAAAGTTTGGGTCCCTTTTGGTGAGTATTTTTGTGATATTTTAGCTCAGATGTGGAGCTGGTGGGTGTCTCTTCATTCTCCAACAAAGATGAGGTTCGCAGCTCAGATATAAGTCGAGAAAATTATCCTCCTTCACAGCAATGTTTACTTCTGTTTATGTATGCACACGTGTATTGCTGCATAGGTCTATGCCGCCAGTGACCTGACGCATGAGTCTCAAAGTTTGGGTCCCTTCTGGTGAGTATTTTGGCGATATGTTAGCTCAGATGTGGAGCTGGTGAGTGTCTCATCATCCTCTAACAAAGTTGAGGTTCGCATCTCAGATATAAGTCGAGAAAATCATCCTCCTTCGCAGCCATGTTTACTTCTGTTTATGTATGTACACGTGTATTGCAGCATAGACCTATACCGCTAGTGACCTGACGCATGAGTCTCAAAGTTTGGGTCCCTTCTGGTGAGTATTTTGGCGATATGTTAGCTCAGATGTGGAGCTGGTGAGTGTCTCATCATCCTCCAACAAAGTTGAGGTTCGCAGCTCAGATATAAGTCGAGAAAATTATCCTCATTCGCAGCCATGTTTACTTCTGTTTATGTATGTACACGTGTATTACGGCATAGGCCTATGCCGCCAGTGATCTTACGCTTGAGTCTCAAAGTTGTGGTCTCTTCCGGAGAGTATTTTTGTGATATTTTAGCTCAGATGTGGAGCTGGTGAGTGTCTCTTCATTCTCCAACAAAGATGAGGTTCGCATCCCAGATATAAGTCGAGAAAATCATCCTCCTTCGCAGCCATGTTTACTTCTGTTTATGTATGTACACGTGTATTGCAGCATAGACCTATACCGCCAGTGACCTGACGCATGAGTCTCAACGTTTGGGTCCCTTTCAGTAAGAATATTGGCGATATGTTATCTCAGATGTGGAGCTGGTGAGTGTCTCTTCATTCTCCAACAAAGTTGAGGTTCGCAGCTCAGATATAAGTCGAGAAAATTGTCCTCATTCGCAGCCATGTTTACTTTTGTTTATGTATGTACACGTGTATTGCTGCATAGGCCTATGCCGCCAGTGACCTGACGCATGAGTCTCAAAGTTTGGGTCCCTTCTGGTGAGTATTTTGGCGATTTGTTAGCTCAGATGTGGAGCTGGTGAGTGTCTCTTCATTCTCCAACAAAGTTGAGGTTCGCAGCTAAGATACAAGTCATGAAAATTGTCCTCCTTCGCAGCCATATTTACTTCTGTTTATGTATGTACACGTGTATTACGGCATAGGCCTATGCCGCCAGTGACCTTACGCTTGAGTCTCAAAGTTGTGGTCTCTTCCGGAGAGTATTTTTGTGATATTTTAGCTCAGATGTGGAGCTGGTGAGTGTCTCATCATCCTCTAACAAAGTTGAGGTTCGCATCTCAGATATAAGTCGAGAAAATCATCCTCTTTCGCAGCCATGTTTACTTCTGTTTATGTATGTACACGTGTATTGCAGCATAGACCTATACCGCCAGTGACCTGACGCATGAGCCTCTAAAGTTTGGGTCCCTTCTGGTGAGTATTTTGGCGATATGTTAGCTCAGATGTGGAGCTGGTGAGTGTCTCTTCATTCTGCAACAAAGTTGAGGTTCGCAGCTTAGATCAGCATAGACCTATACCGCCAGTGACCTGACGCATGAGTCTCAAAGTTTGGGTCCCTTTTGGTGAGTATTTTTGTGATATTTTAGCTCAGATGTGGAGCTGGTGGGTGTCTCTTCATTCTCCAACAAAGATGAGGTTCGCAGCTCAGATATAAGTCGAGAAAATTATCCTCCTTCACAGCAATGTTTACTTCTGTTTATGTATGCACACGTGTATTGCTGCATAGGTCTATGCCGCCAGTGACCTGACGCATGAGTCTCAAAGTTTGGGTCCCTTCTGGTGAGTATTTTGGCGATATGTTAGCTCAGATGTGGAGCTGGTGAGTGTCTCATCATCCTCTAACAAAGTTGAGGTTCGCATCTCAGATATAAGTCGAGAAAATCATCCTCCTTCGCAGCCATGTTTACTTCTGTTTATGTATGTACACGTGTATTGCAGCATAGACCTATACCGCTAGTGACCTGACGCATGAGTCTCAAAGTTTGGGTCCCTTCTGGTGAGTATTTTGGCGATATGTTAGCTCAGATGTGGAGCTGGTGAGTGTCTCTTCATTCTGCAACAAAGATGAGGTTCGCAGCTTAGATCAGCATAGACCTATACCGCCAGTGACCTGACGCATGAGTCTCAAAGTTTGGGTCCCTTCTGGTGAGTATTTTTGTGATATTTTAGCTCAGATGTGGAGCTGGTGAGTGTCTCTTCATTCTCCAACAAAGATGAGGTTCGCAGCTCAGATATAAGTCGAGAAAATTATCCTCCTTCGCAGCAATGTTTACTTCTGTTTATGTATGCACACGTGTATTGCTGCATAGGCCTATGCCGCCAGTGACCTGACGCATGAGTCTCAAAGTTTGGGTCCCTTCTGGTGAGTATTTTGGCGATATGTTAGCTCAGATGTGGAGCTGGTGAGTGTCACTTCATCCTCTAACAAAGTTGAGGTTCGCATCCCAGATATAAGTCGAGAAAATCATCCTCCTTCGCAGCCATGTTTACTTCTGTTTATGTATGTACACGTGTATTGCAGCATAGACCTATACCGCCAGTGACCTGACGCATGAGTCTCAACGTTTGGGTCCCTTTCGGTAAGAATATTGGCGATATGTTATCTCAGATGTGGAGCTGGTGAGTGTCTCTTCATTCTCCAACAAAGTTGAGGTTCGCAGCTCAGATATAAGTCGAGAAAATTGTCCTCATTCGCAGCCATGTTTACTTTTGTTTATGTATGTACACGTGTATTGCTGCATAGGCCTATGCCGCCAGTGACCTGACGCATGAGACTCAAAGTTTGGGTTTCTTCCGGTAAGAAATTGTGTGATATTTTAGCTCAGATGTGGAGCTGGTGAGTGTCTCTTCATTCTCCAACAAAGTTGAGGTTCGCAGCTCAGATATAAGTCGAGAAAATTGTCCTCATTCGCAGCCATGTTTACTTTTGTTTATGTATGTACACGTGTATTGCAGCATAGACCTATACCGCTAGTGACCTGACGCATGAGTCTCAAAGTTTGGGTCCCTTCTGGTGAGTATTTTGGCGATATGTTAGCTCAGATGTGGAGCTGGTGAGTGTCTCATCATCCTCCAACAAAGTTGAGGTTCGCAGCTCAGATATAAGTCGAGAAAATTATCCTCATTCGCAGCCATGTTTACTTCTGTTTATGTATGTACACGTGTATTACGGCATAGGCCTATGCCGCCAGTGACCTTACGCTTGAGTCTCAAAGTTGTGGTCTCTTCCGGAGAGTATTTATGTGATATTTTAGCTCAGATGTGGAGCTGGTGAGTGTCTCTTCATTCTCCAACAAAGATGAGGTTCGCAGCTCAGATATAAGTCGAGAAAATTATCCTCCTTCACAGCAATGTTTACTTCTGTTTATGTATGTACACGTGTATTACGGCATAGGCCTATGCCGCCAGTGACCTTACGCTTGAGTCTCAAAGTTGTGGTCTCTTCCGGAGAGTATTTTTGTGATATTTTAGCTCAGATGTGGAGCTGGTGAGTGTCTCTTCATTCTCCAACAAAGATGAGGTTCGCATCCCAGATATAAGTCGAGAAAATCATCCTCCTTCGCAGCCATGTTTACTTCTGTTTATGTATGTACACGTGTATTGCAGCATAGACCTATACCGCCAGTGACCTGACGCATGAGTCTCAACGTTTGGGTCCCTTTCAGTAAGAATATTGGCGATATGTTATCTCAGATGTGGAGCTGGTGAGTGTCTCTTCATTCTCCAACAAAGTTGAGGTTCGCAGCTCAGATATAAGTCGAGAAAATTGTCCTCATTCGCAGCCATGTTTACTTTTGTTTATGTATGTACACGTGTATTGCTGCATAGGCCTATGCCGCCAGTGACCTGACGCATGAGTCTCAAAGTTTGGGTCCCTTCTGGTGAGTATTTTGGCGATTTGTTAGCTCAGATGTGGAGCTGGTGAGTGTCTCTTCATTCTCCAACAAAGTTGAGGTTCGCAGCTAAGATACAAGTCATGAAAATTGTCCTCCTTCGCAGCCATATTTACTTCTGTTTATGTATGTACACGTGTATTACGGCATAGGCCTATGCCGCCAGTGACCTTACGCTTGAGTCTCAAAGTTGTGGTCTCTTCCGGAGAGTATTTTTGTGATATTTTAGCTCAGATGTGGAGCTGGTGAGTGTCTCATCATCCTCTAACAAAGTTGAGGTTCGCATCTCAGATATAAGTCGAGAAAATCATCCTCTTTCGCAGCCATGTTTACTTCTGTTTATGTATGTACACGTGTATTGCAGCATAGACCTATACCGCCAGTGACCTTACGCATGAGCCTCTAAAGTTTGGGTCCCTTCTGGTGAGTATTTTGGCGATATGTTAGCTCAGATGTGGAGCTGGTGAGTGTCTCTTCATTCTGCAACAAAGTTGAGGTTCGCAGCTTAGATCAGCATAGACCTATACCGCCAGTGACCTGACGCATGAGTCTCAAAGTTTGGGTCCCTTTTGGTGAGTATTTTTGTGATATTTTAGCTCAGATGTGGAGCTGGTGGGTGTCTCTTCATTCTCCAACAAAGATGAGGTTCGCAGCTCAGATATAAGTCGAGAAAATTATCCTCCTTCACAGCAATGTTTACTTCTGTTTATGTATGCACACGTGTATTGCTGCATAGGTCTATGCCGCCAGTGACCTGACGCATGAGTCTCAAAGTTTGGGTCCCTTCTGGTGAGTATTTTGGCGATATGTTAGCTCAGATGTGGAGCTGGTGAGTGTCTCATCATCCTCTAACAAAGTTGAGGTTCGCATCTCAGATATAAGTCGAGAAAATCATCCTCCTTCGCAGCCATGTTTACTTCTGTTTATGTATGTACACGTGTATTGCAGCATAGACCTATACCGCTAGTGACCTGACGCATGAGTCTCAAAGTTTGGGTCCCTTCTGGTGAGTATTTTGGCGATATGTTAGCTCAGATGTGGAGCTGGTGAGTGTCTCTTCATTCTGCAACAAAGATGAGGTTCGCAGCTTAGATCAGCATAGACCTATACCGCCAGTGACCTGACGCATGAGTCTCAAAGTTTGGGTCCCTTCTGGTGAGTATTTTTGTGATATTTTAGCTCAGATGTGGAGCTGGTGAGTGTCTCTTCATTCTCCAACAAAGATGAGGTTCGCAGCTCAGATATAAGTCGAGAAAATTATCCTCCTTCGCAGCAATGTTTACTTCTGTTTATGTATGCACACGTGTATTGCTGCATAGGCCTATGCCGCCAGTGACCTGACGCATGAGTCTCAAAGTTTGGGTCCCTTCTGGTGAGTATTTTGGCGATATGTTAGCTCAGATGTGGAGCTGGTGAGTGTCACTTCATCCTCTAACAAAGTTGAGGTTCGCATCCCAGATATAAGTCGAGAAAATCATCCTCCTTCGCAGCCATGTTTACTTCTGTTTATGTATGTACACGTGTATTGCAGCATAGACCTATACCGCCAGTGACCTGACGCATGAGTCTCAACGTTTGGGTCCCTTTCGGTAAGAATATTGGCGATATGTTATCTCAGATGTGGAGCTGGTGAGTGTCTCTTCATTCTCCAACAAAGTTGAGGTTCGCAGCTCAGATATAAGTCGAGAAAATTGTCCTCATTCGCAGCCATGTTTACTTTTGTTTATGTATGTACACGTGTATTGCTGCATAGGCCTATGCCGCCAGTGACCTGACGCATGAGACTCAAAGTTTGGGTTTCTTCCGGTAAGAAATTGTGTGATATTTTAGCTCAGATGTGGAGCTGGTGAGTGTCTCTTCATTCTCCAACAAAGTTGAGGTTCGCAGCTCAGATATAAGTCGAGAAAATTGTCCTCATTCGCAGCCATGTTTACTTTTGTTTATGTATGTACACGTGTATTGCAGCATAGACCTATACCGCTAGTGACCTGACGCATGAGTCTCAAAGTTTGGGTCCCTTCTGGTGAGTATTTTGGCGATATGTTAGCTCAGATGTGGAGCTGGTGAGTGTCTCATCATCCTCCAACAAAGTTGAGGTTCGCAGCTCAGATATAAGTCGAGAAAATTATCCTCATTCGCAGCCATGTTTACTTCTGTTTATGTATGTACACGTGTATTACGGCATAGGCCTATGCCGCCAGTGACCTTACGCTTGAGTCTCAAAGTTGTGGTCTCTTCCGGAGAGTATTTATGTGATATTTTAGCTCAGATGTGGAGCTGGTGAGTGTCTCTTCATTCTCCAACAAAGATGAGGTTCGCAGCTCAGATATAAGTCGAGAAAATTATCCTCCTTCACAGCAATGTTTACTTCTGTTTATGTATGTACACGTGTATTACGGCATAGGCCTATGCCGCCAGTGACCTTACGCTTGAGTCTCAAAGTTGTGGTCTCTTCCGGAGAGTATTTTTGTGATATTTTAGCTCAGATGTGGAGCTGGTGAGTGTCTCTTCATTCTCCAACAAAGATGAGGTTCGCATCCCAGATATAAGTCGAGAAAATCATCCTCCTTCGCAGCCATGTTTACTTCTGTTTATGTATGTACACGTGTATTGCAGCATAGACCTATACCGCCAGTGACCTGACGCATGAGTCTCAACGTTTGGGTCCCTTTCAGTAAGAATATTGGCGATATGTTATCTCAGATGTGGAGCTGGTGAGTGTCTCTTCATTCTCCAACAAAGTTGAGGTTCGCAGCTCAGATATAAGTCGAGAAAATTGTCCTCATTCGCAGCCATGTTTACTTTTGTTTATGTATGTACACGTGTATTGCTGCATAGGCCTATGCCGCCAGTGACCTGACGCATGAGTCTCAAAGTTTGGGTCCCTTCTGGTGAGTATTTTGGCGATTTGTTAGCTCAGATGTGGAGCTGGTGAGTGTCTCTTCATTCTCCAACAAAGTTGAGGTTCGCAGCTAAGATACAAGTCATGAAAATTGTCCTCCTTCGCAGCCATATTTACTTCTGTTTATGTATGTACACGTGTATTACGGCATAGGCCTATGCCGCCAGTGACCTTACGCTTGAGTCTCAAAGTTGTGGTCTCTTCCGGAGAGTATTTTTGTGATATTTTAGCTCAGATGTGGAGCTGGTGAGTGTCTCATCATCCTCTAACAAAGTTGAGGTTCGCATCTCAGATATAAGTCGAGAAAATCATCCTCTTTCGCAGCCATGTTTACTTCTGTTTATGTATGTACACGTGTATTGCAGCATAGACCTATACCGCCAGTGACCTGACGCATGAGCCTCTAAAGTTTGGGTCCCTTCTGGTGAGTATTTTGGCGATATGTTAGCTCAGATGTGGAGCTGGTGAGTGTCTCTTCATTCTGCAACAAAGTTGAGGTTCGCAGCTTAGATCAGCATAGACCTATACCGCCAGTGACCTGACGCATGAGTCTCAAAGTTTGGGTCCCTTTTGGTGAGTATTTTTGTGATATTTTAGCTCAGATGTGGAGCTGGTGGGTGTCTCTTCATTCTCCAACAAAGATGAGGTTCGCAGCTCAGATATAAGTCGAGAAAATTATCCTCCTTCACAGCAATGTTTACTTCTGTTTATGTATGCACACGTGTATTGCTGCATAGGTCTATGCCGCCAGTGACCTGACGCATGAGTCTCAAAGTTTGGGTCCCTTCTGGTGAGTATTTTGGCGATATGTTAGCTCAGATGTGGAGCTGGTGAGTGTCTCATCATCCTCTAACAAAGTTGAGGTTCGCATCTCAGATATAAGTCGAGAAAATCATCCTCCTTCGCAGCCATGTTTACTTCTGTTTATGTATGTACACGTGTATTGCAGCATAGACCTATACCGCTAGTGACCTGACGCATGAGTCTCAAAGTTTGGGTCCCTTCTGGTGAGTATTTTGGCGATATGTTAGCTCAGATGTGGAGCTGGTGAGTGTCTCTTCATTCTGCAACAAAGATGAGGTTCGCAGCTTAGATCAGCATAGACCTATACCGCCAGTGACCTGACGCATGAGTCTCAAAGTTTGGGTCCCTTCTGGTGAGTATTTTTGTGATATTTTAGCTCAGATGTGGAGCTGGTGAGTGTCTCTTCATTCTCCAACAAAGATGAGGTTCGCAGCTCAGATATAAGTCGAGAAAATTATCCTCCTTCGCAGCAATGTTTACTTCTGTTTATGTATGCACACGTGTATTGCTGCATAGGCCTATGCCGCCAGTGACCTGACGCATGAGTCTCAAAGTTTGGGTCCCTTCTGGTGAGTATTTTGGCGATATGTTATCTCAGATGTGGAGCTGGTGAGTGTCTCATCATCCTCTAACAAAGTTGAGGTTCGCATCCCAGATATAAGTCGAGAAAATCATCCTCCTTCGCAGCCATGTTTACTTCTGTTTATGTATGTACACGTGTATTGCAGCATAGACCTATACCGCCAGTGACCTGACGCATGAGTCTCAACGTTTGGGTCCCTTTCGGTAAGAATATTGGCGATATGTTATCTCAGATGTGGAGCTGGTGAGTGTCTCTTCATTCTCCAACAAAGTTGAGGTTCGCAGCTCAGATATAAGTCGAGAAAATTGTCCTCATTCGCAGCCATGTTTACTTCTGTTTATGTATGTACACGTGTATTGCAGCATATACCTATGCCGCCAGTGACCTGACGCATGAGACTCAAAGTTTGGGTTTCTTCCGGTAAGAAATTTTGTGATATGTTATCTCAGATGTGGAGCTGGTGAGTGTCTCTTCATTCTCCAACAAAGTTGAGGTTCGCAGCTCAGATATAAGTCGAGAAAATTATCCTCCTTCACAGCAATGTTTACTTCTGTTTATGTATGCACACGTGTATTGCTGCATAGGCCTATGCCGCCAGTGACCTGACGCATGAGTCTCAAAGTTTGGGTCCCTTCTGGTGATTATTTTGGCGATTTGTTAGCTCAGATGTGGAGCTGGTGAGTATCTCTTCATTCTCCAACAAAGTTGAGGTTCGCAGCTAAGATACAAGTCATGAAAATTGTCCTCCTTCGCAGCCATATTTACTTCTGTTTATGTATGTACACGTGTATTGCAGCATAGACCTATGCCGCCAGTGACCTGACGCATGAGTCTCAAAGTTTGGGTCCCTTCTGGTGAGTATTTTGGCGATATGTTAGCTCAGATGTGGAGCTGGTGAGTGTCTCTTCATTCTCCAACAAAGATGAGGTTCGCAGCTCAGATATAAGTCGAGAAAATTATCCTCCTTCGCAGCAATGTTTACTTCTGTTTATGTATGCACACGTGTATTGCTCCATAGGCCTATGCCGCCAGTGACCTGACGCATGAGTCTCAAAGTTTGGGTCCCTTCTGGTGAGTATTTTGGCGATATGTTATCTCAGATGTGGAGCTGGTGAGTGTCTCATCATCCTCTAACAAAGTTGAGGTTCGCATCCCAGATATAAGTCGAAAAAATCATCCTCCTTCGCAGCCATGTTTACTTCTGTTTATGTATGTACACGTGTATTGCAGCATAGACCTATACCGCCAGTGACCTGACGCATGAGTCTCAACGTTTGGGTCCCTTTCGGTAAGAATATTGGCGATATGTTATCTCAGATGTGGAGCTGGTGAGTGTCTCTTCATTCTCCAACAAAGTTGAGGTTCGCAGCTCAGATATAAGTCGAGAAAATTGTCCTCATTCGCAGCCATGTTTACTTTTGTTTATGTATGTACACGTGTATTGCTGCATAGGCCTATGCCGCCAGTGACCTGACGCATGAGTCTCAAAGTTTGGGTCCCTTCTGATGAGTATTTTGGCGATTTGTTAGCTCAGATGTGGAGCTGGTGAGTGTCTCTTCATTCTCCAACAAAGTTGAGGTTCGCAGCTAAGATATAAGTCGAGAAAATCATCCTCCTTCGCAGCCATGTTTACTTCTGTTTATGTATGTACACGTGTATTACGGCATAGGCCTATGCCGCCAGTGACCTGACGCATGAGTCTTAACGTTTGGGTCCCTTTCGGTAAGAATATTGGCGATATGTTATCTCAGATGTGGAGCTGGTGAGTGTCTCTTCATTCTCCAACAAAGTTGAGGTTCGCAGCTCAGATATAAGTCGAGAAAATTGTCCTCATTCGCAGCCATGTTTACTTTTGTTTATGTATGTACACGTGTATTGCTGCATAGGCCTATGCCGCCAGTGACCTGACGCATGAGTCTCAAAGTTTGGGTCCCTTCTGGTGAGTATTTTGGCGATTTGTTAGCTCAGATGTGGAGCTGGTGAGTGTCTCTTCATTCTCCAACAAAGTTGAGGTTCGCAGCTAAGATACAAGTCATGAAAATTGTCCTCCTTCGCAGCCATATTTACTTCTGTTTATGTATGTACACGTGTATTACGGCATAGGCCTATGCCGCCAGTGACCTTACGCTTGAGTCTCAAAGTTGTGGTCTCTTCCGGAGAGTATTTTTGTGATATTTTAGCTCAGATGTGGAGCTGGTGAGTGTCTCTTCATTCTCCAACAAAGATGAGGTTCGCAGCTCAGATATAAGTCGAGAAAATTATCCTCCTTCACAGCAATGTTTACTTCTGTTTATGTATGCACACGTGTATTGCTGCATAGGCCTATGCCGCCAGTGACCTGACGCATGAGTCTCAAAGTTTGGGTCCCTTCTGGTGAGTATTTTGGCGATATGTTAGCTCAGATGTGGAGCTGGTGAGTGTCTCATCATCCTCTAACAAAGTTGAGGTTCGCATCTCAGATATAAGTCGAGAAAATCATCCTCCTTCGCAGCCATGTTTACTTCTGTTTATGTATGTACACGTGTATTGCAGCATAGACCTATACCGCCAGTGACCTGACGCATGAGTCTCAAAGTTTGGGTCCCTTCTGGTGAGTATTTTGGCGATATGTTAGCTCAGATGTGGAGCTGGTGAGTGTCTCTTCATTCTGCAACAAGTTGAGGTTCGCAGCTTAGATCAGCATAGACCTATACCGCCAGTGACCTGACGCATGAGTCTCAAAGTTTGGGTCCCTTTTGGTGAGTATTTTTGTGATATTTTAGCTCAGATGTGGAGCTGGTGAGTGTCTCTTCATTCTCCAACAAAGATGAGGTTCGCAGCTCAGATATAAGTCGAGAAAATTATCCTCCTTCGCAGCAATGTTTACTTCTGTTTATGTATGCACACGTGTATTGCTGCATAGGCCTATGCCGCCAGTGACCTGACGCATGAGTCTCAAAGTTTGGGTCCCTTCTGGTGAGTATTTTGGCGATATGTTATCTCAGATGTGGAGCTGGTGAGTGTCTCATCATCCTCTAACAAAGTTGAGGTTCGCATCCCAGATATAAGTCAAGAAAATCATCCTCCTTCGCAGCCATGTTTACTTCTGTTTATGTATGTACACGTGTATTGCAGCATAGACCTATACCGCCAGTGACCTGACGCATGAGTCTCAACGTTTGGGTCCCTTTCGGTAAGAATATTGGCGATATGTTATCTCAGATGTGGAGCTGGTGAGTGTCTCTTCATTCTCCAACAAAGTTGAGGTTCGCAGCTCAGATATAAGTCGAGAAAATTATCCTCCTTCACAGCAATGTTTACTTCTGTTTATGTATGCACACGTGTATTGCTGCATAGGCCTATGCCGCCAGTGACCTGACGCATGAGTCTCAAAGTTTGGGTCCCTTCTGGTGATTATTTTGGCGATTTGTTAGCTCAGATGTGGAGCTGGTGAGTATCTCTTCATTCTCCAACAAAGTTGAGGTTCGCAGCTAAGATACAAGTCATGAAAATTGTCCTCCTTCGCAGCCATATTTACTTCTGTTTATGTATGTACACGTGTATTGCAGCATAGACCTATGCCGCCAGTGACCTGACGCATGAGTCTCAAAGTTTGGGTCCCTTCTGGTGAGTATTTTGGCGATATGTTAGCTCAGATGTGGAGCTGGTGAGTGTCTCTTCATTCTCCAACAAAGATGAGGTTCGCAGCTCAGATATAAGTCGAGAAAATTATCCTTCTTCGCAGCAATGTTTACTTCTGTTTATGTATGCACACGTGTATTGCTGCATAGGCCTATGCCGCCAGTGACCTGACGCATGAGTCTCAACGTTTGGGTCCCTTTCGGTAAGAATATTGGCGATATGTTATCTCAGATGTGGAGCTGGTGAGTGTCTCTTCATTCTCCAACAAAGTTGAGGTTCGCAGCTCAGATATAAGTCGAGAAAATTGTCCTCATTCGCAGCCATGTTTACTTTTGTTTATGTATGTACACGTGTATTGCTGCATAGGCCTATGCCGCCAGTGACCTGACGCATGAGATTCAAAGTTTGGGTTTCTTCCGGTAAGAAATTGTGTGATATTTTAGCTCAGATGTGGAGCTGGTGAGTGTCTCTTCATTCTCCAACAAAGATGAGGTTCGCAGCTCAGATATAAGTCGAGAAAATTATCCTTCTTCGCAGCAATATTTACTTCTGTTTATGTATGTACACGTGTATTGCAGCATAGACCTATGCCGCCAGTGACCTGACGCATGAGTCTCAAAGTTTGGGTCCCTTCTGGTGAGTATTTTGGCTATATGTTAGCTCAGATGTGGAGCTGGTGAGTGTCTCATCATCCTCCAACAAAGTTGAGGTTCGCAGCTCAGATATAAGTCGAGAAAATTATCCTCATTCGCAGCCATGTTTACTTCTGTTTATGTATGTACACGTGTATTACGGCATAGGCCTATGCCGCCAGTGACCTTACGCTTGAGTCTCACAGTTGTGGTCTCTTCCGGAGAGTATTTTTGTGATATTTTAGCTCAGATGTGGAGCTGGTGAGTGTCTCTTCATTCTCCAACAAAGATGAGGTTCGCAGCTCAGATATAAGTCGAGAAAATTATCCTCATTCGCAGCCATGTTTACTTCTGTTTATGTATGTACACGTGTATTACGGCATAGGCCTATGCCGCCAGTGACCTTACGCTTGAGTCTCAAAGTTGTGGTCTCTTCCGGAGAGTATTTTTGTGATATTTTAGCTCAGATGTGGAGCTGGTGAGTGTCTCTTCATTCTCCAACAAAGATGAGGTTCGCAGCTCAGATATAAGTCGAGAAAATTATCCTCCTTCACAGCAATGTTTACTTCTGTTTATGTATGCACACGTGTATTGCTGCATAGGCCTATGCCGCCAGTGACCTGACGCATGAGTCTCAAAGTTTGGGTCCCTTCTGGTGAGTATATTGGCGATATGTTAGCTCAGATGTGGAGCTGGTGAGTGTCTCATCATCCTCTAACAAAGTTGAGGTTCGCATCTCAGATATAAGTCGAGAAAATCATCCTCCTTCGCAGCCATGTTTACTTCTGTTTTAAATGTACACGTGTATTGCAGCATAGACCTATACCGCCAGTGACCTGACGCATGAGTCTCAAAGTTTGGGTCCCTTCTGGTGAGTATTTTGGCGATATGTTAGCTCAGATGTGGAGCTGGTGAGTGTCTCTTCATTCTGCAACAAAGTTGAGGTTCGCAGCTTAGATCAGCATAGACCTATACCGCCAGTGACCTGACGCATGAGTCTCAAAGTTTGGGTCCCTTCTGGTGAGTATTTTGGCGATATGTTATCTCAGATGTGGAGCTGGTGAGTGTCTCATCATCCTCTAACAAAGTTGAGGTTCGCATCCCAGATATAAGTCGAGAAAATCATCCTCCTTCGCAGCCATGTTTACTTCTGTTTATGTATGTACACGTGTATTGCTGCATAGGCCTATGCCGCCAGTGACCTGACGCATGAGTCTCAACGTTTGGGTCAATTTCGGTGAGAATATTGGCGATATGCTAGCTCAGATGTGGAGCTGGTGAGTGTCTCTTCATTCTCCAACAAATTTGAGGTTCGCAGCTCAGATATAAGTCGAGAAAATTGTCCTCATTCGCAGCCATGTTTACTTTTGTTTATGTATGTACACGTGTATTGCTGCATAGGCCTATGCCGCCAGTGACCTGACGCATGAGTCTCAAAGTTTGGGTTCCTTCCGGTAAGAATTTTGGTGATATTTTAGCTCAGATGTGGAGCTGGTGAGTGTCTCATCACTCCAACAAAGTTGAGGTTCGCATCTCACATATAAGTCGAGAGAATTATCCTCCTTCACAGCAATGTTTACTTCTGTTTATGTATGCACACGTGTATTGCTGCATAGGCCTATGCCGGCAGTGACCTGACGCATGAGTCTCAAAGTTTGGGTTCCTTCCGGTAAGAATTTTGGTGATATTTTAGCTCAGATGTGGAGCTGGTGAGTCTCTCATCATCCTCCAACAAAGTTGAGGTTCGCAGCTCAGATATAAGTCGAGAAAATTATCCTCCTTCACAGCAATGTTTACTTCTGTTTATGTATGCACACGTGTATTGCTGCATAGGCCTATGCCGCCAGTGACCTGACGCATGAGTCTCAAAGTTTGGGTCCCTTCTGGTGAGTATTTTGGCGATTTGTTAGCTCAGATGTGTAGCTGGTGAGTGTCTCTTCATTCTCCAACAAAGTTGAGGTTCGCAGCTAAGATACAAGTCATGAAAATTTTCCTCCTTCGCAGCCATATTTACTTCTGTTTATGTATGTACACGTGTATTGTAGCATAGACCTATGCCGCCAGTGACCTGACGCATGAGTCTCAAAGTTTGGGTCCCTTCTGGTTAGTATTTTGGCGATATGTTAGCTCAGATGTGGAGCTGGTGAGTGTCTCATCATCCTCCAACAAAGTTGAGGTTCGCAGCTCAGATATAAGTCGAGAAAATTATCCTCATTCGCAGCCATGTTTACTTCTGTTTATGTATGTACACGTGTATTACGGCATAGGCCTATGCCGCCAGTGACCTTACGCTTGAGTCTCAAAGTTGTGGTCTCTTCCGGAGAGTATTTTTGTGATATTGTAGCTCAGATGTGGAGCTGGTGAGTGTCTCTTCATTCTCCAACAAAGATGAGGTTCGCAGCTCAGATATAAGTCGAGAAAATTATCCTCCTTCACAGCAATGTTTACTTCTGTTTATGTATGCACACGTGTATTGCTGCATATGCCTATGCCGCCAGTGACCTGACGCATGAGTCTCAAAGTTTGGGTCCCTTCTGGTGAGTATTTTGGCGATATTTTAGCTCAGATGTGGAGCTGGTGAGTGTCTCATCATCCTCCAACAAAGTTGAGGTTCGCAGCTCAGATATAAGTCGAGAAAATTATCTTCCTTCACAGCAATGTTTACTTCTGTTTATGTATGCACACGTGTATTGCTGCATAGGCCTATGCCGCCAGTGACCTGACGCATGAGTCTCAAAGTTTGGGTCCCTTCTGGTGAGTATTTTGGCGATTTGTTAGCTTAGATGTGGAGCTGGTTAGTGTCTCTTCATTCTCCAACAAAGTTGAGGTTCGCAGCTAAGATACAAGTCATGAAAATTTTCCTCCTTCGCAGCCATATTTACTTCTGTTTATGTATGTACACGTGTATTGCGGCATAGACCTATGCCGCCCATGACCTGACGCATGAGTCTCAAAGTTTGGGTCCCTTCTGGTTAGTATTTTGGCGATATGTTAGCTCAGATGTGGAGCTGGTGAGTGTCTCATCATCCTCCAACAAAGTTGAGGTTCGCATCTCACATATAAGTCGAGAAAATTATCCTCATTCGCAGCCATGTTTACTTCTGTTTATGTATGTACACGTGTATTACGGCATAGGCCTATGCCGCCAGTGACCTTACGCTTGAGTCTCAAAGTTGTGGTCTCTTCCGGAGAGTATTTTTGTGATATTTTAGCTCAGATGTGGAGCTGGTGAGTGTCTCTTCATTCTCCAACAAAGATGAGGTTCGCAGCTCAGATATAAGTCGAGAAAATTATCCTCCTTCACAGCAATGTTTACTTCTGTTTATGTATGCACACGTGTATTGCTGCATAGGCCTATGCCGCCAGTGACCTCACGCATGAGTCTCAAAGTTTGGGTCCCTTCTGGTGAGTATTTTGGCGATATGTTAGCTCAGATGTGGAGCTGGTGAGTGTCTCATCATCCTCTAACAAAGTTGAGGTTCGCATCTCAGATATAAGTCGAGAAAATCATCCTCCTTCGCAGCCATGTTTACTTCTGTTTATGTATGTACACGTGTATTGCAGCATAGACCTATACCGCCAGTGACCTGACGCATGAGTCTCAACGTTTGGGTCCCTTTCGGTAAGAATATTGGCGATATGTTAGCTCAGATGTGGAGCTGGTGAGTGTCTCTTCATTCTCCAACAAAGTTGAGGTTCGCAGCTCAGATATAAGTCGAGAAAATTATCCTCATTCGCAGCCATGTTTTCTTCTATGTATGTACATGTATGTACACGTGTATTGCTGCATAGG
Source organism: Crossaster papposus (assembly GCA_037893245.1). Taxonomy (NCBI): domain Eukaryota; kingdom Metazoa; phylum Echinodermata; class Asteroidea; order Velatida; family Solasteridae; genus Crossaster; species Crossaster papposus. Next base: position 565,484 of record JBAIAA010000178.1, read on the forward strand.
CCTATGCCGCCAGGGACCTGACGCATGAGTCTCACAGTTTGGGTCTCTTCCGTTGAGAATTTTGGCGATATGTTAGCTCAGATTTGGAGCTGGTAAGTGTCTCATCATCCTCCAACAAAGTTGAGGTTCGCAGCTTAGATATAAGTCGAGAAAATTGTCCTCATTCGCAGCCATGTTTTCTTCTATGTATGTACATGTATGTACACGTGTATTGCTGCATAGGCCTATGCCGCAAGTGACCTGACGCATGAGTCTCAACGTTTGGGTCCCTTTCGGTGAGAATATTGGCGATATGTTAGCTCAGATGTGGAGCTGGTGAGTGTTTCATCATCCTCTAACAAAGTTGAGGTTCGCAGCTCAGATATAGGTCGAGAATATTTTCCTCATTCGCAGCCATGTTTACTTCTATGTATGTACATGTATGTACTCTTGGTCAATTTCGGTGAGAATATTGGCGATATGTTAGCTCAGATGTGGAGCTGGTGAGTGTCTCATCATCCTCTAACAAAGTTGAGGTTCGCATCTCAGATATAAGTCGAGAAAATCATCCTCCTTCGCAGCCATGTTTACTTCTGTTTATGTATGTACACGTGTATTGCAGCATAGACCTATACCGCCAGTGACCTGACGCATGAGTCTCAACGTTTGGGTCCCTTTCGGTAAGAATATTGGCGATATGTTAGCTCAGATGTGGAGCTGGTGAGTGTCTCTTCATTCTCCAACAAAGTTGAGGTTCGCAGCTCAGATATAAGTCGAGAAAATTGTCCTCATTCGCAGCCATGTTTACTTTTGTTTATGTATGTACACGTGTATTGCTGCACAGGCCTATGCCGCCAGTGACCTGACGCATGAGTCTCAAAGTTTGGGTTCCTTCCGGTAAGAATTTTGGTGATATTTTAGCTCAGATGTGGAGCTGGTGAGTGTCTCATCATCCTCCAACAAAGTTGAGGTTCGCATCTCACATATAAGTCGAGAAAATTATCCTCCTTCACAGCAATGTTTACTTCTGTTTATGTATGCACACTTGTATTGCTGCGTAGGCCTATGCCGCCAGTGACCTGACGCATGAGTCTCAAAGTTTGGGTCCCTTCTGGTGAGTATTTTGGTGATATTTTAGCTCAGATGTGGAGCTGGTGAGTGTCTCATCATCCTCCAACAAAGTTGAGGTTCGCAGCTCAGATATAAGTCGAGAAAATTATCCTCATTCGCAGCCATGTTTACTTCTGTTTATGTATGTACACGTGTATTACGGCATAGGCCTATGCCGCCAGTGACCTTACGCTTGAGTCTCAAAGTTGTGGTCTCTTCCGGAGAGTATTTTTGTGATATTGTAGCTCAGATGTGGAGCTGGTGAGTGTCTCTTCATTTTGCAACAAAGTTGAGGTTCGCAGCTCAGATATAAGTCGAGAAAATTATCCTCATTCGCAGCCATGTTTTCTTCTATGTATGTACATGTATGTACACGTGTATTGCTGCATAGGCCTATGCCGCCAGTAACCTGACGCATGAGTCTCACAGTTTGGGTCTCTTCCGGTGAGAATTTTGGCGATATGTTAGCTCAGATGTGGAGCTGGTGAGTGTCTCATCATTCTCCAACAAAGTTGAGGTTCGCAGCTCAGATATAAGTCGAGAAAATTGTCCTCATTCGCAGCCATGTTTTCTTCTATGTATGTACATGTATGTACACGTGTATTGCTGCATAGGCCTATGCCGCAAGTGACCTGACGCATAAGTCTCAACGTTTGGGTCCCTTTCGGTGAGAATATTGGCGATATGTTAGCTCAGATGTGGAGCTGGTGAGTGTTTCATCATCCTCTAACAAAGTTGAGGTTCGCAGCTTAGATATAAGTCGAGAAAATTATCCTCATTCGCAGCCATGTTTTCTTCTATGTATGTACATGTATGTACACGTGTATTGCTGCATAGGCCTATGCCGCCAGTAACCTGACGCATGAGTCTCACAGTTTGGGTCTCTTCCGGTGAGAATTTTGGCGATATGTTAGCTCAGATGTGGAGCTGGTGAGTGTCTCATCATTCTCCAACAAAGTTGAGGTTCGCAGCTAAGATATAAGTCATGAAAAGTTTCCTCATTCGCAGCCACGTTTACTTGTGTTTATGTAACTATGTACACGTGTATTGCGGCATAGGCCTATGCCGCCAGTGACCTGAAGCATGAGTCTCAACGTTTGGGTCCCTTCCGGTGAGAATTTTGGCAATATGTTAGCTCAGATGTGGAGCTGGTGAGTGTCTCATCATCCTCCAACAAAGTTGAGGTTCGCAGCTCAGATATAAGTTGCGAAAATTATCCTCATTCGCAGCCATGTTTACTTCTGTATAATTATGTATGTACACGTGTAGTACGGCATAGGCCTATGCCGCCAGTGACCTGACGCATGAGTCTCAAAGTTTGCGTCCTTTCTGGTGAGTATTTTGGCGATATGTTAGCTCAGATGTGGAGCTGGTAAGTGTCTCTTCATTCTCCAACAAAGTTGAGGTTCGCAGCTCAGATATAAGTCGAGAAAATTGTCCTCATTCGCAGCCATGTTTTCTTCTATGTATGTACATGTATGTACACTTGTATTGCTGCATAGGCCTATGCCGCCAGTGACCTGACGCATGAGTCTCACAGTTTGGGTCTCTTCCGTTGAGAATTTTGGCGATATGTTAGCTCAGATTTGGAGCTGGTAAGTGTCTCATAATCCTCCAACAAAGTTGAGGTTCGCAGCTCAGATATAGGACGAGAAAATTTTATTTATTAGCAGCCATGTTTTCTTCTGTGTATGTATGTACATGTGTATTGCTACATAGGCCTATGCCGCCAGTGACCTGACGCATGAGTCTCAACGTTTGGGTCCCTTTCGGTGAGAATATAGGCGATATGTTAGCTCAGATGTGGAGCTGGTGAGTGTTTCATCATCCTCTAACAAAGTTGAGGTTCGCAGCTCAGATATAGGTCGAGAAAATTTTCCTCATTCGCAGCCATGTTTACTTCTATGTATGTACATGTATGTACTCTTGTATTGCTGCATAGGCCTATGCCGCCAGTGACCTGACGCATGAGTCTCAACGTTTGGGTCCCTTCCGGTGAGAATTGTGGCGATATGTTAGCTCAGATGTGGAGCTGGTGAATGTCTCATCATCCTCCAACAAAGTTGAGGTTCGCAGCTCAGATATAAGTTGAGAAAATTATCCTCATTCGCAGCCATGTTTTCTTCTATGTATGTACATGTATGTACACGTGTATTGCTGCATAGGCCTATGCCGCCAGTAACCTGACGCATGAGTCTCACAGTTTGGGTCTCTTCCGGTGAGAATTGTGGCGATATGTTGGCTCAGATGTGGAGCTGGTGAATGTCTCATCATCCTCCAACAAAGTTGAGGTTCGCAGCTCAGATATAAGTCGAGAAAATTATCCTCATTCGCAGCCATGTTTTCTTCTATGTATGTACATGTATGTACACGTGTATTGCTGCATAGGCCTATGCCGCCAGTAACCTGACGCATGAGTCTCACAGTTTGGGTCTCTTCCGGTGAGAATTTTGGCGATATGTTAGCTCAGATGTGGAGCTGGTGAGTGTCTCATCATTCTCCAACAAAGTTGAGGTTCGCAGCTAAGATATAAGTCATGAAAAGTTTCCTCATTCGCAGCCACGTTTACTTGTGTTTATGTAACTATGTACACGTGTATTGCGGAATAGGCCTATGCCGCCAGTGACCTGAAGCATGAGTCTCAACGTTTGGGTCCCTTCTGGTGAGTATTTTGGCGATATGTTAGCTCAGATGTGGAGCTGATGAGTGTCTCTTCATTCTCCAACAAAGTTGAGGTTCGCATCTCAGATATAAGTCGAGAAAATTATCCTCCTTCGCAGCCATGTTTACTTCTGTTTATGTATGTACACGTGTATTGCAGCATAGACCTATACCGCCAGTGACCTGACGCATGAGTCTCAAAGTTTGGGTCCCTTCTGGTGAGTATTTTGGCGATATGTTAGCTCAGATGTGGAGCTGGTGAGTGTCTCTTCATTTTGCAACAAAGTTGAGGTTCGCAGCTTAGATATAAGTCGAGAAAATTGTCCTCATTCGCAGCCATGTTTTCTTCTATGTATGTACATGTATGTACACGTGTATTGCTGCATAGGCCTATGCCGCAAGTGACCTGACGCATGAGTCTCAACGTTTGGGTCCCTTTCGGTGAGAATATTGGCGATATGTTAGCTCAGATGTGGAGCTGGTGAGTGTTTCATCATCCTCTAACAAAGTTGAGGTTCGCAGCTTAGATATAAGTCGAGAAAATTATCCTCATTCGCAGCCATGTTTTCTTCTATGTATGTACATGTATGTACACGTGTATTGCTGCATAGGCCTATGCCGCCAGTAACCTGACGCATGAGTCTCACAGTTTGGGTCTCTTCCGGTGAGAATTTTGGCGATATGTTAGCTCAGATGTGGAGCTGGTGAGTGTCTCATCATTCTCCAACAAAGTTGAGGTTCGCAGCTAAGATATAAGTCATGAAAAGTTTCCTCATTCGCAGCCACGTTTACTTGTGTTTATGTAACTATGTACATGTGTATTGCGGCATAGGCCTATGCCGCCAGTGACCTGAAGCATGAGTCTCAACGTTTGGGTCCCTTCCGGTGAGAATTTTGGCAATATGTTAGCTCAGATGTGGAGCTGGTGAGTGTCTCATCATCCTCCAACAAAGTTGAGGTTCGCAGCTCAGATATAAGTTGCGAAAATTATCCTCATTCGCAGCCATGTTTACTTCTGTATAATTATGTATGTACACGTGTAGTACGGCATAGGCCTATGCCGCCAGTGACCTGACGCATGAGTCTCAAAGTTTGCGTCCCTTCTGGTGAGTATTTTGGCGATATGTTAGCTCAGATGTGGAGCTGGTAAGTGTCTCTTCATTCTCCAACAAAGTTGAGGTTCGCAGCTCAGATATAAGTCGAGAAAATTGTCCTCATTCGCAGCCATGTTTTCTTATATGTATGTACATGTATGTACACTTGTATTGCTGCATAGGCCTATGCCGCCAGTGACCTGACGCATGAGTCTCAACGTTTGGGTCCCTTCCGGTGAGAATTTTGGCGATATGTTAGCTCAGATGTGGAGCTGGTAAATGTCTCATCATCCTCCAACAACGTTGAGGTTCGCAGCTCAGATATAAGTCGAGAAAATTATCCTCATTCGCAGCCATGTTTTCTTCTATGTATGTACATGTATGTACACGTGTATTGCTGCATAGGCCTATACCGCCAGTGACCTGACGCATGAGTCTCACAGTTTGGGTCTCTTCCGTTGAGAATTTTGGCGATATGTTAGCTCAGATTTGGAGCTGGTAAGTGTCTCATAATCCTCCAACAAATTTGAGGTTCGCAGCTCAGATATAGGACGAGAAAATTTTATTTATTAGCAGCCATGTTTTCTTCTGTGTATGTATGTACATGTGTATTGCTACATAGGCCTATGCCGCCAGTGACCTGACGCATGAGTCTCAAAGTTTGGGTCCCTTCCGGTGAGATTTTTGGCGATATGTTAGCTCAGATGTGGAGCTGGTGAGTGTCTCATCATCCTCCAACAAAGTTGAGGTTCGCAGCTAAGATATAAGTTATGAAAGGTTTCCTCATTCGCAGCCACGTTTACTTGTGTTTATGTAACTATGTACACGTGTATTGCGGAATAGGCCTATGCCGCCAGTGACCTGAAGCATGAGTCTCAACGTTTGGGTCCCTTCTGGTGAGTATTTTGGCGATATGTTAGCTCAGATGTGGAGCTGGTGAGTGTCTCATCATCCTCCAACAAAGTGGAGGTTCGCAGCTCAGATATAAGTCGAGAAATTATCCTCATTCGCAGCCATGTTTACTTATGTTTATGTATGTACACGTGTATTACGGTATAGGCCTATGCCGCCAGTGACCTTACGCTTGAGTCTCAAAGTTGTGGTCTCTTCCGGTGAATATTTTGGCGATATGTTAGCTCAGATGTGGAGCTGGTGAATGTCTGTTCATTCTCCAACAAAGTTGAGGTTCGCAGCTCAGATATAATATAAGTCGAGAAAATTGTCCTCATTCGCAGCCATGTTTACTTTTGTTTATGTATGTACACGTGTATTGCTGCATAGGCCTATGCCGCCAGTGACCTGACGCATGAGTCTCAAAGTTTGGGTCCCTTCTGGTGAGTATTTTGGCAATATGTTAGCTCAGATGTGGAGCTGGTGAGTGTCTCTTCATTCTCCAACAAAGTTGAGGTTGGCAGCTCAGATATAAGTTGAGAAAATTATCCTCATTCGCAGCCATATTTACTTGTATGTACACGTGTATTGCTGCATAGGCCTATACCGTCAGTGTCCAGACGCATGAGTCTCAAAGTTTGGTTCAGATGTGGAGCTGGTGATTGACTCTTCATTCTGGAACAACGTTGACGTTCCCAGCTCAAATATAAGTCGAGAAAATTATCCTCATTCGCAGCCATGTTTTCTTCTATGTATGTACATGTATGTACACGTGTATTGCTGCATAGGCCTATGCCGCCAGTGACCTGACGCATGATTCTCAAAGTTTGGGTCTCTTCCGGTGCGATTTTTGGCGATATGTTAGCTCAGATGTGGAGCTGGTGAGTGTCTTATCATCCTCTAACAAAGTTGAGGTTCGCATCTCAGATATAAGTCATGAAAATTTCCTCCTTCGCAGCCATATTTACTTCTGTTTATGTATGTACATGTGTATTGCAGCATAGACCTATACCGCCAGTGACCTGACGCAAGAGTCTCAAAGTTTGGGTCCCTTCTGGTGAGTATTTTGGCGATATGTTAGCTCAGATGTGGAGCTGGTAAGTGTCTCTTCATTCTGCAACAAAGTTGAGGTTTGCAGCTCAGATATAAGTCGAGAAAATTGTCCTCATTCGCAGCCATGTTTTCTTCTATGTATGTACATGTATGTACACTTGTATTGCTGCATAGGCCTATGCCGCCAGTGACCTGACGCATGAGTCTCAAAGTTTGGGTCCCTTCCGGTGAGATTTTTGGCGATATGTTAGCTCAGATGTGGAGCTGGTGAGTGTCTCATCATCCTCCAACAAAGTTGAGGTTCGCAGCTAAGATATAAGTTATGAAAGGTTTCCTCATTCGCAGCCACGTTTACTTGTGTTTATGTAACTATGTACACGTGTATTGCTGCATAGGCCTATGCCGCCAGTGACCTGAAGCATGAGTCTCAACGTTTGGGTCCCTTCTGGTGAGTATTTTGGCGATATGTTAGCTCAGATGTGGAGCTGGTGAGTGTCTCATCATCCTCCAACAAAGTGGAGGTTCGCAGCTCAGATATAAGTCGAGAAATTATCCTCATTCGCAGCCATGTTTACTTATGTTTATGTATGTACACGTGTATTACGGCATAGGCCTATGCCGCCAGTGACCTTACGCTTGAGTCTCAAAGTTGTGGTCTCTTCCGGTGAATATTTTGGCGATATGTTAGCTCAGATGTGGAGCTGGTGAATGTCTGTTCATTCTCCAACAAAGTTGAGGTTCGCAGCTCAGATATAATATAAGTCGAGAAAATTGTCCTCATTCGCAGCCATGTTTACTTTTGTTTATGTATGTACACGTGTATTGCTGCATAGGCCTATGCCGCCAGTGACCTGACGCATGAGTCTCAAAGTTTGGGTCCCTTCTGGTGAGTATTTTGGCAATATGTTAGCTCAGATGTGGAGCTGGTGAGTGTCTCTTCATTCTCCAACAAAGTTGAGGTTGGCAGCTCAGATATAAGTTGAGAAAATTATCCTCATTCGCAGCCATATTTACTTGTATGTACACGTGTATTGCTGCATAGGCCTATACCGTCAGTGTCCTGACGCATGAGTCTCAAAGTTTGGTTCAGATGTGGAGCTGGTGATTGACTCTTCATTTTGGAACAACGTTGACGTTCCCAGCTCAAATATAAGTCGAGAAAATTATCCTCATTCGCAGCCATGTTTTCTTCTATGTATGTACATGTATGTACACGTGTATTGCTGCATAGGCCTATGCCGCCAGTGACCTGACGCATGATTCTCAAAGTTTGGGTCTCTTCCGGTGCGATTTTTGGCGATATGTTAGCTCAGATGTGGAGCTGGTGAGTGTCTTATCATCCTCTAACAAAGTTGAGGTTCGCATCTCAGATATAAGTCATGAACATTTCCTCCTTCGCAGCCATATTTACTTCTGTTTATGTATGTACATGTGTATTGCAGCATAGACCTATACCGCCAGTGACCTGACGCAAGAGTCTCAAAGTTTGGGTCCCTTCTGGTGAGTATTTTGGCGATATGTTAGCTCAGATGTGGAGTTGGTAAGTGTCTCTTCATTCTGCAACAAAGTTGAGGTTCGCAGCTCAGATATAAGTCGAGAAAATTGTCCTCATTCGCAGCCATGTTTTCTTCTATGTATGTACATGTATGTACACTTGTATTGCTGCATAGGCCTATGCCGCCAGTGACCTGACGCATGAGTCTCAAAGTTTGGGTCCCTTCCGGTGAGATTTTTGGCGATATGTTAGCTCAGATGTGGAGCTGGTGAGTGTCTCATCATCCTCCAACAAAGTTGAGGTTCGCAGCTCAGATATAAGTCGAGAAAATTGTCCTCATTCGCAGCCATGTTTTCTTCTATGTATGTACATGTATGTACACTTGTATTGCTGCATAGGCCTATGCCGCCAGTGACCTGACGCACGAGTCTCGACGTTTGGGTCCCTTCCGTTGAGTATTTTGGAAATATGTTAGCTCAGATGTGGAGCTGGTGAGTGTCTCTTCATTCTGCAACAAAGTTGAGGTTCGCAGCTCAGATATAAGTCGAGAAAATAGTCCTCATTCGCAGCCATGTTTACTTTTGTTTATGTATGTACACGTGTATTGCTGCATAGGCCTATGCCGCCAGTGACCTGACGCATGAGTCTCAAAGTTTGCGTCCCTTCTGGTGAGTATTTTGGCGATATGTTAGCTCAGATGTGGAGCTGGTAAGTGTCTCTTCATTCTCCAACAAAGTTGAGGTTCGCAGCTCAGATATAAGTCGAGAAAATTGTCCTCATTCGCAGCCATGTTTTCTTCTATGTATGTACATGTATGTACACTTGTATTGCTGCATAGGCCTATGCCGCCAGTGACCTGACGCATGAGTCTCAACGTTTGGGTCCCTTCCGGTGAGAATTTTTGGCGATATGTTAGCTCAGATGTGGAGCTGCTGAATGTCTCATCATCCTCCAACAAAGTTGAGGTTCGCAGCTCAGATATAAGTCGAGAAAATTATCCTCATTCGCAGCCATGTTTTCTTCTAAGTATGTACATGTATGTACACGTGTATTGCTGCATAGGCCTATGCCGCCAGTGACCTGACGCATGAGTCTCACAGTTTGGGTCTCTTCCGTTGAGAATTTCGGCGATATGTTAGCTCAGATTTGGAGCTGGTGAGTGTCTCATCATCCTCCAACAAAGTTGAGGTTCGCAGCTCAGATATAGGTCGAGAACATTTTATTGATTAGCAGCCATGTTTTCTTCTGTGTATGTATGTACATGTGTATTGCTACATAGGCCTATGCCGCCAGTGACCTGACGCATGAGTCTCGAAGTTTGGGTCCCTTCCGGTGAGATTTTTGGCGATATGTTAGCTCAGATGTGGAGCTGGTGAGTGTCTCATCATCCTCCAACAAAGTTGAGGTTCGCAGCTAAGATATAAGTCATGAAAAGTTTCCTCATTCGCAGCCACGTTTACTTGTGTTTATGTAACTATGTACACGTGTATTGCGGCATAGGCCTATGCCGCCAGTGACCTGAAGCATGAGTCTCAACGTTTGGGTCCCTTCCGGTGAGAATGTTGGCGATATGTTAGCTCAGATGTGGAGCTGGTGAGTGTCTCATCATCCTCCAACAAAGTGGAGGTTCGCAGCTCAGATATAAGTCGAGAAATTATCCTCATTCGCAGCCATGTTTTCTTCTATGTATGTACAAGTATGTACACGTGTATTGCTGCATAGGCCTATGCCGCCAGTGACCTGACGCATGAGTCTCAAAGTTTGGGTCCCTTCTGGTGAGTATTTTGGCGATATGTTAGCTCAGATGTGGAGCTGGTGAGTGTCTCTTCATTTTGCAACAAAGTTGAGGTTCGCAGCTCAGATATAAGTCGAGAAAATTGTCCTCATTCGCAGCCATGTTTACTTTTGTTTATGTATGTACACGTGTATTGCTGCATAGGCCTATGCCGCCAGTGACCTGACGCATGAGTCTCAAAGTTTGGGTTTCTTCCGGTAAGAATTTTGGTGATATTTCAGCTCAGATGTGGAGCTGGTGCGTGTCTCATCATCCTCCAACAAATTTGAGGTTCGCATCTCACATATAAGTCGAGAAAATTATCCTCCTTCACAGCCATGTTTACTTCTGTTTATGTATGCACACGTGTTTTGCTGCATAGGCCTATGCCGCCAGTGACCTGACGCATGAGTCTCAAAGTTTGGGTTCCTTCCGGTAAGAATTTTGGTGATATTTTAGCTCAGATGTGGAGCTGGTGAGTGTCTCTTCATTCTCCAACAAAGTTGAGGTTCGCAGCTCAGATATAAGTCGAGAAAATTGTCCTCATTCGCAGCCATGTTTACTTTTGTTTATGTATGTACACGTGTATTGCTGCATAGGCCTATGCCGCCAGTGACCTGAAGCATGAGTCTCAAAGTTTGGGTTTCTTCCAGTGAGAATTTTGGCGATAAGTTAGCTCAGATGTGGAGCTGGTGAATGTCTCATCATCCTCCAACAAAGTTGAGGTTCGCAGCTCAGATATAAGTCGAGAAATTATCCTCATTCGCAGCCATGTTTACTTATGTTTATGTATGTACACGTGTATTACGGCATAGGCCTATGCCGCCAGTGACCTTACGCTTGAGTCTCAAAGTTGTGGTCTCTTCCGGTGAGTATTTTGGCTATATGTTAGCTCAGATGTGGAGCTGGTGAGTGTCTCTTCATTTTGCAACAAAGTTGAGGTTCGCAGCTCAGATATAAGTCGAGAAAATTGTCCTCATTCGCAGCCATGTTTACTTTTGTTTATGTATGTACACGTGTATTGCTGCATAGGCCTATGCCGCGAGTGACCTGACGCATGAGTCTCACAGTTTGGGTCTCTTCCCTTGAGAATTTTGGCGATATGTTAGCTCAGATTTGGAGCTGGTGAGTGTCTCATCATCCTCCAACAAAGTTGAGGTTCGCAGCTCAGATATAGGTCGAGAACATTTTATTGATTAGCAGCCATGTTTTCTTCTGTGTATGTATGTACATGTGTATTGCTACATAGGCCTATGCCGCCAGTGACCTGACGCATGAGTCTCGAAGTTTGGGTCCCTTCCGGTGAGATTTTTGGCGATATGTTAGCTCAGATGTGGAGCTGGTGAGTGTCTCATCATCCTCCAACAAAGTTGAGGTTCGAAGCTAAGATATAAGTCATGAAAAGTTTCCTCATTCGCAGCCACGTTTACTTGTGTTTATGTAACTATGTACACGTGTATTGCGGCATAGGCCTATGCCGCCAGTGACCTGAAGCATGAGTCTCAACGTTTGGGTCCCTTCCGGTGAGAATTTTGGCGATATGTTAGCTCAGATGTGGAGCTGGTGAGTGTCTCATCATCCTCCAACAAAGTGGAGGTTCGCAGCTCAGATATAAGTCGAGAAATTATCCTCATTCGCAGCCATGTTTTCTTCTATGTATGTACATGTATGTACACGTGTATTGCTGCATAGGCCTATGCCGCCAGTGACCTGACGCATGAGTCTCAAAGTTTGGGTACCTTCTGGTGAGTATTTTGGCGATATGTTAGCTCAGATGTGGAGCTGGTGAGTGTCTCTTCATTTTGCAACAAAGTTGAGGTTCGCAGCTCAGATATAAGTCGAGAAAATTGTCCTCATTCGCAGCCATGTTTACTTTTGTTTATGTATGTACACGTGTATTGCTGCATAGGCCTATGCCGCCAGTGACCTGACGCATGAGTCTCAAAGTTTGGGTTCCTTCCGGTAAGAATTTTGGTGATATTTTAGCTCAGATGTGGAGCTGGTGAGTGTCTCTTCATTCTGCAACAAAGTTGAGGTTCGCAGCTCAGATATAAGTCGAGAAAATTGTCCTCATTCGCAGCCATGTTTTCTTCTATGTATGTACATGTATGTACACGTGTATTGCTGCATAGGCCTATGCCTCCAGTGACCTGACGCATGAGTCTCAACGTTTGGGTCCCTTTCAGTGAGAATATTGGCGATATGTTAGCTCAGATGTGGAGCTGGTGAGTGTCTCTTCATTCTCCAACAAAGTTAAGGTTCGCAGCTCAGATATAAGTCGAGAAAATTGTCCTTATTCGCAGCCATGTTTTCTTTTATGTATGTACATGTATGTACACGTGTATTGCTGCATAGGCCTATGCCGCCAGTGATCTGACGCATGAGTCTCAACGTTTGGGTCCCTTCCGGTGAGAATTTTGGCGATATGTTAGCTCAGATGTGGAGCTGGTGAGTGTCTCATCATCCTCCAACAAAGTTAAGGTTCGCAGCTCAGATATAAGTCGAGAAATTATCCTCATTCGCAGCCATGTTTACTTATGTTTATGTATGTACACGTGTATTACGGCATAGGCCTATGCCGCCAGTGACCTTACACTTGAGTCTCAAAGTTGTGGTCTCTTCCGGTGAGTATTTTGGCGATATGTTAGCTCAGATGTGGAGCTGGTGAATGTCTCTTCATTCTCCAACAAAGTTGAGGTTCGCAGCTCAGATATAAGTCGAGAAAATTGTCCTCATTCGCAGCCATGTTTACTTTTGTTTATGTATGTACACGTGTATTGCTGCATAGGCCTATACCGCCAGTGACCTGACGCATGAGTCTCAAAGTTTGGGTCCCTTAGGGTGAGTATTTTGGTGATATGTTAGGTCAGATGTGGAGCTGGTGAGTGTCTTATCATCCTCCAACAAAGTTGAGGTTCGCAGCTCAGATATAAGTTGCGAAAATTATCCTCATTCGCAGCCATGTTTACTTCTGTTTATGTATGTACACGTGTATTACGGCATAGGCCTATGCCGCCAGTGACCTTACGCGTGAGTCTCAAAGTTTGGGTCTTTTCCGGTGAGTATTTTGGCGATATGTTAGCTCAGATGTGGAGCTGGTGAGTGTCTCTTCATTCTCCAACAAAGTTGAGGTTCGCAGCTCAGATATAAGTCGAGAAAATTGTCCTCATTCGCAGCCATGTTTTCTTCTATGTATGTACATGTATGTACACGTGTATTGCTGCATAGGCCTATGCCGCCAGTGACCTGACGCATGAGTCTCAACGTTTGGGTCCCTTCCGGTGAGAATTTTGGCGATATGTTAGCTCAGATGTGGAGCTGGTGAGTGTCTCATCATCCTCCAACAAAGTTAAGGTTCGCAGCTCAGATATAAGTCGAGAAAATTATCCTCATTCGCAGCCATGTTTACTTCTGTTTATGTATGTACACGTGTATTACGGCATAGGCCTATGCCGCCAGTGACCTGAAGCATGAGTCTCAACGTTTGGGTCCCTTCCGGTGAGAATTTTGGCGATATGTTAGCTCAGATGTGGAGCTGGTGAGTGTCTCATCATCCTCCAACAAAGTTGAGGTTCGCAGCTCAGATATAAGTCGAGAAATTATCCTCATTCGCAGCCATGTTTACTTATGTTTATGTATGTACACGTGTATTACGGCATAGGCCTATGCCGCCAGTGACCTTACACTTGAGTCTCAAAGTTGTGGTCTCTTCCGGTGAGTATTTTGGCGATATGTTAGCTCAGATGTGGAGCTGGTGAATGTCTCTTCATTCTCCAACAAAGTTGAGGTTCGCAGCTCAGATATAAGTCGAGAAAATGGTCCTCATTCGCAGCCATGTTTACTTTTGTTTATGTATGTACACGTGTATTGCTGCATAGGCCTATGCCGCCAGTGACCTGAAGCATGAGTCTCAAAGTTTGGGTTTCTTCCAGTGAGAATTTTGGCGATATGTTAGCTTAGATGTGGAGCTGGTGAATGTCTCATCATCCTCCAACAAAGTTGAGGTTCGCAGCTCAGATATAAGTCGAGAAAAGTATCCTTATTCGCAGCCATGTTTTCTTCTATGTATGTACATGTATGTACACGTGTATTGCTGCATAGGCCTATGCCGCCAGTGACCTGACGCATGAGTCTCACAGTTTGGGTCTCTTCCGTTGAGAATTTTGGCGATATGTTAGCTCAGATTTGGAGCTGGTGAGTGTCTCATCATCCTCCAACAAAGTTGAGGTTCGCAGCTCAGATATAGGTCGAGAACATTTTATTTATTAGCAGCCATGTTTTCTTCTGTGTATGTATGTACATGTGTATTGCTACATAGGCCTATGACGCCAGTGACCTGACGCATGAGTCTCAAAGTTTGGGTCCCTTCCGGTGAGATTTTTGGTGATATGTTACGTCAGATGTGGAGCTGGTGAGTGTCTCATCATCCTCCAACAAAGTTGAGGTTCGCAGCTCAGATATAAGTTGCGAAAATTATCCTCATTCGCAGCCATGTTTACTTCTGTTTATGTATGTACACGTGTATTACGGCATAGGCCTATGCCGCCAGTGACCTGACGCATGAGTCTCAACGTTTGGGTCCCTTCCGGTGAGAATTTTGGCGATATGTTAGCTCAGGTGTGGAGCTGGTGAGTTTCTCTTCATACTCGAACAACGTTGAGGTTCGCATCTCAGATATAAGTCGAGAAAATTATCCTCATTCGCCACCATGTTTACTTTTGTTTATGTATGTACACGTGTATTGCTGCATAGACCTATGCCGACAGTGACCTGACGCATAAGTCTCAAAGTTTGGGTCCCTTCTGGTGAGTATTTTGGCGATATGTTAGCTCAGATGTGGAGCTGGTGAGTGTCTCTTCATTCTCCAACAAAGTTAAGGTTCGCAGCTCAGATTTAAGTCGAGAAAATTGTCCTCATTCGCAGCCATGTTTTCTTTTATGTATGTACATGTATGTACACGTGTATTGCTGCATAGGCCTATGCCGCCAGTGACCTGACGCATGAGTCTCAACGTTTGGGTCCCTTCCGGTGAGAATTTTGGCGATATGTTAGCTCAGATGTGGAGCTGGTGAGTGTCTCATCATCCTCCAACAAAGTTAAGGTTCGCAGCTCAGATATAAGTTGCGAAAATTATCCTCATTCGCAGCCATGTTTACTTCTGTTTATGTATGTACACGTGTATTGCTGCATAGGCCTATGCCGCCAGTGACCTGACGCATGATTCCCAAAGTTTGGGTCTCTTCCGGTGCGATTTTTGGCGAAATGTTAGCTCAGATGTGGAGCTGGTGAGTGTCTCATCATCCTCTAACAAAGTGGAGGTTCTCATCTCAGATATAAGTCATAAAAATGTCCTCCTTCGCAGCCATATTTACTTCTGTTTATGTATGTACATGTGTATTGCAGCATAGACCTATACCGCCAGTGACCTGACGCATGAGTCTCCAAGTTTGGGTCCCTTCTGGTGAGTATTTTGGCGATATGTTAGCTCAGATGTGGAGCTGGTGAGTGTCTCTTCATTCTGCAACAAAGTTGAGGTTCGCAGCTCAGATATAAGTCGAGAAAATTGTCCTCATTCGCAGCCATGTTTTCTTCTATGTATGTACATGTATGTACATGTGTATTGCTGCATAGGCCTATGCCGCCAGTGACCTGACGCATGAGTCTCAACGTTTGGGTCCCTTTCAGTGAGAATATTGGCGATATGTTAGCTCAGATGTGGAGCTGGTGAGTGTCTCTTCATTCTCCAACAAAGTTAAGGTTCGCAGCTCAGATATAAGTCGAGAAAATTGTCCTCATTCGCAGCCATGTTTTCTTTTATGTATGTACATGTATGTACACGTGTATTGCTGCATAGGCCTATCAGATATAAGTTGCGAAAATTATCCTCATTCGCAGCCATGTTTACTTCTGTTTATGTATGTACACCTGTATTACGGCATAGGCCTATGCCGCCAGTGACCTTACGCTTGAGTCTCAAAGTTTGGGTCCCTTCTGGTGAGTATTTTGGCGATATGTTAGCTCAGATGTGGAGCTGGTGAGTGTCTCTTCATTCTCCAACAAAGTTAAGGTTCGCAGCTCAGATATAAGTCGAGAAAATTGTCCTCATTCGCAGCCATGTTTTCTTTTATGTATGTACATGTATGTACACGTGTATTGCTGCATAGGCCTATGCCGCCAGTGACCTGACGCATGAGTCTCAAAGTTTGGGTCCCTTAGGGTGAGTATTTTGGTGATATGTTAGGTCAGATGTGGAGCTGGTGAGTGTCTTATCATCCTCCAACAAAGTTGAGGTTCGCAGCTCAGATATAAGTTGCGAAAATTATCCTCATTCGCAGCCATGTTTACTTCTGTTTATGTATGTACACGTGTATTACGGCATAGGCCTATGCCGCCAGTGACCTTACGCTTGAGTCTCAAAGTTTGGGTCTTTTCCGGTGAGTATTTTGGCGATATGTTAGCTCAGATGTGGAGCTGGTGAGTGTCTCTTCATTCTCCAACAAAGTTGAGGTTCGCAGCTCAGATATAAGTCGAGAAAATTGTCCTCATTCGCAGCCATGTTTTCTTCTATGTATGTACATGTATGTACACGTGTATTGCTGCATAGGCCTATGCCGCCAGTGACCTGACGCATGAGTCTCAACGTTTGGGTCCCTTCCGGTGAGAATTTTGGCGATATGTTAGCTCAGATGTGGAGCTGGTGAGTGTCTCATCATCCTCCAACAAAGTTAAGGTTCGCAGCTCAGATATAAGTCGAGAAAATTATCCTCATTCGCAGCCATGTTTACTTCTGTTTATGTATGTACACGTGTATTACGGCATAGGCCTATGCCGCCAGTGACCTGAAGCATGAGTCTCAACGTTTGGGTCCCTTTCGGTGAGAATTTTGGCGATATGTTAGCTCAGATGTGGAGCTGGTGAGTGTCTCATCATCCTCCAACAAAGTTGAGGTTCGCAGCTCAGATATAAGTCGAGAAATTATCCTCATTCGCAGCCATGTTTACTTCTATGTATGTACATGTATGTACACGTGTATTGCTGCATAGGCCTATGCCGCCAGTGACCTGACGCATGAGTCTCAACGTTTGGGTCCCTTTCAGTGAGAATATTGGCGATATGTTAGCTCAGATGTGGAGCTGGTGAGTGTCTCTTCATTCTCCAACAAAGTTAAGGTTCGCAGCTCAGATATAAGTCGAGAAAATTGTCCTCATTCGCAGCCATGTTTTCTTTTATGTATGTACATGTATGTACACGTGTATTGCTGCATAGGCCTATCAGATATAAGTTGCGAAAATTATTCTCATTCGCAGCCATGTTTACTTCTGTTTATGTATGTACACGTGTATTGCTGCATAGGCCTATGCCGCCAGTGACCTGACGCATGAGTCTCAAAGTTTGGGTCTTTTCCGGTGAGTATTTTGGCGATATGTTAGCTCAGATGTGGAGCTGGTGAGTGTCTCTTCATTCTCCAACAAAGTTGAGGTTCACAGCTCAGATATAAGTCGAGAAAATTGTCCTCATTCGCAGCCATGTTTACTTTTGTTTATGTATGTACACGTGTATTGCTGCATAGGCCTATGCCGCCAGTGACCTGACGCATGATTCCCAAAGTTTGGGTCTCTTCCGGTGCGATTGTTGGCGAAATGTTAGCTCAGATGTGGAGCTGGTGAGTGTCTCATCATCCTCTAACAAAGTGGAGGTTCTCATCTCAGATATAAGTCATAAAAATGTCCTCCTTCGCAGCCATATTTACTTCTGTTTATGTATGTACATGTGTATTGCAGCATAGACCTATACCGCCAGTGACCTGACGCATGAGTCTCCAAGTTTGGGTCCCTTCTGGTGAGTATTTTGGCGATATGTTAGCTCAGATGTGGAGCTGTTGAGTGTCTCTTCATTATGCAACAAAGTTGAGGTTCGCAGCTCAGATATAAGTCGAGAAAATTGTCCTCATTCGCAGCCATGTTTTCTTCTATGTATGTACATGTATGTACACGTGTATTGCTGCATAGGCCTATGCCGCCAGTGACCTGACGCATGAGTCTCAACGTTTGGGTCCCTTTCAGTGAGAATATTGGCGATATGTTAGCTCAGATGTGGAGCTGGTGAGTGTCTCTTTATTCTCCAACAAAGTTAAGGTTCGCAGCTCAGATATAAGTCGAGAAAATTGTCCTCATTCGCAGCCATGTTTTCTTTTATGTATGTACATGTATGTACACGTGTATTGCTGCATAGGCCTATCAGATATAAGTTGCGAAAATTATCCTCATTCGCAGCCATGTTTACTTCTGTTTATGTATGTACACCTGTATTACGGCATAGGCCTATGCCGCCAGTGACCTTACGCTTGAGTCTCAAAGTTTGGGTCCCTTCTGGTGAGTATTTTGGCGATATGTTAGCTCAGATGTGGAGCTGGTGAGTGTCTCTTCATTCTCCAACAAAGTTAAGGTTCGCAGCTCAGATATAAGTCGAGAAAATTGTCCTCATTCGCAGCCATGTTTTCTTTTATGTATGTACATGTATGTACACGTGTATTGCTGCATAGGCCTATGCCGCCAGTGACCTGACGCATGAGTCTCAAAGTTTGGGTCCCTTAGGGTGAGTATTTTGGTGATATGTTAGGTCAGATGTGGAGCTGGTGAGTGTCTTATCATCCTCCAACAAAGTTGAGGTTCGCAGCTCAGATATAAGTTGCGAAAATTATCCTCATTCGCAGCCATGTTTACTTCTGTTTATGTATGTACACGTGTATTACGGCATAGGCCTATGCCGCCAGTGACCTTACGCTTGAGTCTCAAAGTTTGGGTCTTTTCCGGTGAGTATTTTGGCGATATGTTAGCTCAGATGTGGAGCTGGTGAGTGTCTCTTCATTCTCCAACAAAGTTGAGGTTCGCAGCTCAGATATAAGTCGAGAAAATTGTCCTCATTCGCAGCCATGTTTTCTTCTATGTATGTACATGTATGTACACGTGTATTGCTGCATAGGCCTATGCCGCCAGTGACCTGACGCATGAGTCTCAACGTTTGGGTCCCTTCCGGTGAGAATTTTGGCGATATGTTAGCTCAGATGTGGAGCTGGTGAGTGTCTCATCATCCTCCAACAAAGTTAAGGTTCGCAGCTCAGATATAAGTCGAGAAAATTATCCTCATTCGCAGCCATGTTTACTTCTGTTTATGTATGTACACGTGTATTACGGCATAGGCCTATGCCGCCAGTGACCTGAAGCATGAGTCTCAACGTTTGGGTCCCTTTCGGTGAGAATTTTGGCGATATGTTAGCTCAGATGTGGAGCTGGTGAGTGTCTCATCATCCTCCAACAAAGTTGAGGTTCGCAGCTCAGATATAAGTCGAGAAATTATCCTCATTCGCAGCCATGTTTACTTCTATGTATGTACATGTATGTACACGTGTATTGCTGCATAGGCCTATGCCGCCAGTGACCTGACGCATGAGTCTCAACGTTTGGGTCCCTTTCAGTGAGAATATTGGCGATATGTTAGCTCAGATGTGGAGCTGGTGAGTGTCTCTTCATTCTCCAACAAAGTTAAGGTTCGCAGCTCAGATATAAGTCGAGAAAATTGTCCTCATTCGCAGCCATGTTTTCTTTTATGTATGTACATGTATGTACACGTGTATTGCTGCATAGGCCTATGCCGCCAGTGACCTGACGCATGAGTCTCAACGTTTGGGTCCCTTCCGGTGAGAATTTTGGCGATATGTTAGCTCAGATGTGGAGCTGGAGAGTGTCTCATCATCCTCCAACAAAGTTAAGGTTCGCAGCTCAGATATAAGTTGCGAAAATTATCCTCATTCGCAGACATGTTTACTTCTGTTTATGTATGTACACGTGTATTACGGCATAGGCCTATGCCGCCAGTGACCTTACGCTTGAGTCTCAAAGTTTGGGTCTTTAACGGTGAGTATTTTGGCGATATGTTAGCTCAGATGTGGAGCTGGTAAGTGTCTCTTCATTCTCCAACAAAGTTGAGGTTCGCAGCTCAGATATAAGTCGAGAAAATTGTCCTCATTCGCAGCCATGTTTACTTCTGTTTATGTATGTACACGTGTATTACGGCATAGGCCTATGCCGCCAGTGACCTGAAGCATGAGTCTCAACGTTTGGGTCCCTTCCGGTGAGAATTTTGGCGATATGTTAGCTCAGATGTGGAGCTGGTGAGTGTCTCATCATCCTCCAACAAAGTTGAGGTTCGCAGCTCAGATATAAGTCGAGAAATTATCCTCATTCGCAGCCATGTTTACTTATGTTTATGTATGTACACGTGTATTACGGCATAGGCCTATGCCGCCAGTGACCTTACACTTGAGTCTCAAAGTTGTGGTCTCTTCCAGTGAGTATTTTGGCGATATGTTAGCTCAGATGTGGAGCTGGTGAATGTCTCTTCATTCTCCAACAAAGTTGAGGTTCGCAGCTCAGATATAAGTCGAGAAAATGGTCCTCATTCGCAGCCATGTTTACATTTGTTTATGTATGCACACGTGTATTGCTGCATAGGCCTATGCCGCCAGTGACCTGACGCATGAGTCTCAAAGTTTGGGTCCCTTCTGGTGAGTATTTTGGCGATATGTTAGCTCAGATGTGGAGCTGGTGAGTGTCTCTTCATTCTCCAACAAAGTTGAGGTTCGCAGCTCAGATATAAGTCGAGAAAATTGTCCTCATTCGCAGCCATGTTTACTTTTGTTTATGTATGTACACGTGTATTACGGCATAGGCCTATGCCGCCAGTGACCTGAAGCATGAGTCTCAACGTTTGGGTCCCTTCCGGTGAGAATTTTGGCGATATGTTAGCTCAGATGTGGAGCTGGTGAGTGTCTCATCATCCTCCAACAAAGTTAAGGTTCGCAGCTCAGATATAAGTCGAGAAATTATCCTCATTCGCAGCCATGTTTACTTATGTTTATGTATGTACACGTGTATTACGGCATAGGCCTATGCCGCCAGTGACCTTACACTTGAGTCTCAAAGTTGTGGTCTCTTCCGGTGAGTATTTTGGCGATATGTTAGCTCAGATGTGGAGCTGGTGAATGTCTCATCATCTTCCAACAAAGTTGAGGTTCGCAGCTCAGATATAAGTCGAGAAAATTATCCTTATTCGCAGCCATATTTTCTTCTATGTATGTACATGTATGTACACGTGTATTGCTGCATAGGCCTATGCCGCCAGTGACCTGAAGCATGAGTCTCAAAGTTTGGGTTTCTTCCAGTGAGAATTTTGGCGATATGTTAGCTCAGATGTGGAGCTGGTGAGTGTCTCATCATCTTCCAACAAAGTTGAGGTTCGCAGCTCAGATATAGGTCGAGAACATTTTATTTATTAGCAGCCATGTTTTCTTCTGTGTATGTATGTACATGTGTATTGCTACATAGGCCTATGACGCCAGTGACCTGACGCATGAGTCTCAAAGTTTGGGTCCCTTCCGGTGAGATTTTTGGTGATATGTTAGGTCAGATGTGGAGCTGGTGAGTGTCTCATCATCCTCCAACAAAGTTGAGGTTCGCAGCTCAGATATAAGTTGCGAAAATTATCCTCATTCGCAGCCATGTTTACTTCTGTTTATGTATGTACACGTGTATTACGGCATAGGCCTATGCCGCCAGTGACCTGACGCATGAGTCTCAACGTTTGGGTCCCTTCCGGTGAGAATTTTGGCGATATGTTAGCTCAGGTGTGGAGCTGGTGAGTTTCTCTTCATACTCGATCAACGTTGAGGTTCGCATCTCAGATATAAGTCGAGAAAATTATCCTCATTCGCCACCATGTTTACTTTTGTTTATGTATGTACACGTGTATTGCTGCATAGACCTATGCCGACAGTGACCTGACGCATAAGTCTCAAAGTTTGGGTCCCTTCTGGTGAGTATTTTGGCGATATGTTAGCTCAGATGTGGAGCTGGTGAGTGTCTCTTCATTCTCCAACAAAGTTAAGGTTCGCAGCTCAGATATAAGTCGAGAAAATTGTCCTCATTCGCAGCCATGTTTTCTTTTATGTATGTACATGTATGTACACGTGTATTGCTGCATAGGCCTATGCCGCCAGTGACCTGACGCATGAGTCTCAACGTTTGGGTCTCTTCCGGTGAGAATTTTGGCGATATGTTAGCTCAGATGTGGAGCTGGTGAGTGTCTCATCATCCTCCAACAAAATTAAGGTTCGCAGCTCAGATATAAGTTGCGAAAATTATCCTCATTCGCAGCCATGTTTACTACTGTTTATGTATGTACACGTGTATTACGGCATAGGCCTATGCCGCCAGTGACCGTACGCATGAGTCTCAAAGTTTGGGTCTTTTCCGGTAAGTATTTTGGCGATATGTTAGCTCAGATGTGGAGCTGGTGAGTGCCTCTTCATTCTCCAACAAAGTTGAGGTTCGCAGCTCAGATTTAAGTCGAGAAAATTGTCCTCATTCGCAGCCATGTTTTCTTCTATGTATGTACATGTATGTACACGTGTATTGCTGCATAGGCCTATGCCGCCAGTGACCTGACGCATGAGTCTCAACGTTTGGGTCCCTTCCGGTGAGAATATTGGCGATATGTTAGCTCAGATGTGGAGCTGGTGAGTGTCTCTTCATTCTCCAACAAAGTTAAGGTTCGCAGCTCAGATATAAGTCGAGAAAATTGTCCTCATTCGCAGCCAGGTTTTCTTATATGTATGTACATGTATGTATGTACACGTGTATTGCTGCATAGGCCTATGCCGCCAGTGACCTGACGCATGAGTCTCAACGTTTGGGTCCCTTCCGGTGAGAATTTTGGCGATATGTTAGCTCAGATGTGGAGCTGGTGAGTGTCTCATCATCCTCCAACAAAGTTAAGGTTCGCAGCTCAGATATAAGTCGAGAAAATTATCCTCATTCGCAGCCATGTTTACTTCTGTTTATGTATGTACACGTGTATTACGGCATAGGCCTATGCCGCCAGTGACCTTACGCATGAGTCTCAAAGTTTGGGTCTTTTCCGGTGAGTATTTTGGCGATATGTTAGCTCAGATGTGGAGCTGGTAAGTGTCTCTTCATTCTCCAACAAAGTTGAGGTTCGCAGCTCAGATATAAGTCGAGAACATTGTCCTCATTCGCAGCCATGTTTACTTTTGTTTATGTATGTACATGTGTATTGCTGCATAGACCTATGCCGACAGTGACCTGACGCATGAGTCTCAAAGTTTGGGTCCCTTCTGGTGAGTATTTTGGCGATATGTTAGCTCAGATGTGGAGCTGGTGAGTGTCTCTTCATTCTCCAACAAAGTTAAGGTTCGCAGCTCAGATATAAGTCGAGAAAATTGTCCTCATTCGCAGCCATGTTTTCTTTTATGTATGTACATGTATGTACACGTGTATTGCTGCATAGGCCTATGCCGCCAGTGAGCTGACGCATGAGTCTCAACGTTTGGGTCTCTTCCGGTGAGAATTTTGGCGATATGTTAGCTCAGATGTGGAGCTGGTGAGTGTCTCATCATCCTCCAACAAAGTTAAGGTTCGCAGCTCAGATATAAGTTGCGAAAATTATCCTCATTCGCAGCCATGTTTACTACTGTTTATGTATGTACACGTGTATTACGGCATAGGCCTATGCCGCCAGTGACCGTACGCATGAGTCTCAAAGTTTGGGTCTTTTCCGGTAAGTATTTTGGCGATATGTTAGCTCAGATGTGGAGCTGGTGAGTGTCTCTTCATTCTCCAACAAAGTTGAGGTTCGCAGCTCAGATTTAAGTCGAGAAAATTGTCCTCATTCGCAGCCATGTTTTCTTCTATGTATGTACATGTATGTACACGTGTATTGCTGCATAGGCCTATGCCGCCAGTGACCTGACGCATGAGTCTCAACGTTTGGGTCCCTTCCGGTGAGAATTTTGGCGATATGTTAGCTCAGATGTGGAGCTGGTGAGTGTTTCATCATCCTCCAACAAAGTTAAGGTTCGCAGCTCAGATATAAGTCGAGAAAATTATCCTCGTTCGCAGCCATGTTTACTTCTGTTTATGTATGTACACGTGTATTACGGCATAGGCCTATGCCGCCAGTGACGTTACGCTTGAGTCTCAAAGTTTGGGTCTTTTCCGGTGAGTATTTTGGCGATATGTTAGCTCAGATGTGGAGCTGGTGAGTGTCTCATCATCCTCTAACAAAGTGGAGGTTCTCATCTCAGATATAAGTCATAAAAATGTCCTCCTTCGCAGCCATATTTACTTCTGTTTATGTATGTACATGTGTATTGCAGCATAGACCTATACCGCCAGTGACCTGACGCATGAGTCTCCAAGTTTGGGTCCCTTCTGGTGAGTATTTTGGCGATATGTTAGCTCAGATGTGGAGCTGTTGAGTGTCTCTTCATTATGCAACAAAGTTGAGGTTCGCAGCTCAGATATAAGTCGAGAAAATTGTCCTCATTCGCAGCCATGTTTTCTTCTATGTATGTACATGTATGTACACGTGTATTGCTGCATAGGCCTATGCCGCCAGTGACCTGACGCATGAGTCTCAACGTTTGGGTCCCTTTCAGTGAGAATATTGGCGATATGTTAGCTCAGATGTGGAGCTGGTGAGTGTCTCTTTATTCTCCAACAAAGTTAAGGTTCGCAGCTCAGATATAAGTCGAGAAAATTGTCCTCATTCGCAGCCATGTTTTCTTTTATGTATGTACATGTATGTACACGTGTATTGCTGCATAGGCCTATCAGATATAAGTTGCGAAAATTATCCTCATTCGCAGCCATGTTTACTTCTGTTTATGTATGTACACCTGTATTACGGCATAGGCCTATGCCGCCAGTGACCTTACGCTTGAGTCTCAAAGTTTGGGTCCCTTCTGGTGAGTATTTTGGCGATATGTTAGCTCAGATGTGGAGCTGGTGAGTGTCTCTTCATTCTCCAACAAAGTTAAGGTTCGCAGCTCAGATATAAGTCGAGAAAATTGTCCTCATTCGCAGCCATGTTTTCTTTTATGTATGTACATGTATGTACACGTGTATTGCTGCATAGGCCTATGCCGCCAGTGACCTGACGCATGAGTCTCAAAGTTTGGGTCCCTTAGGGTGAGTATTTTGGTGATATGTTAGGTCAGATGTGGAGCTGGTGAGTGTCTTATCATCCTCCAACAAAGTTGAGGTTCGCAGCTCAGATATAAGTTGCGAAAATTATCCTCATTCGCAGCCATGTTTACTTCTGTTTATGTATGTACACGTGTATTACGGCATAGGCCTATGCCGCCAGTGACCTTACGCTTGAGTCTCAAAGTTTGGGTCTTTTCCGGTGAGTATTTTGGCGATATGTTAGCTCAGATGTGGAGCTGGTGAGTGTCTCTTCATTCTCCAACAAAGTTGAGGTTCGCAGCTCAGATATAAGTCGAGAAAATTGTCCTCATTCGCAGCCATGTTTTCTTCTATGTATGTACATGTATGTACACGTGTATTGCTGCATAGGCCTATGCCGCCAGTGACCTGACGCATGAGTCTCAACGTTTGGGTCCCTTCCGGTGAGAATTTTGGCGATATGTTAGCTCAGATGTGGAGCTGGTGAGTGTCTCATCATCCTCCAACAAAGTTAAGGTTCGCAGCTCAGATATAAGTCGAGAAAATTATCCTCATTCGCAGCCATGTTTACTTCTGTTTATGTATGTACACGTGTATTACGGCATAGGCCTATGCCGCCAGTGACCTGAAGCATGAGTCTCAACGTTTGGGTCCCTTTCGGTGAGAATTTTGGCGATATGTTAGCTCAGATGTGGAGCT
Source organism: Crossaster papposus (assembly GCA_037893245.1). Classification (NCBI taxonomy): domain Eukaryota; kingdom Metazoa; phylum Echinodermata; class Asteroidea; order Velatida; family Solasteridae; genus Crossaster; species Crossaster papposus. The sequence goes on from JBAIAA010000178.1 coordinate 591,284, forward strand.
GGTGAGTGTCTCATCATCCTCCAACAAAGTTGAGGTTCGCAGCTCAGATATAAGTCGAGAAATTATCCTCATTCGCAGCCATGTTTACTTCTATGTATGTACATGTATGTACACGTGTATTGCTGCATAGGCCTATGCCGCCAGTGACCTGACGCATGAGTCTCAACGTTTGGGTCCCTTTCAGTGAGAATATTGGCGATATGTTAGCTCAGATGTGGAGCTGGTGAGTGTCTCTTCATTCTCCAACAAAGTTAAGGTTCGCAGCTCAGATATAAGTCGAGAAAATTGTCCTCATTCGCAGCCATGTTTTCTTTTATGTATGTACATGTATGTACACGTGTATTGCTGCATAGGCCTATGCCGCCAGTGACCTGACGCATGAGTCTCAACGTTTGGGTCCCTTCCGGTGAGAATTTTGGCGATATGTTAGCTCAGATGTGGAGCTGGAGAGTGTCTCATCATCCTCCAACAAAGTTAAGGTTCGCAGCTCAGATATAAGTTGCGAAAATTATCCTCATTCGCAGACATGTTTACTTCTGTTTATGTATGTACACGTGTATTACGGCATAGGCCTATGCCGCCAGTGACCTTACGCTTGAGTCTCAAAGTTTGGGTCTTTAACGGTGAGTATTTTGGCGATATGTTAGCTCAGATGTGGAGCTGGTAAGTGTCTCTTCATTCTCCAACAAAGTTGAGGTTCGCAGCTCAGATATAAGTCGAGAAAATTGTCCTCATTCGCAGCCATGTTTACTTCTGTTTATGTATGTACACGTGTATTACGGCATAGGCCTATGCCGCCAGTGACCTGAAGCATGAGTCTCAACGTTTGGGTCCCTTCCGGTGAGAATTTTGGCGATATGTTAGCTCAGATGTGGAGCTGGTGAGTGTCTCATCATCCTCCAACAAAGTTGAGGTTCGCAGCTCAGATATAAGTCGAGAAATTATCCTCATTCGCAGCCATGTTTACTTATGTTTATGTATGTACACGTGTATTACGGCATAGGCCTATGCCGCCAGTGACCTTACACTTGAGTCTCAAAGTTGTGGTCTCTTCCAGTGAGTATTTTGGCGATATGTTAGCTCAGATGTGGAGCTGGTGAATGTCTCTTCATTCTCCAACAAAGTTGAGGTTCGCAGCTCAGATATAAGTCGAGAAAATGGTCCTCATTCGCAGCCATGTTTACATTTGTTTATGTATGCACACGTGTATTGCTGCATAGGCCTATGCCGCCAGTGACCTGACGCATGAGTCTCAAAGTTTGGGTCCCTTCTGGTGAGTATTTTGGCGATATGTTAGCTCAGATGTGGAGCTGGTGAGTGTCTCTTCATTCTCCAACAAAGTTGAGGTTCGCAGCTCAGATATAAGTCGAGAAAATTGTCCTCATTCGCAGCCATGTTTACTTTTGTTTATGTATGTACACGTGTATTACGGCATAGGCCTATGCCGCCAGTGACCTGAAGCATGAGTCTCAACGTTTGGGTCCCTTCCGGTGAGAATTTTGGCGATATGTTAGCTCAGATGTGGAGCTGGTGAGTGTCTCATCATCCTCCAACAAAGTTAAGGTTCGCAGCTCAGATATAAGTCGAGAAATTATCCTCATTCGCAGCCATGTTTACTTATGTTTATGTATGTACACGTGTATTACGGCATAGGCCTATGCCGCCAGTGACCTTACACTTGAGTCTCAAAGTTGTGGTCTCTTCCGGTGAGTATTTTGGCGATATGTTAGCTCAGATGTGGAGCTGGTGAATGTCTCATCATCTTCCAACAAAGTTGAGGTTCGCAGCTCAGATATAAGTCGAGAAAATTATCCTTATTCGCAGCCATATTTTCTTCTATGTATGTACATGTATGTACACGTGTATTGCTGCATAGGCCTATGCCGCCAGTGACCTGAAGCATGAGTCTCAAAGTTTGGGTTTCTTCCAGTGAGAATTTTGGCGATATGTTAGCTCAGATGTGGAGCTGGTGAGTGTCTCATCATCTTCCAACAAAGTTGAGGTTCGCAGCTCAGATATAGGTCGAGAACATTTTATTTATTAGCAGCCATGTTTTCTTCTGTGTATGTATGTACATGTGTATTGCTACATAGGCCTATGACGCCAGTGACCTGACGCATGAGTCTCAAAGTTTGGGTCCCTTCCGGTGAGATTTTTGGTGATATGTTAGGTCAGATGTGGAGCTGGTGAGTGTCTCATCATCCTCCAACAAAGTTGAGGTTCGCAGCTCAGATATAAGTTGCGAAAATTATCCTCATTCGCAGCCATGTTTACTTCTGTTTATGTATGTACACGTGTATTACGGCATAGGCCTATGCCGCCAGTGACCTGACGCATGAGTCTCAACGTTTGGGTCCCTTCCGGTGAGAATTTTGGCGATATGTTAGCTCAGGTGTGGAGCTGGTGAGTTTCTCTTCATACTCGATCAACGTTGAGGTTCGCATCTCAGATATAAGTCGAGAAAATTATCCTCATTCGCCACCATGTTTACTTTTGTTTATGTATGTACACGTGTATTGCTGCATAGACCTATGCCGACAGTGACCTGACGCATAAGTCTCAAAGTTTGGGTCCCTTCTGGTGAGTATTTTGGCGATATGTTAGCTCAGATGTGGAGCTGGTGAGTGTCTCTTCATTCTCCAACAAAGTTAAGGTTCGCAGCTCAGATATAAGTCGAGAAAATTGTCCTCATTCGCAGCCATGTTTTCTTTTATGTATGTACATGTATGTACACGTGTATTGCTGCATAGGCCTATGCCGCCAGTGACCTGACGCATGAGTCTCAACGTTTGGGTCTCTTCCGGTGAGAATTTTGGCGATATGTTAGCTCAGATGTGGAGCTGGTGAGTGTCTCATCATCCTCCAACAAAATTAAGGTTCGCAGCTCAGATATAAGTTGCGAAAATTATCCTCATTCGCAGCCATGTTTACTACTGTTTATGTATGTACACGTGTATTACGGCATAGGCCTATGCCGCCAGTGACCGTACGCATGAGTCTCAAAGTTTGGGTCTTTTCCGGTAAGTATTTTGGCGATATGTTAGCTCAGATGTGGAGCTGGTGAGTGCCTCTTCATTCTCCAACAAAGTTGAGGTTCGCAGCTCAGATTTAAGTCGAGAAAATTGTCCTCATTCGCAGCCATGTTTTCTTCTATGTATGTACATGTATGTACACGTGTATTGCTGCATAGGCCTATGCCGCCAGTGACCTGACGCATGAGTCTCAACGTTTGGGTCCCTTCCGGTGAGAATATTGGCGATATGTTAGCTCAGATGTGGAGCTGGTGAGTGTCTCTTCATTCTCCAACAAAGTTAAGGTTCGCAGCTCAGATATAAGTCGAGAAAATTGTCCTCATTCGCAGCCAGGTTTTCTTATATGTATGTACATGTATGTATGTACACGTGTATTGCTGCATAGGCCTATGCCGCCAGTGACCTGACGCATGAGTCTCAACGTTTGGGTCCCTTCCGGTGAGAATTTTGGCGATATGTTAGCTCAGATGTGGAGCTGGTGAGTGTCTCATCATCCTCCAACAAAGTTAAGGTTCGCAGCTCAGATATAAGTCGAGAAAATTATCCTCATTCGCAGCCATGTTTACTTCTGTTTATGTATGTACACGTGTATTACGGCATAGGCCTATGCCGCCAGTGACCTTACGCATGAGTCTCAAAGTTTGGGTCTTTTCCGGTGAGTATTTTGGCGATATGTTAGCTCAGATGTGGAGCTGGTAAGTGTCTCTTCATTCTCCAACAAAGTTGAGGTTCGCAGCTCAGATATAAGTCGAGAACATTGTCCTCATTCGCAGCCATGTTTACTTTTGTTTATGTATGTACATGTGTATTGCTGCATAGACCTATGCCGACAGTGACCTGACGCATGAGTCTCAAAGTTTGGGTCCCTTCTGGTGAGTATTTTGGCGATATGTTAGCTCAGATGTGGAGCTGGTGAGTGTCTCTTCATTCTCCAACAAAGTTAAGGTTCGCAGCTCAGATATAAGTCGAGAAAATTGTCCTCATTCGCAGCCATGTTTTCTTTTATGTATGTACATGTATGTACACGTGTATTGCTGCATAGGCCTATGCCGCCAGTGAGCTGACGCATGAGTCTCAACGTTTGGGTCTCTTCCGGTGAGAATTTTGGCGATATGTTAGCTCAGATGTGGAGCTGGTGAGTGTCTCATCATCCTCCAACAAAGTTAAGGTTCGCAGCTCAGATATAAGTTGCGAAAATTATCCTCATTCGCAGCCATGTTTACTACTGTTTATGTATGTACACGTGTATTACGGCATAGGCCTATGCCGCCAGTGACCGTACGCATGAGTCTCAAAGTTTGGGTCTTTTCCGGTAAGTATTTTGGCGATATGTTAGCTCAGATGTGGAGCTGGTGAGTGTCTCTTCATTCTCCAACAAAGTTGAGGTTCGCAGCTCAGATTTAAGTCGAGAAAATTGTCCTCATTCGCAGCCATGTTTTCTTCTATGTATGTACATGTATGTACACGTGTATTGCTGCATAGGCCTATGCCGCCAGTGACCTGACGCATGAGTCTCAACGTTTGGGTCCCTTCCGGTGAGAATTTTGGCGATATGTTAGCTCAGATGTGGAGCTGGTGAGTGTTTCATCATCCTCCAACAAAGTTAAGGTTCGCAGCTCAGATATAAGTCGAGAAAATTATCCTCGTTCGCAGCCATGTTTACTTCTGTTTATGTATGTACACGTGTATTACGGCATAGGCCTATGCCGCCAGTGACGTTACGCTTGAGTCTCAAAGTTTGGGTCTTTTCCGGTGAGTATTTTGGCGATATGTTAGCTCAGATGTGGAGCTGGTAAGTGTCTCTTCATTCTCCAACAAAGTTGAGGTTCGCAGCTCAGATATAAGTCGAGAAAATTGTCCTCATTCGCAGCCATGTTTTCTTCTATGTATGTACATGTATGTACACGTGTATTGCTGCATAGGCCTATGCCGCCAGTGACCTGACGCATGAGTCTCAACGTTTGGGTCCCTTCCGGTGAGAATTTTGGCGATATGTTAGCTCAGGTGTGGAGCTGGTGAGTTTCTCTTCATACTCGAACAACGTTGAGGTTCGCATCTCAGATATAAGTCGAGAAAATTATCCTCATTCGCCACCATGTTTACTTTTGTTTATGTATGTACACGTGTATTGCTGCATAGACCTATGCCGCCAGTGACCTGACGCATGAGTCTCAACGTTTGGGTCCCTTCCGGTGAGAATTTTGGCGATATGTTAGCTCAGATGTGGAGCTGGTGAGTGTCTCATCATCCTCCAACAAAGTTAAGGTTCGCAGCTCAGATATAAGTCGAGAAAATTATCCTCATTCGCAGCCATGTTTACTTCTGTTTATGTATGTACACGTGTATTACGGCATAGGCCTATGCCGCCAGTGACCTTACGCTTGAGTCTCAAAGTTTGGGTCTTTTCCGGTGAGTATTTTGGCGATATGTTAGCTCAGATGTGGAGCTGGTGAGTGTCTCTTCATTCTCCAACAAAGTTGAGGTTCGCAGCTCAGATATAAGTCGAGAAAATTGTCCTCATTCGCAGCCATGTTTTCTTATATGTATGTACATGTATGTACACGTGTATTGCTGCATAGGCCTATGCCGCCAGTGACCTGACGCATGAGTCTCAACGTTTGGGTCCCTTCCGGTGAGTATTTTGGCGATATGTTAGCTCAGATGTGGAGCTGGTAAGTGTCTCTTCATTCTCCAACAAAGTTGAGGTTCGCAGCTCAGATATAAGTCGAGAAAATTGTCCTCATTCGCAGCCATGTTTTCTTCTATGTATGTACATGTATGTACACGTGTATTGCTGCATAGGCCTATGCCGCCAGTGACCTGACGCATGAGTCTCAACGTTTGGGTCCCTTCCGGTGAGAATTTTGGCGATATGTTAGCTCAAGTGTGGAGCTGGTGAGTTTCTCTTCATACTCGAACAACGTTGAGGTTCGCATCTCAGATATAAGTCGAGAAAATTATCCTCATTCGCCACCATGTTTACTTTTGTTTATGTATGTACACGTGTATTGCTGCATAGACCTATGCCGACAGTGACCTGACGCATAAGTCTCAAAGTTTGGGTCCCTTCTGGTGAGTATTTTGGCGATATGTTAGCTCAGATGTGGAGCTGGTGAGTGTCTCTTCATTCTCCAACAAAGTTAAGGTTCGCAGCTCAGATATAAGTCGAGAAAATTGTCGTCATTCGCAGCCATGTTTTCTTTTATGTATGTACATGTATGTACACGTGTATTGCTGCATAGGCCTATGCCGCCAGTGACCTGACGCATGAGTCTCAACGTTTGGGTCCCTTCCGGTGAGAATTTTGGCGATATGTTAGCTCAGATGTGGAGCTGGTGAGTGTCTCATCATCCTCCAACAAAGTTAAGGTTCGCAGCTCAGATATAAGTCGAGAAAATTATCCTCATTCGCAGCCATGTTTACTTCTGTTTATGTATGTACACGTGTATTACGGCATAGGCCTATGCCGCCAGTGATCTTACGCTTGAGTCTCAAAGTTTGGGTCTTTTCCGGTGAGTATTTTGGCGATATGTTAGCTCAGATGTGGAGCTGGTGAGTATCTCTTCATTCTCCAACAAAGTTAAGGTTCGCAGCTAAGATATAAGTTGCGCAAATTATCCTCATTCGCAGCAATGTTTACTTTTGTTTATGTATGTACACGTGTATTACGGCATAGGCCTATGCCGCCAGTGACCTTACTCTTGAGTCTCAAAGTTTGGGTCTTTTCCGGTGAGTATTTTGGCGATATGTTAGCTCAGATGTGGAGCTGGTGAGTGTCTCTTCATTCTCCAACAAAGTTGAGGTTCGCAGCTCAGATATAAGTCGAGAAAATTGTCCTCATTCGCAGCCATGTTTTCTTCTATGTATGTACATGTATGTACACGTGTATTGCTGCATAGGCCTATGCCGCCAGTGACCTGACGCATGAGTCTCAACGTTTGGGTCCCTTCCGGTGAGAATTTTGGCGATATGTTAGCTCAGATGTGGAGCTGGTGAGTGTCTCATCATCCTCCAACAAAGTTAAGGGTCGCAGCTCAGATATAAGTCGAAAAAATTATCCTCATTCGCAGCCATGTTTACTTATGTTTATGTACATGTATGTACACGTGTATTGCTGCATAGGCCTATGCCGCCAGTGACCTGACGCATGAGTCTCAACGTTTGGGTCCCTTCCGGTGAGAATTTTGGCGATATGTTAGCTCAGATGTGGAGCTGGTGAGTGTCTCATCATCCTCCAACAAAGTTAAGGGTCGCAGCTCAGATATAAGTCGAGAAAATTATCCTCATTCGCAGCCATGTTTACTTCTGTTTATGTATGTACACGTGTATTACGGCATAGGCCTATGCCGCCAGTGATCTTACGCTTGAGTCTCAAAGTTTGGGTCTTTTCCGGTGAGTATTTTGGCGATATGTTAGCTCAGATGTGGAGCTGGTGAGTATCTCTTCATTCTCCAACAAAGTTAAGGTTCGCAGCTAAGATATAAGTTGCGCAAATTATCCTCATTCGCAGCAATGTTTACTTTTGTTTATGTATGTACACGTGTATTACGGCATAGGCCTATGCCGCCAGTGACCTTACTCTTGAGTCTCAAAGTTTGGGTCTTTTCCGGTGAGTATTTTGGCGATATGTTAGCTCAGATGTGGAGCTGGTGAGTGTCTCTTCATTCTCCAACAAAGTTGAGGTTCGCAGCTCAGATATAAGTCGAGAAAATTGTCCTCATTCGCAGCCATGTTTTCTTCTATGTATGTACATGTATGTACACGTGTATTGCTGCATAGGCCTATGCCGCCAGTGACCTGACGCATGAGTCTCAACGTTTGGGTCCCTTCCGGTGAGAATTTTGGCGATATGTTAGCTCAGATGTGGAGCTGGTGAGTGTCTCATCATCCTCCAACAAAGTTAAGGGTCGCAGCTCAGATATAAGTCGAAAAAATTATCCTCATTCGCAGCCATGTTTACTTATGTTTATGTACATGTATGTACACGTGTATTGCTGCATAGGCCTATGCCGCCAGTGACCTGACGCATGAGTCTCAACGTTTGGGTCCCTTCCGGTGAGAATTTTGGCGATATGTTAGCTCAGATGTGGAGCTGGTGAGTGTCTCATCATCCTCCAACAAAGTTAAGGGTCGCAGCTCAGATATAAGTCGAAAAAATTATCCTCATTCGCAGCCATGTTTACTTCTGTTTATGTATGTACACGTGTATTACGGCATAGGCCTATGCCGCCAGTGACCTTACGCTTGAGTCTCAAAGTTTGGGTCTTTTCCGGTGAGTATTTTGGCGATATGTTAGCTCAGATGTGGAGCTGGTAAGTGTCTCTTCATTCTCCAACAAAGTTGAGGTTCGCAGCTCAGATATAAGTCGAGAAAATTGTCCTCATTCGTAGCCATGTTTTCTTCTATGTATGTACATGTATGTACACGTGTATTGCTGCATAGGCCTATGCCGCCAGTGACCTGACGCATGAGTCTCAACGTTTGGGTCCCTTCCGGTGAGAATTTTGGCGATATGTTAGCTCAGGTGTGGAGCTGGTGAGTTTCTCTTCATACTCGAACAACGTTGAGGTTCGCATCTCAGATATAAGTCGAGAAAATTATCCTCATTCGCCACCATGTTTACTTTTGTTTATGTATGTACACGTGTATTGCTGCATAGACCTATGCCGACAGTGACCTGACGCA